>CM053579.1:74818526-74980740 GCA_028646485.1 Cryptoprocta ferox
CCCCCCCCCCCCCCCCCCCCCCCCCCCCCCCCCCCCCCCCCCCCCCCCCCCCCCCCCCCCACGAGGCACTTTGATGGTGCTCCTCAAGGTCTGGACCCGCAGCAGTAGTGCCTTGTTAGAAGAACAGGTTAGAAATGCACATGCTTGCCTGTGTACTCTGGGGGTGTGGCCCAGCGATCTGGGTTTTAAGAAGCCCTCCAGGTGATTCGGAAGTTTGAGAAAGGCTCCGTCACTGTAAGCCCTGTCCCACAACATCGCATCCCAGCAGCCAGCGTGGCAATGAGCTTTTATCTAAAGGGCGCTCTGTCTGGTCACAGCGCTCAATCATTGCCGTGATGCCTGCTGGTTCTGCCTGCCCCGCGCCGCTCTCTCAGTTACACAGCCCCTCCTCCGCCATCCTCGGCTGTTTTGGGGGACATGGTGGGTCCCCGAACCCCCACCAACGCTCACCACCAACACAGGCCTGGCCAATCTTAGGACCCTGTCCTGTGGTCCAAAGCAATTGAACCAAGGGGATCATATGACCAATGATCATATGACCAATGATCAAGGCCAATCAGGAGCCCTTTGTAAGTTCTGAAAATTGAATACTGATGGAGAATGGAGAGGATAAATTTTATGCTCCTGGCCCTAGAACCTTCTTCTCACTGCAGAAGAGCCCTAAGACTTTCCCCATTGGACTCAGGCCACAAAGGAATCGTTGTGAATCTGTGGCCTCCTGGGGAAACTGATGTTACCTGGGCTGCTCCCCTCCGGCTGGCTGAGGAGAGGAGCGATATCAGTGTGGGCTTCCGGGCACATCCTCGGAGCAGCTCGGCAGAGGCCCAAATGGAGGGGTGGAGACTTCTTCTTTAAAGAAGACCTCCCCTCTCAACCTGGAATCCAGCCAGGGGTCTATTTTGCCACAAGTTCTTCTGGAACGGATGTCAGGAATTTGCATGGTTCCAAGTTCAACAGCCTATGGGTTGAAATGGACACCTGCTTTGGAAATTGTCCAGCCTAAAATTATTGCAGCTCGACCCTATTGCAGATAGGATGAGCGGGAGGGTCCTTTACGTCCATTAGTTCCCAAAGGGTCTGCGACCCTCCCCAAAGTTTAAGGGACACTACCCCCGTGGTAGGCCACTCTGGGATTGCATTTACTCCTCTGCACTAAAAAGGACCAAAACAATTTTCTCAGTGAAATTTTGGCTTGGCCTGTGGCGCTGCCTTAGAATCCCTCCTTGGCACCCCCCCAACCCCCACAGCAGGGAGAGAAACCTTCATATCAGTCGGGGTCCTCACCGGGCTTTTCAGCTTCCCCAAATGTCAAAACTCAGCGCGGCTAATTGTTAAAGCATGTGGATTCACATCCAAATAACACTTAATTCCCAAACTCTGGGTATTTGAGCAGGAGTCTTAGCTCGAGTGCACTGTGGCTTGATGCCTGCCGAAGGCTGGAAGAAAAAATATATTTATGGAGGATTTCCTGAAGGAGACACCGTCCATATATCCCATACGCTTAGATTTATCTTCGGATTAAGCGAGAGCTGAGAAGTGAAACGGTGAGGAGGAGCCGGTAAGAGCAGACGTTCTGAGGTCAAGTTCTGGATGCACCAATTACTAGCAGGGCTGCCTTGGGCCAGTATCTTAAACTTTCTGCGCTCAGCTTTCTTATTCGTAAAATGGGCTTAATAGCAGTATCTACGTCTTTGAGGTGGATTACCTTGTTGGTCCCGATTCTTCTGTCCTCCTTGAATCTATGTCCTTTGTCTTGTAACTTTTCACTGCCTTCCTGCTCTAGCAGATTGGTCTGCCCATGCCGCCCACCGCCGCCCCCCCCCGCCACCGGCCACCCTCACCTCTTCGATTCTGGGCTCAGCTATGTGACAGTCTTCGGCCAATGGGATGTTAGCAGGTGTGAGGAACTGATGCTTGAAGTTTGTGAGCGGAGGCTTGCTTCCTTGTGCCTCGGCCACTGCCGTAAGGATGTGCCTCACACATCCTGGGTTCCTTTCCTAGGAGCCCGATACCTGTGCCATTCTGTGTTCTGTGCTCCCGCTGGCTGCTGTGCCTGGAGAGAGTGCTGGGGGCTGTGAGTAGCTGAGGTGGAACAGACGTCACGCCGCCCATCTCACTGCTCAGGATTTGAACGCTGTCCAGCCTCTCCTCTGGGACAGCTCTTGGCTCCTGCTTTCTCTGGCTTCGGTCTCTTTGGCTCAAACATGATCATGGGAGCACCACGAGAACAGAGACTTTGTCTCATTCACTGTTGTATCCCTAGTGTCTGAGGCAGTTACTGACACATAGTAAGTTTGGGACAGGTCCAATTGGTTGACTGATTATGGACTTATTGGTTTGACTTTGGTCTCACGGCTCTTCTCAATTCTAATGAAACGCCCCCCACCCCCAGCTCTTTCTACCTCTTCTTATGCATGCTTGAAGCTAGTGGGATGGGGATGTCCAGAACTCCAAGGGTGTCTAATAAAGACTTGGGAAATGGGGCAATGCCCATCAACTACCCCCTCACCCAGGAGCCTCAGACAGGCCGCCATATTTGTAAGTGGAGTTGAAAGTTGTCTAACACGGTACCATTTGAAGAATATGGGAGAGATACTCATTTCTAAAACAACCACCCATCCATGATTCCTAGAATTCTACCCGGAGCTTTTATTTATGCTAAACCATGCCCTCTTCCTGCCATTAGCTTAAAAATGCAAACACCCTTACGAGGCATGCCCTGTTGATTATTTAACTCTTTAGTATGAATGGATTTCTGGAAGTATTCCTTTTCATAAAATAATATAATTATACTTACACAATTCATTCAGAAAGCATTTTTCAAGGGTCACCTAGGTGTCTCAGTTTGTTGAGTATCCGACTTCGGCTTAGGTCATGATCTTGCAGTTGGGGAGTTCGAGCCCCACATCAGGCTTGCTGCTGTCAGTGCAGAGTCTGCTTTGGATCCTCTGTCCCCCTCTCTCTGCCCCTCACCCCACTTGCGCCGTCTCTCAAAAATAAACATAAAAAAAAAACAGGAAAACATTTTTCAAGCACCTACTATCTTGCTGGGTACAAAGAATGCAAAGGTATCCTACCCTCAAGGAGCTCTGGGCTAGTGAGACAGGTGTTTTGTGTCCACAGCTTTATAGGAGGTGGGACGTGATAAGCACTTGAAAAGAAATGATGATGATAATAATGGCCGTTTGCAAACGTGGCCACAGATCCCTCCCCTCCTTCAATCTCCGTCCTTGCAATGTGAATTCACACATCAGGAGGTGAAGCTTTTCTCCAGCCTTTGAATCTGAGCTGTCCTGTGTCTCACTCTGGCCAGGGGGACTTAGCAAATGGGCCGCAAGCAAGGACTTGAGTCATGTTTGCACGTTGAGGCCTGTCCTCATGCTACGCCTGGACTCCACCACATCACAGGCTTGGGATGGTCTGCTGGGAGCTGAGAGACACCCGGCCCGGTCACTGCCATCGCCAATGGCCAGCCAACCTCCAGGCATGTGTAAGGGAGGCCACTCCATACTATCCAGCCTGCCGCTGACCCGCTGACCACAAATGCCCTTGGGAACCTCGCCAAGATCAGCGGATTCCAGTCCAGCCCCGAAGAAATGACCACCAGAAGGGGCTCCTGGGTAGCTCAGTCGGTTAAGCGCCTGACTTCGGTGCAGGTCATAATCTCACGGTTCGCGAGTTCGAGCCCCGCATCGGGCTCTGTGCTGTCAGGGCAGAGCCCGCTTCAGATCCTCTGTCTCCCTCTCTCTCTGTCCCTCTCTTGCTCATGCTCTCTCTCTCTCAAAAATAAATAAGCATTAAAACAAAATGACCACCAGACCGTCATTGTTTTAAGTCACTACATTTTGGAGTGTAAGTTAATTACATAGCAACAGATAACTGATATAATAATAATAACAATAACAATAACAATAATAGCAGACGCCATTGCATTGGTTGCTTATAAGGTACTGAGCGTGGTACCCACATTCATTTAATAAGTACAACAGGCCTATGAGGAAGGTAAGAATTTCCCACTAGTCCACAAATAAGGAAATAGACACAGAGCAGTTAAGTCATTAGCCCACAGTCACACAACTAGTTAGTGGAAGAACTCATCAGACCCAAATTTCTGAGACCTCAGGCTGGGGTTTGTACCATGACACCAGGGGAGGTCAGAGACCGAGGGAGACAGAGGATCCGAAGCGGGCTCTGTGCTGACAGCACAGGGCTGGCTGAGGGGCTCGAATTCGCGAACCATGGGATTACGACCTGCGCTGAAGTCAGATGCTCAACCGACTGAGCCACCCAGGCACCCCTGGGCCTAACTTTCAACTTTGCCCAGGGCAGGCCGCTGCCGCATAGCTTAGCCCCCATCTGGAGGAAAGTTGGGCAACCTGTCCTGACTCCCTTCTCCCGGTGACAAATGTCCTTATCTCTTCCCTTGTGGTACGCAATCAGCCCCTTCCTGGAATTTCACCTGAGCATTCCATGGTCCCTGGCTATTTCCCCAGGCCTGGTTTGGCCCAACATTTCTCAGCTGCCAATCCTCTGTGACAAGCTTCTCACCCCAACCCCCAACGGCCGTTAGGGTGATTTGTCAATAATAACTTCTGAAGCAAATTGAAATATTTTGCGACAGCATAAAAACAAATGGGAGAAAACGGTTCCCATCCTGAAATGCTGATTGAATCAAATATTGCAATATCGATTGTATGATACATTTTCATATTTAATTCAATGAAAACCATGGGGTTCGAATGCTTTCCATTACCCTACAGAATTTTTCAGTTTGCTGGAGAATTTATTATGGCTGTGCCACCAAATCAGATTACTATTGAATCAAAACCCTGCCATGTTATTCAATCAAAGACCGTGATTCTAACCCCAAGAGTCGATCATTACCACTTTTCCCGAAGTGTATTTCCTTTTTCCTGTTTTACACAAGAATGCCCAGTCCTCTTGCCTGTCTGTACATTGCCCACCCCTCGCCCACACTTCCCCCCACATTACAATCTATTGCTGACAAAAACCTAGCAAAAACAACTGGCTTTTCACTGTCAATCTGGGCTTTTATGGGAGTGGAGGCTCTCATCTCTCTGGTTTTGTCTCCCCTCTGGGCCCTGGTGTGGATGTGTGTCTGTCATCTGCAGGAGGTAGCACAGCAAAGAAGCGATGAGTGACCTCTGGCAGAGAAGGAACTCAAAGGCTCCCTGCAGATGCTGCCTGAGCTTCCTATGCCCGGTCGAAATCTTTCTTCTGTTTCCTCACACACCACCTGCCAGTGGCCTGTCTTCCCAACAGCCAGCATCCTTTGGATCTGTGCTTGAGGAAGGCTGGGAGTGTCTAGGAACCCATGTCCCTCTGAGAGTTCCTTTTCACTGATCAGCTTTGGCTCCCTTGTTTCCCAGTCAGGCACCTCTGAAGGTGACCTCCCTCCCCTGTCCCCAGGAATGCTTTACAGGGCTCAGGGACTTTCTATGACACTTCTCCCTGGCTTGGTCTTCTTTTTTTCTCCTTCACTTCCCCACCTCCTGTTAGGGGTTGAATTGTGACCTCCCCCCCTGAAATTCATACGTTGAAGCCCTAACCCCACTACCTCAGAATGAGACCTTCTTTAGAGATAAGATCTTTAAAGAGGTAATCAGGTTTATTTTTTTAAGTTTATTTATTTTGAGAGAGAGAGAGATTGAGAGTGCACTCAAATGGGGGAAGGGCAGAGAGGGAGAGAGAGAATCCCAAGCAGGCTCCGAGCTGTGCGTGTGGAGCCCGGTGCGGGGCTCAAACTCACAAACTGTGAGATTGCGATCTGAGTTGAAACCAAGAGTCGGCCGTGTAACCGACCAAGCCATCCAGGTGTCCTAGAGGTAATCAGCTTTAAATGATGTCATTTGGGTGGCCCCTAATCCAGTATGGCTGGAGTCCTTATAAAAAGGCGAAATTTGGACACAGGCGCGCCTGTAAGGAGAATGTCACATGAATGGGAAGGCAGACCCTGTGGGGGTGATGCTTCTACAAGCCAAGGGACATCAAAGGCTGCCTGCAAACTATCAGAAGCTAGGAGAGAGTCCCGGAACAGATTCGCCCCTTGCAGCCCTCAGAGGAACCAACCCTTGGCCCTCTGGCCTCCAGAACTGTGACACAGGACATTTCTGTTGTTTCAGCCCCCCCCCCTCCCGGCGCGTGGCACTTTCTTACACGTAACTAACCGACACCCCTACCCCTCTCTCCTGGCGGCCTTTCTTAATGAAATCGCCCTCACGTGCATCCCTGTCTCACGGTCTGCCTTGAAAGACCCTTGAAGCCAGGCCTGCGCCAGGTCCCTGGAGCCCAGGGCCCCAAATCGTAGATGCGCATGTGCATGCCTGCTTGAGATGGAATTTGTGAAATGGGGTTAGAGAGCCCCCTGCCACATGAACAGAAAGCCCACGCAGGCCAGCGTCGCTGGCTGGCAGGCGGCATTTGGGCCAGGGCGGCCGGGGTGACCAGGCAGTGCGGGGCCCGCTGGCCACTTCCGTTCACACAGCTGTCCTCTGTGCCCCTCACGGCTGTGGCCCTGGCTGCTTCACCCAAGTTGAATTGAGTGTCCCTGAAAAATATAGCGTAGCATCCTTTCCCTGCCGCGAGACACTAAACCAATAAATTATAAATCAGCCAGCAGCCCCGTGACATGCGGATGTAATGAGAAATGCAAAATAAGAAAAGACACGGGAGGAGAACACGCAACTCTCTCTCCCTCAGCTCAGCGACGAGCACTGGGGCTGTTCCCTTGGGGGCGTGGAGAAAACCATTGTTTTCTTTTCTCCCTGGGTCTCTGTTGTTACATAGGCGCCACACACACACACACACACACACACACACACACACACAGTGTGTTGCTACTAACGATCAACGAGAGGCTGCTATCAGGAACCTGGGAACAAAACCCAGGATAATAGAATTATTTGCTTCCTGGGGCTTCAGAAACTCCTGAGAGAAAATTG
Source organism: Cryptoprocta ferox (assembly GCA_028646485.1). NCBI lineage: Eukaryota > Metazoa > Chordata > Mammalia > Carnivora > Eupleridae > Cryptoprocta > Cryptoprocta ferox. Next base: position 74,825,489 of record CM053579.1, read on the forward strand.
CTCCCCCGCCCCCAGCCCCGGCCAGTTTCCTGGACAAGGGGTGGTCCCGGCTCTGCTGTCTTCTGTCCCTCCGTTGACTGCCTGGCGAACGCTCACCTTGACCAGCACATCCGGCCAGGGCGTCACCAGCAATCCTTCGGGCTCAACCAACGTCTCTTTAGGGTGTGGAGCCCAGCCGCTCTCCTCTCTTGTCTGTTTGTTTATTTATTCATTGCCTTGCATCCATTTATTCAGCTATTCAGTGGCTGATAGAGGGGGTCTGGAAATGAATATTTTCTGGGCCTCTGGGGAGCCAAATGATGCTACTCGAAATGCAAGAACTGTCTGTCCTCCTCTGCCACCACCCTCCGCCTGGTGGCCGGTTTCCCATTCGCCTTCATCCTCTCTTCTGCTCCCAGAAGGGTGATCGCCCAGCCCCAAAGAGAAGAGGTTTCTGGGCAACACCGCCTGCCCTCTCCAGCTCCTTCCCTCCTCCGGTGGCCTCAGTCTTCTCTCTTGTTGTGTGAATGCTTGGAACCTGCTCATATACCCATTTACCCACAGTACTTACATCCCCAGAGCCCTGAAAACGAAGGTTTGGTAAAAAGTCACGTAATCCCAGTGACGGTGAATATTCATACATTTTGCTGCAAAAAATGTTAGTGTGTTTGACCATGAGGTATGGCATTTCATGTAATATATGGCAAGTAAAATCTCCGAATCCTGAACCTGTCTGTCCCTGTGACTTGGACAGGAGATTGTGGATTCACCCTAGCCCCATCTGTTGAGTCAATGCCAAGTGCCAAGAGCACGGCCGGCTTCTTTCTAAAGCGCATCACGTTGGATCTTATCAACAACTCTGCGTGTGTGTGTATGTGTACGTGTGTGTATGTGTGTGTGTGTGTGTCTGGGTATGCACATTGTATAATGTTATTCCCACTCTACAGATGAAGAAACTGAGGCCCAAAATGTTCAACAACTTGCCCTAGGTCCCAGCTAGTAAGTAGTGGGGCCAAGAATTGAACTCACCTATATGTGACCCCAAAGCCTGGCCTTTAACCTCTGTGTTTGTCATCGCGCCTCTCAGCAGCTGCCTGACATGAAGTCTGTCCAAACTGTCCCAGTAACTAAGGACTTCAAACTCCTGATGCTCATCCTGGGCCCCAGCACCCATTCAGACTTGGGAGAGACCACTTAAGTGCAGAGCTGGTGTGGGGGGCTGTTTTCTAATCTACGTGAGCTGGGGGGCTGGCAGAGAGGAGACTTGTGGGAGGGGGGTGATCCCCATAGAGAAAGAGCGAAACGCCCTCCATCCACCCCAGGGTGGAGTCAGGGGGCGGGCATGTCCCTGTTAGAACACTGTTCTGTCTTGGTCTCACTGGGCCATCTTGTGGTCTTCGACCACCTCACCGCCCCCCCACCCCTGGCCACATGTACTGCCTTCCTCTGTCTTATAGAAGAATTCTGCTCCTGGAAAACCTCATGTAGGGTGACTTCTCATCGGACTCAATCATAGTTACGAAAGGAGATACTACACTTGATCTTAGCCAAAAGGCCGAGAAGCGATCATAGTTACGAAAGGAGAAAAAAGATTGGGTGCATTCCTGAGCCCCAAAACTAAAACCACCTTAGGCTAAAACAATACAAAAATCCTATTAAAATGGATAACATAATTTCAATAGTTGTCATTAGCTATTATAACACGACCTAATGAGGAAATTTTCTCATCATTAATTACTGTCCAGTGTGGCGTTTTAATTCATATGCTTCCTAAGCAATATGCGGGGTACACGTAATACTGCGTTCCAGGAACAAAACATACGTAGAATGCTCGGTGCTTAGTTAATTCTAAATTTAATGAAAAAATAGCAAAGATGGAAGAAATTAATTTAAAGTATGCACTCACATATGATACTCACTGTACAAGTTACCATCAGAAGGGGCTGAAGGGTGGAGGTAACCACTCTTCAAAGTAGGAGGCTGTCATGTGACCTGTCAGTGCCCTTCACGAGATTAGGTGGCATGTACTTCCCTACTTTTTGGTAAGCCCACACAGGGCTTAGCCATGTAGCCTACTTTGTTCAATGCTATGCAGGCAGGAGTGACAGGGTGCCAGTCTTCGGTTTCTGCTCAGACCCTTTGTACTTCTGGTCTCTACATGTCTGTCCCAAGGAGCGACTGGTCCAAGGAGAGCGAGAACATATGTAGAGCCTCTCGAACCCACTCAGGAGCCCGAAGCAGAACTTCCCCGGACGACTTGCAGACCTAGAAGCAAGATAATTAAAAGTTTGTTTGGTAAACTACTGAGTTGGGGGAGGATTTGTTACACAGCATTATTACGGAGACAGCTGACTAATATACCTAGTAAAGTAGAATTCTTGAACCTGGACGAGCCCACATTAGGTATGTCTGAAATCCCTTTGCAATAGAGCTAGGTAGGACCATAAGTGCCCTTTGAGTTGCTTAGCCCGCTAACATCTTAGGCAACCCTGGAGAGTCTGAGCAAATCCCTTCCTAAATCAGTGGGTGGGTTTGAGCCCTGAGTACACGTTGAATCCATTTACTTTGCAGCCCCACCTCCTAACGCCTTCTGAGTCATCAAAACATCTGCGTCTCAATATTTGAACAGCATGTTTCAGTTTTCCAATCCTTTCGACATAAATTGTTTATACTACTAGCAAGACCAAGGCTTGGAATTCCCACCACATCAATGGCATTTTCCAGAGGAATTCCTTCTGCGATGTCTCCAGGCCAGTGCCACAGGATGCTGCTGCCCTGCGTGTGCTGACTGGACCGAGGGTGGATGGGCGCTTGCCCAAGGACAGCCACGTCACAGACTGGTCAGTGCCCTATGAGGTGGCCTGCTTCCAAAGCTCCACCAAGCAGATGCATAAGTGACAGCGTTCTCCCCCCTGCCATGGAGAGGGTGTAGTATTCAAGGCTGAGGTTTATAAGAAGCAAGTCATGGCAGAGAGACACAGGCTTATCTAGCATTTGCCCTCCCTGACCCTTCTATGAAAGCTGCGTCAGCATCATGAGGGAGCCTGTCAGAAACACAAACTCTCAGGCCCCACCCTCAGCCTCGCAAGAATTGCATGTCCTGCTCAGATATGCTGGAGGAACTCAGAATCAGGGTGGTGGAGGCCGGCACCCCGAAAACCACAAGAAGCCAACAGGAAAGGTGCTTAAGGCAGCTGCTTCAAGAAAAGGGAGGCTGGGGTGCCTGGGTGGCTTGGTCGGTTAAGTGTCTCTTGGTTTCGGCTCAGGTCATGATCTCGCAGTTCGTGAGTTTGAGCCCCTCATCGGGCTCCATGCCGACAGCTTGGAGCCTGCTTGAGATTCTCTCTCTCCGTCTTTATCTCCATCTCTCTCTGTCCCTCCCCCCAGTCGTGCTGTCTCTGTCTCTCCCAAAATAAATCAGTAAACTTAAAAAAAGGGGGGGCAGGTCTCTGCAGCAGGCCCTGTGGACGCTGCACCCACACTCTGTCCAGACACCTGAGTTCACCCACAGCTTCGAGGGATCATTCACACGCTTACAGCTTCGTACCTCGACCGCCTGCCTCTCTGGGCTCCTCTGTCTCAGGGTTTCCTCCAGGGTCAGGGGCAGAGCCGGGGAGGCACAATGCATAATGAAAATGCTTCAAAAAGAGGAACACAGGTTTTTCCCCCCCCTCTTTTCTGCAGAGTCTCTCCTGACCCGTTGTCGTGATTTTCACCTGCTATTTAATATTGCACCCCCTCTGGCAGGGGGTCATTCACAGGACAAGGGCAGACCCCCTGGCAGGAGCCCCACCCATAACGTGGTGCGCACGGGGTTGCTGCTCAGTGCAGCCTCTGGCTGGGACCCCAGAGTTGGCAGAGGGCGAAGATGCAGTGGCAGGGGACGGGGGTGGCTGGGAGAGGGACGGGAGACACTGAGCAAAGGCAAATGCGGGTGGGGATGTGGTGAAGGCAGCCGGGGTGAGATGAGGGAGGAAGGGTAGGCAGTGGGCAGGGGGAGGCTATCTGTTTCTCCTGTAGGTAAGGGCAGAAGATCCCAGCTGGGTGGCCCAGGTTTCATGGGCAGAGACCCTTCCGTGAACTGGGCCTCAGCACAGGCACAGGCCGCACAGGCCACACAGGTAGGGAGACAGGGTACCTGGTCGTAGCATAAAATTTGGAGTCAGACTGCCTGGGCACAAATCGTGGCTCTGCCATCAGTAGCTGTGTGACTTTGGGCAAGTTACTTAACCCCTCTGTGCTTCAGCCTCGCATGTAAAGTGAAGGTAAGGAAGTGATATAGGGCCCCAGCTTTCTTGTTAACATGAAAGTGTTCAGAACGGTGTCCAGAATATGGCCCATGGTATGTTAGAGTGTGAGGTGCTATTTCTGCCTGATATAACAGACGTTGCTAATGAGGGTTCTCGACCAAGACCTTCCTGAAAGTTGGCCTAGGAAAGAATTCTGATTACTGTTTTGTTTCTTTTTGTTTAATTCTTAAAAATTTTAAAAATGTTTATTTATCTTTGAAATCGAGCGAGAGCGAGAGAGAGCGCAAGCGCAAGCGGGGGAGGGACAGAGAGAGAGGGAGACACAGAATCCGAAGCAGGCTCCAGGGTCTGAGCTGTCAGCACGGAGCCCGATGTGGGGCTCAAACTCACGAACCTCGAGATCATAACCTGAGCCAAGGTCGGATGCTTACCCGACTAGGCCACCCAGGTGCCCCTATTGTTTTTTTTTCTTGCCTGGGGTGTTGGGATTTAAATGTCCCGCACTGGCATGGCCCCTGGGGGGTGTCCTATAGTCCGGAGGTTGGATATAGGGGCAGAAGACAGGAGGAAAAGGCCTGGGGAAGCCTTCTGAGCATAAGTAGGCACTGGCCTGCCTGAAAAGTGGTGGTGGTGGGGGGGCAGCCACTGCTTAGTGAGGCCGAGTGGGCAGGGGCCTTTGCTAATTCTCTGAGTTATGGGTGGAGGGAGGGTCCCTGGAGGCCAGACCTGGAATATTCTTGTCTGTCATGTGAACGGGTTCGGACTCTGTCCTCAGGGCCATGGAGGAGCGTTGGGCTAACAGTAATGACATGATGTATTAGAGGTTCCATCACTCCATTCATCGCCGAGCAAGAAGCATGTACCGGGCACGGTTCTAGAGCCCGTCCGTAGAGTGGTGGGCAAGACAGGCGTGTCCCGGCCTTCAGGGAGCTCCCGGACTGTCTGCTAAGGGAGCCAAGGGCGTGGTAAGCCTTTAAGTGATCCCGAGCCCGAGGCCTGTTGGGACACAGGCCCTAATTCCGAAATAGCTGAGCCTGTGAGCAAACGGGTTCTTCGTGTTTCTCCAGCCTGCACTGACCCTTTGGGAAACTCCTCTTTAAAGAAACTCAGCTTTCACAGCTGAGTTTCACCCCCAATGGGTCAAAAACAGCTGGTCTGGCTGGCACTTTCCCTTGCTTGCGAACCCCCCACCCCCACGCCCACGACTCTGGTCCTCAGCAAAGCGCCTAATAATGCATTTGCATGAAGGCCGGGACACGCCTGTCTTGCCCACCACTCTACGGACAGGCTCTAGAACCCCCGCGGCAGGCTGCGGAGCTCTCACAAGCCATCCTGTGGGCAAAGGGTGGTCTCCGGTTGAGTTCTCCAGGAAGCAACTTCCGGGAAGGGGCACACGTACATAACCGGGCACAAAGTCATAATAACAGAGGAGCAGCACCCGTGACAGATTGGGCGGCGGGAGCCCTGAGCCCGTTGGCATTGGGGGCAATCGGTCAGTCTGGAGTGCCACCGGCTTGCTCAGCTGTCGGCCGGGGCCACTCCGAGAGGGACGAGGGGGACGTGACCTCAGCTCCGGGGCGGCTGGGCAGAGTCCTTTCACAAAGCCTCCCTGAGTAATGCCTCTGTGTATCTGACCGAATTGGGAGCAGACCGGGGATCCACCGTCCAGCAGAACTTGTAAGAATTCCTAATACCCATGGAAGGAAAATCCATGCTAGGAAACCCCGGATCGGGTTTGTGAGAGGCTGAGCGGATGTGCGCCTGCTTCTCTGGGGATTTCCCCACCCAGACCAAAGAGAAAGATCCTTCTACCGGCAATGGCAACGGAGAAAACCTTTTCTATTTTCCTTGCTCCTAATTTGGTGGAGAAGATGCAAATGGATATAGATTCCATCAAAACGCTCTCACCAATGATAGATATCCCCTATTTTGTTTCGCTCCCGTTTGAGTTGTTAGCGTGGCAGCAATTAAACTTGACAAAATAGTGATTAAAAAACAATGAAAGGCAAATGTGCCAGCACACCAGCGTGCATCTAGACCATTCTGAAAATGATCTCTTAAGTGTTTGAAATCTGCTCTATTTTCCTACCACAGGAATGAGTTTTCAAAAAACAGCACTTAGGAAGGGCAATTTGCCAGGAGCATTCCAAGGCCCCAACAAACAGTATTTCTTTCTAATGGCCTCCCCCTTGCTCCAAATTTTAGCTGTAGTTTCCAAATCAGATTCATTCTCCAAAAGAACAAACGGACGCCTCAAAAATGCCCAGAAACCGAGCCTTTTCCTGCCACTTTTAATAATGAGAAATGCAAAGGACACTTCTCAGCAGCAAGTTTGCGTCCTGCGTTTCCAGGACGCCAGGTGCTGGACTGTCCCGCTCTGGGAGGTCCCGGCCACCTCGGAGACGGGAGGGCTAGCTGCCATCGACCCCCGGAGTCAGCCGTTGTGTTCAGGGTCTTCACAACATCTGGCTGTTCTCATAGGGCTGAGGTGTGTGACTCACAGGCAATCTTGTGGCAAGCAGCTTTCTGGGTCTAATTATAGATGTGGACGGTGCATTCTGATCAATAGTCCTGAGTGTCCTCTTGCTTTAAGAGCTGTTTAGTTCTTGCGGATGGGCTGGCATTTCACCCTCTAGGCGCGGGCACCCAGTCTTCAATCGGCAAAACCCCAGCTTCTCCCAGAGCGCCCTTTGAACTTTGCAGAGCTTGGAATCAGCTCTCATCCCAGGAGGCCCCATCGCTGGGAGGCCTAAGGAGGCTGATAATGGCAGGAAGATCTACCAGGGAGACTGGGGTTCAAAGGCGACAGTCGCGACCTGGCCCCGCATCAAACAATGCCCCGTCCCTGATGTGACTCCTAGGGGGAGGGGCACAGGAGACCCTCCAGGCAGCAGGGAAGCAGCCTTGGGAGCAAGGCAGCGAGCCGCATGCTTCTTCTCAATTATCTCCGGTGGAGCCATCACGGCCCTGGCTTTGGAGACTCAGAAAGGCCCTCTGTTCGCCGGCTTCTGTTTAATCATGAGCGATGCACAGCACAAGGTTGGCGGGGAAACGGAGAGGCAGAGTACAGTTTGACCTGCAGGGCACAGGCAACCGTGGAGCAGAGAGGTGCTTAATAAGAGGGTTTTTCTGGATGGCAACAAGCGGCTGCCCTGCGTGGCTTGGTGCCTCCTCTGAGCGCTGCCCCGACGGGCTCTCTGAATTGGCTCTGTGTCCTCTGCCAGGCTGGCGGGCCCTGTGGGAAAGCTAAACTGGGCACGCTATTGAGTACCCAGCGCGGGAAGGCAAGGGATTGGGGGGTTAACAGAGGCTCCAAGCAAGGTGTCGTCTCAGACTCTTGGTGCCTCGGCGCAGCCCCCCAGATCGCCGGTACTTGGGCACTTCTCCAGGCCCCTGGTCCCTTCAGGGGCAGGCGTGGGCCCAGGTTGGGCAGGCGAGGGGAGGTACACGCAGGGACCACTTGCAAAGCAGCCGGCATGGGCATAGGGAAGGCTCCCATGGCCGCCAATCCCGGGGCCTGCCCGTTCCTATGGCAACAGGCGCCGCCGGAGGAGCCTGCGGCAGGGAGCCCAGTCCCGGGTGGCTGTCAGGCCCAGCTGCCGGCTGCCCGTTGGGACCCAGGAGTGCCCTTTCCCCAGACCATCCCTGCTGGCTCTGAGTCACAGGGCTCTCCTGGCATCTGCTGAGCTCGACGCTGGGATGGAAGAGGAGAGGGAGGCGAAGGAGGGGAGCGAATAAAAATATTTACACTTAACAAACACTTTGATGTTTGAAGACTGTGTGTACAAATGAGGGCTGGGAACATCTTTGGTGAGGGGTTGGTGTTTCCAAGCAAATCTCTTCAGACAGACACACACACACACACACACACACACACAGGCACGCGCACACACCGTCTTGTCCTCTCTTTATCTCCTGATGGGTTTCTGTTATCACCAAAGCAGAATGCTGAGTTCGCCTGGGGAAGGTTGTGGGCAGTGTGTTGGACGAGCACCCGGGGTCCACACCTGCGCACCTTGGCGGGCCCCCTCTGCAAGCCTGAGGTGGCCCGGGGTGGCCGGCCAGAGGATGCAGGAGGCAGATCAAAACTGGAGAAGGGGGTGTGGGCTGGGCTCAGGTGGAGGCAGCAGGAATGAGGAGCCAGACAGCCTTGGTTTCTGTGCCCCGCCTGTCATTTCCTGGCTGTGTGGCCTCGGGAACGTCACTTAACCTCCCTGATCCTTAATTTCTTACGTTGTCGCTAAAAACAACAACTGCCCCACGATGTTACTGCGTGGGTTAGATACTTTAGAACATACGAGTCATAGTACTTGCTCAATAAATGCCAGCGAGTATTGTTGTGTTCACCAAACAAATGATGACGGGGAATGCATGATGTGCATGGACCGGTGTTACGTCTGTGCAGGATACGACAGTCACTTGGGCATGTGATTTGCCCTCAGGGACTTTAGTGAAGAAGCGAAGACAGGAACATTGAAAATTATGAATAGAGGCATAAAATACAATGTGGACGGTCCACAGTGTCCACTCTGCGCTTCCCCAACGACTTCTTTTCGGATGAAAATAAGACAATGTGAGTGTGTGCTACACAGGGAAGGTTGGTGGCTCCAACAAATAAGTCTCCAAAATCAGAGGCTAAACCCCCGCAGGTGTTTGGCCTGTGGTTTTCCATGAGGTGATTCGGGAACCCAGGCTCCCTTCTGTTTTCTGGTTCTTTGGTCTACTAGGACCTCGGAGTCCTCCATCGGATCCTTTCTATCCAGTGGGCAGAGGAGGGACAGGAGAACATAGACGGGACTGCGTGGGCACTTTTAAAGACTAGGTCTCAGTCCGTCCACATTTGACTGCTCAGAACCCAGTCATTGGCCCCATCTGACTGCAAAGCACTCTGGGAAATGTCATCTTCCTGCGTACTCAACTGGTAACTAAACAGGGTTTGGTGAACACATAGCTTTGTCTCTGCCGCAGTTGGAAAGGTCTAGAGGCAGACAGTCCCCCCCATTGGTCTTCCATTAATTTCCCAGGCTGCCATAACAAAGTAACAGAAGCTGGTAGTTTACCAGGACAGAAATGGATTATCTCACAGCTCTGGAGGCTGGAGGTCTAAAATCCGGGGTGGGGTCCCTCTGGTGACTTTGGGGGAGAATCTGTCCCGTGCCTCTTTCTTTCCTAGCCCCGAGCATTCCTTGGCTCGTAGATGCGTCCTTTCAAGATCTCTGTCTCCGCCTTCATGTCCCCTCCTCTTCTCTGTGTCTTCTCCCCTTCTCCTCTAAGGACATTTGTCATTGGGTTTAGGGCCCACTGTAATCCAGGATGATCTCACCTCAAGATCTCTCATTTGATTCGTTCTGCAAAAACCCCTTTTTCCAGATAAGGTCGCATTCACAGGTTCTGAGTGGACCTATCTTCTGGGGGAGGGCACCATTCAATCCGCTGGAGTCTTTGATGGTGGCCCTTTGAACCTGGACTGAAGCTTCCAGAGAGAGATCGGTTGCAGGTTGACGGGAGGGAAGCCGGCCTCCTGAAAGGTTTGATTCTATCAAGTGGGGCACCAGTGGGCTGCCTGGTCAGACACGGGTCCCAGGTGAGGAGGAGGGGCAGGCTCCCTCCCCTTTCGAGAAGCCCAGAGTGGGGCAGGAGGGGGGGTGCAGGCAGGCTCTGCTCCCCACCGCCCCCAGAGCCAAGCCCCTGGGTCAGGCCAGTTCAACCACACATTCCGCCTGGGGCGCCAAAGACAATAGCTGAGAAATTCCAACGTGAGACCAAAATGCAGATTTTTCAAAGGAAATATCAAAGAACCAGCCAAAGGACTTAAAGCCCAGAGAAGGATATGAAAGGGGGAAGAGAGGGGACACTGGGTTTTCTGCGAGCAGATTTCTTTGCAGAGAACGCTCTCTTGCTGGGAGCCCCAGCCCTCCACAAGAAAGAAGGTTCAGGTGCGTGTGTGGCGGGGAGGGCGCTGAGCGCCTAGAAAGCATGACGCATGCGCTCCATTTGGACAGCCCCATGATGCTTGACCCCAGCTGTGATCTGGGCCCATGGACTGGAATCTGACACATGCTTTTCTTCTCTCAGAGGCCAGGGCTATTTGCCTGAGGGAGAGGGGGAGGAGGGGCAGAATGGGAGAGAGAGAGAGAGAGAGAGGGAGAAAGCGAATTGCTTCTTCATAGAAAATAACTACCTTCTGCTTGGACTGCACGTCACAAGCACTGTGCTTATCTCTTATAGACCTAGAGCTTTCTGCCTGATGGCAATCTCTTGGCTTACAAGTGTGCCTGGGTCCTGGTTGGCGGTCCCAAAGTGTCGGGGAGCTAAGGCACTTTGGGAGCAGTTCTCAGCCAGTATGAGGTGGGAGTCGGTGGGGAATCCATTTCCTGCCCTGCGGTGGGACACTCGGTGTGCTTTAGGAGGTCCCAGTGGGAGGCACCCAGTTGCCCACAGCAGTCATCTGTCCCGGGCGCAACCTGGATTTGCTGCCTTTCCTCCCCTGCTGGTGTTTCCCGGGATCCCCTCTGTCATAAACCACTTGCACTGGAAGTCGTGTCCCTGCATCCTACTGGGGGAACCCAAACTAAGGCCAGGGTTTCCGTCAGAGGGGAAGGGAATGCTAGCCAATGGCTGTGTGGGATGGGTCCCACCGAGGGCAGCTGATGTGTCTGCCTGGCGAAAGGTGCCATGCCCCTCTCGGAAGATGCAGCCGGAGCCTCTGGAGGGCCCTTCAAGTTTCCCATGGACCAGTAAGTGGCTTTGAGCACTGGATAGGGCCAGGATGTCCCCTTATAACAACACCACTAGGTCAGAACGTGCTCGACGTCTTTCTCCTTCTCCGTCTCCACCCTCAACACTGGAGGAGGTGAAAGCCAGGAAGGGAGAAGAAGCCGTCCTTTCCCAAGGCTCTAAGGCTAGTGGTTGCCCACAGCCATGCAGGGGCCAGGAGATAAGCTTGGATGGGACACCAAGAGATGCGGGGGTTTGGTTTATTGAATGAGCCTGCCGTTCTGAGATCATATGTACACTCGTGTGTGTATGTGTGTGTGTGTGACTACAGTAACCTCATGGAAGAGGAATCAGAAAAGTCCTGGGTCCTGGGAGCAGTGAGATATGTCCTCCTGCTGAAATCATTTTCTTTTTTCTCTTTCTTTTTTTCTTTCTTTGTTTCTTCTTTTTTCTTTCTTTCTTTTTAATGTTTTTTTATTATTTATTTTTGAGACAGAGAGAGACAGAGTGTGAGCAGGAGAGGGGCAGAGAGAGAGGGAGACACAGAATCCGAAGCAGGATCCAGGCTCTGAGCTGTCAGCACAGAGCCCGACTCGGGGCTCAAACCCATGAACTCGAGATCATGACCTGAGCTGAAGTCGGAGGCTCAACCGACTGAGCCACCTAGGCACCCCTCTCCTTCCTTCCTTCCTTCCTTCTTTTGTTTCTTCTTTCTTTCTTTCTTCCTTCCTTTCTTCTTTCTTTCTTTCTTCCTTCCTTTCTTTCAAATGTTTATTTATTTTTGAGAGAGACAGAGAGACAGAAAGACAGAAAGAAAGACAGAATCCGAAGCAGGCTCCAGGCTCTGAGCTGTCAGCACAGAGACTGACACAGGCCTTGAACCCACGAACCGTGAGATCATGACCTGAACCAAAGTTGGGCACTCCACCGAGTGAGCCACCAGCCCCTGAAGTCACTTTAAAAGGGCCGGGAGAGTATATGGGTGTCCTGTGGCTGCGGTAACAAGTCACTACGGACCTGTCTCACAGCTCCGGAGCTTAGAAGTCCGAAATCAAGGTGTCTGCAGGGTTGTTGGCTCTGTCTGGAGACTCTGAGAGAGAATCTGTCCGAGGCACTCTTCTGGCTTCTGGTGGCTGCTGGCAGTACCACTGTCCTTGGCCCATAGACACGTCATGCCCCTCTCTGCCTCCGTAGCTATGTGGCCTGCTTCTGTGTGTGTCTAAATTTCTCTCTTCTTGTAGGGACACCCGTCCCTGGGGTAGGAGCCACCGTAATCGAGTATCACTCCACCGCCACCGGATGCACGTGCAAAGACCCTATTTCCAAATAATGTCACATTCACAGGAAACGGGTTCAGACTTCAGCATAGATTTTGGGGGAGGACATAATTCAACCCACATCAAAGAGAAACAAAATTAAACTATGTCTTGATGCAACTCCCGAGAGGCTTGTTTGACGTGCTGGCCACACTCGGGAGTGTCGCTTGGCCCAGATGTGATGGCCACTGCCGAGGTTGGGATGAGGTCATGCCCTTGATTGTGGGCCACAGTCAACAAGGTGGGAGGGGACTCCCTGGGGAGCCCAAAAGGCACAACGGAAGAGGCATCATGTGCCCCTCCTGCGATGCCAGTGCGCTCTGAGGAAGGGGCTTAGTGGCTCCGCACTCACGGGCGGGGGGAGGGGGGAACCTGGGTCATACGAAACTCTCTCCACGGAAAATGATGGAACACTAGATAGCCTGGTGGCTGGCCACCATCTGTCATGCCTGGTAAGGCTGATCTTGTGCTCGGCCATCAGCAGGCTACAGGGCTCTGTGTATGGCCAGCTTTTAGTCGGTGTGTTTGACACCATGGGGCGGCAGCCCCCGAGATTCAGAGAAGTTGTCGCATCTCCGTGGCTTCCTCCCTGGGGCTTGTTCCCACCCTGCTGGCCCCCTCCTGGGGCCCACTCTGCACTTCTGGGCTGGCAGAGAGCTTGCCCGGAGCTGGGTCGTGACTGAGACAGAAAAGGCAGCTTGCAGCTCTCCCCCAGGCTGTGAGACCTAGGTATCTGCCCTGCTTTGCATCTGAAAGACTAAACCCACGAGACCCTAACCCACACTCTATGGATCTTGGGGGCTTCACAGATCCTGGGCCTCCCTAAGTAATATCCGAACATTTACAGGTAGCTGCAAGTGAGTGTTTTTCTGGGGAGAGAACCCGTAGCCAGCTTTCATGAGAGTTTTAATGGAGCTCGGGGTCCCCCAAAGGCTGAGACCGGATCAGACATTCTACAGGGCTGGTCTAGCCAAACATTCCAGGGACCCAGGACCCCATGACTTTGGGAATGCGGAAGACCCTGAGGGGTCTGTGGCTGATCCAACTGGACCCATTTAGGTCCAGCTCCAGGGTCCACTTGATGAACGGTGTGTTGTGGGTTGAATTGCATTCCCCAAAAGATGTATTCAAAGTCCGGACTCGGAGTGCCTGGGTGGCTCAGGCGGTTAAGCGTCCGACTTCGGCTCAGGTCACGATCTTACAGTCTATGGGTTTGGGCCCCACGTTGGGCTCTGTGTTTATAGCTCAGAGCCTGGAACCTGCTTCCGATTCTGTGTTTCCCTCTCTCTCTGCCCCTCCCCTGCTCAAAAATACTGTCTCTCTCTCAAAAATAAACATAAAAAAAAATGTCCTGACTCCCGGGACCTGTAAATGTGACTTTATTTGGAAGTTAAGATCTCCGCAGATGTAATCAAGTTAAGATAAGGTCCTGTTCGATTCTGGTGGTCCCTAAATCGAATGACTGGTGTCCTTAGAAAGAGAAGAAGAGGGGCGCCTGGGTGGCTCAGTCGGTTGGGTGACCAACTTCAGCTCAGGTCATGATCTCGCGGTTCGTGGGTTCCAGCCCCACGTTGGGGTCTGTGCTGATGGCTCAGAGCCTGGAGCCTGCTTCAGATTCTGTGTCTCCCTCTCCCTCTGCCCCTCCCCCGCTCACACTCTGTCTCTCTCTCTCAAAAATAAATAAACATAAAAAAATAAAAAAAAAGAGAAGGAGATTTGGGGACACACAGAAGGAAGAGAGCCATGTGAAGATGCGGGCAGAGATGGGAGTCATACATTTACACGCCAAGGAACCGCAAAGATCGCTGGCCACCAGTAGGAGCCAGGAAGAGGCAAGGAAGGAGTCTTCCCTAGAGCCTTCAGAGCGAGCATGGCCCTGCTGATACCTTAATTTTAGATTTTTAGCCTCTGGAACCATGAGAATAGAATTCTGTTGTTTTAAGACATCCGGTTTGTAGCCATTTTTACAGCAGCCATGGGAAGGTATGTGTTTCCATGGCTTTGCTCTCCTTTTCCAAGACTGGGGTTGGTTTCCTCAGCTTTATGACATGCCGCCAATCTAGACATCACCCAAAGTCACTGCCCCCCCAACATAGAGGGACCCCTTTACCAGTTGTTCAGTTGTTCAAGAGGTACTTACACTGTGTGTCTTTTCCCTGCTTCCCCTTTCCTCTGGTCTATAAGGAGCGGTCAGCCTCTTGGGAAGGTATTCACCCAGAGGGCCAAAGGGGTTCTCTGGAAGGCCCAAGGGGGCAGGTTTTGGGTCCCAAGGCCCTACGCTGTCTAGCCCACACCTCCTCCAGTGCCCCCATGACAGGCTCCTCCCCTCAGCCCCCTGGTCACACTGGCCCATCTTTGGGACATGAAATATGCAGGCTCCTTCCCGCGTGGGGGCCTTTGCATATGCTGCAAAGATGTCCCCAGGGTGCCTCTAAAAAATTTTTTTTTGAAAGTAGGCTCCATGCCCAACATGGAGACCAACACGGGGCTTGAACGCATGACCCTGAGGTCAAGACCTGAGCTGAGATCAAGAGTCGGACGCTTCACTGACTGAGCCACCCAGGCGCCCCTAAAAGATGGGGACTTTTAAAAAAAGGTAATTGAAAGACCATGATCATGTCATAAATGGCATAAGTTTTTTAATTGTTTGTTTGAGTTGGGATCCACAGCAGGGTGACGTAAAGGGCCTTTCCTCTGGCAATTTATTTGTTGAGGGAAACCAGGCTGTTGGTCGTGTTCCTTTGTCACTTGTGTCTTCTGTAAATTGAGGGTAGATCCCGGGGCACTGGGCTGGGGGGAGGAGAGGGTCATTGATGGTGCATTGAACTTGATGAGGAGGGCTGCAGTTGTTTATTTATTTTGAGAGACCGGGAGAGCATGAGCAGGGGAGGGGCAGAGAGAGGGAGGGAGAGAGAATCCCAAGCAGGCTCTGCTGTCAGCGCTGTCAGTTGGGAGCACAGTGCAAGGCTCAATGCGGGGCTCGAACCCCCTTGTGAGGGCTCAGAAGACCTAAATGTGCAGCCGCACCACATGCTGGTAAACTCCTGAGGGCAGAGGATTCCTCTGTTTTCCTCCTCACTGGTTTGCCGGCACCTGAGTATTTATTGAACGAGTGAACGAATGAGGTATTTTTGGTTTTGACGGCCTGGAAAAGCCTGGAGAGGGGTTCGAATTGGGGGAGTTGCCGTGGCCCCCCCGAAGAAGTCCTAAATCTCCACATGTGCCTTGGGGCCCTCTGACCTTGCAATGAATTTCAGAGTGTGACTTGTCCCTTTCTGCACCCGGTGGCATTTTTTAAAATAAAGAATTTCTCGCCTTCTTCCTCCTAATCCTGGGAGACGCAGAATATCCCATCTTTAATCACTGCCTAAAATGCAGGAATTTTCTCTCCTGGATTAGAAAATGTTTCCCTCCCAGAGAGGCCTGATGCGCCTTCTGGGGAGCCCCTTTCCTCTTCCTTTGATCTTCTCGAGTGTTCCACCAGCCACCGGCTTCTGATGAATTAAACAAAAGGAGACAGAGTTGGGATTCTGCGAGAAAACAGTCAAACGGTCCAGATCATGCAGGAAGGCGTCCGCCGGGCCGCTGGGAACAAGCCAGGAGGACCCCTGAGGCCTGTCCCTTGCAGCCTCTTCCTGGGGACCGTCTGTGGCAAGAGGGTTCAGAAGGTCACAGTTCCCTGGAGTCCCCAGAGCTTCTTTGGAAGATGTGAGTGCAGGAGGTTGGCACTAAAGACGTGTTGCTCAAAACCAAGGGGCCTGGAGAGGGGTCCTGCCGTCCCTGACAGGCTCAGCCATGCTTGTGAGCAGGACTTGGGGTCAGTCCAGCATCTGGTTCACTGGCTGCCCTCAGCAAGGCGTGCCTTTCCGTCCAGCCAGCCTGGAGCTCCCTGGCACCTAGTAGCGAGGATCTTTCCACGCACCTGAGGAGAAGGAGCCCACCAGGTTGCTCCTCGGCTTGGCTTTTTCTGGGGCCTTCTGTGGGGAACGCATGCTTTATTCTCCATCTTTTGTTTCTCTGTCTGTTCGGTTGAACAGCAGTGATGCTATAATTTGAAGCTAACAAGGCCTGGTGTCACAGCCCAGCATTTTAGGACTGCCTCTTGCTACCGAGCATCACCGCTGAGGCCGGCACCTTTGCATCACTGCCAGGTGGCTAGCGTTACTCAGAGATGGTTCGGGGACACATGTCATGGAAGTGCCTTTGGGGCCTGTGCCTTGTGCTTTGAGATGGCTTCAGCGGTAGCAGATCTTGGTCCTGTGGGGCACGCTTCTTTTTTTGAAAATTTTAATGTTTATTTGTATTTGAGAGAGAGAGAGAGAGAGAGAGAGACAGAGCATGAGCGGGGGAGGGACAGAAAGAGAGGGAGACACAGAATCGGAAGCAGGCTCCAGGCTCTGAGCTGTCAGCACAGAGCCTGATGCGGGGCTCGAACTCACAAACCGCAAGATCATGACCTGAGCCCAAGTCGGACACTTAACTGACTGAGCCTCCGGGGCACCCTGTGGGCCACGCTTTGGTGGCCAGGCGAGAAGGTGGCTGTGGTGTGGAAGCCAGCCCTGCCTGGCTGGCACACTGTCCCCAGCTGCGTGCTCAGGAGACATCTGTGGGGTAAAGGAATATTCAAGCCCCTTCCAGGATCAAAACTGAGGTTGGCTTTCCTGCTCTGCTTGTCAACGGCCCCGGAAGGTGTTTGCAGAAAATGACTTAGTGATATGTCACCCCTCTGGCACGTCGCCAGAGTTCATAGAGCTGAGACGCGCTGCCAGAGGAGGTGACACATTTCAGAGGGAGCCGACTTTCCAGATTCCTCAAACGTGGGGACCGTCACTCTGTGACTCTGGGCACCTCGCCACGGCTTTCTCTGCTCCGAGTCTCCAGCTGCTAGCACAGCGCGCTGCACGTGGCAACTGTCCTAGTTTATTTGGAGAGAGTGCAGACGGGGGAGGGGAGAGAGCTTGCAAAGAGTGTGCCGTGGAGCAGGTGGGCACTTTCTGGAAGGCTGAGACAGACACCCCGGAGCTGCCCTCCTCAGAGGGACAAAGAAGCTGGGGTCGGTAGGGACCAGCTCCCGCTCCCCACCCACTGGTTCAGGGTTGTCCGCGGGGTGTCACTTGCACTGCGTGCGGTGTGGGCTGAGCACACTTCTGTGGCCAGAGAAAGCCTGAGGGCAGAGAGATGACTGAGATAGAAAGCCCTCGGAATGTCTGGAACCATCCACCAAGCTGCAGGTGACCTCCCGGGTAGGCCAAGGGGATGAGAGCAGGTCGGTGTTTATTGAATGAGCGTTTGGTGAGTGATAATGATTTTGGCAACTGTCATAGTCGTCAACAGGAACAGGGCTCCTCGATCTTAATGACACTCACACGTGCACAAGCACGCACAAGCACGCTCACGTACGCACACGCACAGACGCCAGCCTCCTAACATTGAGCATTAAACGTGTCTTACACGATTCCTAATTAGCTTTGCTCAGCTCACAATGCCAGTTCCCGAGTTCTTGGCAACTTCCTAGCAGAATCTTACTCCCACCTCTTTGGGACCTCGGGTAAGTTATTTAGACTCTTTGAGGCTCCTTCTCTGGGAAATAAAGCAATAAGGTCACCTCCCAGGGCTGTCGTGAGGATCAAAAGAGACTACGGTGGTAAAAGCAGGCAGCTATGTGTGGAATAGGCATTACTCTTTTCCTTAATATTCTCTTTCTGTATTTGCTTTTGAGGCGGGGAGGGGCAGAGAGAGAGAGGGAGAGAGAGAATCCTAAGCAGGCTCCCCGCTCAGCACAGAGCCTGATGCACGGCTCCATCCCTCACCTACAAGATCAAGACCTGAGCCAGATGCTTAATCCAGGTGCCCCTATTTTCCTTAATATTCTTAATGCGCTCAGATCATTCATTTATTTGCTGAACGTTTATGGAACGCTTACTACGAGCCAGACACGGTCCTAAGTATTGCAGAAACGGCTGTGAACAAAACCGTAAAAGAAACAAATCCTTGCCTTTGCAGAGCTTAATTTCTAGCAGAGGAGAGACTCCGGGCAATAAACAAAAGTTGGGAAGCTCGGTTTCTAGCATGTTGGGAGACGACAAATGCTATGGAAAGAATAAAGGCGAGAAGGGAAGTGGGTAGTGCAGAGAGGATGTGCGAGGTGATGTTCTTAGATGGCGGCCGCTCAGTGAGGCCTCCTGGAGAAAGCGAGCCCCGAAGGAGCTGAGGCGGGGAGCCACACTGGCGTCTGGGAGAATGTTCCAGGCAGAGGGAGCGGTGGGTGCAAAAGTCTCTACGTGGGAGTGTGTGTGTGGCCTGTTTGAGGAACAATGAGACCCATCCTAGTCGTTTCCTGGGGGCCGCTGTGACCGAGGACCACAAACCGGGTGGCTTACGACAGACAACAGAAATAGACCGTCTGTCAGTTGCGCAGGGCAGCAGTCTGAAATTGAGGCGTCCGCCAGCGCTGCGCTCCCTCGGAAGCTTCTAGAGGGGGGATCTTTCCGTGTGTCTTCCAAGCTCTGGTGGCCCCAGGTGTTCCTTGGCTTGTGGCCGCATGTCTCCAATCTCTGCCTCTGACTTCACGTGGTCTTTCCTCTCCCTGTGTCTCTTACAGAGACACTTGTCATTGGATCCAGGGGCCACTTGGCTAATCCAGGATGATCTTCTCTCAAGATCCTTTATTACATCTGCGAAGACACTATTTCCAAATGAGTCACATTCATGGAATCTGGGGGTTAAGAGATGGCGTATCTGTCTGGGCACCACCATTGGACCCGCGACGCCAATGGAGCTGGAGAGATGGTAAGAGCAAGATTGGAGGTCTTGACATTATGAGTGTTACTCCCGCCCTCCGACCAGATCACGGAATGAATGGATTCCTGCAGCAAGCCTGCTGTCCATATGCCAATTTCCTGCTTCCCACCATCTCAAGAGCTTTCTGGAATTTTCCTTTTTCCTTTCTGCCTTCCTACATTGACCACAGCTGAGTCAATGAAGGCAAGGGCTTCTCTGGCTATAGACAGAATCCTCATTTCTGCTGGCCCAGGTTTTCATAAGACGTCTGGTCTGATTGCTTGTATGGTCCAAAGGGCCTGGCTCAACTTCTGTGACTTCTGCTGTGACCCCTCTCTCAGGACAGGGCTGGGTGTGTTTCCGTCTACACCATTCCTGGCCCAGCACTGGGCACAAGGTGCCCTTGCTGACAATGGCAGTGACTCCATCCAATTTGCTGCCTCTTTGTTGGGGGTTGCCCATTTACAAATCTGCGCTGAGTAAAGGCACAAAGAGGAGGCAGGCAGGAATCTTGGTCTCTCAAGACTCTCGGAGTCTCACTGCAGAGACAGGCACACATCTAACGGGCTGTCTCACTCTTGCAGGCTCCCGGAAAGAGGGAGAGAGAATAGTGCATTTCTTCACGCTGGATATAGTGGTTCTGTTTCCACTCTTTCGTTTTCTGAGTATTTCCGGCCACGTTCTCCCTTCAGCAGCCCGGCTTTTGGCAGCAGGGTGGGGCCCTGGGGGAAACTTCAAAGAAACCTAGGTTTGTCTGTGGGATATCTTGTCTTTTCTATTCCTTCCTTGAACTTCTTTGCTTCTCTCCTTAGCTCACTGCCCTCGCATTCTTTCTCCCTCCTCCCCATATGATGTACTTTCCGGGTAATTTCTAATTCATTCGTATGTACATTAATTTTTTTTATTTTAAAGAGAGAGAGAGAGAGAGAGAGCACAAGCGGAGGAGACGGACAGAGGGAGAGAGAGAAAGAATCTCAAGCAGGCTCCATGCTCACTGCAGAGCACGACGCTGGGCTCGATCCCGTGACCCTGGGATAATGACCTGAGCCGAAATCAAGAGTCGGACGCTCAACCGACTGGCCCATCGAGGTGCCCCTCTCATACATTTATTTATACTAAAGTGTAAAGGATTGATAGGGAACCAATGTAATAATGTACCTCAGGGAAACGTGTAATTACAACCTAAAAGGGGACAAGGCCCTTGTTTGGCTTGAGCCATATGAATAGTGTAATTGGAGAATTTCAGCCCTATCCCCACGAAACGGCACACAAGCCGTGCACTTTCTACCTCCTGGCAGGAGGGGGTGCGCCTTGTCTCCCTGGCAGGCCGATGCTGACTTTATGTCAGTACTGGTTCCAGCCTGCCGGGGCGGGCAATGTCTTCTCGGAACTTCCTGCCCGAGTCCTCACTGGGGTGAGAAAGAAAACGCCCTATTCCTGTTCCGTTCCTCAGTTATTCTGGTCTTCCCCTGTGTTCTGCTGACCGCCTCCCCCCTTCTCTGTGAGCTCATTACTGGGGTGCTCTCGCGCTGTGCCCCAGGCCGAGCCTGTTATCTCGGGACAGGCTGGGGCCCCACGGAGCCCAGGACAGGACCCACCTCCCAAGCCGCTGCCTTGGCTTAGGCAGGACTTTCCTTTAATGAAAAGAAAAGGAAAAATGTTTAAAAAGGTGAAAACTCTGCCCGGAGTCTGGAATTCCCCACAAAGTCACCTTTTTCAGTGCCCACAGACACACGACGCATTCTGCCTCTGCTCTCGGCAAACCATATGCCGCCGCCGCTGCTGGCCACGTCCTGGGGGATGGCTTTTTTCCCCTTCAGCAAGCCTCCAGAAATGTCACAGAAATTTATATGCTTATTCACAGAGCCGATAAAGCAGAAAACCAGCATTTCAGCTATTTTTGTTTTGCTTTGCAGATGGAGAGTAAGGGCATAAATCTCTCCCTCGTTGGACTCCGTGGCCCCTCACTCTCTGTTTTGCATCAGACATGGCTCAGCCCCTGGGGGGGGGGTCACTCTCTGGAGTTTGGGACCCACCCCTCCCCTGCTACCACCCACACAGAGGAGCTGACTACAGAAAGGATCAACGCCCAAGGAACGTTTGCTGTCCCTTGTGGTGCAGGACACCAAGGGCCCCCTGACCCTGGGTGTTCAATAGGCATTATCCTGGAGGACGAAAAGCCCATGGTGGCATGAGGCTGCCCGTGTCACCTTTGTCCCCTCTGCAGGTATGAAGGGCGGGGGTGGCGTGACCAGTTCTAGTCTACCGCCAGATCCTTGGCAGCAGGGTTCAAATATCAACCGTGTTTGGATTACTATTGTGGTGCAACCACTTACCCCCAGACTTTGCAGCTTTACTTTGCTCATGCTGGTCCAGGCTAGGAAATCAGGAAGGGCTTGGCCGAGCAGTTTTGGCTTGGGGCCTCTCATGCTGTGACACTCAGATGCCGGCCCGGGCTGGAGTCATGGGAAAGCTTGACTGGGCTGGATGTCCAAGATGGCGGACCCAAGGGGCCGTCGGCCGGGAGCTCAGGGGACTCTGTTGATGGGGGCACTTACGCGAAGAGCCTCCGGCATGGTGGTCTCAGGGTGGTTGGGTTTCTCGCATGGTGGCTGGCATCCCCCAGAGCGAGCATTCCAAGAACCCGGTGGAAGCCACGTGGCCTTTTCTGACCTACCCTTGGCCGTCATGAAACATGAATGTGCTCCATTCTATGGGCTACCAGTGAGTCACTACGGTAAGCTCAGCTTCCCGAGGGGGCATGGACCCCACCTTCGGACCCAGGGTGTCACTGGAGGGCAGAGGAGGGACATGTCTGACTTAGATTCCAAGACCCCTCTGTCTGCTCCCGAACCAGCTCTGGACCCCACGGGAACTTTGCTGCGGTTCAGCAGGGAGGGGGTGACAGGTGGAACTTCTGTCACCGTCACTAACTGCTGAAATCCCCTTTGGTGAGGAGACTTCCTTCTCCCCCATCGGGGACGCTCACGTAGATAATCTCTGGCAGGGTGGGCTTCCAGGGCTAGTAGATTCCTACCATGCCAGGCATCGAGCAAATGACTTCCGGGCACAATATCCCCACGTGAGGAAGGGTGTCGGAAAGAACAAAAGTAAGTCATTCCACCCCAAGCCCTGCTCTTGGAACAAGCATGCTGGCTTACAGGCTCCACGCTCAAAACATCCCAAATCCGACCACTTCTCCCCATCTCTGCTTCTACCTCCCTGGTCTGAGCCCCCCTCATGTCTCACCTGGATTGCTACTGGCCTCTCTGCTGTCACCCCCTCCCGTGACCTCTACTGTCCGTTTCCACACGGTAGAAAGAAGGCTCCTTAAGCCTAAGTCAGACATGTCCCTTCTCTGCTCAGAGCCCTCCTGCGACACCACATCTCACTCAGAGTAAAAAACCAGAGTCCTTACAATGCCCTGGAAGACCGTCTAGGGTCTGACCCCCTGTGAGGGCCCTGGCCTCACCCCTTCTTCAGCCACACTGGCCTTCTTATGTGTCTCTAACACACCAGCTGTGTTCCTGCCTCAGGACCTTTGCACTGGCTGCTCCCGCTGCCTGGAATGCTTTTACCTGAGATATCTGCACGGCTTGCTGTCTTGCTTCCTTCAGGTCTTACCCCATCAGAGGAGCCCTCCTCAACCATTAGACTTAAAATCTCAGACCCATCCTTCCCCTCTCCTTCTCTCCCATCCCTTGCTTCACTTTCTCCATGACATTTAGGGCACATATTTCTTTGTCTTCTGCCCATCTCCTCTGCTGGAACATAGGCCCAGGTGCTCCAGGGTCTACAACAGGGCCTGTACCTAGCAGGTACTCAGTAAATACTAAAGAAATGGATAGATTCCAGTCTTGACTCTTGAGGCAATAATGCCTTAATTTGTTTAGACCAGGGATTAACAAACCTTTTCTGCAAAGGGCCACATAGGCCATTGCAGGCCATATATCTCGTCACAGTTACCCAACCCTGCCATTGTAGCACAGAAAGCAGCCATAGCTAACCTTGAAACGGACGGGCAAGGTTGTGTTCCAATAAAACTTTATTTACAAAAACAGGTGACAGGCCAGACTGGGTCCATGGGCCATAGTTTGCCAACCCCTGGTTTAGCAACAGACGCGTCCTGGAAAGTCAAAAATCACATTTTCCGCTTTCTGGTTCAAGTATTGGAAAGCACAGAGGAGTCTAGTGGCTGGTCTGAGGTCACACGGTACCCTGGAGGCAAAGGTGGGTGGAGAGCCCAGGTTTCCTGATTTTCACTCAGGGCTCAGTTTACCCACGTTGTCTCATTGCGGGCTACTTGGAGAAGGCCAGAGGGAACGCTAACTTAGAGCTCAGCCGAGAGGTTCCCAGTGTATCACGGGAAGCCCATATTGAGTGCTAATTGCAGTAGGTGCTAGTCCCGCACGGCGTCAGGTGTCGGTGTCACCGGCCCTAAACTGCTGTCAGGAGACTGAGCGGGAAGTGACTCAGAATGGCTGCACAAGCTCCAGCCATTGCCTCTGCATCCAACAACCGACAGGAAGGAGAGAGAGATGGAGAAGGGCACGGCCCTTCCGGTCAAGGACACTTCCTGGAAGTCACAGGGGGACACCTTAATGCCATCAACCTGCAGATTTAGTCACGTGGCCATGTCTGGCTGCAAAGGAATCTGGGAAATGTAGTTTTTATTCCAGAAGTCCTTCTTTTGGGGCGGGGGGCAAAAATCAGGAAAAAGCGAACAGATATTGGGGGATGACTAGCAGCGTCTGCTTCAACCTGACAAACCTTCATCTTTAAAGATCAACTTTCAGGGGTCTTCAAGACCCCCTACTCTTAATGCCCTGCCCCAGGCAAAGGTGATGGCCATTAGGCTATAATTCCTCAGTGCTATTTCTGGGATTCATCTGGTTCTAGCTTCCCAGGGGACCCTGAACTCCCCGAGGGCAGGAACCTTGTGCTTTTCATCTCCTCTCCCCAACACGCAGCACCGAGTCAGCTGGTGCATAGTAGGTGCTCAGTAAATGCTTGTTGAGCAAATTCCTGGAGCCGCCTAATATAAGCCTTAGGAACGTGTTACACGTCACACCCCTGTTCATTCCGTAATAATTGCACTTTTAACTAATAATGCTCATCAAACTGGATACGCCACCAAGGAGACCCAAGGAACCCTCGTAGTCTGAAAAAAAGAAGATAATGACAGGTGATAGGCAGTTACTGATGAGCGAACAGTTTCTCATTTTTCTCAGAGCTCAGGTAAGTGTAGAATGTGGTGGAAGTGTTACCGCGCTCCGTGTCGTTGATGGTTAACAGAACTACAAGCTTAATGTGGAGCCTTTCGCTCACCTGCATCAAAGAGGCCTCAGGGAAAGCCCTGAACGCTGCCACTAGCACCCGTGGGAGGCCGGGAACTGAACCAAGCTATCTGGCGACATGCTCCCCGGAAGTGCCCCGGGACTCACGCCTCTCTGTTAGTGAGGGCTGGAGTCGCTCTGCTGCCTGTCAGTGGAGAAGAGGGGGTGGCTTGAGAGGTCGGGAGGTGAAGGTCATGGAGGACGCTGCTCTTTGGAAGCTACGTTCTTCATGTAGCAGATACCGTTGGCGCCTCGCCGAGATCCCCGTTACCTGCCTGGTGCACCTGTCCGTTCGTCGCGATCAGTGTTGGCTCTCACCAGCTCGCAGCCTGATGCAGTGGCATCAGGCTGAGGTATGGTGCCCAAGCTGTCCCAGTTTTCTCGGGACCGTCAGATTTAGCTCTGGAAGTCCATGTCCCTGGAGACCCTCCCTCTGGGGCAAACCAGGGTGGTCGTTTGCCCTTGTCTTCAGCTGAGCCCCCGTCTCCGGTTTTCCCGAGTGTGGGCCAGTTCTCATGAGGGCTCTTGGCCGTGAACGAGGGGCTCCCGTCATTACGGCCGGAGTTCCCAGCCAAACTCCGCTTTCTGGTTTTCCCGTGACTCATCACCCTGTTGTTCTTTTCAGGGGTTACTCGTAGTCGGCCCCGTGTTCCAGCATGTGGGGCCCCTTGCCCACTCTCCACCCTTGCCGGGCAATGTGCTTTTGGCTCATCTCTCTCCCTATTGCCCTTTGATCTAAAACCGAGGTCGTGCCTCCTTGGCCACTGCTGGTTTCTAGAGGATCGGGCCCTTTCTTTCTGAGAGGTGGCACGGCGTGGGGTGAGGTGCAGGCTGGCTTCGAGCCCCAGTGCAGGGCAAATCCGCGAATGTATCTGGGCCAAGTTTCATAATCCCAGAAAAAAGTGGCTCACTGGGTGACTGGGGGGAGATCACAAAGCACTTGCACCATGGCTGGCCCGGACCTGGCACTCGATGGAGCCGTTTCCTCGGGGCTTCTGGGGGTGATTTATTCAGCCACGAGAAGCAGCGAGATCGTGACCTGAGCCCCCCAGGCGCCCCTCCAGGTGGGCTTTCAAGAGGGCGTTGCTGCCTTGGCTTCTTTGCTTGCTCAGCCTTGTGGCTTATCCCTCCCTCTTGGAACTTTCTGGACTTTTGCTGAGGTCCAGGTCTTCCTCTCCTCTCTGCTGGGCAGCAGTACCCCTAACTGGTCCTCTATCTACCCCCAGGCGTTTCTCCTGCACGGCTTCCTAAAATACCATCCTGCTTCTATACTCTCCTCGTCAAACACTTTCAATACCTCCCAGTTCAGTGTGAATCAGAGCTCAAATATCTCTCATCTGGGAGCCAGCTCCAGGTGTGTTCCCCTGCCCATGTCATGACATGACCTCACCCACCACCTCTTCTGATCTGGGCCCATCCTGCAGAGAGGCCGAGTGAGACATTAGGAAGGATGCTTGCCTCTGTGAAGTTTGATCCTGCCCCAAGGACAGAAAATACCTGGCGCCCAGCTGCTGAGGAGAGCGACCTGCTCGGTCTTGGGACACTCAGCCCAGAGGGAGGCCCAGGCCTTAAGCTTCGTCCCGTCCATCTCAGGACAAATGCCCAAAGGAGCCGGGTCTAAAAGCAGAGAATGAGATGGAATGGAAACTGGCAACGTCCTTAGAGGGTATTTCAGGTCCAGGTCTGGGCTGCGGCAGGGAGGCGGGGGTGAGGGGAGGGAAGGACGTCCCTGAGGAGCAGGGGGAGGAAGGGAGGGCTACGTGGAGGCCGATGAACTGGCACACCGCGGTCACCTCGGGGAGCAGGCAGCGCTGTGGTGAATAGAGACGAGCTGGCTCTCATGTCAGGAGCACAGACGGGTTAAACACGGGTTAACAGTGACTGAGTCACCATTTCACCCTCCCCTAGGACAGGAGGGCTCAGTCTGCCACCTCAGCCATGAGGAGAAAAGCATTCTGATGGTTGGATATGAGCCACGCTGTACGTCAGCAGCTGGCCTGGGAGCGACATTGTGGCTACATGTAGCTGTCAGTCCTCCCGGGGTGGGGATGTGATAATAGACAGCTGTCTGCAGCTTCAATAGCGACTCCCTTCCCAGCCTGCAGCCAAGCTTCGGAGTCTGCTGGGGTTGCGGCAGGGGCTCTGGGGCTCCTCCCCCAAGCCTGCCTCCTGTGTCTGGGGAGCTGGACACACACGGGGACCAACAGCTGAATGGGGGACACACTTCTGTTTTATTTATTGCCGGGCAGACTGATCCTGGCCTGAGATGGCTCTCCTTGGGGCCCTGTGACCTCCCAGGTTGTGGGTCGTGGGTAGTTTTTCCCAGGGGCCCTCGACACAGTCACTCGTGGGCAGAGCTGCCATGTCGCAACAGCTTTAGAGAAAACAAACCTCACAAAATACGACGTGCATCGTGTCCCCATGTGCAACATGGCAGCTCTGCCCACTGGTAACCTGTTCCTTTGGGCATGTTTTCTGCATGGGAAAGGCATCGCTTTTACCTTAAAGGAGTCAATTAGCCTTGGGGTCCCGCCCTGGTTTGACTTGTACACAATTACGAAGTTAGGAGAAGGTTCCGGCTTCTTGCCCCCTCCTGGCTTGTTCCCACTATGGTGGAAAGGTACACCGAGTTGCTAGTGTAAGTTCTACCCATTGCTTGCTGTGCGACTCTAACAATGGTCCAAAGGGGTATCTTTCCATGAGGGCCACGGAAAGATATTCTGCCGTCTGAGATAAACGTATATGTGTACTGTTCAATCAACAGAGAAATAAATGTATTCATCAAGTTCACAGTAATCAACAGTGCCTTGTGCTCTCTAGTCCCAACTGCTTTTGACAGTGACCTTCATTACTAAGGTCCCTGCCTGCCTCAGCTCACATAACCCAGAGGCATCTCTTTGCTAGATCTTCTTCTAGGCTTTCCAGAGAGTCATTGAGAAAGGGCTGCAAGACCTTGTCCCCTCTCAGAGGGCCTTGAATGATCAGTGATGTCTGCCAAGGGCTTGGCGGGGAAACTGGGGGCACATGGACTGGCTTGCTCGCTGGCTGCAGCCCGTGGTTCAAGGTCCCTTTAGACTCGGGCATTTGTGGGTGAAGTCTAAGGACGGGGAAGATTGGCTTTTTGTTTTAGCTGCCCTGCAGCCCCTCCTCTAACCTGGGCACTTGGTTCCTGACTGTGACCAGTCCCCTGCTCTAGGGCAGAGAAGGGTAGTTTAGTTTCCTTTAGGGGCGGGATGTTTTCTTCTGATGGGATCTGGGCTAAAAGGGGACACTCCACTGGAGCAGTTCAGAGAGGCAACGATACTTCTTGTGAAATACCATTGACGGAGCTCCCACTATCACCCCCCCCCATTACTGCAGCGACCTAGTGGCTATTCTTGGTCGATAATTTCATGTCTGATATCGAGTATGTTACAACGGTGGTGATCAATAGATTAATTTCAGCTGAGAAATGAATGGCTGCCAATGGCCTTCATGCGGTAGCCCGAACAGAGAGCACTATGTTGAATACGCCTTAACATTTACTTTGGAAACACAAGGTAGATTTTATTCAAATGTAAAGAAATGATGAAGAACGCATACATCGTAAGTGTGCACTGGATGGTTTATCACCAACTGAACACACTCAGGTAACCACACCTGGATCAGGAAGCCGACCGTGGAGAGTGACGTCACCAAGCTAGCACGAGAGGTGTTTTCTACCATCTTCCCCTCTGAAGAACACAGATTTTGACAATCACCCATGGATGAGGCCATCGTTGTGGAAGTCCAGGTGTCCAGTGGAGTTTCAGTACGCTGTTGGGACAACAACAACAGAACTCTGGTATTGGATGCACTGAAGAGGGGAAGAGAAATAGTTCTGTTTTATTTGAATTATTCCTCTCCCAAGGCAGCACAGCTCCGTGCCAAGACAGACTCCCTCAGCCTGTGATTTCTTCCACAGGAGAAGCGAGAGCACTCAAGCAAACACTCAGCCTCTCCAGCTAGGTGGGACGTGGCCAAAGGAGCCCACTTGTGTCTCACCCTGTCCAGAATGCTGACGTGAGCTGCGTGCCTGGGGGGCAGGGAGGACCTGGACGAACGGCAGCCAGAGATCAGAAGGTATCAGAGGGATGTTGATTCTCTAACCACTTCCTAGACTCTAGCAGGGAGCCCGTCCCTGAGCCACTGGGGACACCTCATCTGAAGATTCCCCCCAGTAGGTGCATAGGCATGTCCAACACTCTGCGTGCCTCACCCCCACCCCCCAACCCCATGGCTGGGTCCCTGTGAGCACCCCTGAGGCAGCGAGTGGGAGCCTTTGCAGACAGCTGGAGAGCATGCACGGAAAGCCAGCCTGAGTCTGTGGGACTGGGAGAAAACACACAAATTTGAGCATTCAGCACCACCTTAGGGAAAGCAAACGGCACTCTGTCACTACACCACCGGGCTTTGTAGGATTGGAGGAAGGCATGAAATCTTAAGAATCCCCCCACCCCCACCCCCAAGAGGGAATGAAGTGTAGAGCAGGCGTATCCACAGAGAAGGTCTAAGAGAGCCTCAAAATCCCTAGTAAGGCTGACAGAAGGTATTCCTTTCCTGAATCCAGTCAGCAAAGACTGGAGGAGATGACTACTTCTTCAAATGTGAAGACAGTGAGGCAAGACGTCAAGGAACATGACAAAGTGAGGAAACATGATACCACCAAAGGTACACAGTAATTTTCTAGTAACAGATCCCAAAGACGTGGAGATCTGCAATTTGCCTGATGACAAATTAGAAATAATTGATTTAGGGGCGCCTGGGTGGCTCAGTCGGTTAAGCGTCCAACTTTGGCTCCGGTCACGATCTCACAGCTCGGGAGTTCCAGCCCCACATCGATGTGGTGTCAGC
Organism: Cryptoprocta ferox; assembly: GCA_028646485.1. Classification (NCBI taxonomy): domain Eukaryota; kingdom Metazoa; phylum Chordata; class Mammalia; order Carnivora; family Eupleridae; genus Cryptoprocta; species Cryptoprocta ferox. The sequence goes on from CM053579.1 coordinate 74,854,739, forward strand.
ACAGAACCTGCTTCAGATCCTCTATCTCTTTCTCTCTCTGCCCCTCCCTGCCCTCTCAAAAATAAATAAGCCTAAGAAAAGAGAAATAATTGTTTTAAGGAAGCCTGGTGAGCTACACAAAAACACCGAAAGACAATTCAAAGAAGTCAGGAAACCAGTATGTGAACAAAATGAGAAGTTTAACAGATATAGAAATCATAAAAAAGAACCAAAAAGAAATTCTGGCGTTGAAGAATGAACGAAATGAAAAATGTGGTAAAGAACATCAACAGAAGGCTTGATCATGCGGAAGAAAGAACCCATGAATTCAAAGATAGGTCATTTGAAATTATCCAGTTAGAAGAAAGTGAAGAAAAAAGAATGGACAAAAGTGATGAAAGCCCATGTGAATTATGGGATACCATCTAGTGAAGTAATTTAGACATTATCAGAGTCCCAGAAGGAGAAGAGAGGGAGAAAGGGACAACAAGCTTATTTAAAGAAATCATGGCTTGAGAATTTTCCAAATCTGGGGAGAGATTTGGATATCCAAGTTCATGAACTCATAGATCCCCAAACAAATTTAACTCAGAGATTTTCTTCAAGACACATGAAAATTAAGCTGTCTAAAATCAAGGACAAAGAGAGAGTTTTAAAAGCAGCAAGAGAAAAAAATCTCTTCTCAGCAGAGACTTTGCAGGCCAGAAGAGATTGGGATGGTATACTCAAAATGCTCAAAGAAAGAAAGTACCAACCGAGAATACTTTACCCAACAAGTTGTTCTTCAGAAATCAAGGCAGAATAAAGACTTTCCCTAACAAACAAAGGTAGGGGAGTTCTTCACCATGACCCCTGCCTTACAGGAAATGCCGAGAGGAGCTCCTCATGTTGAAATGAAAGAATGTTAATTAGAAACATGAAAACATACAACACACTGGTAAAGGTAAGCACAGAGTCAGACTCAGAGCACTCTCATGCTATAACATGGTGGTGTGTTAACTACTTAACATTCTGGCATCGGGGTCGTTTTCCCCCGTGGGGCTGGTAAAATCGTGCTGGGTCATAGGTTAGGTTGATAGTCAGTTTTAGGTGAACTTTTAAAAATCATTACAATATTATTTAAAATTGAGAATTATCGAACACAGAAAATTATGGGAAGTGATAGGAAAGACCCATGATCCTACCACAGAGATTAGCCAAATGTTAACATTTTGCTGTATTTCCTTTGTTTCTTTTATTCATCGATTTACAAAATACAAATTGCCAAATACAGTGGAAATTCCATCTCTCCCTCCCTCCCTCCCAGTTTCCCTCCTTCCTTCCTTTCAGGGGCCACCATGTCATCATTTGCAGGGGTGCCTGGGGGGCTCAGTCAGTTGAGCGTCTGACTCTTGATTTCGGCTCAGGTCGTGATCCCAGGGTTGTGAGAGGGAGTCCCAAGTCAGGCTCTGCATTGGGTATGGAGCCTGCTTAAGATTCTCTCCCTCTCTCTTTCTCTTTCTCTCCCTCTCCCCCCCACCCAAAAGAAATAAAATAGAAAAATAGACTTGTACTACATATGTATATATTTACAAACCGCATACACTATTGCTTTGTTTTTAAATTTCACAAAGATGGCAGCATACTGTATGCATCTTTTGGAACTTACTTTTATTCACTCAATTTTATTTGTTTGCAATAGCAAAGCCATGGTCCTCTCCTAAATGTCCTGCAATAGAAGGTTTATTCCATTGACTGAAGTAAATTGACACATATCAACATGTATAAATATAGAAAACACAACGTGTGCCTTGTTATGGCTTTTTTTTTGGTAATTTGACAGGCTAGGTGTGAGACGGATTGTACGCATGAGTATAAATGCATCTGTATGTGTGTAAGCATGTGAGAATATATGAATGTGAGGCTGTGTGAGTATATATGATCGTGTGAGTGTGTAAGCTCTTGCACTTGGGTTCAGTGTGTCCCAGGCTGCTCTTTATTTTTTAAAAAATTTTTAACGTTTATTTATTTTTGAGAGAGAGACAGAGTGCGAGCCGGGGAGGGGCAGAGAGAGAGGGAGACACAGAATCGGAAGCAGGCTCCAGGCTCTGAGCTGTCAGCACAGAGCCTGATGCGCTCGAACTCACGAACTGTGAGATCATGACCTGAGCAAGAGTTGGATGTTAAACGGACTGGGCCCCCCAGGCGCCCCCCAGGCTGCCCTGTTGAGGTCCACTTACTCTGGGAGCTTGAAATGCCACGTGTCTTAGAGACCATGATGGCCAGACAGAGACACTCAGACCAGGTCAGATTCAAAGGGGGATTTGTCCCTGGGACCCAGAAAGCCGTCACCGTGCGCTGTGAGCCTCAGAGACAGGCACAGGGCAGCTCTCAGGCCCCAGGCCCTGATGCCAGGGGGTCGTGGGCCCCCACCCCGTGTTCTCCCATTGCTGTGGCTCAGCAGCTGTGACTTCAGCTCCTAGCTGTCTGCCTTGGTCAAGGCATAGGGACAAAAGCGCATCTGGGTTCCTTGGAACCGGGGCCGGAATGCATGCCTCCGCGGTGGCTTGCTTGGTCTTCGAGGCTGCACAGATGTGACCAGCCGGCTGCTGTAGGCCTTTGCACCCCGGCTCCTGGCTGCCACGTTTTCTCCGGTAAGTAGAAGCCATGAGTTTAGAGGACCTGGCAGGACCCGCAGCTGCTGAGTTCCAACCTTAAGGAGAACGTCCCCAAGCGCTGTTCTTCAGTAACAGCTTTGCTCCACAGTGCAGGCCTCATCCCCTCAGCCTTGACCATGTGGTCTGTGTTGTGGGGTCCCGTGGTAGGGCAGGCTATTGGCCATTATGTCCAGACCATAATGGCCCATTCTCCAAGTTTTGCGCCCAGTCACAAATATGGGGCAAGAGGAGGGGGGTCACGTGCCAAGGTGAAGTTGTCAAGTGTGGCGCATCGTCGGGGCCCTGCCCAGATTTGCCAGGTCTGTGTGCCCTGCCCCCAGCCTTAGGAGGCTCTGCTGCCAACTGCCTGTAACCTTTAGAAGGTCGTCCTCCCGCATTGGTGGCCTCCCCTGACGTATGGAGAGTTGAAAATTGCTAGAAGTTTTCTGTCCCCCTTCCCATCCTCATCCCTGGGCACCCACAGCCAGTGACTAGTGTGGCCTTAGAAAGCCCAACTCCATTCCCTGGAGGGAAGACAAACTCTGGGGTCTAAGTTGTCTCCCAGAGTCCCCGGGACGGGACTGAGACTGGGACTTGGGTTGCCACCCTTACCTGGCTTCTTCCAATTTCCTATTCTCCTCCCCTGGCCTTCCTGGTTTCTCCAGGAAGGACCTGGTTTCCTCCAGTTTCCACCTGCGAGATTTTCCTCACCTTTGACTCTCAGCCTCAGTGTCCTCATCCGAAAGATGGGGACACTAAATCGCATCAGAGGACTTCGTGAGGATTTCATGATGCCTGCATCCAAAGCACTTAGCAGACACATAGTAAGCATTTAAATGGTAGTTCCCGGAGTGGTAATGAGAATTAAGAATATAACGTGTGTGCAGCAACGCCTGGCGCTTAGGAGATGGTCAATGTCGGTTAGTTTTTCATGCAAAGAGCAGCGGGCACAGTGGGACTGACCAGGATGTAACCACACAGATGGCCAAGACAATAAAAAGACCGATGCTCGAGGACCACGATCTGGCAGTCACCTCCCCATAGCTCACTGCCGTGGGTAATGTTTGGTTCGTTTTATTTGTCCCTTTCCCACTCCCCAATAGCAGTGTTAATTAAAAAACATCCAGACCCTGGGGACTTACGATAAATTTGAGTGCAATCCTTGGAGAAAATGTCTTGGCTAAAAACGCGCACCAGATTATTCTTATTTATTATTATTTCCATTCCAAGAAATGGCGAGTGTTCTTCCGCACTTTTCTTAGTGATTTGTGGCTTCTATGACTCCGGCCTATGAAATAGGGAGAGGAGAGCGATGCCTTTGTGCTGGTGGAGATGCCCTGGGTTTGTGCTAGGGGAGGGAAAGCAGGCATTTTGCACACAGCTGTGTCTCCTCCGCATTTATTACTGCGGCGCTTACCTCCCTGGGGCCTCTTCCTTTTCCAAACCAAATAATTCAGACCCCGTTGTTTACCTCTGCAGAGGGATCAAGGTTACACCCACAGTAAAATGGAGAAAAGCAACCCAGAAGCTGGGGTCGAGTCCCACGGAGTCCCGCCCCGACTTGGGGTTTGCCTGCCAAATATTCACAGCCCTGGGAATTACCTTCCAGGCTTGGGAACGCCAGACCTCTCTTCTGTCGAGTGATTTATGTACCCAAGAGAGCCCTCTGCTCCTTTCCCATGACTCCTTGTCTGGAGTCCTCTTCCACCCCGGCCAGACTGAATCCCCAAGCCGTGGGCCAACGAGTGGGGAAATTGAGGCGGGCGGTGGGGAGGCGGGAGGGAGAGACTTGAGAGGTGACGCATTGAGGACGACCGTGTCCCTCTTCCCCCTCTCCCTCCTCCTCTTCTGGCCCGCCAGACACTACCTCCTCCTTTATGTTCAGCCCCGATTGTGGAAAACACTCCCCAGACCATCTGTTAGGCTTTGGGTCCCATCAAAAGCAGAGCCCGGACATGGACTTGAGCACATAGAGTTCATTTGAAAGGAGATTGCAAGAAAGACCAGTCGGCGGGTGAGGCGTTGAGGCAGGGATGGAAGGGTGTGTCAGCAAGTCAGTTGCTACCCACGTGGGCAAGTGGGGCTCAGTCCCACGGGGCACTCTCGGACATTCGGAGAATGTGTACCTTAGGGTATTCCCAACCGAGGGTCCAGGAGCTGGGGCTGTCAGTCATTGGTTGGCAGCTGTTCCGGGGAGGGGGCGGGTCACTAAATTTCTAGGAATTCCAGCCTGCTGCGGTCATGGGCACAGTGGGCTCCAGTAGCCAGAAAGCTCTCAGGCAGATACTCAGTGCTGGGGATCCAGAGTCAAGGCCACGTGCACGGATATGTCAAGTGCCCAGTGGGTGCAGGTGGGGCATGATGGCTTCCGCGACACCGTCCAACTCGGAATGATCTTTCTTGTCTCTGTTCTCACAGTCCAGATTACCTTATTTTTTTTTAACTTTACTTTTCCCCAAGGAGTTCACTGAGGAACACCGGCTCTGAGAAATGCCTGCTTCTCTCATAGGCTTCGTGGTGATAGAAACTGGTTGGTTCTGCTTACCCAGAGTTTCTCAGACGGAATGACCAATGAGCATTTATTTTGCTGGAATACGTATGGACGCACCGAAGCTCCGTGGAACACCCCAGAAAGCACAGATTTCACTCTCTATATATAATCAGGAAAGATGGGACAGCCTCCTGCAAATGTGCCAGGAGGGCAAACATCACAGGAAGCTAAATTTCAGCTCAAAGTCAGAGAGACATTTTTTTCTCACAATTAGAACTGAAAAAACCCGGCCGCCTGCCTTAGGCTCTAAGCTCCCTGCGTGCCAGTCTATTTCAGCGGGAGGCTGGGCCTGTTGGGAATAGGGAAGGGGGTTTCTTGCCTTGGGTGGGAGTTGGGCCCCTTTTGGCTCTCAGATTTTTTCTGCGAGGCTGGAAGTTTTCGATTCCCGGGTAGACTGGGAGCTACTTAAGAGACCAGTAGTGTTTTACATTTCTTCATATTTCTCTTCATTTCTGGTCTGATTCTGGGCATCTTGGGGGCCACCAATAAAAATCATTGAATGGACGGGGGCACCTGTGTGGCTCAAGTGGCTGAGCATCTGACTCTTGATTTTGGCTCAGGTCGTGATCTCACAGTTTGTGGGTTCGAGCTCCGCGTCGGGCTCTGCACGGATAGCACAGAGCCTGCTTGGGATTCTCTCGCTCCTTTTCTCTCTGTCCCTCCCCGGCTCTTTCTCTCTCTCCTTGTCTCTCAAAATAAATAAATACACTTAAAAAAATCATTGGATGGAGGAATGAATGAATGAATGGGTTGGGGGGGGGGTCCCACTGGCACGGGTGCACTTGGACAGGCCTGCCGGGACATGTTTAAGAACATGATGGCCAGACCAGCAGACAATGCCTATGTAGATTGAATGTGAGGTCTGACCCTGAACATCAGAGATCTGAGAGATGTTTGATAAGAAGAGCTAGGAATTTCAGAATATTATCATGTCCCAGTCACTGTCCAAATGTTCTCTCATTTAATCCTCCTCACTGCATTTCCGTGAGGCAGTATGACCATTTTCTGGATGGAAAGACCAAAGCCTAGAGAGGTCACCAGGCTCAACAGTGATGCCACTTGGATTTGGGTCTGGTCTGTCTGTTTCCAAGACTGGGACCACAACCACCCTCCTCATACTTCTCAGGCTCAGACCCTCCTCTCTACTCTGGGAGCCCTCTGCTGGGTCACACAGCCCACAGGGCGGGGGGTGCGGATAGTTTTACACCTGCCTCTTTGAGAAAGAGAGAGGACTGTCTGTTTGGGCAGATGGAGGAGGTAGAAAAGACAGCACACTCAGGACAGGAAGAGCTCAGTTGATCCCTTGACTCTATTTCCCAGTTCTGTATGGGTGGGGTTGTCCCCCTGCTAGCTCGAGATGGAGGAGGAGGAGGAGGAGGCAGAAGAGGGGGAGGAGGGGGAGGAGGAGAGGGAGAAGACTGGGCACAAGAGGCAGGCAGCATGGCCATCTGGTCAGCATTTCAGGTGCACGAAGGTGTCCGGGCCATCTGCCTTTTCCCACCCGCTTTCGCCGCGAGTGCCTTAGAAGTGGGTGGGGCTTCAGCCCTTTGTGACACGAAGGCTGCACACTGAACAAGTCTCTGATTTAACAGAGATAATTGCTGTCCTGGTCATGGTCTGCAAACACACAGTAGGAGGTCACTTGTCCCCATGTCCCCTCTCTAGTCCAGAAGCTTCTCTGCCTCCCTCAGCACCCCCTGGAACCCTTGAACCTAAATTCAAGATGAAAAGGGAAATCTTGTCCCCGCATTTGAGACACAGGTAACAGCAGTGCCCGTCGGTGCTCTTCCCCGTCTCTCCCATCTTCACAGAATAAAAACATGCTGATGCTCAGATCCTGCTACGTTTGTGAATGACCTTGGCAGTAGATTGCATCACTGCTTCCAATTTCTCACTCCTCCTTCTATCCACGCCCCTTGCCATTCCTCCCATTAAACAGGGGTGGGTCTATTTTCCATCCCCTTGGTGCTGGACTTGGCCATGTAACTTTCTTTGGCCATTAGAGTGTAGACAGAAGTGATGACATAGGCCAGTTCCAAGCCTAAGCCATAAGCGGTGTCATATATTTGCACTTGTCCTACTGCATTTCTGTCATGACCGTGAGAGAATATGCCCCAGGGAGCCAGCTGGTCTCAGAAGAATGAGAAGACCTGTGGTCTTGACCTGACCTTATAGCTTGGGGTCCAGTCCAGCCCAGCCCAGCCAACCTGCAGACATGTGGCTGAAGCAGAGCCACTCCAGGTGACCCTCAGACCTGTGAGTGTGAGAACAAATGCTTGTTGTCTATGTTGGGGTGGTTTGTTACCCAGCAGTAGCTGACTGATACAAGCTGTATCTCCTGCAAGCCACTTCCCACTTCCACTGCTTTGAGGCTGTGTCTGTGACATACACATTGTCTACACAGCAAGTCACCCTAAAGAATAAAGGAAGCTCAGGGAACAGTTACGGAAATGCTCAGTCCATATTGGCCGTGTGAACTTGTTTCTGACAAATGCACCACTCTGTCAAGGTGCGTTCATTTAATTTGAGAGGATGTGTTGATAACACTCTGACAGATGGGGCTGCTGTGCAGGACAATACCATAGTTAGGTGCCCATGGCTACAATCACACCACCACATTGGTTCATGTCCTGTTTCTGCCACTGACTACCCGGGGACCTTTGGGAAAATCACTCTTCCTCTCTGAGCTTCAGTTTCTTCATCTGTAAAATGGGTACCTTTCCCACGGCATCATTTGGAGTCTCAAATGAGGAAAAGCGTTTTAAGCGCTTCATGCGGTTCCTGGCTGGTGGCAAGAATTCACTAAGCCAGTTAGCTGGTGTTATTTTTATGCTCTGTCACAGCAAAAACACCGAGTGATACTTTAAAGACATATGACTCATCCTCTTTCTGAAATTTCCACCCAAATGTTGCTAGCTTTCACTATTCTACCTCTGCTAGAGTAATCTCCCCAAATCATTTAATTTCTGTGCGAAAAAGTAATGCCGTAAGTCACAACCCTTCAATTATAGCCCTAAGTTCTTCCAGCAGCTTGCTGAGTGGCCTTGAGCAAGCTGACCTCTGTCTCTGGGCCTCGGTCCCCTCCTCAGAGAAAGGTCGGGATTGAACTCATTTCTTCTTTTTTTTTTTTTTTAAATTTTTAATGTTTATTTATTTTTGAGACACAGAGAGAGACAGAGTGTGAGCGGGGAGGGGGCAGAGAGAGAGGGAGACACAGAATCCGAAGCAGGCTCCAGGCTCTGAGCTGTCAGCACAGAGCCCGACGCGGGACTCAAACCCGCGAACCGTGAGATCGTGACCTGAGCGGAAGCCGGACGCCTAGCCGACTGAGCCACCCAGGCGCCCCTGAGAAGCTGCATTTCTAAGAAGCCACAGGTAATGCTAGTGCTGCCGGTCCCTGGACCACAGGCCTTGGGCACATTCTTCTCTACTCCAGGCCTCTACTCTCCAACAGTTCCAGAACCAGCTCCACGGTCCAGGGCGCCTGGGTGGCTTAGTTGGTTAAGCCTGACTTCAGCTCAGGTCATGATCTCACAGTTTGTGGGTTCGAGCCCCGCATCCGGACTCTGTTGACAGCTCGGAGCCTGGAGCCGGCTTCCGATTCTGTATCTCCATCTCTCTCTGACCCTCCCCTGCTTGCGCTGTCTCTCTCTGTCTCTCAAAAATAAATTTAAAAAAGAGCAAAAAAAAAAAGGGCCAGGAAGCGGCACCTAATCCCGTCTTCAGAGTGGTCAGTAAATAACGACAGGCCAACTAATCTTCACTGTGGGCCGGGGACCGTGCTAAGTGCTTTCCACGCATTAACTGGAACGGCCGTGTGAGGTAGGTGCTGTTATCATCACCGTCCCAGTTTATTGGCGAGGAAACCGAGGCACAGAGAGGTGAGGTGACTTGTCTAAGAGCACACCGCTAGCAAGCAGCAAAGCCAAAATATGAACTCACGTAATCTGGCTTCGGAGTCCGTACTTTCGACCACCATGTTGTAGTGACTGACCCTCTGGGGAGGATGACGTCAGAGCTGTGACCTGAAGAATGAGTGGGGACTGTCCAGGAGCGAAAAGCTGGCCAAAGGAAGGGCATTTGCAAAATAGTAAAACCCCAGGGGTGAGCACGACTGTGGTATGTCTACGCAACTGCAGGCTGGAAAGTGTGTGTGTGTGTGTGTGCGCGTGTGCACATATCTCTTGTGTGCTTGTGCACGTGTCTGTGTATGTGTCTGCCCGTGTCTTTCTGCATGAGTCTGTCCATGTGCATGTGTGTAACTGTATGTCTGTGAGTCTGTATATGTGTGTCCGTATATATCTATAGATATGTCCGTGTGTGTATGTGTATGTGTAGGTGTGTGTGTGTGTGCACATTTGTAGATGTGCGTCTGTGTGTCTGTTTTATAATTGTATATGTGTGTGTCTCTGTGCACACATTAGCGTGTGTGTGTGTGTGTGTGTGTGAGTGTGAGTGTTTGTGAGTGGTGCGGGTGGATGGGGGGAGAGGTGACTGGAGATACGCAGAGGACAGACCATAATGGGGTCTGGGAGACTTTACCCTTAGGACAAAGGAGGTTGTTCTATGAACGGAAAGGGGCAGGCTGACATTTTAGAAGGCCATTTGCTCACGCATAAGTATTGATTGAGTACCTACTACGTGTCAGATATGATTCCAGATTCTGGGGATGATGTGGTGAATAAGAACCTGTCCTTAGGGAGCTACCATTCTAGTGAGGAGAGACAGACGATACACTCAAAAACAGATATGTAATATAATACCAGGGCAAGCAGTCTAAAAAAATAAGGCATTTTAGGGGGAGAGGTGATGGAGGAAGATTTCTGAGCAGAGGTCTGAATAAGTAAGAGTAAGCCCAGGACTTACTTGGGGCGAGAGCATTCCAGGTAGGGGGAACAGCAAGTGCAAAGGCCCTGAGGCAGGTGTAGGCTTGGCCTGTTCAAGGAACAGCAAAGGAGTCAGGTGGCTGCGATGAAACGAGGGAAGGGAGAGTGGTGGGCTCAGAGGCTGGGAACATAGCAGGGGCTAGTTCCCACGGGGCTCTGCCGCCGTGGTGAGAACTTTGGACTGTGGCCCTCGAGTGATGTTGCTTACTAGCGCGTGATAGTGGAACTTTCAGCTGCTGCCTTTAGTTGCCGGGAGAAGCCCTTTGGGAGCAGGTTTTGAGTGGGCGTCCCCGTAGCCAGGTGCGCTCGGGGAGGGGTGATGGGTGGGGCTGCTCAACGTGAGTGTTTCCAGCGTGCGTGGGTCATGCAGATGGGAACAGTCAAAGGCGAGATGAAAAACACCTGAGTGAGCAACTGGATAAATAGCAAGTTCCGGAGACACCTGCTCCCTCCACCACACCGCTTTGCTTTTGTGGATGGGGAGGGTTCTCTGGACTTGCCAAGTTGGCTATGGGGCATTTTGGACCCGGCAGCGGGGGAGAGGGAGAAGGGAGACTACCCCCCCCCCCACGCCGGACAGTGTTGTCCTGACGTTATCGTCAGTACAAGACAAGAGACAAAGTGGGACCGCAAGAGTGGCTGGGAATTTGTGATGTTCCCCCAGTTGGTTCCATGGTCACCTGACTAACTGCTGTCCCCAGCTCTTGGGAAGAATGTCCCTGTTAGAAACAGCAGGTGCATTCCCTGCAGACCTGCGAGTCAGGAGATGGTATGAGGAAAGGCATGTGGGGACCAGAACCCCGACACAGACGATGCCTTCTCGCGGCTGTCCTGGTAGGGACGGAGCAATGTCAAACAAGACCAAATAAAACCCAACCCAACCCTGGGAATTTGGGAAGCTTGGCGTTTCATTTTGTCTATTTTTAAATTAAACTAACATTTTAAATAAAAAGTGTCTATTTATTTATGTTTAATTTTTTTAATGTTTATTTATTTTTGAGAGAGAGAGAGAGGGAGCGCAGGGAAGGGACAGAGAGAGACAGGGAGACACTGAATCGGAAGCAGGCTCCAGGCTCTGAGCTGCCGGCACAGAGCCCGACGTGGGGCTCGAACTCACAAACTGTGAGATCATGACCTGAGCCGAAGTCGGATGCTTAACCGACTGAGTCACCCAGGCGCCCCCCCCCCAAATTGTCTATATTTAAAGTGTACAACATGATGTTCTGACATATACACATGTGCCGAAATGTTTACTATGGCTAAGCTGATTCACCTACCCAGCTCTGCACCATCATTTTTCTGTGATGAGAGCCCCTGAAATCGCCTCTTCTAGCACATTTCCGGTACACGATACAGTATGATTAACTATAATCCCCAAGCTGTGCATTGGATCTCGAGACTTATTCATCCGATAGGAGTGTAACTTTGCAAACGTGGGCCCACATTCCTCCAGTCTCCGATCTCCCCACCCCTGCTCACCACTGATCTCCTCTCTGTGTCTGTGAACTCAACTTTCTGAGAGTCCACATCAAAGTGAGATCATGCGGTATTTGTCTTTCTGCGTCTGGCTTCTTTCACGTAGCATCGTGTCGTCCGGGTTCATCCGTGTTGTTGCAAATGGCAGGACCTTGGACACTTGGTGTTTTAGTTCCTACGACTGTGTAACACATCACCCCCTCCGCACGCAACGTAGTGGATTAAAACAATAATGATTTCTTACACCTGCAGACTCTGTGGATCAGCAGTTTGGACGGGGCGCGTGGGGGCAGCTTGTCTCCGCTCCGTGGTGTCTGGGGCCTCAGCTGGAAGTCCCGAAGTCTGGAGACTGGGGCCAGCTGAAGGCTCGCGCGCGCACATGTCTGGCGGCTGATGCTGGCTGTTGGCTGGGGGACCTCAGGCCTCCTCCCCCGGGCCTCTCTGTGTGAACTCTCTTCCTGCGCTGATTTGGGCTTCCTCGCGGCGCGGTGGCTGCGTGCCCGGAGTGGGCTTCCGAGAAGGAGAGAAGCAGGTGGAAGTTGGATCTTTTTTACGACCTGGACCAGGGAGGCACATGGCGTCGTCTCCTCTATCATCTATTGGCTGGAACAGTCACCAGCCCCGCTCAGATTCAGGAGGAAGGAATGTCGAGCCCACCTTTTGGTGGGAAGAGCGTCAGTCACAGTTAGAGAGCGTAGGGGATGGAACACCTGTATTTTTGTGGCTACCTTTGGAAAATCGATCTTCTACGCTGTGAGTCTCCCGCGCCCCCCTGGAGGGCTCTGCAGGGGAGGGGCGATGTCAGCACCCCCCACCTCTGTTCAGCTGTGCGGGCAGTGATAGGAGGAGGGCCAGGAAGCTGGCAGTGGCCAATGTAGGTGACATTTCCCAGTGACCTTTGCTGGTGAGAGTAGGGGAATGTCCCAACTTCAAACAGCCTTGGAAAGCAATCCGAACGTAACCTTCACAGAGACAGCTTCGATGTCTGGGGATGCTTGGCCCTCAGGGCTGGCCGAGGCTTCGTGTGGGAGCCAGTGGAGGACCCTGCCAGGGTGGTGGGGGGGACCAAGGACAGCACAGGAGCCCCTGAACAATGACCAGGCTACTTGAGACCCTCTTGCTCACGTGGGTGCCAGCTGGTCCCCTCACCTGCAAGGATACCAGCCTTCCTCCTGCCCTGACATCGGAATTGGACCTTTCCTCCACCCTCCCCGCTTCTGACAAGGATTTGAGTGGAAAAGTAATTTACATGGGGGTGACCCCGGAAAGCACTGCTAGGGGCTGGGGACATGAGATAAGGGAAGACAGCATCTGTTACAAAATCCTTTAGAAGGGGCGCCTGCGTGACTCAGTCGGTTAAGTGTCTGACTTTGGCTCAGGTCGTGATCTAACGGTTTGCGAGTTCGAGCCCAGCGTCGGGCTCTGCGGATCCTCTGTTCCCCCCACCCCCCCGCCCTTCCCCTGCACATGCCCACACATGTTCTCACTCTCTCTCAAAACGGAATAAACATTAAAGATAAAATCCTTTAGCATATTTGCACCGCCCCACGCATTTGCTGTTGACTGAACTCAGCCTTGTGCCGTTAATTGTATCTTCACATTTAGCACCCACTCCCAGAAAGTTCCTCCTCTGCCGCAGGCCCTGTACTGTGGGCTCTCTGGGTTTGAATTGTGGCTCTACCACTCCGTAGCTCTACGGCTGTGGACAAGTCAGTTACGGAACCTCTCCGTGCCTCAGTTTCTTCATCTCAAAATGGGGATACCGAGAGCCTGGTGTTGACAGGATGAAATGAGTTATTTGACCAAGTGTATTTCTAAGCCCACGTGGGTTGCTCTCCTCAGCTAAGCGCACTTCTGAACCTCCACGGACTGTTGCCCACGTCTTCACGCACGCTGAGAATGGCTTCCCTGCCTCACACTGAACCTTCTATCCGTCCTTCAAGCCTTCGGCCACATGACCTGGACGTGGCACTCTCCTTGCCTTTGAGCTTTTGGAAGTGTTATTCCCTCTGGAGTAATGACCTTCCCAGTCTGGAAGGTTCTCCCACACTCTCTTCACCAGACTAACTCCTTCTCGACCTTTCACCCTTCCTTGGGGCAAACCCTCCTTGACCCCACCCCCTAGTCTGGGTCACTGCCGTATCTCCCTCTCCCCGTCTTCCGCAGATGGCTAATTAGGTCACTGGATGTTTGCGTCCATTTCCTCAGCGAGAATGTCAGCTCCCTGGAGGAGGCACCGGGTGGGTCTTGTTCACCATTGTTCCGGAGATGTTTTTGGTTTCATCAATTACCGAGCTCAGCAGGTCTCGGACTCGGCACTGACTCACAAGCATGGGACAACAGGCTGCCGGACGTCGGTTGTGTTGGGTGGGTGGTGACAGACACGGTGTGGTCCAACGGCTGAGGCAGCGGTGTTCTGCCCACGGTGGGGTCCTCGTCACGGCAGAGCATTATGGTTTGGGGAGTTTGTGGCTCCCGAAAACTCCATCTAGAACTTGCTTCTACAGTCCTGCCAAAGATTCCGCAATTAATCATTTTCTGCTCAAACGAGTGAAAGTGGATTCCGTTCTCTGCAGCTGCACACAGATCTGAGATGGTGCCTGGTGCATAGTTGATGCTCAATGGGATTAAAGGAGCGATTGAAAGAATCGAAACCTATTTACCCTGCCGACTGAAGACTATCCTCCAGATGTGCTTCAGAAAGCTCAAGTCCGTCAGGAAGCCCTGGACTCCTCAGCGTCTCTGCCGCCCTCTCACTGTAAATGACCGCTTGACAGAGGTGTCCGAGTTTACCTGAATGGCGACCTGATTGATTTCCTCAAGTTGAAGTTGTAGGGACCCCTGGCCTTTGCAGCCCTGAATCAGCTGCGGGGGCCTCTGTCCTTAACCTTGAGAGATGTGTGAGAGCCCAGAAGTGGACACAGTGTCCGCTGTTCCAGAGAGGGCACCCCGGCTCCGTCAGTGACATTGAGGGTGTGATTCCTGGGTTTGCCCGATATTATTCATGACACTCCCTGCTCCTTTCTCCTAACTGCCCCAGTAGCCAGCTTCCCCAGGAAGAGAATGCCAGGTGGCAGGCATCTGGCCTCCGAATAGCTGAAGATCTTGCCCACCTCTGTCCCAGCACATCTGGCTCTCAGCCTCCAGAGCTGTGGCAGGGCCGTCCTGCTTCAAGGGGATGCCAGCCCCGGCACCAGCATCCTTCACCCCAGCATCTCCCTATTCGGGAAGCCAGCTCTGGGCTGTGAAAACGAGAGTGGTGGCTGTCTCTGAGGAGGTGACAAGGCACTATTTTGAGATGATCTGCCCCTGCCCATGGACGGGCCCCAGCCATGACCCACCCAAAGAGACCCAGATGCTGGGCTGGCCAGGAGCTGAGCCACCTTTCCTGGGCACATTCTCCTCACCATCTGTTATGCCCAAATGGTCCAGACCATCAAATAGATAGATGCCTTCGGGAACTTTCCAGCTGAGATGAACTCAAGGGTCCTTCCCTCCCACACAGTAGAACAGATTCTGCCGTGAACCCCCACGGAGGGGCGCAGGAAGCAAGGCTGGTTGGAGTTGCCCAGCTTGAGTGCCGGAGAAGGAGGGGGTGGTGATATTTGTTGCTTTAATACGTCCAATGTCCTGCCTGTGAATTAGATCTGGGGCCGTACGGAAAGCTCTTCAGGCTGCATGATGTTTATCTCTGTCTTAAGGGAAAGCCAAGGTTCCAGTTAGTAAATCAAACGCACACGAGGCTGTAGATCTAAGGGTCCAGTGGGGGCCGAGAGCAGGGCGGTTTGGGGGCTTGTCGGGCGGGTGTGCGGGGTTCCTTTGGAAGGCCTGGGGTGGAGAAGACCCTAGCGTGCTCGCCTCGGTGGTCGGGGGAGGGCTCGCTGCAGGTGCCAGGCCGTGATTAATAGGACAGGGCACCGCACTTGGCATTTTCCGTATATCCAGGTGGCACGTTGAACACATTGAACAACTGGCAGGGCCCAGTCCCTGAGCACTCAGGATGGACACCGGCCCCTGCACTGTGGGTGTTAACTGTTCACTTGCTTGCGTGCATGGTGCTCCCCGGAGCTCGGGGAGTGGGGCGCTGGGGAGAAGTCATCAGGCTGGGAAGTTCGGGGCTGTCGTTACCGGCTGATCAGTCGTAAAGTCCGCAGAGTCCGCTAACTGGAGCAACTGTACCTGCGAGTATTGGACGATGAGGGGCCTGGAATCTGTCTGAGCTGCCGTTTCGAGGGCATTTCTGGGATGGGCTTGCCGGGACGCTGAGGCGCGTGTGTGCCGTAGCGGTTAGCGCTGCTCCGGCCACAAGGAGCCGGGGGGGGGGCTCTAAGTCCAGCTCGGCCCTGGACCTCACCCTGGACTCAGCAGGAGCCCAGCCTGGCAAAATAGTTGCAATCATGTTCCCACCAGCTAGCCAGGTATGTGGAAAATTCTGAGTTTCCACCAGGACCTTAAATGGCCTGGCCAGTGTGGCCTTGCTGCCTCGTCCCCACCCTGGCCAGCTTTTGCCTGCCTTTTCCTGGGAAAATGGGGAACGCTATCAGGCACGAGTCTTCCTTTCTCTCTCTCTCTTTTTTAAAATTTATATATATTTTTTTAGAGAGAGAGAGAACGTGAGCGGGGGAGAGGGACAGAGGGAGAACGAGAATCTTAACCGGGCTCCATGATCCCATGACACTGGAATCATGACCTGAGTCGAAATCAGGGGTAGGACTCTCAGTTAGCTGGGCTACTCAGGCGCCCCACGAGTGTCACTTTCTAGAAGCCATTGGAATGGTCAGGGTGATGGGTTTTGAAGCCTTGGGTTAAGGATGGTTCGGGGCACCTGGGTGGCTCAGTCGGTTAAGTGTCCAACTTCCGCTCAGGTCATGATCTCGCGGTTTGTGAGCTTGAGCCCCGCGTCGGGCTCTGTGCTGACAGCTCAGAGCCTGGAGCCTGTTTCTGATTCTGTGTCTCCCCCTCTCTCTGCCCATCCCTGGCTCATGCTCTGTCTCTCTCTGTCTCTCAATAATAAATAAACATTAAAAAAAATTTTTTTTTTTTAAAAAGTATGGTTCAAGTCCCTGGCCCCAACTCCTGAATGCCTGGTGTAGGCCCTGCTTATGGAAACACTGTTGGCTTCAAAGCACCTTGGGGACCTATTGGTGGCCCACTTGGGACATGTCCAATCACCTGGTGACTTCAGCAAGGCCTTGTAAGTCACTGAAAACAAAAAGATTCTGGAGGCTCTTTCCAATACTCTGTGCTTTGAACCCTACCCTCGGGTTCAGCGTGTCGGTGTTCCCAGTGGACACTGCCCGGGACATTGCCACACAATGGAGAATGGGCTTGTCTGCGGCGTGACACGCACTTTTTTTTTTTTTTTCACATTTTACCGTTTCTGAAATCAGGGTGCCCTCATTTACATTTGATGTATTCCTTTAATATAGTAGCCTGCCTCCCTGCATTTGAAACTATGACAGCTCTCCTGACACCCAGAGTCTGGACCTTGAGATAAGGACCGGAGCTTAGGATTCCCACCACAAGATTCTGCTTGGCTTTTCTCAGGGCACCTTTTAAAGGAACCACTTGGAGTGAAGCTGGCGAAAAGTTAGTGACCTCTGCCCCAGCCACCCTAGAAGGTGCCAGCTCCCCTGCCCTCTAGCTCCTGATAGCTCCTGACCCGGGGGGGGTGTGTGGGGGAGGACTGCCCTTCCCCAGGCTCACTGGGTCCCCACTGCACCCTTGTTTCCGGGGCTCGTAAGTAATCAATCTTGTGCCTTTACTTCCTTTGTGAGAACCTACTGAAACTGCCTTCGACCAAAATGACCCGGGGCTTTTTGCTTCCCCAAAGTGGGAGCCCAGATGCTGCCCGTGTGGGTGGCTTTGTGCGTCCTCAATCAACAGGCCATAATCTGCATATCCTTAATTTAATACACCAGCTACAGGGCGGGGGGCGGGGGCCACACACTGCCCGCCTTGCTTCCCTCTGTTCCCTTTCTTAACATCTTCTGACGGGAAATTAGGACTTACATATTGATGGAGCAGGTGACCATGGCCCCCCCCCCCACACCTTACGGGAGGGTGGCATTGTCATCACCCGGCAGCCCACATTTCTCTCTGGCAGTGTCTGGCTTAGCTCTTAGCACGCGGTAGGTGCCAGGGAAATATGTGCGTGACGAATGAGTGGTCAGGTGTCACTGCCCTTGCCCCAGATAGGCCAGGGCTGGAATGTAGCAGACATCTTTCAGGATTGCTGCCGAGGGTCCCTTCTTCTCCAAATGTCAAATACAGGCAGCAGCCACCAGTGGGGTGGAGGGGACGTCATCTTCCCAAAGGACATTTATAAAGTCAGGTAGGCTTCCGTGTGCTCAGTGGGGGGCCCAGGCTGAGGGGGTGGCAGCCAGTAGAGGGAGAGGCTCTTTTCATGAGGCGACAAGGGACACAGAAGGCGAGAGGACCCTGGCTATGCCTTTTGGAGCCTAGGTTCGGGATAAGGGCGAGGAGTGTCAGGGTGGGGGGAGGTCGTCCCTTCTGCCTCAGGTCGGAGGCTCGAACCCAGAGCCAAAAGGTGGTGGAGTGCACTCCTCGGCCCCTTTAGCGAGACGGGCCACCAGGTCGCATAGCTGCAAGGAGGGGTGAAGGATGGCGCCAATAATGCGATCGTCCCCAGGAGGCAAGGTTTTGAGCACCGAGGGACACCGGACAGAGCACGGGTTCGGCGCCTAGCACGGTGCCGGGCATCCGCTGCTGCCGCGGCGGCAGACTCGGAACTCCAACCCGGGCGGCCTGGCTCCGGGGCCCGGGACTCTTCTGACACATCACGCTGCCTCCTCCCCACAAGTTCATCACACACGGAGGCAGCTTGTCAAACCCAGACAAGTCCTGTGGCTATTTTCTGCGCCGACTTTTCACCAGGGGGACGCCAGCCAAACAGAGCTGGTGTCACAGGCCTGACGGGTGTCAAACCCGGTGCGCGAAGAACGTCGTCCGCGTTATCCGGGCTCGCTCATCCCCCAAACACTTACCTCATTACAGAGGGGGGCGGGGGGTGCTGGGAGGGGACGGGAGGGAGAGAGGCAGCCGGCAAGTGTTTATTCTCTTCAGGAGCAAGTCTCTCTCCTAATTAGGAGGTGATTCTGCGAGATGAAGCCCAGGTGAGGAATGAAGATGGGGGGCTGGAGTGGTGCTCCAGCCGCCTCTGATTACCCAAACCCCCAGCTGGGGTGAGGACCCCTCACGTGGGGCGGGAAAGCGGGGGAATATTAGTTTCCGATACAACGAGAGACAAGAGAATAATTCTACGAGGCCGTGTAGAACAAGCAGAGAGAGAAAAGCTCTTTGAGCGCAACAAGGAGCGGGGTTTTAAAATTTCATTTGCACAGCGGCAGGTCTTGCCAATTGGATCCTTTCCAGAAAGCAATCTGCTAGGTCTGACAGTCGGAAGAAATGCCCGGCTGCTGAGCGAGGAGAGGCTGGGTTTTTTAAGGGTTTATTTTTCATCCAGGTCCTTTGTGAGCAATGGCTTTTTTTTTTTTTATTCCATTTTAAAAGAAAAAGACACGCAGCGATCCTCTTTGTGAGGCGGGAAAGGGCTTCCCTGACCATCTGGGCCTCAGAGGGACTCGGGGAGAGGCGGCCTTTGTGTCGGGGCAGTCAATGCCCGCGCGGGCGTCGTTTATCTTTGCTGCCACTCACACCAGGCTGGCCTCGCTGCTGGCTGGCCCAGGGCACACTCAGCAGCTCGGAGCAGTCCTCCAGGTCCTTATCTGTGTCACGGGCAGGAGGTCGGGGGGCTGGAGGGGGGCTCTCTGAGCCCACCCAGAGGTCCATTGTGTTGGCTACACAGAGCGACAGATCAGCACCGCAGACATCTCTTTGCTCGGCTCCATTCTTCAGCTTAGAGCCCTCCCTCCCTCCCTCTCTCATTCTCTCTCTCTCTCTCTCCCTCTCTCTCTCTCTCTCTCTCTCTCTTTCTCTCTGTCTCTCTTCCTTGCCTCCATTCCCCTGCTGCCAGCAGGGCTGGGGGCTTTAGGGCGAGCATGGCTTCTTGGCCGAGGCCAGCTGTTAGGAGAGCATTTAATTGCACACGCACGCACACATGCACACACCCTCCCAGCCCTGCCTGTCAGCCAGGCTCCGGAGCCCGAGCAATCTTTTTATAGAAACGCTGAGGTGACGTGCCGTCTTGCGGCGGGTCCTTGCCGGAGCGCTGGGGGCTGTTTTGTCCCCGGAAAAACTGCGCTCTGGCAGCGCCCGCCAAGGAAACTCGGGCACTCTGTGCTCCCCACACGAGCAGACCTGGCACGGAGAACATTTTCGCTGGGCCGGGGCTTGGGCCTTGTGGGGACCCGTTTGGGGTGTCTGCTTTTACAGCTCATAGGGCTCGCTATCGCACACAACACTGCTCGGTCCTCACAACGACCCTGTGATAGAGGGTTACCCCTTTTCCAGGCCGTAGATCTGTCCCATTTCCTGGATGAGTAAACTGAGGCACTGAAAGGCCCCTCTGGCCTGATTTCACCAGTAGGGAAGCTGAGTAGGGGTGACAAGAGGTAAATTGCATTCACCTTGCTGAGATGTCACAAGGTCCCCCGCGGCAAAGCTGCTTTACACGAAAATGTCAAGGACTTAGGGTCCCACTGTACCCAAGTGACTGTGGCTCCTAAGGCCTCTACAGGGGCTCAGAGCAGGGGGCTTGTAGAGATATCTGCATCTACCTAGATATATCTAGAATCTAGCCCTTTCTTCCTGGCTAGGACAATGCTTGTGGCAATGAGGAGATGAGAAGAACAAGCATTGGGGATGGGGCAAGGGGGGTGGCATTGACAGGGCCATCCCTCGGCTGTGTCACAGGTAGTTTGGAAGTATCTAGACGCATTCAAAAATCAAAACCCAGCCTTGGAGGAACACACTGGGAACCCCCAAGTTGTGCGTTTCTGCTTTAGGCGGGCATGGGTCTTGGGGGACCCCGTTATCCAGTTCTGTATACAAGGGCACGGCCCCAAGTCTGGAAGCTTTCGGATCAGGAGGGTGACTCAGCGTTGTCCTGGGCACCGAAGGACCTCCCAGTTGTCATAGTATCGAAATGCTTGTGCGTTGGTTGTCCCACGTGTGCCTTCCACCGCGGCCGCCAGGACACAGCTCTGAGTCCAGGTTCCCGACCCAGGGTGGGCGGCAGCAGGTGCCCATGTTGAATGGCCGAGGCCCAGGCCGTCCCAGCCCTTAGATATTTTGCATGCCACCCCCCACGGCGCCCCGCAGCTCGCTCCCATGGGCCAGCGTGCCTTTTTGCTCCCATCCGGCCGAGGCCTCCGAGCTCAGAAATGCCAAACACCCAGCGAATTTGGGTTAAGCCGGCCTTGTTTCGTTCTGTGAGCAGTGCTGCGAGGAGAATAAAAGAAGCTCCCAGAATGTCAGGAAAACAGCCCCTGTTGATTTCCCAGCCCTTGAATAGCAGCTTCGTGGAAAACGTTTCTGATTTGTGTGGAGGCTCTCTCCCCTAGCCCTGGCCCCCAAGAGGCCGGCGTAATGCTTCTTTTCATGTGGCAGGATCGGATATGACCAGCGTGGGTTCTTTCTGTCAGATATTACGAGTGGTTATTACCAAGGCAGCCTGGCTGCCGTGCGGGGCTCGGCCCTCACTCGGGGTCTGGCGAGACGCTGCTGTCGTATCTGAATTTTTTCATCTACAAGATCTGAATCCAATCTAGTTGCTGCGAGCCTGTTTGTATAGCAGAAGGGAGGGGGGAGGTGAGGGGGGAGGGGCGGGAGGGGGGAGGCCCACGTGAGGTCGCTCATCCTTCCGGGAGGTTCTGCTGGTTAATGAAATCTCTGATTTGTTGGCTGGGGGGAGGCCCCCTTTGGCTGACGTTGAACAGCTGATGGGGACATCGGCGTGTCAGGATGCCAAATGGTGACAGTTTGGACCTGCACCAACGGAACAGGGTATTTTCCACCCTGATTGCCTCGAGTTCAAATGAGAGTGGGCTTATTTGAATCAGGTGGATCCGGGCAACAATCGGAGAGAAGAGCAGAGGCAGCCTTCAGCGCCGCGCGCACACGTGTGCGTATGTGGTGGCGGGCCAGCATTTATAATTCCACATTTATAGAATTCACAGGGCTGCGTGCGTTTTCAAGCTTTATTTGAATCCTGATGCTCTATAGACAGGCCAATTATTTCTCCCCTGAGGAATGCAGGCCCCAGCGTGGTGCAGGAGGAAGATTGCTCCGGCCGGGAGCCCGTCTTCCTGTGGGGTCTCCCTAGCCCGGTGCCTGCTGAGCCTAGGCTAGGAGTCCATGGTCTTTCATCCTCTGGGGGAAGCCGTTGGGGAGGGCGCCCCAAACACAAGCTGCTGCTGTCTGAAAGGTCCTTCCAAAGGGCAGGCATGTTTGGGGCCTCAGCTGTGGTTTTGAGAGAGAGGATTAGGAAGAATCTGGCCCCACCTCATTCCCCCCACCTATCAAGACCCTCCCCAAGGATGGGGGCGGGGGGTCGGTGAAGGGGAGGCTCCTTCGGCAAGGCGAGCCTTTCCGCTTGGATTTATTTCAAGTGGAAATCCGTGGCTTTTCCCCGGGGTTAACACCTGCCCCAAACACACATCAGACTGCGCATTGATAAGTTGATCAGTTGAAATCACGCTCTGCTCTGTCAGTCCAAGGCAGCCGTGCCCCAAAAGTGTTGAGGCTAGCTGTGCAGGTGGGCCCTATACTGAGAAGGGGTGAGGGGGGCATGGAGGGGGATCTGGAGTGCCCCTCCTCCATGCTGGAGCACAGCTGCAGCGTGTCCGGAGTGGGGGATGCAGGCAGGTCTGTTTTCTTTTGAAATGCTGGGAATCTTCCGGCCCCAGGAAAGCTCTATGGGGCAGGAGCTTCTGAGACCCGGTGAAGGGGCTTTCTCTGGTGGCACGGCCAGAATTTACAGCTTCTCTCCCAGCCTTGTTTTTCACTCACTCACTGTCGTGATGACCCCTTGTGCAACCAGCACCGAGCAGATGAGTGGGGCATGGTCCCCGCCCTCAAGGAGGACAAGCTGGGGGAGTACACGCACGAGGCTAGGTGTCAAGTGCCCGGGGTCCGCAGCCGAGCGAGAGACGGATGCCGTCTGGGGGATGGGGGAAGTGCATCACGAAGCCGACTTTGGCACTAGGCCTTGAAGAATAACGATTTCACAGTGGAAAATGACATTCCAGGCGTTAAGCATGAAGGAGTCGTTCCGCGATGGAGAAGGGAGAGTCGCTCTAATTATAACTGACACACTGATTTAAACATTTATTCACTCCAACCACACAAATACACACGTGCACTCACACTCACAGCACAAACAGCAGGAAGGGGGGGCTCCCGGGGGCTCTACTTTTAGCTGTGGGTGGACGGTACACTGCTACACCTCGCAGACCGGTGACCTGTGTTCTGTGGCCAAGAGACAGCCCTCAAGGCTTCCGAGGTCTCTGATGTAGGTAAAGGCACCCACTGTCTGGTTCTGTGAAAACCTGGTGACGCTTCCTCCCAGGTGCTGTCCGGGTCAGACTCCCCAGGAAACAGGCTACGGCTAGAGATCTGTGGTCCAACATACCCTCAGCTGATCCCCTGGAGAGCTTGGGGACCTGGGGAGCCCTGCAGAGTTGTCTGAAGCCAGGAGGCAGGGCCTTAGAACTCCAGCATTGGCCAGTTATTGGTAGCTGGCTACCCACGGGGAGGGACGTGACCTTGGGTGAACCCAACTCTGCTGGCCTGTGCAATTAAGACTACTTGACTGAGGGTCTTGAGAGCTGACACCATGGCGGCTGGGGGAATGCGCACCGAAGCTGAGGAGGGGGCATTGAGCAGGTGCCCCAGAAGGCACCTTCTGGCCACAGTGGGCTGA
Organism: Cryptoprocta ferox; assembly: GCA_028646485.1. NCBI lineage: Eukaryota > Metazoa > Chordata > Mammalia > Carnivora > Eupleridae > Cryptoprocta > Cryptoprocta ferox. Next base: position 74,878,112 of record CM053579.1, read on the forward strand.
GAGATGCTGGCTCATGTTGGCCCCCCTGAGTCGCCTTCTGCACCATTAGTAACTCCCGGTCACACACGCAAACATGAGGATTCACCATGCATCTGACTTTGGATTCAACTTTTTTGGTGCTATTAAGAGGTTTTATTTTTTAAATGTTTATTTATTTATTTTGAGAGAGAGGGAGAGAGAGAGAGAGAGAGAGAGAGAGTGAGCATGAGCAGGGGGAGGGGCAGAGGAGAGAGAGAATCCCAAATAGGTCCGAGCCAATAGTGCGGAGCCTGCCGTGGGGCTCCATCTCACCAACCATGAGATCATGACCTGAGCCGAAATCAAGAGTTTGACACTTAACCAAGTGAGCTACCCAGGCGCCCCAGTAGGTTTTAGGCTTTAGAAGACTTTCATGCTCATAGCAAAAATCAAGAGGAAGATACAGAGATTTCCCATACCTCATACCCGCAGCCCCTCCATTATCAACATCCCCCACCAGAGTGGGATGTTTGTTATAACTGATGAACCTACACTGACAGATCAGTATCACCCAAAGTTCAAAGTTCGTTATCACCCAAAGAACATTCGAGTTCATTCTTTGCATTGGACACTCCATGGGGTTGGACAAATGTACACAGTCTCTTCCCAGCCTTCATCATCCTCTGTGCTCTGTCTATCAATCCATCCCTTCCTCTCCCTGACCCCTTGCAACCACCGATATTTTTCTTGTCTCCGTAGATTTGTCTGGATGGAGCACAGTTTACTTATCCACTCACCTGCTGAAAGACAACTTGGTGGCTTCCAAGTTTTGGCAATTATGAAGAAAGCTGCTCTCGACATCCATCTGCAGGCTTTTGTGTGGTCATTGATGTTCAACCCCTTTGGGTAAATAGCGAGGAGTATGATGGCTGGATTGTAGGTACGTGTATATTTAGTTTTGTAAGAAACAGCCACGCTGTCTTCCAAAGTGGCTGTACCATTTTGCATTCTCCCCAGCAATGTACGAGAGTTCCTGTTGCTCCACACGCTCACCAACACTTGTCGTTGTCAGTGCTCCGGATGTTGGCCATTCTAATAGGCATGTAGTGGTAGCTCGTTATCGGTCTAATTTGCATTTCCCTAATGACACGTGTGAAGCATCTTTTCGTAGGCTTATTTGCCATCTGTATACGTTCTTTGGGGAGGTGTCTGTGAAGGTCTTTGGCCCTTTTTTGAATCAGGTTGTTTGTTTTCTTATTGTTGAGTTGTAAGACTTCTCTGTATACTTCAGGTGACAGTCCTTTATCAGATGTGTCTTTTGCAAATATGTTCTCCCATGATTAATTTTGTTTTGATGTGTCACAGCAATCTTTCTTACAGAGGCGAGGCAGGCTGCAGGCAGTGTGTTCTCACACATGCTCACTTAATCGTGCTTTCCCCCTAGCACTTTGAAAGAAGCAGGACTTACCCACCCCATTTTACAAAGGGGCAGACTGAGGACAAGGGACGTTATGTGGCTTGTCCATGGTACAACAGCTAATTCGTGGGAGAGCTGAACCCCATAAACAGTAGGATCCCTTAATAAAACTCACATGGGAGAAGAATGATCTCTCAGCCTATAGGCTAATGATTCCCAACTGTGGTAGATTAGATTACTGTTTCTAATTCTCTACACTCCTTCGCTGTAAGGGAATGATACACCGTAGCCCTGGCCGTGTAACTTTGTGGTACTTTCTGCTAGAGTCAGCTATATTTCCCCACCCCATTCCTGCTGCACTTGGCCATGGGACTTGTTTTGGCCAATGGAATGATAGCGGCTGTAATGTGAGCTGAGGCCTTATACGTACTTGCATGCTTTGGCTTAGCCTCTTGCGTTCCCGACCATTGTCATGGGGGGAACTTATCCTGCACAGCCATTTGTCTCGGGATGAGACAAGTCCAGCAGACCTGAATCCAATTTTGAATCTGAACTTGAGTCCTACTGAGCCTGGCTGACATCAGCGAAATTGCAGCTGACCTGCAAATCTGTGAGGGAGAAAAACAAAAGTTTCTCCTCTTGTAAGCGCCTGGGAATTCGGGGTTTGCTTGTTATGCAGGAGTATCATGATAATAGCTGACTAATACATTAACCCCAGTTGTCCTCTAGAATAATTGGGGAGTTGAAAATATCCCCATTCTCAGGCATTACCCACAGAGATTCTGATTTAATTGGTCTGGGGGTAGGGCCCAGGCACTGGTAGTTTTTCAAAGCTCCCAAGGGGATTCCGAGGTGTGGCCAGGGTTGCGAACCACGAATCTAGGCCAACTGAGTCCTAGAGGCCTATACCTGTACGTATTCCTCAGGGGTGGGCCTGTGCACATTGATGAAGTCTTTAATACACAGCCCCTTGTTTTAGGGTTCCGTCTGCCTTATTACTACTGTCCCTCTCTGCCATCAGTGTCCTCGCCTTTAGACCCTTCTTTTCATTGTCCTTTATGCCTTCGTGTGAATTCAGATAAAGGAGTTGCTTCCCCTGGGATTATTTGCAGTTCAAGCTTCATCTCTGAATGGTGGAATAAAAGACTCCTTTCCTGTTAAAAGATCTGTGGGTAAAACCGAGCAGAGCAGCCAGAGTGTTTGGGGGGCAGGCAAGAATGTTTTCTTCCCTCCGAACGCAGGAAATCAGACTTTCGACTGGAGGCGGGGAGGGATGGGATGGAATGGTGAGCGCGGGGGCGGGGGGGGCAGTCAGGCGCGGAGACAAGAGCAGCAGGAGGCCTGTGACTTCCAGGGAGACAACAACAGGCAGGATCCAGCTTGTCGGTGGCCGGCCTGTGTGAGTCTCCCCCGTGTTAAGGGGCATGATGCAAGTCACGTGATGCCTGCTTCTCATGGCCACAGGCCTCCCAGTCTCCGGGCCACCACCCAGCCCTGAGACAAGAGAGGGCAGGCTCCTTCACTATTTCAGGGGCCCAAAGTGTCCCCTTCCTGGCTATTTCCTTGCCCCCCTCCCATTGCTCCTCATGGTCTAGACAACCCTCCTTTAGGGCCTCCAGCCCCAAAGGGCTGATCTTACCCTCTTTTTTTCTGACAATTGAGCTTGATTATCTATGACTGGGCCCAGCCCTTTCCATCACAAAACTCCTTTTATACTCTGGCTTCGGGGAAGCCCACATTGGCCTGGCGCCTCCCCATTTTTTTCATCCTCAAACACAAAAGGCCGATTCTGTCCAGCCTGGTGGGACGTCATGCCTCGGTGGTGATTCACACTCCCAAAGGGATCCGGGAGCTGCCCTTGTACTTTTCTAAATGCAGTAGAGGTGAACATACAAGCTCAGTCTCCGACAGGACCTTCTGCTACAACCTCTTCTCCTGAGGGTTAAGGTGTTGCAGGAGACACCTGTGGCGAATAAGGTCTCATAACAGGCGCTGTTTGCATTACACATTCATCCCCTGGGAGGAATGGTGTGAACGACAGCACTCAGGGTGGGCACAGTGGTCACCTCCCAGGTCCCCTTCGGTGAGGGACTGGTTGATTCAGCTGCTGGGAATGGTGTTGCCTCTGCGATAGGGACCCGAGGTCAGACCCCTTCCTGGGCCAACTCCCATCCGATGATTAATCAGCGTGACAGTGTGAAGGTCTGGCGACCCCAGCCCAATGGAGGGCAACTCTGAAGGGTCACTCCTATTCCAGAGCTCGCCGTGGAGCTGAGGTCTTGGCTCTCTTCTGCTAACAGTGTCCTGGGCCCCTCACTTTTTGATGACTTGGTAATAGACTCACATCCCCTTTGCTTCTGCGTCTCATCTCCTGTCTTGCTCCAAGGGGCTATAGGTTCAGTGTCCCCTGAAGAAAAGTACCATGAGGAGCCTGGGTGGCTGAGTCGGTTTAGCATCTGACTCTTGGTTTTGGCTCAGGTGATGATCTCGAGGTTCGTGAGTTAGAACCCTGCATCGGGCTCTGTGCTGACAGTGTGGAGCCTGCTTGGGATTCTCTCTCTCTCCCTGCCCCTCCCCTATTCTCTTTCTCTCTCCCTCTCTCAAAATATATAAATAAAATTTTTTAAAAAAAGAGGGACACCTGGGTGGCTCAGTCATTTAAGCGTCCAACTTCGGCTCAGGTCATGATCTCTTGGTCTGTGAGTTCAAGCCCTGTGTCGGGCTCTGTGCTGACAGCTCAGAGCCTGGAGCCTGCTTTGGATTCTGTGTCTCCCTCTCTCTGTGTGTCCTTCCCTCGTTCACTCTCTGTCTCCCTCTCTCTCAAAAAACAAATAAACATAAAAAAAATTAAAGAAAAGAAAGGTGCCATGCCCTCGGCTTCCTCGGATGGCCCACTGGCTACCAACGTGCTATAGTACTGCTTATCATTTGTCACAACAGTTCACAGGACTTGGCGCAATTGGATTCCTGTTGCCAGCTGGAAATTTCCCCCACTTCCTAGCAGTCATCATTTCATATGGATACATTCTGTTCTTCTCCACCATATTAGAAAGAGGGCATGTGTCACCCTGGAAATAATTAATTCTTGATAAGTGGTGGTCTGAGAAATGACCAGATGACACACTTCAAATCCCTGGATGCGGTTGCTGATGATAATAATAATTATAACAAAATAATTGCACACTATTGATATAAAATAGTTGTTTACCTTCCTTTTTATAGAACTTGGCATCAGGGTTATTAACAAATAGGAAAATTTACTGACTTGGGCTTTGCCTCTCTGATCGTGCCCTGTGAGAAGACTTTCTGAACACTGAAATGGTCAAAAATGTGCATCGGCAGGGGCGCCTGGGTGGCTCAGTCGGTTGAGCATCTGGCTTTGGCTCGGGTCATGATCTTGCGGTTCGTGGGTTCGAGCCCCATGTCAGGCTCTGTGCTGACAGCTCAGAGCCTGGAGCCTGCTTCAGATTCTGTGTCTCCCTCTCTCTCTGACCCTCCCCTGCTCATGCTGTCTCTCTCTCTCTCTCAAAAATAAATAAAACATTAAAAAATTAAAAAAAATATGCATCAGCAGAGAGCACACTGAGGGGGTGCCGAGGGGAGGCCTGACTAGCCATCCCTCAGACATCAGGCAGTTGGTTTCGTTGAGCTCCCTCATTTATTTTGTAACTCTAGTGGATGTTTTTGGTCTTGCCTCCCCTTTACCTGGTAACAGAGTCTTGTCATTTGAGAAACTAACTGTGATAGTTTCATTGTAGGTGTCAAATTGGCTGGGTCACAGTGCCCAGATATGTGGTCAAACACCCAAGTGCGTTAACATTTAAATTGGGGGACTTTGACATTCTCAGGTAGCCCGGAGTTGCCAGTGGGGCATCTTCCCACCACCCTAAAGAAGCTTTGCTGACATGAAGTCAATACAAAAGAGGGCAGAACCAATACGTGGCAACGGACAGAGTGAATGACTAGTGGTGTCCTCTGAATGCCTAGATCAAGCCATGCCTGAAACTATCTACCTCTGGACTTTTGAGTTACATGAAGCAATAAATTCACTGTGTCAAGATAGTTTGCAATGAGTTTCTGTGACTTTCAACCAAAAGCATCCTAAATGATTCAGTAGCTCAGAGACTTTTTTTTTTTTTGCCTAATGTGTGTGGCTGTGTCAGCCCCATCAGGGTCAAGGTACCGGGGGAGATGGTGATGGAATATCCCTGGTTTCTTTGACGATATATTCTGGGAGGTAGATGCTGTGTCCATGATTGATTAAGGAGGCCTTGTGAAGCAGAAACCCTCTGTGGTAGCTTGTCACACTGGTGGCCCTCAATGAACCATAGGTCCCAGTACTCATCTCTTGTGTAGGCTTTTGCCATGCTGGTTCTTATCCATGTGACTTGCTGTGGTTAGAGGGACATTAGCAAGCATCAGGCAGAGGCTTCCTGAGCATCCCCACATTAGAGTTTGTCTTCTCGAATGTTCTCACTTGGTACCCGGTAGTCATGCTGGGAGAAAACCCCACCCACGGTCTGGAGAACCATGGCAACCTTACTATCAGCCAATGACAGCCAACATGAGGATGACTGTGTCCATCCTGGACATTCCAGCCCCACTTGAGCCTCCCGATGTCTGCAGCTGCATGAGTGAGCTCGGCGGACTGAAGATCTGCCCAGTCAACCCTTAGACCCCTGAGAGAAATCCGCAGTCATGGTTGTTTTAAGCCACTAAAGTTTGGGATGGTTTGTTATGCAGCAATATCTAACTGAACACACTCGCAACTGAAGCGTTAGCAAGAGCACAAATGACGACACATGCCCAAGAGCCCTGCTGGGGGTGGTGACCCTAAGGGGTCAATGTTTGGGAGAAATAGAGCTCTGGGAGTGTGGGTTGTGTACACGTGAAAGCTGTCTCGGGCTGTGTAGTTTGGTGACGGGCCAGTGAAGTTCCAGAACGCTGGTGAGGCTCCACGGAACTTGTCAGTGCCCTTCAGGGCTTTCTGTGCTGCCCGGGACTCTGCTGGCTTCTGGAGCTTCTGGGACACAGAAGCATTAAGAGGTAGGGCTTGGCTATCTCCGGGTTTCAGCAACAGGAGTTTTCTGTTCTTCTAGCGAGGAAGTAAGCAGTGGTGGCCCTCATGTACCCATACCTAGAGGAGAGGCTCTGGGTCCTGGCGACATCAGGGAAAGCGTGTGGCATCCAGGGACCTCCCATCTCATTATTTGGACGAGACAAATGACCCTTCAAAGGCCAAGCCAATACAAGGGGCTGGACACGTTGACATTTTCAAAGTCATCTAACATCTATTTTTGTGTTTTGTGTGTGAAGTGTAAGTGAACGAATGAACGAGACCCATGAACTGCACCGGGTAGGGCCGTGAGTGGGAGGGCTTTGAGAATGGGAAGGAGAAGTCCTTAGGTTATTAGCCAATAATAGTCATTTCTCAAATGTACAGAGGGCTTCCTCCGTGCCCAGCACGATGCTAAGTGCTCCGCACGGCACGTGTCCCATTCGCCCCTCACTACGATTCCTGTGAGGCAGGTACCGTCATTGCCCCAATTTTACTGGTTAAGTAAACTCAAAAATGAGGTGATTTCGGTTAGCTTTCCCCCCAAATCAGACGCTGAGCTGAGACTGGAACGCAAGCGGGCGATGAAAAGTGGCAATTCCAGGGAGCACCAGGAGGAAGAGAGCCGTAATGGGCTGGTTACTGCTGCACGGTGACCATGACCCAGTCCTCCTGGGGAACTCTGGGAGAGTATAGAACACACTGAGGGCAGGGGCCAGCCTGCTCCTGGGAGTCTCAACGTTCCTTGGCACATTGGTCCTGCCCCGTAGAAGGCAGCTTTTGCTCCTGCAGTCGGAGAAAGCCCTTGGGCCCCTCGAGGGTTCTCTGCAGCCAGGAGGTGCCAGCTTACAATGGAATGGTGAGTGCCAAGAGCACGCGAGTGGGACCCTGGCGGCATCTGCCATAGTAACTCCTTGCCCAGGGTAACGGTGATGGTGAAGCTGCTGTTTGAGCCCAGCTGGCCTGACTCCAAGTGTGCGGCCTTGACCTCTCTGTTCTCTAGCTTCTCTATTGGTGGAAAAGAGCGCGTATGCACACACACACACACACACACACACACACGGCGCCTTTTCTGATGACCCATTTGAAAGAGTGTTAAGGTAATTCATTCTAATAAAGGCAAAGTCCTGGCTTCCATGCCTTGAAAGAACACCAGCGAGTCTGTAAAAGAAATACATCCTGACACAGCCCCGAGCTGCTGCTGGGGAGGCCCTTGGAGCAGACGCTGCCGGTGCCCTGGGCCTGCTGTCTGCCCATCCCCCCAACCCCCGTCCCAGAGGCCGGGACTGGCCCCTGTCCAGGGGCAGGGAGGGAGATCAAAGGCCCGGTGCACTTTCCCACTGGAGAGCTTGGTGAGCTGTGCCATGGTCAGTGCCCTCGGCGGGCTGCAGACAACCAGAGGTCCGGATGTGGCGCGGCATGTCCATTGGCCAGGACGCCGCCTCTGGTCAGCCCGGATTTCCACTGTGGACCGGGCCCCCAGCGTGGCCTCCATGCCCCCAGGACAGCAGAGCGCCAGCGGTTGAAGAAGGAGGGGGAGGAGGCAGGGCAGGTGATGGAGAGGAGAATGTGCCGGCAGGCCTCTGCCGCTCCGCTCACTGGAGAAAACCTTGGGTCTCAAGGAGGCAGAGGAGATTAACCCCGCTCCTCTGGAGAGAGCCTTTCAAATCCAGCCTCAGGCTATAAGCGATCCCCAAACTGCCTCGGAGCCCTGGGCCCCGGTGGGCTGGGCTTGAGTAGGAGGCATCCGCTGCTCCGGGGTGGACGGTTTGAGACAGGCAGCTTTGGGGTCACTCGGGGGGGGGGGGCGAGGAGCGGCAGGACCCCAATGCTGGCGGGGCCCACAGGGAGCATGCAGCCCAGTTTTTATCTTTTCTTCACAGCCGCCCGCCCCACGGCTGCTGCGGGGCCCTGCTGGGGACTGGAAACCTGTGGCTGTGCTCATGCCCCCAACCCCGTCCCCTTCCATGACCCGGCCTGGCCCTTCCTCCTCTCCGGCCTCCAAGCCTTCAGTTTCCACGGCAGGCGGCTGAATTTCGGAGCAGGCAGGAAATGCCTGCTCACCCGGCTCTCTGGAAATATCCATTCTCTGAACCAGCATCATCAGTATGATGAAGAAATGAAGAGCGGACCCAACCTATCGGCGTGTTTTTCTAATCAGCAGACTGATTTACCAGAGAAGTCTCCCCAGGAATTTGACTTCTCTGCAAGGTCTTTGCAAGCTCTAAATTCTGAAAGAAGCCCGGCCAAATCTGCACAGATTTGCGGTAACTGGGTGCCTCTCATCAGGGCGCAGTGCTTATTTGTTTTCTAATGGAATCTGAATAGAATTTAATGCGCGGCCATTCCGTGTGGAGTGCATTCATATTTTTAATTAACAAATTAGGAGCTATTTTGCTCCCCTTTGAACGGCAGTCATGTGGGCCTGGTTCCTTTTCGGCCAATTTAGTCAACTCGGATGATTTTAATTACAACAGTCACGAGCACCAGAAATTCCTGCGTCTGACAGCTTCGCGACCTGGTCCATTGACTCTCATTTAAAAGCGAGTTCTCCCGAACAGAGATCTCCGAGGGCAACGGTGGGCGTCAGGAGAGGGGGCCAGGGATTGTGCCCTTGGGCACCGGCAGGGAAAAACTGCATTTTCCATTTTGAGACCCATTAGTCCTGATTATAAGGTTGCCAGCTCTCTGGGGGCCCCACCTTCATGTTTTTAAGAGGTGGCGGCCCTCTGTGACCGCGTGGGCACAGAGGAAACCGATCTTGGCTCTCGAGCCTTCGGCCCTGCCACCCTTTCCGCAGACACCTGTCCTGGCTCCCAGGCTTCTCAACATGTAACGTGTGCACGGAGCCCCTGGAGTTGTTGTTAACACGCGGATTCTGATTCAGTAGGCTCGGGCTGGGGCCACGGCAACTAGGTTCGGGTGTGGGAAGGCAGAAGGGAGGGAGTCTTCGCTGCAGTGGCGGGGTCTCCTTGGGGGTGCAGCAGCAGCAGAGGCACCTCCCACTCTCCCTGATGTGCCTTGGCCCTCCCGCAACACGTGCTCCATCAACGCGGCTGCCTGAGCCCTCAAGGCGACTTTGGTGGCCTTGGCTGGCCGTTAGCGAGCCGAGCCGGGAACCAGGGGCGTGAAGGGCTGATGGTTGCGCCCATTGAGCAGGAGTGCCTGGGGGAAGTCGGGGACTTTGTGGGGCTTCGCGGAGCCAGCGAACCACTTTGGAGGCAGAGAGAGTCCATTCTGGAAACAAATCTGTCCCCCAGCCCTCCCTGCGCTGGCAGAATGGATGCTGAATTAGCAAAGCACAGAGAACCCGGGAACACAATGTTCCCTGAGAGGTTGCAATCAAAAGGGTCCCAGCCCCCCACCCCCTGCTGAGAATTCTGTGAATTTATGATGTGTCGACAGTTTGAGCCCCAGCACATAGCAGTCTGATGGGCTACAATTAGGAGTGTGTGCTAAGCCCCTCCCGATTCCTCCATCATGTATTCATGGAATTTATGTGGTATCAGCAAAGTGAGCCATGTGCACATTTGGGGCAGGAATTTTAGAACTATGATGTAATCATCCCCAGAGAGGTGGCCATGAGAGAAGAAAGGAGTAACAGCAAAGGCGAATTAAAAGTCCCAAGCCTATTTGAATCTGAATTCAAAACAAACACACTCTGTGTCATGACTATTTTTCTGACATGTTTGAGACTATCGGAAATTTGAACACGGTATATTTGGTGGCATTAGGGAATTTTTGTTAGTTTCAGGGTGCGATACTGGAATGTGGCCATGTTAAACAGAGAGTCCTTATCCTTAGTGATGTGTGCTGAAATATTTATGGTTAAAATGATATGATGTCTGGGATTTGCTTTAAAATAACAAAGTGGATGAAAGAAGATTGATCATGAGTAGGTAATTATTGGAGTTGCGCGATGGGCATGTGGAGAGTTATTATATAATTCTATTTTTGTATAGTTCAAAATCTCTATAGTAAAAAGTGAAAAAAATTCTAGATCGCATTTTTCATTTTGTTAATACTACATTAATTCCACTAGAACACGATGGGGGTAGAGAAAGAGAGAGAGAGAGAGAGAGAGAGAGAGAGAGAGAGATCGCCAGGATTGTGTGAAAGACATTGCCGGGACCCCTCTACCCTCTGGTCTAGGAAAAGAGGACCAAAATGATCAGAGCACGATGAGCCGATTCAACCACACCTTGGCGATGTACTGCAAAGGAAATGAATGAGAGTTCACTTTCGAAGAGGATGTGTGGGCTTAGTGTTTTACTGTGTCTGGGGAGAAAACACTAGTCTGTTCTGGAATATGTCTCCGAAGCTCTGAATGATTTCATCCATATGTCTCTGTAGATCTCTGTTTGCCTTTCCAGGTGAATAGGACCTTTGGGGGCCATCTTATTGATTTGTTTGACCCTTATCCCCACCCAAGGCTGGTAGACCAGCTGCCCCAAGCAGACCTCGAGCCTGACCTTGAGAGTGTTCAAGGTGAGAGTCTGAGTTCGGAAGGTGGGCTGCCCTGTGTCCATCAAAACCAAAGCTATCCAAGGGCAATATTAACTGAGCTGTCCAGGGAATGGTGAGGAAAGGGATCATCATGTGACTAGGTGGAACAGAACTGGGGGGAAGGGGAAGAGGAATTTTGTGCTCAGGGTCACCAGAATTTCCAACAGTCACACCATTAGCAAAATAAACCTGGCTCAGGTTTAATTATAACCAAAGCTAAACCTTACCCAGCATTTACCACCCAGTGTGGTGTTACCACTTTATCTAATTAGTGCCTCTGAGGTAGATATTGATATGTTTCCCATTTTCCAGAGGAAGAAACTGTGGCTTAGAGAAAGAACTTAAGCAACTTGTCCAAGATATTCAATTAGTAACAGTAAAGGTCAGGGTCTAGACTAGGGTGAGGCAAGTGAGCCACTAAGGGCACAGAATGTAAGGAGACCCTCACTCTCAGGGTCAAACAACTGCCAATCCTTACAGTTTGCACCCGGGAACTCCGGCCACGGTCAGGATGCAAACCCAGGTCCATACAACCTCAGCATCTACACTCCTAAGTGAGTGCCCAGGGTTTTTCCTTCTTAGTAGGGGGCTGATTGGATGGGGGTAGGTGGGGAGTCGTGATGAAGGGAGCAGGAAGGTTAACTGGAATTGGTGGCATAAAAAGGAAGGAGTGGAAAATAATCCCTTCGGACTCCATCGTGACAGGATCATCCCTGAACTTGACATTTTAGGACTATAGGGTTTTTTTAAGGTTTATTTATTTTGAGAGAGAGAGAGAGAGGCAGAAAGAAGGAGACATAGAATCCAAAGCAGCCTCCGGGCTCTGAGCTGTCAACGCAGAGCCTGATGCAGGGACTCAAACCCATGAACCGTGAGATCATGACCTGAGCCAAAGTCAGATGCTTAACTGACAGAGCCACCCAGGAGCCCTGCAGTGTTGCATCTTTTAATTCTTGTGTTTAAGAAAGACATTCGTTTTATCTCTTTTTCATTTGGGGGAATATTGACATTGTCTCCCCAGTAGCTCAAGGTTCTCACTTGCAAACAACAGTGTCCACTCTAAACTGTTTAAGCAGACAGGGATTGATTAAAAGATATTATGTAGTTAATGGGTCCCCAGGAAGGTCAAAGACCTGGCTTTGGATGCTTTGGAGTCAGTGCAATGCAGCCAGGACAACTTAGCTGGAAACACCCACCCTCAGAGAGCGAATGCCCTAGCTGAGGCATCCCTGACCCCTACACTTACAGCTCAGCCCCTTTGTCCCTCAGCCCTGGATGCCAGAAACTCTACATCAGCTGTCCCAAAGCATATGCCTCTGCCACAGTTCTTGCTGGAAGATCTGATGTCCTTGCATGGGTCTGACGCCTTACATTGCACACGTCTGGATACTAATCTTACAAGTGTGGCGTATTGGTGGTACTCAGATCGCGTGCCCGACCCTGACAATAGAGGATCTTGGGAATTGTAGTTTTTAAGCTTTGGGGGCCTATAATGGAGGAAGGCAAGCTAAGGGCATTGGAATGGGTACAAAGTGGGCCAACCACACTTTCCTTTTGCCTTTTTTTTTTTTTCCACAGGGGAACTGGGAAGTCAGCACTTTAGGGAAGTGGTATGGCAGAGTCCTTGTCCCTGGCGGGGAGGCTAGATGCCCTTTTTTCCATGAGTCTTGTCCACATCTAGCCCTGCTCGATTCTCCCATGCCCTGAAGTGGGCCTCGCTTGTCTCTAGATGACCTCCCTCACATGGTTGGCTAGGAAAGACCAAAAGTCACTGATTTGGAAAACACAGTAGAACCACAGACCAAATTTCACCCACAAGAGAGAAATAAGAATAACTCACCTCAGGGGAATTTCTCTTCTGCTCTTCCCTTGTTTTCTGAAACATTCCGAGCCTCTTGACTTAGAGACCATATTTGACCGCTGCAGCAGATTTTTGCTAATACAATAGGTTGTATACATTTATATTCATTTACTTATTTCTTAGGGGGTGGACTGTGTTCATGTGGGAGGATGAGAAGACTTTTGGGGTAGAAACTGAATTGGGCTGGGAAAGCTGCTCTTCAAAAGAAGAGGAGGAGAATCTATTTGCGTCTAAGGGGGAGCTGGCTTGAGGAATAAGGAAGCATGGAGAGAGCCGATCAGATGGTACAGACCAGAGGCTGCATAATATAAAGTCATCAGGAACTTTCCGAAACTCATGGAAGTCGTTGGGGAGAATGAATAGTCTGTGGACTCCAGGATTCTGATTTGGAACAAATGAAGGCATCTGTATTTTTAACAAACCTCCTTGGTTATCATGATGCAGTTGGTTTGGGGAGCGAGTGGCAAGTAGGTTCTATAAACAATATTGACGATATTAGAATCCCTGGTGCCTAGGTGGCTCAGTCGTTTGAGTGTCTGTTGGGTCCAGGTCATGATCTTGGGGTTCGTGGGTTCGAGCCCCGCCTTGGGCTCTGTGCTGATAGCTCAGAGCCTGGAGCCTGCTTCGGATTCTGTGTCTCCCTCTCTCTCTGCCCCTCCCCTCCTTGTTTGCTTTCTCTCAAAAAAAAAAAAAAAAAAAAGGAATAAAAGTTAAGAAAAAATCCCTGTTAGTCTGGCATGCTTCTAAGATCCCCCTGAATATGATTTACATCCCCTCTAAGCAGTTTTTCCATAGGCACTCACCTTCCACATGATGTCATAGTTCATGTGATCGAGCCCCATGTCGGGCTCCGCACTGAGCACGGAGCTTGCTTGGGATTCTCTCTCTTCTCCCTCTGCCCCTCCCTCTCAAAATAAATAAATTAACATAAAAAAAAGAAATAGATGTTTCCAGAAAACAGATGCTTTCCAAGTATAATAATTTGGGGGCTGCAAGTAATCAGTTTGCAAACTAAATGTGGTGTAAGTAATGAAAACATCTAACAAGAAGTCTGGTTCCAGGGTTGGTTAATTCAACTTTTTAGAAAGGTCATTAAAAACTGAAGATCTTCCCATCCTTCTCCACCATCCTCAGAATATTGCTTTTTCATCTTTGGCTTGTCTCCTCATGATCACAAAATGGTCTGAGGCAGAGCATAAAGAGGAGTTCCTCATTATATACCCTTTTGAATCAGGGGGGAGCACCTTTCCCAGAAGGTACAGAGAAGTCTCCTCCTCAGGCCCCCCCGCCCAAGGTTATATGGCCACGATCTCGTTGCAAGGGAGCTTGGGAAAGTGCATATCGGCTAGTCTTAGTCTTTTCATGCGGGTAGGCTTGACAGGAAGAAAGAAGTGGGAAAGGGATGTTACAGAGGCATCCAACAAGCGTCTGCCATAGTGATTTCTTCGAGTAGCAATGAAGAGTTCCCACCTGTCTTCCTGAGCAGAGATCCCAAACTACTCTGCCTTTCGTGTTGGCTCAACATGGAGTAGAGAAAAGAGATCACCCAAAATATGAGTGGATTTGTGCTGCACCGCTAACCGGCCATGGCGTCTTTGATAGGTCCTACCCTCACTCTTCCTTCCAATGGTAATTCTATCCTGGGCTGAAACATCAGAGAACCAAGTTTATTAGAAATTTGTGTTGAATACGAGTCAGTGAACTCTGAATGAGGGACCAGGAAGTTTCCAGCATTAATACAATGTCTAGAGTGGCTCAGAGCCTCAGAGACTTTTTTTAAGGAAGGAGATGACCAATTTATTTATTTCCTTATTTATTTAAAATCTTCTCATTTTGAAAAAAAAAATATCAAGCTTACAGGGAAGTTACAAAAGCAGTAACATGAATTCCTGGATTTACACATCATTGATGTTCAACTGTTCTTCACTCTTTATCACATTTTCTTTCTGTGCGTGTGTGTGTGTGTGTGTGTGTGTGTGTGTCACATACACACATGTTATTACTGCTCTTTTGTTACTATTATCGAGTCCAGGAAATTGACCCTGATATAATACAGAGATTCAGACGTCTGCCCCTGATACAACTATTATTTAGTATACAGGCCTCATTCACATAGTCCCAATTGCCCCACTGACGTGCTTTATAGCATTCGTTTTTTGATCTGGGGTCCGCACCAAGATCCTGTGTCGAATTTAATCAGAGACGTTTTACAGTCACTATTGAGTTGGGGTCTGTGCTCTGAGCGCTGAGGGTGCTGGGTAACGTGTGCCCCTCAGGGTCACCAGCTACAGAGAACTGGAAACTTTTCAAAAACTTCATTCACTTATTTATCTCACTTGATCCTTACAACAGCCCTGTGAGGTAGGTAGGGCACAGGTTAGTGTTTCCATTTTACGGATGAGGAAACAGAGCCTCAGGGGGTCACATGGTAGGTTCAAGCCAGGAGACCTGTGGTCTGGCCCCGGCTTTGCACTAAGTCCGCGAACCTTTCCTCCACTCCCAGCCGATTAACCGGCGGATGAGAGTTTCGCCAGCCTCACCCCTGTAGGAGTTGGCCGTGCTGCGGATGATGCCAGCTGTGTCCCAGTTGGCAGTTGTCACTGTGGGGTGCCAGGGACTAGGCAAGCAGAGGTCTAGAAGAATCCCAGTGTGGGCAAGAGACGGGCAAGTGGGGAGAGCCCTTTCCTCTACCTTAGTCCTGGCTGCCATGTTTCTCAGTACCATCTGAGCACCACAGTGAGACAAGAACTGGAGTAGGCCCCAATTTCTCCAACTCCTGCAGGAGAAGAGGCCGGGCTGATGGCTTTTGTGGTCCCTTCCTGTGGCATGAATCTAGAATGCTGGGGCTGCCACACCCCCGCCCCGCTTTAATGCGCTCCCTTGCACTCCCGGCTGGGCACCTCTACATTTCTTTGTCAAAGGGCTTCTGTTGTGCTTGCACACCCAACGGGAGAACTGATGCCAATCTCCCACCCCTGATGCCTTACCCTGGACGCAAGCCTCAACCCATGCGTTTACAGGGAAATACCTCAGGGGCGCCTGGGTGGCTCAGTCAGTTAAGTGTCCGATTCTTGATTTTGGCTCAGGTCAGGATCTCACCATTTCATGAGATGGAACCCCTTGTCGGGCTCTGCGCCAATAGTGCGGAGCCCGCTTGGGGTTCTCTCTCTCTCCTTCTTCTTTCTCTGCCCCTCCCTCCCCTCTATCTCTCTCAAAATAAATAAATAAATAAACTTGAAAAAATTACTTAGATAAATGTCCCAGCTCCTTGCCTCTTAGAGGCGCAAACTCGGAGACACAAGTGCACAGTGTGGTCCTGGAACTGGCACCAGTCTGGGAACTGTCTTTTTTTCTTTATGTTTATTTATTTTTGAGAAAGAAAGAGAGAGCAAGGGAGGGGCAGAAAGAGAGATGGGGGTGGGGGGACAGAGGATCCGAAATGGGCTCCACGCACAGAGCCCGATGTGGAGCTTGAACTCAGGAACCGTGAGATCATGACCTGAGTCAAAGTCGGACTCTTAACTGACTGAGCCACCCAGGCACCCTGGTCTGGGAAGTGTTTTTGCTGGTTTGTGATAAGTATGGAAACCGAATGTAAGCATTTAGGAACTTCTGTACTAACGTTGCAGGTAGTTACAGGTCTCTTGCACCTAATAGCAAAAAAAAAAAAAAGAAGTGGGCTTGTAGTTTGCATGGATGGCTTTGTTTTGAAAAGTTTTCTAGTAATTCATTTTTATTATCTACACAAGTCATTAAGGAGAAAACAGTATAGGTCCATGATGATTTGGAAATTGAAAAGAAAAAGTAAAAAGACCCAGTCCTTCCCTGTGGATAGTTTGAGGAGAATTTTCCACTGTTCCCAGCGCGGGGACAGTGGGGTCAAGTCCCGGCTGCCCCCACCACTCTGTAATGCGTGCGCCATTGCCTGTCTGCCCTTCCCTAGTGGGGTTCCCCCCCACCCTACAGTGCTTCCTGAGATATTCTCCTAAACAACCGATTTACACGCAAATTCTTGTCTCACGGTCTGCTTCTGGGGGGCCGGGGGAACCCGGCCTAAGAATGATTTCTAGTCCTTTCTAATTATCTTGCTACATCCTGTCATTTTCAAGTGGTTGTACTTTTGAAATGAAATGCTCTTCGTTTCTACACAGAAATACCTTTTCAAAATACCTCAAGATCTTAAGAGCACTTAGAATGCTTCAGAAGGCATTTTCTTCTCTCTCTTTTTTTAAGTAATAAGAGAAATGTGTTCTTTGGCATTTTGAGAAACACAGTAGGTACCCAGGGTTTAGGTACTTGGGTGGCTCAGCAATTTCACTGGGGACCCAGGTTTCCCATCACGAGGCATTTTCTATCCCTTCTGTGTCTTAATTCATCTGAGGAAGTGATTATGAGTGAGATTTCCTGGGACATGGTCCTCTATACTGATCCACACCTTGACTTCACAAAAGCATCCAGCTGCCCACTGCCTTCCCCACCCTTCCCTCTGCTTGGCTCACACAAAAGCCTCAAGCATTGCATATACTTTGCAGGGCATCTATTTCCTTGGCTCCAGAGGTCTCGGGACCCCGGGAGAGACCGGGGCGATGAAGCAGGGCTGTATTCATTCTCCGTGTCTTCTAAATACAGGGGATTTCAAAGGAGCTGATCGCAAATCAAAGTAAAGAGCCACAGTCTTGGCTTTGTTCCCTGTCTGCTGTTTGTATATTTTATATTATGCATGGGCGGGGGGCGCCCACGGCAGGGCCTGCTGGTTATAACTATAATCAATCAATCGCAACCTATTTTCAGGAACTGCCAGCCATCGGGACAACTTCCAGAACTAACGGAGCCCTCTTTTCATTATTTAAAGACTGGTGGAAGGATGCAAAAATACTTAATGAAGGGATCAGGCTGACCCAGTGAGAGACTGGCTCAGACCCTTAGTGCCTTGATCTCCAAGGCCCGGCAGGTAGACTAGGCACCCGGGCAATCATTTTATCCCTGTCGTTGGGGTAGGGTGGCTCTGGGTAAGCCTCACAGCCTTGGTCTAATGCAGAAGAGGTGCCTAAGGGGCCAAGGAGACATTTAGTACTGGTTTCCCCACTGCCTTCTCAGTCCAGACCTCTGTCCCTCGCCAAGACAGCTCCACATGTTACAAGCAGTGGTCCAGGGCAATGCCTATGGTACTACGGGGCACATGCACACAGCAGCAGCATGAGGAAATAGGCTTACCTTGTCACCTTTGGACGAGGGGTGCCCAATCCAACAGGCCAGCTACATTTGAATTTCAGATACACAATATATTTAGCGTAAGTATATCGTAAATACTGCATGGGGATATACTCATCCTAAAAAAGAAGACGAATTGTTTATCTGAAATTCAAATGTTAACTGGTCATCCCGTATTTATATTTGCTAGACCTGACAATTAGAAAAATTTTTTTTTCTTTTTTATGTCTTTATTTTATTTTGAGAGAGAGAGAGAGACAGAGAGTGAGCGGGGGAGGGGCAGAGAGAGAGAGAGAGAGAGAGAGAGAGGGAGACACAGAATCCGAAGCAGGCTTCAGGCTCTGAGCTGTCAGCACAGAACCTGATGCAGGGCTCGAACCCACCAACCGTGAGATCAAGACCTGAGCCAAAGTCAGACGCTTAACCGACTGAGCCAGCCAGGCGCCCCTAGGCCTGGCAATTTTACCTTGGATCCTTGTTACCGTTGCTACACAGCCTTCCCTGCAGCTCTGGTAGTTTCGCTCCGGGTGGACTGCCCCTGGGCCCCTTTGGGGAAGGCCCGCTCTCGGGCTGCAGAAGCCGCTTGGCCTGCAGACGTAGAGAAGGGAAGTACCTGGGAGTTTACATCGCCTGCCCCGCCCCAGCGTGGTCCGTAGCCGACTGCCCGTGATCGTTGGGCCCAGGGCGGGCGAAGGCCCGGCTCTCCTGCCTTGGGTCTAGCAGGGCCAGGCAGAAGCTCCCCTCTGCAGAGCTGGGCTGGGCATCGCACATGCAAACTGGCTGCGTGCCCTCGCCTGTCCTGCTCCCCCGACTCCCTTGCCGGTTTCTGCCGGGAGCTCTTCCGTCGCAAATCGCTTGCGCTACAATCCTGGCACAAGGTCTGCTCCTGCGAAACTCTGCCTAAGACAGCTAAGCAGGGGAGGAGGTCTTCAGGGCGTGGGCAGGAGGCTTAGAGTGAGTGAGGAGGTGTGAAGAGGGAGGGCAAAGGCATTGGGGAAGTTTCCAGGGAGAAAGGTCCTGGCCCACCGTAGCTCATACAGGAGAGGGAGGCAGTGGAATTCAGCAACTCCGACTCCTTTCCAGTCTGGCCGGAGATGGAAGGCTGCCAGCCAGTTGGGCCTCCCGAGAGGGACCTGGGCACCTGTGGCCTTCCAGGGAGCCCACCACTGCCACTGGTGCTCCAAAGCATAAGCTCGTGTCTGAGGGGCTCTTAGGCAGACACAGGTCCTCCCCCTCTGCAGCTGCCTGGCTCAGTCTAGCCACTGGTTAAGACCTGCAAGCGTTTAGCGCGCTGCCTGGCATGCAGAAGGTACCCGGGCAGGCTGTGAGGATGAATGACCGAATGGAGCTGCCCCATGCTCTCACGGCCCGGGTGCCACGCTTTCCGGGCCTACCTGCTCAGACCCAGTCTCTCGCATTTGCTGCAAATGCACCAAGACATAGGACATGTAGCAAACCTTTAGATTCCTAAGAGCTGACACAGGGAGGCCGTGCACAATGCAAGCCCTGGTCCCTTAGAAAAGGAAGGTTTATTCTCAACCTCGGCTGCACATTGAAATGATCTGGAGAAGCTTTTAACAATCCTGATGCTTGGATCTCACCCCCAGGGATTCTGTTTTAATTGGTCCGGGTGTGGCCTGGGCATCGGGATTTTTGAAAGCTTCCTGAGAGATTCTATTATACAGCTGGAGTTGAGAGCCACTGTGCTAGAAAGTTCTATGCCTGGACGAAATGCCTCAGGGCACCTTAGATTAAACGGGATGACTGGTGTTCAGGCCGGTCAAGGTATTTGGTTAATTGGGCTTTATCATTTAAAATTCTGGAGTGTCTGCATTTAAGGAAATAAATGGTTCTTAGACTGAAGGAAGCTGTTCTATTTCAGCAGTTACTGAAGTGGTTCGCAGTCCCAACTGTGCATCAGAATCGCCTGCAGGGCTTGTGCAAACACAGGTTGCTGGACTCCCGCCCGGAGAGTTTCTGATTCAGTAGGTCCAGGGATTGGCCCAAGAATCTGCGTTTCTAGAAAGTTCCCAGGTGAGGCAGATGCTGCTGGTCTGAGGAGCACACTCACAGAATCACTGAGTTACTGTGAACTGTATCTGGGGCTGGGCTGACTCTCTTGAGGATGAGTTTTGCTTTCACTCATTCATTCCCCATTGGTTTGTCCCCCAAATGTGTCCTTGGGGACTGTGTGTTAATGTGTGTGTGTGTGTGTGTGTGTGTGTGTGATTATGCTCTGTAACAAACAATCCCCCAAATCTCAGAGACTTACAGTCACACATATTTACTTCACACTTACGGATCTGGAGGTTGGCCATGGTTAAAAGTGGGCTCCATTTGAGTCCAGGCTTCAGCTTGGGTTTGTGATTGCCCCACACGGATTCCTTCTGTGACCCAGGACAAAGAAACAATGGCTACCCGGGACATGCTCTTTTCACAGCGGAGGACAGAAGCTTCAGGAAGGCTGGCCAAAGCTTAAAGCTTTAGCCTGTGGTTGACACACTGTCCCTTTCACTGACATTTCATTGGCCAAAGCAATTCCCATGGCCAAGCTCCAAGTTAGAGGATGGGGAGATAGACTCTGTTCACACTATACAGTGTTAGAGACAAGGAGTAAAAAAGAATGATGGAGAAATAATATTATCTATCACAGCCTGTTAGGTGTCAGGCCCGTACATGAAGTTCTGGAGAGACCCAGAAAGATAAAACAGGGTCTTAGCCTCTGAGAAGCGCAGATCGGCAAGAGAGACGGACAAAGATACGAGAGGGTGCTAAACATGAGACACAGGACAGATGAAGAGCAGGAGCACGGAGGTGGGAATGCGTCTCATTGCTGGATTGTCTATCCTCCCACACTGTGAAACCAAGGTCCTTGGAGCTGCGCCCAGGCTGCAGTTCGGGGAGCCCGGATTGGGTGTGGGAGTAACCCAGCTGACCCACAGCCGCAGGGCATGGAGCGAAAGGAATTGAGTCTGTGCCTGGGCTGGGGCAAGTTTA
Source organism: Cryptoprocta ferox (assembly GCA_028646485.1). Lineage (NCBI taxonomy): Eukaryota > Metazoa > Chordata > Mammalia > Carnivora > Eupleridae > Cryptoprocta > Cryptoprocta ferox. The sequence continues at coordinate 74,899,118 of CM053579.1, forward strand.
TTCCAGAAAGTCCAAAGTACCTAGTTGAAAGCAGAGAACGACTGAGGAGAACTGGCTTTTCATTAAAGGGCTGGCACAGAAACAAGAAACACAAATGAGCCGTTGAGGAAGTGAAGCCCAGGGTGATTTGTGGAGGCACGAAGTTTGAGAGTAAGGACTGTGTGATGGGATGCCTGTTACACGGAGTTGGGGACAGGGAAAGCACGAAGAAAGTCATCAAGCTGGAGCACAGGAAAAGGGATGTGGGTCTGGGCAGCCTTCCGGAAGAGAGGGCATTCCAAGTGGGGTATAGCTGGTGAGTAGGAGTTTGTTGGCAGACAGCTTAGACGGTGGAGTGTTAGGGGTTTGGGTGATCATTCCAGGGGAACACATAATGTTCCATAAACGTCCCACAGTTATCATCTCTGACCCAGTCCCCGTACGAGCCAGCGCTCTGCTTGGTGCTCCAGACCGCCCTGCTGCCCACAGCGATCTCTGTATTTCATGGGTCGCCGAAGTTTTATTGCCATTGAAGTTTAAGGATTCTTTTTTTCCCTTCAAGTAATTACCACTGAAATTATGTGGTTTGATCTTTGAGCGGTTATGAGACTCCGAAAGGGTATAACAGTTTTCCAGGGACTGGGGCCCAGAACCCCAGTGCTGGGGGCAAACATAAGATGCGTCAAGGACTCAGCCCTTGCTGAGTGGGGGGAGGGGAGAGCCGCGCCTCCTGGGAGTCCTCGTGCTGCTCCCAGAGGGTGGGTCACGTCTTGGTGGGCTTCTGTTTTCAGAGGAGTGCCGTAAATCCCCCAGGGTGACATCCTTAGATGTTCTGGAGGCTTCTGAGTTGGATGGGCTGATGAGGCCGGCGGGACCTCACGCCATATGGAAGGGCATTTGGGATGGAAGGAAAAGCTCGCCGAAACACAAAGCGGGGGAGCAGGGCTGTGGCTTTGGGACAACGGGCTGGGGGAGGGGAGCTGGGGCAGCGGAGGTGACCGTGCACCACGCGGTTGGAAGCTGGGAACGGGAAGACGGAAAACGCACTGCACAACCTTTCCAGCGCGACTTGCAGTCAACTCCCTACAGGGACTGAGCAGGCTGGCTTGCTTCTTTTCCTTTCCCCATAATGGTGTTTCGGGCTTTGTTGTGTTGGGCGCAGAAACACTTTACGTGGTAATTAATTACACTTCCGCCAAGATATATGTTCGCTCCCACTTTCCCTTAAAGACACAGCCCTTTCCTTCCCGTTCTCCTGATAGAGACACGGGTGTAAGGAACATTTCACTCGCCTTTCAATGACGCCACACCAGACCCAGCAAATGAAAAGAAATGATTTACGGCGACTGACACCTGGCCTCAATGTCAGAGACTGACAGGGGCCTGCTGGGGAGTGTGGAAGGCTGGACGGGTATGTCCAGCTCTCAAAAAGGGGCCATCGGCCTCTCTGCTTCAGCTTCGCGGGCCAGATTTTCTAACTTGGCAAAAGAAATGGGGGAAAAATATTTTCTTATAGAAGCTTTCCGTTCTGAAACACGGGCTGCTAATTCACGTGGTTCGCTATGCTGCAGGGGGGCCAGATGTGGAGCGCGGAGCTCCTGGTTTGCACCTGCTTCTCCACATTTTCACCGGGGATGGTGTCCTCCCATGTGAGATTGTCAGCTTCCCCCAAGACTGACACCTTCGAGACAGACAGACATGGTCCAGGGGGCCGGAGGGCTGGGGAGGGCATGGGGGTCCTGCCGGAGGCCCTCTAAGTGCAAAGGGGAAGACGCGTTTTGCTTCTGGATCGGGTCATTCCCTTTTCCCGGGTGGTGATGCTGCCTGCTCTGCCGGCGGTAATAGTTGACACGCTGAAGTCTGAATCAGTCAAGAGTCTATGGGAAGGGGGTGCAGGAGCAGGCACACAGAGGCCCGGATGCCTGGCCAGAAGCCACCCGAGCTGGGGGCGACCACTGCTTGGCTTGTGCCTGGCTTGTAGATGCCCCACCCCCACCCCCCGACCTCCACCTCACACGCCCATCTTCCCTGTGTGGGTCTGTGTCTCTCCAAACCTCCCTCTCTTGATAAGGACACCCGTCACTGGATTTAGGGCCCTCCCTACTTCAGGAGGACCTCATCTTTAACTCGATTACATCTGCCAAGACCCTAGTTCCAAACGAGGTCATGTTCTGAGGGCCTCAGGTGGATACAAATGCTGAGGAGGACCCTATCTGACCCAAGACATTGGCAGAGTTGAGTTCCTGCCTCATTCATCAGGTGTGTGTCCGGGATGGCCAGGCCACAGGCCCGTCAGGCCCGAGGCCCACCTCCAAAGTCACTGATAACCCAGAGGGGCATGTGGGAGCCCAGGGCTCTCCAGGGGCTGACGGAGGTGTGGGGGGTGGGGGCGGTCTGTCGAAAGAAGGCTCAGGTGGAGGACGGGTCTGGCTCACCCGGAGAGGCTGATGTCGACTGGGTGGGCACTCTTTGCCCTGTGCTGGGCAGGGCACCCTGGCCCCTGGCCCCATAGCGCCAGCAGCCTAGTGTGCTGGCGTTGGACAGCTGTCCCGACAAGGTAGAAAAACAGCTGCCCCAGAGCAACGCTCCTGCAGACGTGCAGCAGCTTGAAAATGAATCTCAGGGACCAGAGAGCAGCAAGCACATAATTTGCATGATGAGGCTCTGAGTGTTTTGAGGCTGCTCCCCAGGGGCCCAGAGAGCCTGTGTCTCAGATGTGATGTGTGGATACCCCCTGCCCTTCCACATTTCCATCCTTTGGGGAGAGCGTTTCTGCCCTTAGAATCTTGCGTCCACCCTCACGGTGACTTTGCGCCTATGTGCCCCCGTGCTGGCCCTAACGGGGTCGGGGGGTGCCGGTCTCCACGGGCGGAAGGAACTGTGTCCTTGCAGGAAAGGTGGCAAGAGCCCGAGGAGCGTGTGCAGCCTGAGTCGGAAGTGACACTCACTGCCCCCAAATAGAAGCTTCCTCAGAGCTTTGAGTCGCCTCTCCATGGCTGCTCCTCAGGGTCACCCGGGGCCTGAAAAAAAACAACAACTGCAGACACAGGGCGCTCGCCGCCCCCAAGGCAGCCCAATTCATTTCAGACAACTCTAATATTTATCAAACTCGGCCTGATGCTGAGTCAGAATCTGCCCCCCTGGCACTTCACCCCTTAATCCTGGTTTATCCACCGGGGCCCAGCGTGCAAGTATAATTCATCAAATCATCAGCTATCGGAGCTGGAGGCCACCAAGGCCATCCCCTCGTCTTCGGTTTCCTCTCCTGCTCCCGATGCCACGTCCAGATGCACCAGCCTCAGCCAGGATTGTGCGCTGCTTGTATTCTTCAGGCTGGAACCGAATAGCGCTTTATTCTTCTTTCCTTGCCAGACTTGGATGCCCTTTCTGAAAAATCGGGGTGGCCTTGTCATCCCGGGAAGGAGAGGAGGGTGGCGAAGGTGTTCTGTGCAGGCCAACAAGTGGAGGACTCATGGTCACATTCACGAGCCCAGGATCGGAGCGGGCAGGAGCTGTGTTCACGACAGCCGGTGGGGGTGGGGGGTGGGGCGTAGGGGGTAGGTGGCAGGCCTGTCTGCCCGCACACTCCAGGCCTACATGTGACCCATGCCTGCAAACAGCTGCTGTTCTTCCTGCTCACGCTCCCCCCCAGCCCAATATAAAAGCACACCCATCATAGTATTTATAGAACTAGTAAATAAAGAATAAAATAGCAAGTTAAAGTAGGTTTTGATTGCCTACGTGTTGGTAAAACCCAGCTGGAATAATTTGATTCATGCATGGAAAAATGCCTCCGAAGCAGGGCCTTTTTTTAGTGCGCCGAAACTGAATCCCTCCTACCACAGATAGAAATTTCTGCTCCTATAGTTTGGCTCCAAGACTAAGAATTAAAATCTAAAACGAGATTCCAAGAGAACTAATTATTTGCTCCCTCGAAATATATCAACTAGCCTTTCCCCGATCTTACAGACAGAGCTGCTGAATGAAGGGGCGAAACTGTCCCCACCCCCATGGAAGGGAACAGCCACGGTGTCATCTCTAGGGCCTCTGGACGTAGCCCCGTGGCTCAGACAGCGGTGCTTTTAGGCAAAACGAGCTGCCATGTGAATTCGATATCTGTTCCTGGTATCGAGGGGCTGAGTGACTAATTTTATATTCTGCGAGTGGTTTTTGAGGAATGAAAAAATCTATCCTTCCCACCCTCCACCGCCCACTCCCTCACACGAGGGTTTCCCCTTCCCACGGTGCCAGATTGCTTTGCAGACAATGCCACTCACTTGTTCGGGGAGATTCTGCTGCTGCTTCCTGCCTGCGATGTGCCCTCCGCCCCCACCCCGCACACGTGCACACACGCACACGTACGTAAAGCCTCAACATGGTGACCTTAAGAGCTAGTTTGAAAAGTCCTTTTGTTTTAGACACTGCGTGGTCTGGTAGCAAGATGGAAGGAAGCACATGGTGTTTCGCATGGCTTAAGAGCAAAGGTTCAAGGCGGTATTGGCTCTCCTTGCTGCTCTTGACAGTTTTTCCTGTGCTTATTTGATATGTGGTCTACCAATTAGGCATCCGATTGGATTTCTGAGATTTGTCTTTTTTTTTTAATGTTTTGAATGTTTATTTATTTTTGAGAGAGACGTGCCCCAGGAGATGTGTCTTTAAAAAATATGAACACTTCTGAGAGGATGACAGGGTTCCCAGACACTCACAGTTTAGTGAGAAGTAGTCCAATACAATTGCTTTCCTCTGGACACCTTTGTGAGTTCGGCCACCCCGGGAAAGATTTGGAGCAAGAAAGAGGGTTGATGTTAGCAGCAGTGTGCCTTGAGGATGGGAAGAGGTTGTACAAATGACAAAACTGCCATTCGGGAAGGCAAAAGGCGTCACGTGTGTCATAGTGAAAACCATAGTCATTCTTCTAGGTGTAGGGCACAGAGCGTCACAGATCAAGGAAGGGCTCTCTGTACAAAAACATCATGGAGACGAGCATGCAGGGTCACGGTCAGGCGCTCTGTCACGGAACCTGCCGCCCCCTCCCCACTCCCTGCCACCCTTTATTTTCAGTTCTGCCCTCACGGGACGTTTCTGAAGTATGTCACCAGGAAGTACCCAAATCCCTCTCTGTTGTGTGTAGATATTCATTCCCATCATAGGGAACGTCTGTGGAAACCTAGTTATCCGTATTGCAATGATTGCCATGGCTCCTGTGATTGCAGTGATGCATGGCTTCTTGTCATTAGGACGCCGCCAGAACCCTCAGGCTTCTGAGCCTGTGATGGTTTCATGGAGGGAGGAAGACGTCGCCCCGCCCGGCGGGAGCCGCGATCGTTAAGCATCAGTTCCGAGACTAGAGGAAGCCCAGAGCCCGGAGCGAGCAAACACCTGCACCTGCATGCAAAGTGGCATGTGTACATTTGGGGGACAAGGGAGCGCATGGTTTCATCAGATTCTCCGAGGGATCCTGACACCCGCCCCCCCTCAAAGACTGAAAAACTACTGGCACGGTCGTGATGCTTTCTTATTAAAGATACTCAATAGAGGAAGATGTGTAATAAAAGGACTGCATCAGGGGCGCCTGGGTGGCTCAGTCGGTTAAGCGTCCGGCTTCGGCTCAGGTCATGATCTCGCGGTTCGTGGGTTCGAGCCCCGCGTCGGGCTCTGTGCTGACAGCTAGCTCAGAGCCTGGAGCCTGCTTCGGATTCTGTGTCTCCCTCTCTCTCTGCAAACCCCTGCTCACGCTGTCTCTCTCTCTCTCTCTCTCTCTCTCTCTCTCTCTCTCTCAAAAATAAATAAAACATTTAAAAAAATGTTTAAAAGGACTTCATCAGTCAGCGTAGGTAAGACGATGCTCTGGTAACAAATTTAGTGGCTTACGATAAAAAAGCTTATTCTGTACTCACAATCTGACCCCGACATGGGCCGGCCGGGGAGTATGCCCATGACCGTCACTGACACCCGGGTTGAGAAAGTCTTCATCCTGTCATAAGCGCATCTTGTCACCATAGCAGCAGGAAAACAAGGTGGCCCCAAAGCTCGCGGGCTGTCAAACCTCCACCCAGGAGAGCTTGCGTTTAATTGGCTAAAACGAGTCACCAGGCCAAACCAGGAGGTGGGGGACATGTGGTCCAGCCACGTGCCCGAAAAAGAGAACCGGAATATTTGTGAACAGCCCGAATGATTGCCGCCGCGATATAAAATTTTTTGAAAGAAAACCATAAAGTGTTCAGCTCATCCACTTTAAAAATTAAGAGCAAGGAACATAAAACTGTATTCAATAAATATAGTAGATAATAAAACGAATTTCACTTCCACGTTATGGCCAATTAAGATAGAAAAAAGTTAAGGGGGAAGAGATTGAAAGAGAGAGAGGGAAGCAAAGTGGGAGAAGACGGGAAAGAGGAAGAAGAAATGGAAGGGGCTTTCGTGGGGCCGAGAGCCTCAGCAAGGTCGATCTTTTCTGCTGACCGAGCCCCACCTCTCAGAGCATTTCGTCCCAGCGCCTCCGACACCTGGCAGTCTTCCAGTTTTCCCCCAGCACCCCATCTTTCTGGGGGCTGCCCCCCAGTGCCCACGTGGAGCTCCTGGCAGGAAACACCCTTGTGTGTGCGTTTCATAGGGGCAGCATACAAGAGGCCATCAGAATGGAGCTAAAAGCCGGGCATGGCTAGTGGGCTGCTTTCCCACCCCTGGTCACCGCCCGCCCCCCACCCTCCCCACCCCCCGCCTCCAGCCACCGGGGTTCCTTTTGTGCTTGCAGATCACCTGCACGGAGGCTGCAGAAATACCAAAGTGTGTCAGAAGCAGCAAGGAAAACGTCCTTCCTTAATGCAGTAACTTGATTCAGTGCACGTGGTGAAACTATTACATAAATATGCTAAGCACATCTTTTATAATAGAAAAGACTCGTTCGTTCTCTCTGTACGTCCGCATGTTTTAAAGGCATAAACTAGCCCCAAGGGCTGCGTCTTCCTCCACCCCCACTCCTTTCCCGGCTCCCAGAGCTGAGGTTTCCTTTTGCCCTAGGAAAGCGACGCTTCTCTGGCGGGCCTGCTGTGGCTGCCAGCTACTCCTACTCACTGCCCACGGCCGAGAAGTGGAGAGGTCAGCCGGGATTTGTCTCTCTGCTCCCGGAGGAGGTATGTGCCTAACCGCGAGTTGGGGGAAGTCAGGGGCAAGGGGAGGGATCCTGGGGGTGGCGCAGGGCTGGGCTGTCCTGTATTTTCCAGATTCATTTCGGTTTCTTCTTCACTGCCGTCACCCCAGGCTAAGGGGTGAGGGTATCGCCCTTCAAGGGCCGTGTGCCCCGTGCCAGTGAGCTGTTGCTGTTTAACACACTGCCCCAAGCGTTAGGGTCTAAAATAAGGACCACTTATTCTTTCTCACTAGCCTGTGGCTTGGCCAGGTGCTTCTGGTCTGGGCTGGGCTCTGTAGGTCTTGCCGGGGCTCGCTCACACCCCCATCCACAGCAAGCTGGTGTGTCGACTGCGGCTTCTCTCTTCCCCAACCAGGCTAGCCCCGCCTCATTCACATGGCCGTCGCTGGGCTCCAAGAGCAACAAGAGGGCAAGTTCCAAGGCTCGAGTGCTTTTCAGACCTTAGGTCACTTTTGTTGCTATGTCACTGGCCAGAGGAAGTCACATGGCCAATCCAGATCATGCAACCTACCACTCCTGAATCCCCGCCTTTCCATTTCACTTATTCTCTGGTGTACCTTTCCCTGATGCCCTTCCTCTGTGCCCCACAATCTGGGCCACACAGTCAGCATGGGGACAATGTGCACGACTCGATGAGAGGTTTGGGGTACCATTACACACAGGCAGAGGGGCTATGTTGGGGGCGTCGTATATGCCAGCAACGACTAATCCAATAACAGTGGGTTTCAACAAGATAGAAAATGCTTCTCTCCGGTTAAAAGGCAGTCGAGGAGCCTTGATGAAGTCGTCAGAGACCAAGGCTGCTTCTAGCTCACCGACGTCCACTGCCCTCAGACAACGTCCCTTGTCCTCATGGTCCAGGAAGGCTGCTAGAGCTCCACCCATCACACCTGCAGGCCACAGTATGGAGGAAAAGAAGAAGAAGGACCCATCTTCCCCTTAAAGGGAGACTTCCAGTAGTCTCGCTCATTCCTGCTGACACGTCACTGGTCTGAAATCAGCCATACTTTTGGGTTAAGGACACGCCTACCTGCAAGGGTGGCTCAGGAGAAGCCGGGCACATTGACATTCTAATACATTTTCTGATTAAGGAGGAGGATCGGAATGGATGTTGGGATCTTTGCCAAATGAGGTCTTTCACCAACACGTTGGGTGACTGTGAAATCATGAGACAACTTTGCATATGTCTCATTTGCTTAATTATCGCACCGGGTGGAGTCATGTCCTCTCATTAGTTCAGCTCAGGTAAAGGCGCACAGTCCCCCGTTGTAGGCCCCTAGGCTATCTGTCATTCCCTGTGGCCCAGCAGCTTCATGGGCAATGCTCTGAGAGGGCCCAGGACTGGCTCCCCTACCTCACCCCAGGGTTGAGGTTCACTTCCATCATTTCCTAATTTTAATTGGGACATGACCATCGGACAAAGAAGTTTGCAGATCTGCTGCGTATGGCTCGGTGACATTATACATCTGTGTAACCACCACCCAGATCAAGCTAAAGAACGTTTTCGGCCCCCCTACCCACGCCCAGAAAGTTTCCCCGCTGCTTGCCTTCCATCCACACCCACTCCCAGAGGTAACCATGATTCTCACTTCTGTCACCATTGCGGCTACCCACATTCTTCTGAATGGGACCTGTGCTCCCCTAGCCCTGTCTCCTGCAGCCAGGCAGGACGAGGGCCAGGAAGCAAGGTTGCGGCATCCAGGGTGGGGTGGAGGCGTGACCAGACGCGAACCAAATACCTCAACTGGCATGAACACCAGTCATCCCGTTTAATCTAAGGTGCCCTGAGGCATTTCGTCCAGGCATAGAACGTTCTGGTACAGTGGCTCTCACTCAGCCTCAGCTTCCTCTCCGGTTCTGGTTTCACTGTTTCTCAAGGCTTCTTCACGTTTCCCAGGAGCATGGCTTCCCAGAGGTCATGTTCTCCCTGCTGGCACCCCATCAAAGGAACCTGACACTTTGTACAACAGTGTGACTTGACGGATGTGTGCAAGGGACACGGAGACCCACTTCGGTTCAGTCAAACTGACTTTATGGTGGAGATACTCCAAGTGAGGGCCTCAGACCAGTGACGTTGTCCCATCTGGGAACGTGTGAGAAATGCAGAGGCTCGGGCCCCATCCCAGACCCCCTGAATCGGAACCTGTGTTTTCCCCAGAGCCCCGGAGGGTGCGGCTGTCCACAGTGTTTAGACTGTGACACCAAGAGGCACAAAAACTTCGCAATTCGGAAATTCATCTGGCCCGAAGGGTTTAGAAAGGGCCAAGGATCTTTATCTTTATCTCCTTTCCTCCTCATAGATGACGCATTCCATTTTTAAAATTTAAAATTTCCCCCTTCAGGGGCGCCTGGGTGGCTCAGTTGGTCAGGCATCCGACTCTCGATTTCAGCTCAGGTCATGATCTCCCAGTTTGTGGCTGACAGTGCGGAGTCTGCTTGGGATTCTCTCTCTCCCTCTCTCTGTGCCCCTCCCCCCGCTAGGGCATGCTTTCTCTCTCTCTCTCAAAATAAAAAAATAAACTTAAAAAATTCCCCCCCTTCATTTCAGATAATAACAATAATAATAAGTATTATATAATTATATATCCCTATATATTATATATAAATATATAATTGTGTAATAATAACTATTATTTATATTGTATATTTATATAATTATATATATTTTTATTATATATTATATTTATATTTGTGAATATATATTCACATATATTTATATATGTGAATAAATATAATATATATTAATTATACTATATAAAAATATAATATATTAAATATAATATATAAATATATATAATTTTATTAATACTATTAATTATTAATTACAAACATAAAACGTGTTTGAAAAATTTTATGCTACAGAAATAGAGGACCCTGTCTCTGCTTCTCGTCATGGCTTGGTGTCTGTATTTCCTTTTTCTTTTCTTTTACACATGTGTATAGGTGCACCCTGAAACACATGTGGACACGCACATTTTAATAATAAAAATGCAATCGCACTTTGCAGAGCCCTCCACACCTCCCCCGACCCCCACTTACACAATGTATCCGGAGACAACCACACAGCAACACTTAGATTTGGCAGATGCTGTTGGTGCCCCCCTGTATCCCCAGAGCCTGTGCCTCCTAAGTGCCAGGGTCCGAGTTCTCGGGCTTGAAGGCTTTCTCCAATGTCAAAAGCAGGGAGGGCTGGGAGCACCAGGGAATTAACAGCTCAGGAAGCAGCACCGAGCAAGGACTCTCAGGAGTTGGTGAATAATTCTGCCAGCTCCCTTGCCCTTCAGCGCTAACTTGGAGGCATTTCTAGAACCCCCACCATGAGCCCCAGTTGTCCATAGGGGTAGCCAGCTTCAGAGCACCCCTTCCATGGCATTCCTTCCCTTCCCTGTCTCCCTTCCCCACTTCCCTCTACTTCCGACCCATGCCTCTCCCGCCTTTCCACCACCTCCTGAATAAATAATTTGCCCTCTAAGACTTGTCTCAGGGTCAGTTTCTTCAGACACCCAAAGGATGACAATCTAGAAATACCTTCTGCTCTTTATTAACTGTGGAGTATGCCACGACTTCCTTAGCCATTTCCCTGTTACAGTCCTATTACTGGATAATTATGGGGCTGCTGATTTTTCAACGCGGCCCACGAGGCTGTGGTAGACTTCCTTGCGCATGTATTTTTGGGTGCGAGCTTGAGTATTTCTGAAAGAAAGGCCCTTAGCGGTGGTTTCTGGGTCAAAAGGCATGGAGATTTAAAATTTTGATAGCTATGCAGGCATTTCTCTAAAAATATGTTCGACTTTGCCCTGTTTTTCTCTCTTCGTTTGTCCCCTCCATCTAGGCAGGCTGCCTCTCCCTGCTCCTCTGCTCAGAATCTGCATTCTTCTGGGAGCGTGCGCCAGACCATCTCAGGTCGGGTGACCAGTTGTCTCCGTTCACCTGGGCAGGAGGCATGTCCCAGGACAGAGGGCTTTCAGTGCTGCAACTGAGATAGTCACCAGCAAGGCAGAATGGTTGGGCGCTCATCTCTGCTCCGTCGACTGGGCTTTCAGATTCCAGAGCCCCTGCTTTCCATTCCTCTGCCTCGAGTCTCTATACTGAGGATCTCCTGACCCCAGGTGCCTCGGGGTCTCCCCTCCTGGCCTGCAGGGTACCTCTGTTCCCATTAGTTAAACACACACACACACACACACACGTGTGTGCCTGCATTTTCACAACTGTCCCTCAGGCTATGATTATGTTGCCCTCCTATAACTCGTTCCTTCTGAGCACAGATCCTCTCGCCCCTGCCTGGTGCCGTCTAGGGGCACAGTGTTTCCGCAAGCCATGTGTCGGGGGACGGGGGGAGGGGAATTCAGCCAGCCTAGGCTTCTTCCTAACCCGTTTGTTTTTGTCTCCTTCATGGCTCTCTGTCTTCCCTTTCCAGTCTCTACTCCTGGGCTGAAATAGATTTATAGCTGGCTTTCTATAAATACCTTTATTTATTTGTTTGTTTGTTTGTTCATTTTTCTAGAGAGAGAGAAAGCGTGAGCAGGGGAGGGACAGAGGGAAAAGGAGAGAGAGAATCCCAAGCAGGCTCCACATCCAGCACAGAGCCCGAGGTGGGGCTCGATCTTATGAACCATGAGATCGTGACCTGAGCCAAAATCAAGAGCCAGATGCTTAGCCGACTGGGCCACCCAGGCGCCCCTGTCAATACTTTGAATGGGTCCTATCCTCATCAGAGGTGGCGGCCAGAGGAAGAGCCAAGCTGAGAGATGGAGAAGAACAGATTCCTGAGGCTATTGCTGAAGCACCTAGAACCAGCCAGACCTGAAACCTCAGTATGTGTCTTGCTTTGTGTCCCTAGAAGCAGATCCTGAGACAAGGATTTGATTGTAATTAGTTTATTGCAGGATGATCACAGGGAACACATGTAGGGGAGTGGAGGGAAGTGAGGCAGGGACGAAGAAGAAGCCAACAATGGCTCTACTAGCCAATCAATTGCCCTTGTGGCAACTGAGGTTGAATCCAGTTGGGGATCTCTGGGAGATAGTGCGAAACGTACTTTGAAGGTTCCCAGCAGAGAACGAGGGAGCTGGGGGTATTTATCCATCCACTGCCAGGGCACTGCGGGCAGTACCTCCCTAGCACTTCCGGCTGGCCTTGTACATGGGCCAAGGGGGCTCCTCTGGCCAGAAAACAAGCCCTGGTGTTCCCTGGCCACCGTCCCTGGCTGCCCCCAGCCCAGGGCACTCGGCCGCTGCTTGAGGCTGCTGTGCGCTGGTTTCCTGAGCCTTGTCTCCGGTGCCCAGTGCCTTTGCCCTCAAGGCATTCCTTGGCTTTTTCCCTGTATGTCCCCTGTCCCCGGGCACCCTGAGGGCCCGACGCACCGTGTGCTGTGCCTACCACATGCTAAGCCACGGCAACCCTATGAGGTCAGTACTTGGAGGGCATTTGACCGACAAGGTTCAGAGAGAGTAAGCAACTTCCCCAAGGTCACACAGCCAGGGCAGGATGCAGCAAAAAGTTGGGCTCAAGGTCTGGGGGACCTGAAGACCCGTATTTTTTTGCTGCCTTTCTTGCTCCAGGGCCGGCTGCCCTTTACCCCAGCACGTCAGCTTTCATTTTAAGTCGCCAGCCCCTTCTCCCATTAGGTGTTTGTCTCTCAGGCCCCACCCCCACCAAATAAAAACACTTTGCGTTACTTGGTTTCCTTTTTCCTGTCCCTGTTGGTTCCTTTCCAGAACGCTGGCTCGCTTACTTCCCTGCATTTCCCCTATATGCATGCAGAGTTCTTTCCCGCTCTGACACTCCCCACCGTGGCTTCTCAGTACACACAGCAAGAAAGAAGTCCCATGGGTTCTGAACAAAGCAGGGGTCATTACGACCACCCCATGCCGCAGATCAGCAAGCAGGGGCCCAGAGAGGCAGTGTGACGTGCTGAGGCCACACAGCTGGTGGCCTGCCTTGGTATCTACGTTTGCCTCTCAACCTCGGTGTGTCTCCCGGAACACAAGGTGTTTACAGGATGCCTGGTGGCCCGTCCTGCTGTCCAGATTCCCACGGGCAGGGAGCCGCGTGTGATGTCACTTAGGGGTGGAGCCAGGGCTCCTGTCTTTATCAGCATCTGGCCAAATGGATTCCAATCTCTTCAGATGTGTCTGTGAAGGGGACGGGCGAAACAATTCCCCAAGGAGCTGGGAGCATGAGAAAGGCCATGGCTGCACCTTCCAGTCGCCCTCAGCTCTTCTCCAGGAACCAGGCCTGCGTCCCTCCGAGCCGCGCGTCCCTCCCGTGTTGACACTGAAGGCCGACAAAGCCCTCCGAGGGAAGGCTCTGCCAGGGGCCCAGGGGCCAGGAAAATGCAGGCCCTGTTCGCCTGTCGCCCAGCAACGCCACACACAAACATTTGCTGACAGGAAGAGGCGAGCGGCATTAAAGCCGCCTGACAGGGAGGTGACGGGGCAGCAGGGAGAGGCGGAGGTAGACAGTGTGTAATTGCCAAGCCGGAAGGCTGGCCTGTGGCCAGTGCATTGAGTTTAACCGTCTGTGTCACTGCCCTCCACATTCAAGGAGAATGCTGCCTGCGGCCATGATTCCGGGCTGGGTGCCCTGTCGCGGACTGGCCTGGGCTGACCCTGGGAGGGCACATGCGGTGGGGGGGGGGGGGTTAGCTCTTGGCATGGGTTCCCACCCCTCCATCCCATCCCAGCCCAGCTGGGGCTGCCGTGCCTGGACCCAAGGGTGGAAGGAGAGGTCAGCCTGGGCTCTGGGGCGCCCCCCAGGGGCACCCCTGCCTTCGTCTGAACAGCTGGTGGGCCTTGGGTGCCTGTCCCCTCCTCCCTCTGCTTTTCCCCTGCGGCTGCAGGCTCGCTGTTTTGGAAATGGCTTCTGAGGCATGGACGGGGCTCGCAGAGGGTCTTGTGGGGGGACCCCAGCCCCCTTCCCCCTGCTCCGGTAGACCGAGCAGAGCTCAGCCCAAGCTGGGACCCAACACAGAGCGCTCGCCTTCCTTTACTCGGTGAACCTCCCGCCCCCGGCCCCAAATTGGCCACACAGCCCCCTGACACACGCCCACAGCGGCTGTGCAGTGGGGGCACCCAGGACAGGGAAGGGAGAAGGGAAGGGCAGGAGCAAGGTAGCCGGCCCTTCGGCCTATAGAAGGTCAGCCCGACAGCAGGCTGTGAAATCTGATAGCGGTCCTGTAGCTTCCAAGAAATAATTATTCCCAGGAAAGTGTTTTCAATTTTAGATAAACTGCTGTTTAAAACGCGGAGAGGACAGAACACCAACAGTGGCAACAGCGTGTGGCTTCCCCAGCGGGCCTGTCATTAACCATTGCTCCCCGAGCTAAAGGCTGCGGCTCTATCCCCAATTAACAGCCACATTCCGGCAGGCTCCGTGTTTATCAAGGCATTAGCGCTGACATGTGAGGACGGCCCGTGCCCAGGCCGGACAGCAGGGAGGACGGGGCGCCCATTCAGCTGCGCTCACACCGGGGCCCTGGCCTCAGCCCTTGGGGGGCCCCCTCCGAGGCCGGCTTCCTCCCAGCACCTGCCCACCGCCACCGTGTCCTTCTCCCACCAGCTGGGGGCGAGCCAAACGGCCCCGGCCCCGCCGTGACACGCGTGCCTCGCTGTGACTGCGTGTGCGCACGCACGTCCGTGTGGGAGAACCTCCTTCCAGGGAAGATGGTGTCTGGGGTGGATTCTCCAAGGAATTCTCTGAGAACAGAGATGATTTCCCTCCCCTTGTCAACCCCATGTGCGCGCCTGTGTGTGGTGAGGGGGCACGTGCCTGTTAATCTGTATATGAGTGTATGAGTGCATGTGTGTGTATATGGGTGTGTGTATAAGAGTGTGTGTGTGTGTGTGTGTGTGTGTGTGTGTGTAGGGGTGCCACAGCTACTCTCTTCTGCCTATTTCTCCCCCTTTCCATCCTTTCCCTCATTATCACTGAAGCATTGACAAAACACCCTTCTGCCCCCTTCTCTAGGCTTGTATGAATCCTGGCGACCCCAGATGTGCTAGTTGTAGTGACGTGAGCCATGGTCCCACTCTTATGAGAGCAGGAAGCCCACCAGCCGCCTCCTTCCAATAGCCCGGGACCACAGGGGCCAGGAAACTGCTCATCTGCACCACCAGCCCTTCCCACGGGTGTCCCTGCCCTGGCCCCGCGGGGCACCAGCCCCCTGGCTGGCCCCAGGTCTGGTTCTCAGCCTGCCTTCCCTGTTCTGCTCCAACACCCCCGCACAGTGGTGACCTCGGGACCCCGAAATCCACAGCTCTGGCCTCAGCTGGCTGTCTCTCTCTCCTGGATGCTTTGGATTCAAGTGCATCAAAGCCAATCCCCCTCGTCCCCCTAACAGAGTTCCCCATTTCTGCCAGAGACGTCTGTCACTATTCTGTCAGCCCACACTTGAGAATCCTGTTCGATTCGCCCGCCCCTCCTCCAAAGCCTGCTTCCAAATCCCAGCAGGTCCTTATCCAATTCCTATGTCCCTCCCTGTCCTCGTGCCTCTGGCCTGGCCACCCTGGGACTTTACTGATGAACTGGAAAGCCACAGGGATGGCCCCTTCCCCTGGGTTAAAGACGATGCCTCCTACCTCCACCCGGTTCTCGACCTTTGATCCCTCCTACACGCAGCTGCTAGATGAATCTTCCCCTGCCGTGGGCCCAGCCCCACTTCTGGGTGTAGAACTGATTCCAAGGAGTTAAGAGATTAAACAGCGTGGGTGCCAAGCCTTTGCAATTTGTGGCTTCAAACAAACGCTGGTTCCTATTTCAACAAGAGTAGGAGGGGCGGGGCTGGGGTCAGGTCTCACCTCTCTAGCGAAGCCTTCTGAGGGGAGATCTGGTAATTTGCCTGACCAGTCAGTATCCATGGTCCATTGTCTCCCCAGTCCCTGCAGTTCACATGAAGACAGCCATGCTCCCAGGGTCCCGAGTGGGCCATGGCACAAGCCGGCCAATGCCAGCCAGCCAGCAGCAGCCCTGGGAGATTTTTCTGGAACTGTGGAGACAGGGCACCCGTTCTATCATGGTTGCTCTGCGAATAAAATGTAAGCCGGAAACTGCTGGTGGCCATCTTGTCATCACTTGGGATAAGTGCCTGGAATCAGCCATGCCTGAAGCCAACTACCTTTTAACATGTCGGTTTCCGAGCCAATATTTTTTTTCTTTTTTAACTGAGCCGGTTTGAGTGGCGGTTCTCTGCCTTATAACCAAGAGTCTTGCCTGGCGTAGCCCTAAGAGGCCTGACCTCTCTCTATTTGGAGCTCTAGATCCTTGCTTCCCTTCCCCTTCATTGGGCTCTGACCACATTCACGTTTGCGGGTGCTGGACACAGTTCCTAAGTGCTTTACCTATGCTAGCTCAGCCCTTACAGTAGCCTGACATGGGAATGAAAATGGTCCCCAGACTGCCGATCAGGAAACTGAGGCACGGAGCGGTTATAGAACACCACGAAGGGAATGCACTTAATTAGTTGCAGAGGCAAGATTTGACTCCTGGCTGGCTTGCTCCCGAAGGCTTTATTCCTAACTGGCCTGATCTGCTGCCTCTCAAATGTGTGGCTGCTTTATCACTGTATTTGCAGTGTCTCCAGGGCGCTCTGAGTTCGTCCTATGTCCTCGGGGCTTCAGCTCGGAGGGAGAGTTCCTCCACCCGCCAGAGTGGCATGGGGGCATCACAACCACCCTGGATGGATGTTGGCCCCTCCCCTGAGCGTGCTTTGGAACAGCTAGAGGGCCCAGCCTAGCACTGCGCCATCCTCCAAGGAAATCTGGCCAGTCCCCTAGTCCTGTGTGCATTACGCCGGGGCCCCCTCGCCATCATGGGCCGGGTGTGAAGCGGCCCTGATCCCACGTCTAACTGCTCTTAGCTGCCCCCTTTGAATCTGTACTTCCAGGGCTGGGCCCCGCCGGAGGGCCTTTACCCAGTGGCCTGCGTGGCCAAATGGATTGCATCTCCAGGCAAGAGAGGCTGGCATTAGGGCTACCCTGGGGAGGTGGCCAATTGTCCCTGATTCTACACTTTGGTGACTGCCTAATTTTGCAGAACTATGTAGCCAGAGGGTATGCACTGCAAACAATCCCTCAGAGTCCCTTAGACTCAACTGACGAAAACTTCCTCCACTGTATCTCCAGTCACATAACATCTACATCGTGGTCTGCTCGGGAACTCTATAAGTCAGTCTTCTGGATTCAGGGGAATATTCTTTGTCTTGTTGACATCACCAGGATTTGGCCCCTTCAGTGAAGTTCCTCTATCGGACAAATCATACATCAGGCACTGGCTGAGCCATGATGGTATTGAGCATAGGTGCATTCTCCCAGGGGGAGCAGGTGACGGTGTTAGAGAAGGTTCTGGAGAAGTGACACTGCCCTGCTGGTCAGTTGGTCAAGACACAGACATGGGCCCCCAGAGGACACAGAGAAACTTCTTAAGTCTTCTCCAGGCTGGCTTTCCCAGTTGTTCACCTGTAAGCTTGGCCCTCCATACAAGTGCAAGATCAATAACAGCCATTTTACAGACAAGGAAATCAAAGTGCAAAGGGATCCAGACTCAGCCCTTTTGTCCCAGTTCTGAACGTGGAAGAGCCATCTTCACTCTAGAGTCCCTTGGGGGGCCCATTAAGGCCACTGTGGTGACCACACTGCCGCTCAGCTTTCCCCCTGCTCGATCTTCTTCCCTCACTCCGACTCAAGGGTTGACCTTGAGACCACAACTTAGTAAACCTCCTCCATGCAAATTTCCATCTCAAAAAAGCCTGCCATCCTGGAGAACCTGATCCACCACGTTACAAATCTTTCTCATCTGAGTTTGGTAGCCTGTGAATAACAAAACGTCCCAATTAACGGTGACCTAAATATGCCAGAAATCGATTTCTCACATAAAAGTCTAGAGGTTGGAAGTCCCAGGCTGCTAAGGTAGCCGGCATGGGGATTGTGAGATCTAAGTGTAAGTAATTCATTGTTGCCGGCACAAATGGTGCCCAATCCAAAGTTACCTCATGGTTCAAGATGGTCGCTCGAGCCGCCCATAGGGTCCCTTTTCTAGTGTGCATGGAGGGAGCAAAGAGGGATGCACTCACTTCTCCAGATCACATTCCAGAAGTCGCTTCTGCTCGGATCCCCGTGATCAGACTTGGTCACATGGCCACACACGGCTGCAAGCAGAGGCTGGGACATAGCCTTTGCTGGGGGGAGAGGGGCACATATCCAGTGAAAAAGCGGGGATTTCATGTCTCAGGGAGAAGGGGAGGATGGGTATTTGCAACAAGTAGTAGGTTTTGGATGTGTGCCCCCCTCCCAAAGCTACCGGGGGCTGTTTGGAGAGCCAGGGAGGGCAGAGGCTGTGCGTGGACGGCCTGGCACTTGGGGAACACTCCTGCCAGTCTTTGGAGATCACCCCTCAACTCTACACCTTGGGTTAGATCCCCGAGGATAGTCTGCTCTTGCTCCACGGGCCCTGCGGCCTTGCTTGGGGCCTCCTTGAAGGGCCAAATCAGCTCACCCCCTCCCTCCCAGAAGCTCCCAGGTCTTGTGGCTCCTTAAGCAGGCGTCTTTCAGTCTCTCCTGGGGCAAAGAGGCATCCCTTGTTTACCCACAAATAATTAACTGCTAGTCATTTAACATCGACACAGACGGCATCACCATAATTACAGAAAGTATATTACACATCAGGCCCATGGAATGGGGGCAATTCACCAGCCGGCAGGGCTGGAATCAGAGGTGAATGGATGCATCAGCTGGCCCCGGGTTTTATCCCCGGCTGGGTCCCTTTGTGCACTGCCAGGCCTCTCCCCACGCCTTGTAGGCCATGAGGCCGTGATGAGTGGCCCTCTCCGGGCTCGTGTGTACGTAGCCGCATCTACCCCCGCATTCCCCTTTTTGCTGAGGCAGTAGAAAGAGTGGGTTTGGGGAGGGCTGTGTCATTGACCAGAGGAGAGGAAGCCATGGAACACGGTGGAGAGGAGAGCTCAACAAGGCGGGGGCTGGGGAGCAGAAGGGGAGGGAGGAGAAAGACAGGACTAACATAAGGAGGCGTGTGCAAAGGCAGAGGGATGGGCTCAGAACTCCTTCCTTAGGGTACTTACGGGGGAGGGAGAACAATGGTGAACTTCTACAGCTGGAGACCAAGGCCCGCCCACCTCCGTGTGCACGCCAGTCACCTGGGCGTAAAAGGCTGCACTGAGCCCAGCGGTTCTGATTCAGTGGGTCTGGGTGGGGTCTGAGAATCTGCATTTCTAACTCGCTTCCTGATGCCGCTGCCATCGCCGCCGGTCCGAGGACCACACTTCGAGTAGGAAGGATTCACCGTAATTTTCAAATCCGTTCTCTTCTTGAATCCTCGCAGTGACCCTGTTTTACAGCCGAGAGAATTGAGGCTCACGGATGCCAAGTGCCTTGTGTGAGGTCCCCGGTCAGCCCGCCCATGGCTTTCTGTTTAATATGTAGAGCTGTGTCTCCGGGTGAGCTGGAGAACACTTACGAATGTGGGGGGGGCCGGGGAGCACGGATCTAGCTCAGGGGGTCACAGAATGCCTGGGATACGTCCCGCATGCGAGCCCAGATGTCCTGTTTTTGACCACGAAGAAGCCAAGGAGCACAGAGGAAAGAAATGGCTGGGGGTGCTTAAAGCAGGATAAGACGAAACAAAGGAGCAGACTATCCCATCTGTTAGCCTGGGCCGAGCTGGACTTGGTTACCGAGCCGTTTGCCCAGAATTGCTCAACCTGAGTGTTGGTTGCTTCTTGCAAAATGTTCACACTTTATAAGATCAGATCCCTGTGTCCTGGCTGTAAACGTCTTGGTTTGGGTTCACAGAAGAGGACGTGCTGTCGAGGGAGAGGAAGCCACAGAGCTGTCCTCGAAGAAGGGCATCCTCTGGGTAGGGGGTGGGGGGTGCGTGCCTAGAGAGGCAGTAAGTGAGGTAATGCATGCCAAAAGCTTAGCCTTGTGCTGTGGGCTCCTTGTGCAATAGTTATTTCGGGTTATCTTGATGAATCAGACAGGCGTCTTGAAATATGATGGAAGAGCTTAGTGGCGAGGACCTCCCCGCCATGGGTCAGCAACACCTCTGAGAACCACCGAGAGGCTGTGATGCCCTCTGACCTGAGAGAGGGCAGGGAGGTGGGCAGAAGCAGCCTAGACGTTCCCGAAGTCTCCGGGAGGTTCCACAAAGCTGGACCGACTGTCCTCAGAGTTGGCCATCAAGGGAGTCCTGTTTCTCGAAGGAACACGCCCACCTTAGCACCAAGCCTTGCTCGGTCAGTGGCTGGGGTGGCCAGTGGGAAGTGTCGCCTTGGCCCAGGTGCTGGTTAGATTTCAGAGCTCGGTGGCTGGGGCCCTCGTGCGGCTTTGTTCCCTGGAGTTCCAATAAGCTGCCTACCTACTGGAAGGGGAAAGACCTTGAACTCTGCTGGGACAGAGGCCCCAAGCCAATTGCAGTGCCTCCAGGTAGTTGTCCCTCTATAAATATTTGTTAAGTGACTGCAAAACCGGAAGTCGAATCCTTCCATCCTGAAGTGCCTGTTTTCCTTTTACTAAAATGTACCCTCAAAATGAGATCGATTCCTTGATTTCTGAAACTTTTCCCTTTTGTGACATGAAGCTGTTCTTCGCAAAAATCACGGGGGCCTGGTGCCGCCCAGTGTCAAAGTCCTACAGGGTGAGAGGCTGGGGCCTTTTCCGCTGGTTGTGGCCAACTTGGCCCTGCTGGGTTATGTCACTGGGGCAGAGCCTTGGTCCGGGAGAGCCACCTTGGGGTCAGATCCGCCACGAGACAGGAATCCATGTAGTGGCTCCCCTGCTCCTAGAAGGAAAGGGCCTGTACGTCTTTCATCACCGTGGCTCACTCCATTCCTGGCCCCCCTGCCCCACAGGCAGCGCGTCATCGTCTTGGGGACGATGTGCAGAAAGCCTGCAGCAAACACAACAGCCGGATGAGGGAGGGGGCTTTGGAAGCCTGGAGACGGTGCTTTGCATTAGGAGAGAAGTAGCAGCGTCCCATGGAAACGGCCTCCGACGTCCCCGGGGGGTCCCGGGGTCTGGCCCCCAGGGGTGGCCCCTGCCCTGCCTCTCTGGAGGGTGCTAGCTGGCCGGGACGCGGTTTCCTCTGTTGGTGCAGGCAGGACGCTCTGCATCCGTCTTCTATGCACGTGCTTCTGCCTGGAGAGGAAGATAAAGCAGCTTGTTCCTCCTGTTGGACTACATTACTGCGGTGTGACCTGTGGCAAGCCAGCGCTGATTACTGAGTGTGGGTACATGCATGTACGTGCACGGGTGTGCACACATGCATGTTAGGGAGGGGACTTGATGCTGAAGAGGGGAACGGTGTGAACAATGGTAAATTTCTCACCTGACGGTTATGTCACTGAGGATAAATTGAACAGAATCTGTTAGTGCCTGTAACCTACAGTCCCCGAACGACACCAGCAATAACAGTAAGGGACAGCGCTAATACAGCCCTTGCTATGGGCAGGCCCTGTTCTGAGCTCTTTACATGCATAAACTCATTTGACCCTGACAGTGCCCGATGAGCAAAGTCCCCCTCTCTTTCCCACTTTACAGATGGGCAAACCGAGGCACAGAGAGGCTAGGTCATTTGCTTCGGGTAATTCGTGCCGGAAGTGGCAGCGCTGATGGTAGTCAGCCTCTTGACTATAGGGTCTGTGATTGCCTTGTAGTCCTTCGGGGTGTCGTCCTTTGACCTGAGTAGGAGAAGGAAATGGAAAGCGAATCCCCATGTAGGAGTGGAGTTCTGTAAAGGCTGCATTGCAGAGCACAGACCCTGGGGAAATCTACTCCTCACATTAAAAAAAGAAAAAAAAAAAGGACACCTCATGTCCCAGATTCCCAATTGGACATCGTTCTTGGCACCAGAGAGAACATCTACAAATGCTGAACTGAGTATATGTGGACCATAGGCATTGTTTTTGAGAACGCTTCCTGCCTTTATGTCGTTTGCTTGTTCATTGTTTCTCAGGGGTTAAGTGGCCAAACAATTCTGGTCACACGTGCTTTCCAGTTTGCTGGTTACCTTTGTTTTGGTGATCCCTGTATGTCTTCTCTTTTTACTGGATTTAGACTCACTGACCTTGGAAAACTGGTTTGGGGCACAGAAGCTTGGTGGGCTAGGGTGAAAATAGCCATTCTGTGATCTCCGATGGCTTCTGTGGGTCAGGATTTCAGGAAGGGCTCCGCCGGGTGGTTGTGCCCCGGGGCCTCTGATGTGGTTGCAGTCGGAAGGGGATTGAAGCTGCCAGGGGTCGGCCAGGCATTTCTGTCTCGGCCTGCGGGGCTCACGGCCTCCCCATGTGGTCATTAGCAGGGGCCGGCGCGGCGGTTTCAGGCTAGTGAGACGCAGTGGCTCAGGGCTCCAAGTCTAAGTGCTCTGCTGAGCCCAGCAGAAGCTGTGTCATCTTTTATGACCTAGTCTCAGGAGTCATGCCGCGCCATTTCCACCACAGTTCGGTTTCGGTTAAGGAAACGCAGCCCTCATCTCCCCATGGAAGGCGTGTCCAAGTCACCAAGAAGAGCCATCCTTGGAAAGTACAATCTGCCACAGGTGGGGTATGGCAGGGGCTCGGGGACTGTGGGACAGCCCACCAGGGGTCTCCGGACCCAGACTGTGTCCCCGATACAGACTCTGCCACCTAGCTGCCAGACGGGACCACTTGGCAGTGCAAACTGGGTGCTGAATGGGGACTTGCCTAGAGTGGGAGCCCTGGGAGGTCAAGGCTGAAGGAAGACAGTGAGGGGAGGGGTCCCAAGAGGCTGGATGACCTGAGTGACAGCCATGCAGATGAGATGGCCAGACCAGTGACCCAAGCTTCACAGATCAGAGAGGCCAAGCAGTGGATGATGGGATGAGAGTGGCTGGGCTCAGACTGCCCTATGGAGACCCCACCAGACCCAGCTTTGGAGCAGGGGAGGGGAAAGAGGGGGCCAGAGCCAGAAGGGGTAGTCAGCATTGACAGCGAGTGCCGCCTTCGCAAGGGGCACTGGGGAAAGGGCTCTGAGCAGGGAGGGCAGGTCCTGGAATTTGACACCTGCCTGAATTGGCTTGGTGTTACCCGACCTGTTGTGGTCCCCGGCCACCACTGGCACCCCGGCCAGGCGGAAACACGTCCCTCTCCAAGGAGACACCGAGGTCTCAGGGAGGGGGCTGTGGGTAGAGGGGTTGCGTCCCAAATCCCTGCCTGGGACCTTGTGGCCCACAGCCAGGCCGACATGAGAAATTGATTACGTGGCCAACTTGACCGCTTAAGGCCTCGGCGAGCGGAGAGCAACATCCATAAAGTGCTGCCCCCCCACACCGGGTGCCTCGGCGGCCTCTGTTTGAAGGTAAATCCATCCATAAGGCTGCCGTCATTCTGGGCTTAATGTACATGATTTCTGGCATTTACAGCAGCGCAGCTCCGAATGCTGGAAGAAACTCCAGCAGAATAATTTGCCAGGGGAAGGCGCGCAGAGTGGCAATTGCTCATGGCACATCTGAACAGTGACGGCTCCTGGGAAAACAAGCTTCCTGACAAGGCCCGGCCCACTGGCCTCTCTCCGCCGCTAACCCCGCCACTAAGGAGGGTTTTGCCGATGGGGAGATTTTTGCGCTCTGTGCGCTTTTGTGCTACGCGTTGGCCCTGATGTTGGGTGTCCTGGAGCCCCTGACGGGGGTTGGTCCTCGGGGCCCTGAGGATTCTCTTGGACGCTGGGACCCTCTGCTTTGATGCAAAGTGAGCCACGATGGTGTAGTCTCGTCCCTTGCCTGAGGTGTAGTCTGGTCCCTCGGCTGGAGGGGCTGGCGGCGGTCACCACACCCAGCTCCGGGGCTGCTGGCTCCCACCTGAGCCCCTGAGAGCACTCCCGGGCATCCTTCTATGCCCTTCTGTTGTCTCCTTGGCAGTCCACTCCCCTCTCCTGTCTGCCCCCCTGCTTTGTTCGGTTTCTCTGAATTGCTTTCCTTTTTCTGTGTCTGCACCCCTCGCTTTCAACCTCTCTCTGAGTCTCTTTCCCTTTATGTGTCTTCTTGCTTTTCTCCGTCTCTCGATTCCTCCCTTTGTCTCTGTGTGTCTCACCTTCCATCTGTGTACCTTTGAATCTCTTGGCCTCTGAGTGTCTCTCTGTGTCTTTTACTTCCTGTCTCCCTGTTTCTATTCCTTCCTATCTTTCTCTTGCTCGCTCGCTCTCCCTCTCTCGTCTCTCCGTCCCTGTCTCTGTCTTTCCCTATCTCTCTCAACATTTCTGTCTCTCTGCCTCTCTGTGAGTCTCCCTGCCTGTCTCTCTTCCTTTCCCTCATTTCTCTGTCTCTGTGTCTCTGGCTTTTTCTCTGTCTCTGCCCAGGACCCTGTGGTGGTGCACAGGCTGAGAACGCACGGGGTCTGGGGCGGACTGTGGAACTGGCAAGGCCAGCCCTGTATTTTCTGTTCTTCAGCAGCTCCCTCAGACCCTCCTGCCTCCCTGCCCAGCCAGTCCTCCCAGTCAGGCAGGGAGGGAGGTGTTAGCCCTCCGAGCAGGTTGGAGATGGGCATGTGTATGGGCACCCCTCCCGGCACTGCCCTGGCCCTGTCTCTGCTGCGGGGACTCTGTTCCTTCCTCCCGCCTCCTTTATGTATTTGACTTGAGGGCGCTGGTGTCTACCCACATAATGCACATATGACCCCCTTGATCTGGATTTGGATGCTGTGGAATTTTCATACTGGTTCCCCTTCTAAAGAGCAGACTGTTTGGGTGAGGTTACTTACACACACACACACACACATACACACACCCCAGACAAACCATGAAATGAGGATTCACGTGTAAGGAATATATGAAGGAGGCACAGCGGGAGCTTGGGAAGGGGATGGGGACAGGACCAGGGAGGAGAGGAGACAGGCCAAGGTGTGAGCGCAGGCAGGGTGCTTGGAGGGCAGCCTCAGCCTTGTACAGGGGAACCACGGAGGGCGGGCTGTGCCTCTGTGTTGTCCCACCCCAGGTCAGGGACCATGGGACAGTGGTTTGTCGGCACTTGGGGGGCGGAGGAGGGGACACGGAAGGTCCTAGGCATTTTCAGCCCCCACCCTTGTAGGCAGAGGCCCAGCAGCCTGAGGGTAATCCTTGGAAGGCAGGGCGCAGGTGCAGGCCACCCAAAGCATGCTCTAGCAGTACAAAGGCACCCAGGGGCTCTGGGCAGAGTGTGACATTGTCTGCTACACTCACACCGTCAGCAGCTGCCAATCTTCCAATGAAGGCCTGTTTCACTCCCACCGTCCTTTTTATAAAAATGTTCATTTATTTATTTTTGAGAGAGAGAGAGCAAGCGAGTTGGGGAGGGGCGGAGAGAGAGAGAGAGAGAGAGAGAGAGAGAGAGAGCCCCAAGCAGGCTCCGTACTGTCAGCCCAGAGCCCAACAACTCAAACCCATGATGAGCGGTGAGATCACGCCCTGAGCCGAAGCGGCGTGCCTAACCGACCGAGCCCCCCGGGTGCCCCCTCACTCCCACTGTTCTTAAAAGACAAACCTGAAGCAAGGCACAAGTGTGACAGGGGAGCCATTGGTCCGCTCGTCACACGGGGAGCCCAGCCAGCCTCCCCGAATTCCTGAGGACAACGATGGTAGTCCTGAACACTTCCATAAACCAAGCACAAGTCTACGTGCCATATGTTTACTAACTCGACAGACCCCCCACAGCAGCCCTATGACATAGTTATTATCATTATGCCCCGTTCTACAGACAGAAAAACCGAGGCGTAGAGAGGTGGTTTCCCCATGGGACCCTATGAGTAAGCCGCAGAGTCTGGATTCGAACCGAGGAACGGCGGCTCTGGATCACAGCCATTGTGCTACACCCAATATCTTCCTGGGTCTGGGCCACACGGAAGGGACCCCCACCCCTCAGCACTAGAAACACTGACTTTCATCCCTCCCCAAACACTCCATTTTTAGAAATAAACTCTGAATGTCGACTTGTACTGATTTTGCAGTGGTTTTCATGTTTTCCAAAGCCCACATTTCACAGACTCTGGTCTTAAATTTGCTACTTTTTGGGACAAGTGCCAGATGGCACAGCACAGAAAGAGACCCTTAAAAAGGAGAGAGGCCATGCCTTCTGTGTAAGCCCAGCCCCTGAGAAAAACCTCCACCCTCTAGCCAACCACAGCAATAAAAGCTTTTGCCTCAGCGGGCAAAGGGTAGTGACGTGGGACATAGTCAATGTGCTTGGTGACAACCAGGCAGTGGACAAAAAACTCATCAGGGCATTTGTAAGCCTGGGCTGCATAACTGGCCTCCTGGTGTCCACTCACACCCCTTCTTTGCAAAGCAGCCAAAACCAAGCAAATAAGGTCATAGCACTGACATGCTTTGAATTTTTGTAAATGTTTATTTATTTTTGAGACAGGGAGAGACAGAGAGAGAAAGCAAGCAGGGGAGGGGCAGAGAGAGAGGGAGACACAGAATCTGAAGCAGGCTCCAGGCTCTGAGCTGTCAGCTCAGAGCCCGACACGGGGCTCGAACCCACAAACCAGGAAGGAGATCATGACCTGAGCCGAAGTCGGACGCTTAACCGACTGAGCCACCCAGGCGCCCCGCACTGACATGCTTTTAAACCTCCAGTGGCTTCCCATCGCTCTTGCACTAAACACTGAATGTGGGGCAGGTGCACTGCATGTCCGGCCCCTGTGGACGTCTTCGGACTCAGCCTCCACCTCTGGGGGTCAAGCCCTCATGACCTCATCTAAACCCAGTGAGCTCCCTAAGGCCCATCTCCAAATATCATCATGTTGGGGGGTAGGCTTCAACATATGAATTTTGGGGACACCCGTTTAGCCCATAACACACATCCTTCAGGGCCCCTGAGATCATTGGAGGTGCCTCCATGCCCCCTGGGATGTAGGGCACCTGAATTTTGGGCATGCCGGGGCTTTTCCTCCCCTCCTCACTTCTGCAGGGTAGGGGTCCCCAGAGCAAAAGTGATGTGGCCCTCCTAAATTCAAAACCCTTAGCCAAGTGACCAGGTGGGGGTGGCAGTGCCCCCAGGCATCGGAAACATCAGCTTGGGGACCATTGCCCGACAAGAGCCCAATCAGCTCTCAGAAGCTTCCGAAGGGCCCTGCGGGCAGGAGAGCAACGGCACCTGGGACTTTCCTTCCCCCTGGCACAGCCTCACCCAGTAACTGATGGGTGTGTGTGAGGGTGGGGTAAGTCCTCCAGCACCCACGCTCCTGGGGGGGGGGGGTGAGGTGTGACCTCTGCTGTCCCCAAAGTTAGCCTCCGGGGGGACTTCACTCAACATCACACCTCTGTTCGGCTCCTTCTCTAGACCCATGTTCCACTTCCTTACTCCCTCCTGGGTTTTACTGAGAACATTTACTAAGAAGTCACCTGACGCTGATCCTTGTCTCAGGCTCTGCTTCTGGGGAATTTGCCCAAAGACACGTTAGTTACACCAGCCTGGGTTGTTCAAAGAGTGATAACAACAACGGCCATTTTCCGAACGCCTGGCACGTTCTGAGCTCCTTACAAATACCCTAGGCCCTGGGGTCTTCAAAGCACCCGCACAGGCAGCGAGAAAACTGACGTTTCGTAACTTTCGGTATGTGTCGAGAGCCCGTAACCGTCCAGACTCGCAGGTCTACGGTTGTGGACTTTCAGGCTGGAAGGGATCCTCCCCACTGCCGTCCACACATGCATGTCCTCAGTTAGTAGGAAGCACAGACACGCAAGTGGACAATTTGGGTGGGAAAAGTCTGTGAAAACCCACAGTTTGCAGTGGGGATTCATAGAAGTAGTACCATACGATCTAGGGGCATTGAGAGGTTGGGAGGGCATGTCCTGAAAGGGAGTCCTCCTGTCTGCCCTTCTAATGCTTGGAGAAAGTTATAGTCTTTTTCCCCAAGGCAGCTTCTCTTTAGCGGAAGTGCTGCTCCCCATCCCCTTCAGCCTTTCCTCATTAGACTTGGTTTTCAGACTCCTCGGTACGTTGGTTGCCTCTCTGAATACAGGTTTGTAAATGCTCCTCCTAAAGTGTGAGACTCAGCCTAGCTCACAACCCCAAGTGGTCTGATCGAGGCAGAAAGCGGTGGGCACATGCACCATAACCTCCCACGAATGAGACTCCCTGCTCCTATTAATGCGTCCACAGTTGGTTCCCACAGAACCTAGAGCTAGTCACACTGCTGAAACTTCTTTACATGAAGGGCGTCTCATTTCACATTGAAATATGTCCCAGCTCATCTTTATGCAACCGATCTTCTAAATGGAACGCAACACTTGACACGTATTTCTGTTCCTCTTTGTGCTAGTTATTCTCCTTCTCCCCCTTCGTGTTCATTCTTTGATCTTTGCGCTGTTCTGTTTTCTCAGGAGCTGACCACTGTAGGTGGCATCGCTGGGCTCCCTGCTCCTCTGGCTCCCTCTAGGTTATGGTCAGTTGGAGGAACCCGCGGAGTCTAGGACAAGGGAGGGGGTGACGTTGGGTATTTATTTATCCCACCCCCAAGTCTCTCTTCCAGGTCATACTATTGGCAGTGGCTGCATTTTTCTACCCAGAGCCACCGCTCCTGTCTCGTGGCCCTTCTTGCGTGGTTGCCATGCTGAATTGCGGCAAACCCTTCATTCCTCCTGCCCTTCGAGGCTGTCAGTTCGGGCTGGTGAAGCAGCGGGCTGTTTAGTTTTCACAGTTGTGGGGGGTGGGAAGTCCAAGATCAAGGTGCTGGCAGATCTAGTGTCTGGCGAGGCCGGCTCGCTGGTCTGCAGTTGGCTGTCTTCTTGTATCCTCGTAGGGTGGAAAGTACAGCAAGAGAAAGCGAGCTCTCATGTGTTTTTTGATCAGGGCACGAAGCCCATTCGTGAGGGCTCCACTCTCCTGGCTTGATCACCTCCCGAAGGCCCTGCCTCCTCATATCACGCATCAGCATGTGCATTTCAGGGGGGGACCCCTACATGCAGCCTATGGTGCAGGCCGAGGAACGGTGGCAGCACCCTGCTCTCGGCAGCCCCTAGGTGTGTCCCCATTTGCTAGGAGCTCCCTTAGCCCTGCCTTCGCCTCTGTAAGTAGCCCCTTGGTCACGCGGTCTTCAATTAAACCTCCCGAGTGTGCGATTTGTTCCCGCCGGGGCCCTGACAGATAGAGTTTAATTTTCTTGACTTCAGCTCCTCACTCCAGTCCAGTGAAATCTTTTCGAGGCTTAGTTTTTCATCCATCATAATAGCTTTATGTCCAGCTCTGTTTTACCTGGAAACTTGCTAAACATGCCTGATTTCCTGTCCAGAGGCAGCCAAGTCCTACATTGCCCAAATACCTCTAAAGGGATCTGGCGTGAAAAGCTCACCCTCTGAGTCAGCAGGGACCGCAAGCCTTCCCTGAACAAATTCAATGGTGCTGGAGAATGAGAGCGGCCTAGAGGATGGTTGCCCTGGCAGGAGGAAGGGGAAGGACACACAGAGAGAGGGGAGTCCAGGAAATGGGTCGAGTCACGTGTAAGACGGCATCGAGTGGAGATCCGTGAACTCCTGCCCCCTGCAGGAGAGGAAATGGTCTATGCGATAATCCTGGCCACGTGGCTAAACCCCATCTCCAGGCTCCTTGCTGTCAGATGGTCCCGTGGGACTGAATCTTGGCCGGTGGAATGTGGGTGGAGATGAGATATACCATTTCCAGTCCTGGCTTGTAAACATCTCCCACGCAAGAGTCTCCTGTCTTCCCCTCCGCCAGGAAGCCTTGGACGCCAGAAATTAAAGACGGCGGCATCATAAGACAGAAGGACCCACGTGTCCAATTGACTCTGGTGGGGGGTGGGGGGCAAAGCCCCTCCGGTTGCTTACATTGTGTTAGGATGGGAACAAGCGATTTTGGTGCCCGAGCCACTGGGATTTGGGGGATGT
This sequence comes from Cryptoprocta ferox, assembly GCA_028646485.1. Taxonomy (NCBI): domain Eukaryota; kingdom Metazoa; phylum Chordata; class Mammalia; order Carnivora; family Eupleridae; genus Cryptoprocta; species Cryptoprocta ferox. The sequence goes on from CM053579.1 coordinate 74,929,091, forward strand.
TTGTCGCAGCAGTTAGCCTACCCTGAATGATACAGGACTGGGTACTCTCTAGTCCTAGAGACTCCACTAGAGTGGAGTTCGAGTCCACACGGGTATATGGTTATTCAGTCAGCTATAATGCAGCCAACTGTACTATCAGCCAGCCCATGTTTGTCCATATTTTCCGTAAGGATGAGCTGTGAGATTTTGTAAAATGCTTTGCATGAATTAAGAATCATTGTGTGTATTACTTCTCCCTGATCTACCGGGTGACTTAGTCTGATTTATCTATAAAAAGATATAGAGTCAGTTTGGCCTCCCTTGTATATAATGAATCCATGCTGAGTCTCAATGGCCCTCCCTCCCTCCTTCCCTCCCTCCTTCCCTTCCTTCCTTCTTCTTTCTTTTTTTCTTTTCCCAGGAATTCAATAACCTCCTCTTTAATAGTCGACTTAACATTTTTTTTTCTAGGAATCCTCTTCAATTGTATGCTTCCATAATTCCTCAAATGTACATTTCCCCTTTATTTTTGAAAAGCAAGACATTTGTTCCTTTTCGGTAGATTTAACTTCCATGAACATAGAAAAAATATGTACTTGGATCACTTCACTAACAGAACTGTCTTACGGTTTAACTCCATTTCCTCCCTCCTGCCCCATAACTTCCATTCGCCTTGCGGATGCTACGTGCCGGTGTTCCGCGTTCTACATACACAGCGATGCATTGAATCCTCACTGCAACCCCATGAGGCTGGTGATTTCTTATCCCCATTTTATAGTTGAGAACACTGAGGCCCGTACACAGAGGTCAAGCAATCTCCCTGGGGGGTCCTGTTCCCAGCGGTCTGCCGGCAGAGGCCACATGCTCGACTACCACACCCCACGGTGTCCTCCCTTCTTTCCCAAATGGGTCATCTGTACTTTCCCCTCCCCAGCCAGTGTCCCCGGGAACAGAAAGAAGTACCCCCGCCCGGCAAGATTCCACTGTCAGGCTGGACAAGGAAACTCAGACCACCAAGCAGTTTAAGCCAAGTCCAACCCCCCCCCCGCCCCCGAACCCTGTCCCGCCCCCTGCAGGGAAGAAGACACCCTTGGCCCTCTTGCCACTGCCCAGCCCTGACGTCAGTGAAGCCCACAAGGGCCACTGTCTTGGACACCCATTCAGTTGCTACCTGGTATCTTCCCTTGGAGCACTTGGGGGGCAAAGGGGAGGGAACACGCCTGCAATGTAATTAACACTATAACAACTTGTTTCCCCCTTGGAGAATTACACCATTAGCTGCTTCAATTGTGCATGAAATATAAATTACATTACTCGGAGGCATCATGTTGGAGCAGACGCGATGCTAAGTGACGAGGCTTTCCACGGTGTGTCCCACTCCCCAGCCGGCAGGTCACAAGGAACATGAGCCCCGGGGGCCTAAAACCAGCAGATACGCCCTGTGATCTCCCTGGCCGTTCTGGCCTCGGAGGACCCACGGTGGAGAATCTTACCTGGGTGGTCCCGGAAGCCGGGTCTGGGGAGCTCCATCCCCAGCGCTTTTCCCCTTTCCCTTTCTGGAGGGGCGTGGAGCTATGACCCACTTCTTCTCACCCCCAGCTCCCACGCACAAGCAGAAAAGGGGGGCTGTTTTCCTTCTCACAGTGTGTGTGTGCGTGCGCGTGTGTGTGCGCACGCATGTGTACTGGGGTAGGCTGGAAGAGCCAGTCCAGAGTATTAACCTGTCAGGCTGAGTGGGAAGCGGGTGGGCAAATCCACCTGACAAGGGAGGGAGGTAATCCTTCGGCAGTCAGATCCAAACGTGTCCCCAACATTGAGTCACCCTGTCACCCATTAATTGGCCTTCCTGACAGTGCTGGGGTTCCCCACCTGGGCCGGGCCCACACGACTGTCTGCTTCCTTTCAAGGCCAGCTATCTGGGCGCTAACCTAAGCCAGCTCGAGACCCTTCGTCAGGGCTGGGTGGGTAAGTTGCTGAGAAATAGGGTACAGGCTTCGGGACCGCCATCCTTCTTTGGGGACAGTGAGGGAACTTTCCAAATCCTGGCATCGTGAGAAGGCATCTTTGCTGTTTCAGAAAAGACATGAGAGGGGGAGGTGACGCTGGGCACAATTAGCAGTGGCCTGGTGCCTGGTCCCGTGGGGAATTGTGGGGAGGGCTGCCCCTGGGCGCCATCGGCAGCTGCTGGGAAGGCTCAGAGCCAGCCCCCTCTCACCAGAGCCCCTGTTAGGGCAGGAAGTTTGGAAACCCAGCCCGAAGCTGCAGGAGAAATTTGGGAAAGTATCATGCAATTACCCTAATGACAGCTGTACAAATCACACAACCGCCCCTCAAATCCCCTGCCGCCGAGCAGAGCCAAAAACAGGAAGAGCCAAAACCCACATATGGATTCAGGGAGACCTCTGGAAGCTGTCCCCGTGGAGGGCCCGGGATGGAAGGGGGGTAGCAAGGGCTGGAAAGGCTCCACTTCAGGACAGCCCCCTCTGGAAAAAACCCATTCCAAGGAGCCCAGCCTGGAGAGTTCCTCCCGGCTGCCCTCGCTCTGCCTCGCACGCCCTCCCGGACCAGGAGACTGAACAGGGCCTACGGGGGACCGGGTGACAGCTGTCAGCTCCTGGTATTTCTCTGGCTTGGGAAATCTCCTCCATTCTGTAAATCCAAATATTTTCTTGGACTTTGATCAAGATCCAGATCAAGCCTGTCCTCCCCTTTTCTCACAGAGCCGTCCCCGGGCTCCCTCCCACACCCTGGTCAGAACCATCTGCTGTGACAAATCACAAAAGTGCCAGATGGGGGACAGAGAGGTTTCTGTTTCCCATCTCTCTCTCTCTCTCTCTCTCTCTCTCTCTCTCTGTCTCTCTCTTTCTCTCCCATAGTACTAAACACACACTAGGTGTTTCATTATAGATCCTCTGTTCGGTGGGAAATGATTATTCCTCAATTGTTCGATTTCCTGGGATCAAATTTTGTTCTTCAATTGTCTAGAATTCTAGGTAGGGATTAATGGCTCCATTTTACAGAGCGGGAAAGTGAGGCTGGGGAGGCACAGCTAGCTAAGGGGTACTCGGTGTTTGTTAGGCCCCGGGGTCAGGCTCCGGATTGGGCATCGAGGATTACAGATACCAGGAAGCCATCATCTCTGCCCCCACCCCCCCACCCCCGCCCCCCGGGAGGGTGGAGGGCTTACTGTTGAGTTGAGAGGGTGAAGCCGCAGGAGTTGCAGAGAAGGGTGTCCCTGGGGCCCAACTCCCGGGGAGTCCCGAGCAACTTACTGAAAAGCAAAAACAAGAAAAACAACACTCTGCTCTGGACCCCTGGCTGGAAGGACGGTCCCTCGCCTGCAGACGCGATGAGAGATGGAAGGGCAAGTGCCTTCTCAGTAGCTCGTGAACACAATAGCCACTATTTTGTGAGAGGTCGCTCCTGGGCAGGCCCGATGCCGAGTCCTTTGCCCACGTTATCTCTGCTGTGGGGAAGTGTGCCCTGGCCTGCTGCCAGACTGCCCTGGGTTCCAATCCCGGCTCTACCACCGTATCCCAGCTATGGGACCTTGGGTGTCACTGAACCTCCTTTCTCCTCTGGCTCTGTCTGTGGAATGGGGACCCAAGAGTTCTTCCACACTCCGGTGTAGTGGGGATTAAACGGATTCACATACGTACAGAGTCTGGAACCCGGAGTGTGGTCAGTGGACCAGAACCTTCTGCATCGCCAAGGGCTCATTAGAAATGCACGGTCTCAGGCCTTGTCCCAGACCCGCTGACCCCTAGGGGTTCACGTGCGTGCGAGGAGCATGGTCTGGGAACAGTGCCTGGAGCATAGCAAGGGCGCTGTAGCTGTTGGCTGAGATTAGTGTTATTATTTATTATCCCATCTAATCCCGAAGCACATCCACAGGGCAGGAAACCAAGACGCAGATAACTCCAAGTCCCTGGGGCCCTAGCTGCTAAGGGACACAGCGTCATTGCAATATGCATTTTCTTAGAAGGGGGGAGGGGCAGAGGGCGAGGGAGAATGTCAGGCAGGCTCCCGAAGGGGGCTCGATCTCACGACCCTGGGATCATGACCTGAGCCGAAACCAAGAGTGGGACACTTAACTGACTGAGCCACCCAGGCGCCCCACAACGTGCATTTTAAAAATCACGGTTCAATACAAATGTCAGAAAAGTTTCCACTTCAAGTGTACAATTCAGTGGCATTAAGTACATTCACAATGTTCTGTAACCATCACCACTTTCTAGTTCCAGAACTTTTCCATGCCCCGAATAGAACTCTGTACCCATTAGCAGTCATTCCACATCCCCCGCCCCCCAGCCGCCCAGCCCTTGGCAACCACTAATCTACTTCTTGTCTCTATAGATCTGTCTGTTCCGGACATTTCATATCAGCGCAATGAGACAACGTGTGGTCTTTTGTGTCTGGCTTCCTTCACTTAAGAATGCTGTCCGGGCACCTGGGTGGCTCAGTCGGTTAAGCATCTGACTTCAGCTCAGGTCACGATCTCACGGTTCGTGGGTTTGAGCCCCGTGTCGGGCTCTGTGCTGACAGCTCAGAGCCTGGAGCCTGCTTCGGATTCTGCGTCTCCCTCTCTCTCTGCCCCTCCCCTGCTCACACTCTGTCTCTCAAAAAATAAGTAAACATTAAAGGAAAAAAAAAAAAACAATGCTCGCAAGATTCATCCATGTTGCAGCCTATGTCAGGATTCCATTCCTTTTTATGGCTAAATAATAGTCTGTTGTAAGGATAGACCACATTTTGTTTATCCATTCTTCTGTTTATGGACACTTGGGCTGTTTCCACTTTTTGCCTCTTACGAATAATGCAGCTCTGAACATTCGTGTACATGTCTCTGCCGGGGCCCCTGCACGTAGGAGTGGAATTGCTGGGTCACACAGCAGTTCCACGTTTAGCTTGTTGAGGAACAACATGTGTTTTTAAGCCCTTCTACGGGCCAGGCACTGAAAAGACCTTTAAGAATCTGAGGGAGGGGCGCCCGGGTGGCTCAGTCGGTTAAGTGTCTGACTTGGGCTCAGGTCACGATCTCACGGTTCGTGGGTTCGAGCCCCGCGTCGGGCTCTGTGCTGACAGCTCAGAGCCTGGAGCCTGCTTCGGATTCTGTGTCTCCCTCTCTCTCTGACCCTCCCCTGCTCGCGCTGTCTCTGTCTCTCAAAAATAAATAAAAAACATAAAAAAAAAAAAAAAAGAACCCGAGGGAAATGCTCCCTGGACCCTGCCTCTGTGGGCCCCACGCTAGGGCTGAGTCAGTGGGCCTGCCCGTTGAGCCCCAAGGTACCCCCTTGGTGGCCAGCCCAGGCTGGAGGGCTGCCACTTTGCTTTTCTGTACTCTGCACCCTCTTTGGGGGACTGGAGGAGCATTTACTCTAGGATGTGCTAGCTCGAGAGACTTCTGTTGCTCAGTTCCCCTGAAGGAGCACTGAAGGAAACCAAAGGGGGTGCTAAAGAAACTGAGTTGAGAAGCACCGATGGGCGGTACAGTCCTTGAGTGTGGGGACATTAGCGCCCGGAGCAAAGAGATGGAGGAGGGGAAGAGAGTCAGTTTTGGTTCCAGCCTTGGGCAAGGAGGAGTAGCTTCGAAGTGGAGGAGTGAAAATCACCCTTTGCTTTCGAGAGAAATTGCTGGGCCACACTTTGCTGCCGCAGGACAGCCACCATTCAGGGGCTTCCTGTGTATTCTGGGCTAATGAATGGCCTTCGGTGAGTCCCGTTTTTTTCCCAGTGACCTCTGACCCCCCGAGGAACAATGCCAGGTGAAGGCCACTGTGAGGGGGCAGGAGGGCAGGCCAGGAGATAGCCCCCACCCAAGCTGCAAGGCGAAGCTGGGCTGTCTCTCTCACCTAAGACCCGGTGGGATGGGAACTGGGCTTCGTGGCTTCTCTCAGGTTAGGAAGTGAGAGCAGAGAGCAGGAGGAGGAGGAGGAGAAGGAGGAGGAGGAATAATGAGCTTTTCCTGGAGGAAATAATGACCAGAAGGGCTCCAAGTCAGGACAAGGGGTGGCGGGTGCACAAATGCCGCCGCTGAGGTTGTCGGGTGATGAACGAGGGGAGAGGGAAGGGTGAGGGGTCAGCGAAGGTCAGCCTCAAAGCCGTCTCGAATGTTTCCACACCCTGACCCCGCTGAACAGGCTCTTTTTCCGTAAACACTCTAGCCTTCGCCTCCACCAAGCACAGAACCCCAAAGTGGGGCCCTTATCTGCCTGCCCCTCCCACCAACCTGTCCCTGTTGCCATGGAAACTATCTGGGGTAAGGTGATCTCTCTCTACTTGCAACCTCCCTTGCTTTCAGCACCAATCAATCAAAGCCCCCAACCCCATCTCTCAGGGGGGAGGCCCTAGGGGAGAGTGAGGAAGGAGAGAAATTAAACACAGGGAAAAGAACAACAGTAATGAAAAATGAACAAAGAGAGGGGGTGATGTAATTCTGGCTGTTGATCAATTCCTTTTGTCCCTCCAGCGGCCACACCCTTCCTGGGGCTTAACTCCTAAAGGAGGCAGGGACTCTCGCTGGGGCTTTTCCAGAGCCTCCGGGCTGCACCCAGGGCAGTATTTCTGGCCATGGAGGCCTTCTGAGGATTCGCCCTTCCAACTGTCCATGCCCCTCCTCTGAAGGAAGGTCACCGGAATGACAAATCAGCCCGGTCATGGGTAATTAGAGGCAGACTAGAGCTTACCTGCCAGAGTGAGCAAGGTCGTAATGGGGTTGACCATTGAGGATTTATTTCCTGTGGCGGACTGTTTTGCACAAATGGCTAAAACAATACTTTCTGCCGTACGTGTTTTTCTGGAAACTTGCTTTGCCTCCCACGCAATGATGGGATCTGTGTCCCCTCCTCTTGAACTTGAGCAGGCCTTCCTGGCTACTTCTAGAATAGTGCACAGCAGAAGTGAGGTCATGTGGGCTCTGAGGCGGGGCCAGGAGAGATGGTACCGCTTCTGCCTGGCTCTCTCTAGGGATATGATCCTTGGAGTCCGGCCACCATGCTGTGAGCAAGCTCAGGCTATATGACGCAGAGACGTGTTCCTGACAACAGCTCCCACTGAGGTCCCAGCTAAGAGCCAGCATCAACAGCCAGACCCGCAACGAGCAAGCTTTCGAGATGACGCCAGTGTCAGCCACTGCGTGCCTGACACCACAGCTAGAATCTTCCGGCTTGAGCCCAGCCGGTCTGTGGAAACAACGGAGATAATGACAATCATTGGTTATGGTGGTTTTTTGCTAGTAGGTTCGGGGCGGCTGGCTTCACAGTGATAAAGAGCCACTGATGAAGTGGACATCAGGAGTTAGAAGTCTGGGTCTCAGGACAAGATTTGCCGAAAACGTAGAAGTTCCGTTGTTTCTTGGGGCGCCTGGGTGGCTCACTCCGTTAAGCCTCCGACTTCGGCTCGGGTCACGATCTCACGTTCGTGGGTTCGAGCCCCGCGTCGGGCTCTGTGCCGACAGCTCAGAGCCTGGAGCCTGCTTCGGATACTGTGTCTCCCTTGCTCTCTCTGCCCCTCCTCCTCTCATGCTCTGTCTCTGTCTGTCTCAAAAATAAATAAAACATTACAAAAATTAAAAAAAAAAAAGAAGTTCAGCTGTTTCTCGTGAGCGGAACGACGGTGGGTCACGCACTGGGCATCCATAGCCATGATCGGTCACTGCTCTGATTGTTAAGATGCGGTGACGGATGTAGGTGAACATCACGATCCAGATGGCATTTGTTAGTTACAAAACCAATGGGCTGTCTGTGTGTTCTCTCAAGACCTCCTTCTGCGAGTTTTGATCCTTCCCGGGGCGCTGGCTCCTCTGTAGGTAGCTTGATTTCTGCTCACAGCCAAACTTCTTGAACGTCATATGTACATCGGTTTCTGATTCAGGATGTCTGGGGCGAGGCCCAAGAATTCACGTTTGTGAATTGCGGTCTATGGACCACGCTTTTGGTAGCACTGGTTTATATTGTTACCCCCCGTCTCCTCTGTTTCCTCTTCGGCCTAGAGCAGTGGGATCTCTCCCTCCCTCGTGGTTGTCAAACAGTCCAATCTAATGACTTCTGCTCGTTCCTTATCCTTCTTTGACACCCAGGTATCACTAAATGCCACTGACCACTTTTACCTTCCTGCGATTTCTTCCCCGTTTGCCTCCTGCTATGCAACCCTTCTCTTCGTGTTCTTTCTTCACCTTTGCCTTGCTCATGTCTCTCTCTCTTTCTCTACCCCCGTCATGTTCTAGTGGAATTAATGTAGTATTAACAAAATGAAAAATGCGATCTAGAATTGTTTTTCACTTTTTACTATTTTGTATACTCTCTCTCTCCAGGCCCCCACCCAGCCCTTGTTTTGTCCCCAGGAGCTCCCGCCTGGGAGCTACCGGCTCCAACCTACCGGCATGGTTTTTGAGGTCTTTTTCTTGCCACCCGCCCAAATCCCTGCCGTTCTGTCTGTTTACAGCCTTACCAGTTAGGTTTCCGACACGGGGATCAGGTCAATTAGCTCCCAGATTGAAACAGTGGCATGATTCGTCGTAAGTGCAGCGGACACTAGCATCGCCCCGCCCTCTCATCACTGCCATTTGTGTGGATGTCGCCTCCCTCACTCCTGATGGCCAGTGTCTCTTGGCTCAGGGACTGCCCTTGGGCTGCCAGAGCCACTTCACCTGTGCCACGTGACAGCCCAAAGTGCCCTGGGGGCACCAGGGACCTGTGACTGCAGCATCCCGCTAAGGTTGCCCTTGGAGGGAATCTGCTTAGTACGGACCCTTGGCTTGGCTTTTAACCTACGTACGCCCGTTCTAGCTCTTTCTGGTCACATCCCCTAATAAATCATCTTCACAAGAATCCTTGTCTCTGGGTCTGCTTCTGGGGACCTTAGCCTAAGACAAGTACGAGGGGATAAAATGAAAACTCCGAAATCTGGAAATCAAGGCCCTTTGAAATCTGGGCCTAACAATGTTTCCAGATTCACCTTTCTCTGAGTTCCATCTGACACTATAGCCACATCAAGGACTTGTGTTCCCAGAAAACACCATGTGCTTCCAGACTCCTGTGGCTCTGATCGGGTGTTACCCCTTTGGGGCATGTCAATCCAGCTAATCCTTCAAGGGCCAGCACACATGTGAAGCCTTTTGAAATCCCTCTTCTGGTACCACTGCCCCTGTTCCTTTTCTCTCTGTATTTTGTATATGTCCCTGCTACCTTACTTATTGAGTTAACGCAAGTAAGTCTGTTTCCCACATTCAAATGTGAACTCTCTAAAGCATGGCCAGCGTTTCATTAAGCGTGGCATTCTCGGCGCCTCCCAAAGTACTTGAGCCTGCGTAGGTGCTTGTTGCGGGCTGAATTGTGCTCAAGTTCTAAATCCCAGTACCCTGCAGTGTGACTTTATTGGGAGGTAGGGTCCTGGCAGACGCCATCAAATTAAGATGAGGTCGTGAGGGTGGGCCCTGATCCAATATGACTGGTGTCCTTATAAAAAGGGGAAATTTAGGGTCGCCTGGGTGTCTCAGTCGGTTAAGCGTCCGACTTCAGCTCAGGTCATGATCTCGCGGTTCCGTGAGTTCGAGCCCCACGTCTGGCTCTGTGCTGACAGCTCAGAGCCTGGAACCTGCTTCGGATTCTGTGTCTCTGTCTCTCTCTGACCCTTTCCTGCTTGCACTCTGTCTCTCTCTCAAAATAAATAAACATTTAAAAATTTTTTAATAAAAAAGGGGAAATTTAGACACAGAGATGCGCACCCATGAAGAAGATGAAGGCAGAGATTGGGTGATGCCTCTGTAAGCCAAGTGACACCAAAGACTGCCCGCAGACCACCGGAAGCTAGGAGAGAGGCCCTTGGACAGATGCTCCCTGGAGCTGCTCGGACCAACTAACCTTGCTGGCACCTTGATCTTGGACTTGTAGCCTTCAGAACTGTGAGATGGCACATTTCTGGTGTCGTGAGTCCCTCGATTCAGGGTACTTTGTTACGGCATATGCCAGGAACTGTTCTAAGCCGTATCCAAAATATGAATTTCTCTCATGTCCAGAACACGGCTCTGAGGCAAGTATTGTTACCATCCTGATTTTACAGAGGAGGAACTTTAGGCACAGAAAGGTTATGTAACTCATCCATATTGCGGAGTGAGTGAGAGAGTCTGATTTGGAAAGGCAGCCTGACAGAGCCTAAGAGCCTTGCCACTGTGCAGAGCTGAATTAAGATAATTCTTGTAACAACTGTTGCAAAAGAGGTTGTCAGGGAAGAGGTAGGCAGAGGAGGAGGCTGGGACGGAGAGGGTGAATGGCTGAGTTTCACGCAGGTGGTAAGTGGCAGAGATGGAAATCGACCTCTTTTCTCTGATTCCTAATCTAGCCCCCTCTCTACAAAGTAGGAGAGATGGGCCTTGAGAGCAGCCCATGATAAATACTCACATTTGAGAGTCATTGCCACTAGTCTGGCTACCAGCCAGTAAAAACGGGGCGGATAGCTGTCGTCAGGGAGACCCGGCTCCCGGGGAGGGGGGCACGTGCCGTCGCTGGTTATGGGCTAACAGTGGTCGTGTAAATTTTCATTCTCAGTGAGTGTAACTTCCATGACTGATGGTCATAGGTAGAATTGCTTGGGCTTTAGATTTGTGGACCTGATGCCCATAAACCACATTTTCATATAGAATACATGTCTGGTGAGAAGCGGGCATGTTTTAATCTCGTGAGTTACGGCGCTGCCTCCCTCTAAAACCTCTGAGCCAGCCCCCGATGAGTGAAGAGGTCGCTGTGACAAGGGAAAAACCCACCCAATGCCTCCCAGCCTCCCTTCCCCACTCCTTCCTCAGAGACCAGCATTTATTTACTCTGTAGGAGGGGAGGATGTTCTAATAGGTTTCTAAGGCCTCTTGCTTTCTTGGAGTGGCAAGAAGAGATGTGCACACGCAATTTTGGTCTTTTCAGTCATGATTCCCAATAGCTGTTGACAGCTCAGTGGTTTGGCAATGAATTTGGTTGTGCAAAGGACGGAAGTGGTGATAGTGGTGTGTGTGTGCGCGCGCACACGTGCCCGCATCCGTATTCTTCACAACTGAGTCGGCTCTGCTTACCTGTGGTTTGAATGCTGGGTGACTTTGGGGTTGACCAAGTGGGAGGAAAGAAAGGGTGCTTGTTGGAGAGCTTCCAGAACGATGAGGCCTGCCGTAAATGGACAGAACATATCGGCCAACAAAGCACCCGTCACAAACAAGGCGTATGCCAGGAGGGGGCGCTGTGAAGGCGCCGGGTGGTTTGAGGCCCGGACAGGTACAAACCTTGGCCGGTGTTGATTTGGCGATGGGGCCGCGGTGTGGGGGAGGTGCAGAACCAGGTGAGAACCAGAGTGCAGCTGGGATGGACACACGCAGACGGGCTCATGGGGGCTTGGCTGAGGATGGGCCCAGATGCCAAGAGATATGCTACAGGAGGACGGGGCAGAAGTCACGCCTGGAGGCAGGAAAGTGATGGGGCAGCAGGGATGTTGAAAGAAACAGGGAGCAGGCAATGGGGGGCCTGAGTGCAGCTTTGTCTTTGAGGGGCGTCCAGAAAAGCACTGAGCCAGGCAGAAAGACCCCCAGAGGTTTGCTCTCCCTGGAAGGATGTCTTTAAAAAATTTTTTTAAGTTTATTTACTTTTGAGAGAGAGAGAGACAGAGTGCAAGAGGGGGAGGGGTGGGGGGGGGGAGACATAGAATCCGAAGCAGGCTCCAGGCTCTGAGCTGTCAGCACAGAGCCCGATGCGGGGCTCGAACCCACAAACTGTGAGATCCTGACCTGAGCCCAAGTCAGATGCTTAACCGATGGAGCCACCCAGGTGCCCCTCCCTGGAAGGACTTCCATTGTTGTTGGGGGGGGGGACCTTTTGTGGTTGTGTTGCCCTGAGAGACCTACATGCCTTTATTCTGAGGTCATCCCATTCTTCCCCTGGCTCCCAGGGCATTGCCTTCTCCTGGTTTGGCTTATCCCTCCTTTCATGGCTCCTGCTTGCCCCCACCCCACTCTCTCGCTTTCACAGTGCCTAGGACTCCCTCAGCACTTCTTTTCTGTCTACACCTCTTCCCCAGGTGACCTCACGCAGTCTCGTGGCACTGAGTCTCTGCCCCGGGGACGGCCTGATTGCTGTCTGCATGATAGGTATCCCCACTGGGACAATGGGCAGCAGGTCACACTCAGCCACGCTCTCCGTCAGCCCGGGCTCGAGCCTTTCTGCCCACGGTCTTCTGTATCTCCACTGGGCATTCCCAGCCCCCCAGCTGCTCATCCACCCTTGCTGTCAGCCCCTGCCTGCCCTCGCCGGGATCCTAGCAGCAGCCTTCCGAATGACTGTCCTTAGTGCCTGTTCTTAACCGAAATGCTCCTTTAGAACACGTCGGACCCCGTCACTTCACCGTTCGCTACCTTCCATAGGCCCCCAGTCTCACCCCAAATAAAGCCAAAGCCGTCAAGTGGCCTCCAGGGGCCTCCATGATCGCGCCTCCTCACACTGCCCCACGACTTCCTTGTCTGCCCCCAACGGGCCAGACACTGCCCGTCTTTGGAGCAGTCTCCTTCCTCCCCTTCAGGACTTGACCCAAGAGTCACCTTCTCAGTGACACCTTCCCGGACCACTCCGTTGCCGCAACCCTATTGTTCTTCACTCTCCCTTGCCCCCCTTCCTGTTTTATTTCTGTCCATAGCACTTTACCAACTTGCTGTATATTTTTACTCCTTCGATAAAATGTAGGCCCTAGGAAGGCAAAAATATGGATTGCTTGGTTCACTATTGAATCCTTAGTACCTAGAATGGGGCCCGGAACACATTAAGGTGCTTAATAAAAACTTATCGACTGCACAAAATTAATTTATCTCCTTGGGTCTTATTCTCTGCTGTTAGTGATCAGTGTATTTTTCTCTCCCTCCCTTCTTTCCTCCTTCCCTCTTTCCTTTCCTTTTCCCCTCCTCTTCCTCCTCGGTGCTCTCTCTTGCTTACTCTTTTTCTTAACTAAATGCTTTACTACACCTCCATTTCTGTAGTGCCTTACAGTTTTTTAATACCTTCCATGTTAGGCCACTGGGGCTGCTGCAATACCACAGACTGGGTGGTTTATAATCAACTGAAATGTATTTCTCTCTGCTCTGGAGGATGGAAGTCCAAGATCAAGGCGTCACCAGATTCGGTGTCTGGTGGGGGCCTGCTTCCTCAGAGATGGCCATGTTCTCTCTGTGTCCTCACACAGCGGAAGGGGCAAGGGAGCTCTCTCAGGGTCTCTTTCATAAGGCACTAATCTCCTTCACGAGGGTTCTACCCTCGCGACCTACTCACCTCCTAAAGGCCCTCCCAAAATCAGTCCATCGGGCATTAGCTTTCAACACTCTGAGGGGTCAGCCTTGGACAAAGGAAAATGCAGCAGGTGCTCTAATGTCCCACAGCTTATTGTCTTGGCTCAGGTGTAGGGCTGTTCACAGCTTTTCCCCTCCAGCACCTGCCTCTCCTTGTTTTTCTGCCCTGGGCATGCTCAGTTGAGCACAGGAACAAACAGGAAGTGCAGGGGAGTTAACGCCCTCAGGGCAACCCTCAGCCACGAGGGCTGGGAGTTGGTAGATGTTATGAACTTTGTGTCCCCCTCCCCGACTAAATTCATACGTTGAAGCCCTAACTTCCAATGTGATGGTATTTGGTGGTGGGGTCTTTGAGAGCGAATTAGGTTTAGATGAGGTCATCAGGTTGGGCCCCCAGGATGGAATTCGTGTCTTTCTAAGAAGAGATCGCAGCTCTCTCTCTCCCATGTGAATGAAGGTAAACCAAGAAGGATGTCTGCAAGCCAGGAGGAGGGCCCTCACCAGGAACCAAATCTGCCGGCACCTCGTTCTTCGACTTTCCAGACTCCAGAGCTCTAAGAAATAAATGTCTGCTGTTAAAGCCACTCAGTCTACAGTATTTAGTTATGGCAACGCAAGCTAAGGCAGTGGATAAATGCCCAGCCTCCTTGTCCTCTGGTGGGATGATTCTAAAGCGTGTTCTGCAGGGTTTCTGGGAGGTTCTCTGTGGGGATTGAATCCCAGTTGCCCATGGGGATAATTTTCTCATTTACACCTTTTTGTTGGCTTCTTTCCCTTTCCTGGTCGCTCACTATGGTTCCTGGCTCATCTCTCAAACCACCGGCACCCGAGTCTTTTCTCAGGCTCGCCTTCTGGGAGCACCTGTTACGGACTGAATGTTTGTATCCCCCACCCCAAATGCATATGCTAAAACCTGACCCCTGATGTGATGGCATTAGGAGGTGGGGCCTTTGGGAACTAATTAGGTCATGAGTCTAGAGCCCTCCTGATCAGGATTAGTGCTTTTGTAAAAGAGATCCCAGGGGTGTCTGGGTGGCTCAGTCAGTTAAGCGTCCAAATCTTGATTTCAGCGCAGGTCATGAGCTCAGTGTTCGTGTGATAGAGCCCCATGCCGGGCTCTGTGCTGACAGCATGGAGCCTGCTTGGGATTCTCTCTCTCTCTCTCTCTCTCTCTCTCTCTCTGTGTCTCTCTCTGCCTCTCCCTGCTTGCATGCTCTTTCTTTCTCTCTCTCTCTCTCAAAATAAATAAAATAAAAATAAAATAAAAGAATAAAAGAGACCCCAGAGAACTCTCTTGCCCCTTCCTGCATGTAAGGATACGGTGAAGGATGGCCATCTATGAATCAAGGAGTGGGTCCTCACGAGACACTGAATCCGCCAGCACCCGGACCTTGGACTTCCCAGCCTCCAGCACCGTGAGAACTAACACTGGCTATTGTTTATAAGTCACCCAGTCCTCAGTATCCTGGACTAAGACACACGAAGACTGACAAGGGAGGGGACCAGGTTTACTGAGGATACCGAGAGACCCCTCTGTGACCCCGGACGAGAACTGTCAGGTTTCCCAAATAAATACAGGATGCCCAGTGACATTTGGACGTCACCTAAATAACGGAGAAGGTTTTCGGATACGTATGTCGTATGCGCTATTGGGGGTATATTTACACTAAACAAATTTCGTTGTTTATCTGAAAATCAAATTTAACCGGGGGTCCTGCATTTTATCTGGGAACCTGAACCGTGGCTGGAAATAAGGGTGAACTAATTAGGAAACTGGAAATGATTACAGAGGCCTGGCTTGTGTGACTGTGGGCCGGATAAGGAGATCTGTGAACCTTTAACCCTTAACCTATCTAATCTGCGGGTGGCTTGCGTCCCGTCATCCCCTTGGGCGCCCAACACAGCCTGGTGTGTGAGGACGGTGGGGGGAAAACACACCCCGAAGAGGTTAAGGGGACGGCCACACCCCCCTGGGGTCTGTCCCCTGGGGTGAAAACCCTACCGCAAGTCGCAAGTCGAGGCAGGGAGCCCGAGAAGTTTCCCAGGAGCAGCGGCCGCAGTTGGGTCTGAGAGGGCCTGTGTGTCATCACAGAGTCGACAGTTGAAAATGGAAAGTTTTAGTCACACTCCTTTCGTTGGCTGCCATCTGCGTGACAACGGTGAAATTGTGCTGCAGGGGGGCCGGCCGACCTGCTACTAAGTCACCTCCCCAGAGAGCCAGGGGCTGAGGCCCGCAGCTGCCGACAAGCTGGGCTGGGGGCCTGCCCAGGGGTGGGCGCCAGACTCCTGGGTTCCAGGCACCGACTGTAGGCCTCGGCTCTGTCTACGCATGTCACAGATATCACCGGCCCACGTGGCATGCGCACAGCTCAGCGAAGCAGCGAGGACCCTGCTGACAGAGGAGGAGGCCGAGGCGCACTAACTCACCCTGCTGGGCACGGAAGATCCGGTGTCCTGACCCAGATGGCGTGACAGCCGGGCCACTGCTCCCAGTCACTGTGACCCGGGCCCCAGAACTAGCCTTGGAACTGTGAGATAGCGTGCAAAAAGGGCCCAGCAGAAGGCCAATGCCCAGGGGTCCATCCCTGCTCCCGACGCTGATTTACCATTACCACTATTCGCACCTTCTGTGCTCCCTGAGGACACCTGGGCAGCGTGGGCCGAGTCTTCATTTTTTTTTTTTAACATTTATTTATTTTTGAGAGAGAGACACACAGTGTGAGCAGGGGAGGGGCAGAGAGAGAGGGAGACACAGAATCTGAAGACAGACTCCAGGCTCTGAGCTGTCAGCACAGAGCCCGACGCGGAGCTCGAACCCACAGACCGTGAGGTCATGACCTGAGCGGAAGCCGGACGCTTAACCGACTGAGCCACCCCGGCGCCCCCCGACTCTTCAGTCCACGACTGCGGGCACCCCTGCTTCTAGCTTGCAGACCAAGAGTTGGTCCCGGGACCAGAAGTAGGAGTGGGGTCCCCCGAAAGACAAGCCTCCAGCAGCAGAGGCGCGTGAAGCCAAGCTCCAGGCAGGAGCAAATCAAAACAGCCTTGGGACAGGGGAAAGAGCCCCTCTGCCTTTCGGGGCGGCTTGGCTGCTTGTGTGAGAGCTGAATTCCAATGCTGGGCTGAGTGGGGAAAGTAGGGCCCCCCAGTATTGCCTCTCTGTTTTCAACCAGCTGTGGCGAAGCCGTCATGTGGGGACCGGGAACTTGCCAACCAGGGCAAGATGGGGAAAGGGAGAGGGTGGGCCCCTCTGTGGCAGATGCTGTTGACGCCCTCCTCTTTCCCTGGTGGGGTCTACCCGGCTCCCAACTTCCAGTGTCTGCCAGCACCTCTTCACTCAGTGGCTTTCTAGAAACCGTGCCCCACCACTCTGCCTGTGTGCACGGAGGAACCACCCCACCCCCACACCCCCTCAAGCAATGACTAGCCCAAGTTGGTGTAAAAATAGCCCAGTTCCGGGGCGTCTGGGTGGTTCAGTCAGTCAAGCGTCCGACTTCAGCTCAGATCATGATCTCGCGGTTCACGGGTTGAAGCCCCGCGCCGGGCTCTGTGCTGACAGCTCGGAGCCTGGAGCCTGCTTCGGATTCTGTGTCTTCCTCTCTCTCTGCCCCTCCCCCCTTGCACTCTGTTTCTCTCTCTGTCAAAAATAAATAAACATTAAAAAAATAGCCCAGCTCCATGGTGGGGGGGGGGTGGAGTTACACTTGTAACTTGGGAGGTCCGTTTCTACATCAGTGTTACTCAAAGTGTGGTCCCCGAATGGGTGACAAGCTGCAAAATGTTCATTAGTCACCCCCTTCCGGATAAGTACTCTGAGAGAGAATCAGCAGTCAGGAACTTTCAGAGCAATTTGACATTGCTGTGATGTCTGTATTGTCTTTTACAAAAGGACCTACAATAGATTGATGACGCCACCAAACGACCTGGTCCTTGACCCAGATATCTTGAGAAACACTGTTTTTGCTCTTTCCTGGTTTTCCCAGTGAGATAAAGCACCACTTGGCCTTTCTGCCAGCTGGCGTGATAGTGCACCTGTTATTGGCTGCCTTCCCTTCCCTGCCTCCCCGCCTCACTCCCCTCCCAGTGTTTCTCGCATTTCCCAGATACAGGACTGGCACTCATTTCTGTGTGCCTGGGTCGGCTTCTGGGGCAACGCAAACTCAGACACCCTCCCTTGGTGAGCGTATCCGGCTGCCCACGCCGCCATCCAAGGCGAGCCACTGGGGGCTCCTCGACCCTTTCCCCAAGGAGTTAAGTGGCCGTTAAGGATGATAAAGTTATCTGCCTGTCTCTGCATTTCTGCCCACTTCCATGGCCTGAGGTCAAGGCCATTGCCCTCACTGGCCTTTGCTTCTCCGGGGTCACACAGACTGGCCAGGGCTGACGGAAGACATGCTTTCAGGCACTTGGCAGCCAAGAATTGCTGATATTCTGGCTAATATTGAATGCCCCCCACTTCACCTCCGAGACTGGCTCTTACAGGGCCGAGGCAGCTTCAAGGTAAAGGTCTGAAGCATTAATTTACAGGCCAGAATGGCAGGTCAGGAAAACCTGTTCTTTTTCTGAAGTCACTTCTGGGTGCACATGGAATGCTTTTGTTCAGATACAAAGCGTCCAGGCGCAGTCTTTTATGCCCTGAATCATTTCCATGTGGCTCAGGACCGCCCTGGACTTGAACGTTATTATCCCTCTGCCTGTTAGACCACGCTCTATCTCGGGCTTGCTCCTTGGTTGTTTTCGGATTTCTCAATCTGCCTGCTCGGGCTGAAAGAGGCCCTGCCACCCATAAAAATCCCGAGGTTCTAAATCATTTCTCTCTCTCTCTCATCCCCAGGACTCCCAGAGCCCAGAATTAAAACCATCTTGAAATCTAATTTTTCCTTCTGCATCTAGCGGCATATTTCCCTCTGCCTTTGTGGTGTGCTTATGTAGGCACTTTAGACCTCCCTGTTGGCCATCAGCCTCCCCCCCCACCCCGTTCCCTGCCCCACTCGAGGGGCTCTGGTGTGGAATGATTTAGGGCCCTCCTGGCCTGGCCCAGGCTGGGGTCAGCAGGCCAGTCGCCCAAACGTGCGCGCTGCCTCTTGTAGATGCGTGCAGTTCTGGGGTTTGGGGTGCTGGCATTAAAGGCCGCTCATTTCGAGATCCCTAGCCCAAGGGTGTGGGTGAGCCTGGCACCATGCGAGGGACCGCGGCACTGCCCAGGAGTGTAGCTGTTTCACTCTGGCTGGGGGACACTCAACGGTGGTCAGCGAGAGCAGGCTAGGAGGCAGGAAGAGGCCAGAGCGACCGACTGCCTGGGTTCAAACGCTGGCTCTGCCATTTATTAACTGTGTGGCTTTGACAAGTAACCCGACTTCTCTGGGCTTACTTTCCTGGACTGTAAAAAGGGTGATGATATAATAATAGTGCCTACCTTACGGAATTGGTCCGAGGATTTGATGAGTTAATATACATGAAATGTTCACTGCCTTGTAATATTAGCTATACTACTACTCCACCACTCTGTGATATTAAGTAGAAGTGACAGAGAGAAAATAGGACTTACACTGGACCTCAGTGATCAGAGAAGGCTTCCTGGAAGAGGGGGCCTGGATCAGGCATGGAAGGACAGGCGAGGAGATATGAATTGCTGTGGTCAGAGAGCAGGCTGACTGTATTGTCCAAAGATGGTGGCCAGTGTCTCCTAAACCACAGGTTCTTCCATTGAGACGTGGGGGTCTATGTCTTTTCTCCTGGAACATGGGGCGGGGGGCTTGCTTCGGTCAAGCAGTCAACTGGTGTTGACTTCCAAGGCTGGGTCATGAAAGGCCATGCAGTTTCCACTTTGTCCGGGGATCACGTGCCCTTGGAGCCCAGAGTCTGACGGCTCTGAGGCTGCCATGCCTCGAGGGGGCCCAGACTCCGTGAACTTCCTCCTGTAGGTGGAAGTCACCCCTGGCCTTCGAGCCTTCTCTGCTGGGGCTTCAGACAACCCGGAGCAGAGACAAACTGTTCCTGCCGGGACCTGCCCGGATTCCTGAGCCACACAATCCATGAGTGTGACAACACGATTTTTGTTGCAAGCTGCTAGGTTTGGGAGTACCTTGTTATGCCTGGAGCGAGAGGTGACAGGGCAGCTCTGGCGGCAGGGCCAGCATGAGTGCCGTCTCGCTGCGGGGGTTACGGTGAGTAGCCCGGGGCGGTGGGGGGGTGGGTGGTAAGGACACTAGCCCACCAGCCCGGAGCAGGCAGGTACAATGGAAGGTGAACCGAATGTGAACCATATCAGCTCGAGAAATCATCTGTGCTAATTGAGGAATGCCCATCTTGGTTCCATTCATTCTTTGACAGGGTGAAAATTGCAAAGAATTTTACGATAAGTAATAGGAATGAAATTCATAAGAATTTCATATAAAATCCCTATGAAATAAATTAAAAAGCCTTGAAGACTGACACGTAGGGGCACCATTTCTCTCAAGGAGTCAATAGTTGGTCTTGGGTTGGCATAGGAGTCAGTCTGTCTGAGTGCAAAGCCTGCCTTTGCCATTTATAGCTGTTCGCCCTCAGGGAGACTACTTAACCTCTCTGAGCCTTTTTGGTCACACTGTACTTCAGGGTGAAGTGTGGATATTGGGGATCCCTGTCATGTGACGTGGGAGAGACACAGGCTGAGCAGAACACACAGAGGTGATAACCTTGGCTTCGTCTCTGCTCTGGGTCTCAAGGTTGGTCAGATTGTACGAGATCTCTCAGGATGGTGCTGGTAGCCTGGGCCTTCAGCCCTCACCCACACTCGCAACATCTCTTATCCATGTGATTGATTCAGCTCTGGGCTCATATCTCTACTCGGTGCGAGAGGCCGACAGGAGATCACAAGTCAGACCAGGCCCCGGCTTCCTTCTTTCTTCTCTCACGCTCTTCCCTCTTCCACCAACAACTCAAATGCTCTCGTGCATGGCAATGACTGTGACAGTGAGTGTATATTTGCAAGAAGACATTCACATTAGCAAGGCCTAGGCCCCAAGACAACCTGTCTGTGAAGACTCCTTATATAAGTACAATGCTAAGCTCACTTATTAGTTACCTATATTACCTGTGTATTAGTTACCTATACCTATATTGCTGCATAACAAAATATCCCCAAACTTAGCAACGTAAGACAACAGTTTTTTTTTAGTTTCTTTAAGAAAATTTTGTAACATTTATTTATTTTTGAGAGACAGAGAGAGGCAGAGCATGAACAGGGGAGGGGCAGAGAGCAAGGCAGACACAGAATCCAAAGCAGGCTCCAGGCTCCAAGCTGTCAGCACAGAGCCCGACGTGGGGCTTGAACTCATGAACTGCAAGATCATGACCTGAGCTGAAGTCGAACGCTTAATTGAGCCACCCAGGCACCGTGGTGGTTGGATTTCTTACGTGGCGGCTGACTGCCCCCGGAGTACAAACGTCAGAGCTGCTAGGCTTTCTCCCTGGGAGTGGTTCCCTGTCGCTTCTGATTCTGTCCTCTGAGTCACCTCTCCTTTTCCGTACTAAGGATTTCTGTTTACAGCCAAGGCGCTCCCTTGGTGTGCTTCTCCCCTTGAGGGAGTTGAAGGCTCAGAGGCCTCTATTTTCAACTGTCTTTGTCCTTTTAGTCCAAGCCAATGTGAGTCCATTCAAAACTTAGGGGGCTTCCTCTGTATCAAGTTTTAAAATGTGCTCCATTAGACAAAAGCCACACCCACAAGTTTTGTTGAGACAGGCCCTTCTCTAGTTCAGGTTGCACGGCAGGGCATTGGGCCGCATCCTTAAGCTTCTTAGAAAGCATTTTGTCTACTTGAGGTGGTCTACAAGGCACTGCATGAAATCTTTTGAGAATTTAGCCAAGGGCCCTATGGCCATACCCTCAATCTGATCTTACCCTGAGGCCACTTGTCGCTAGCAGCCTGGATGCCAGTCACTACTTTGAGACTCCTTTGCCAAAAAAGACCAGGGATGGAAGATAGGTTTTCTTGTTTTCTGTTTTTTGTTTTTGCTTTTTGTTTGTTTTTGTTTTGTTTTAATTTGAGCTCAGCAAGTTCGGGCTCCTTTACATTTTGTCTGAATTCTGCTTGAAAACAGACTAGTTTTGTCTTTGGGTCTTTCTCTGCATTTTATTTCTTTTCATCTGTTGCTCCAATCGTTAGTGACTGCGATAGCAGAAATTCTGGACAAAGCGGGGAGGAGAGCGCCACCGTGGCACAAGGGACTAACCATGTTTAGTTAGGACCTATTAAATCAACACGTATTGAATTGCGGTACACAGGCCATAGGTGTCCGCATCATTTTGCTGCTTGGTAAAAACCCACATTTCCAAGCCTCTGGTCAGACCCACGGAGTCAGACAGGGCTTTGAGGCACGAATCTACATTCTTACAGACATTCTGATGTCCACTACGTATGAAAATACTTCCTTACGCCCTGGCTCTGTGGGCATCCATTTGTTTCCCCCGCTTGTGTCTGGGTCCGGGTCCCAGACCCGATCTGATCTCTCCGCTTCTCCTTTTTCCCCCTGTGTGCATCTGGGTCTGGGCCGCAAACAGATGGCTCATCCAGAGAGGGTGTGCGCTTAAAAAAGGGACTGTTTACACTGGCCTGAGCAGGGTTAAAAGATACCAACCAAGCACAGCGCGACGCCTACGGCCAAGTAGCAGTGGGGAGCGGGGAGCGGCCATCACCACGAGGAAGGGCAGTCAGAAGTGATCTGAACTTGGAGACCTCAATGTCATTTGGCCTGTTCTCTACAGAGACGCTTTAGTGTCTCTGGGCCCTGGGCTGGGGTTCTGGATGGTGGGCAGGGACCCTGCTGGGTGGGACCAGATGGGGATGAGGCATGTCCCTCTTTAACAGGTGGCCCCAGGGCCAAGGAGAAAGGCTGGCCCCAGTAGTCCTCAGTCTCTCTTGCCTGCTGCCTTTTCAGGATTTGCCTGTCTTTGGCAGCCCTGGAGGCCCTCCTGGCTAGGCAGGAAGAGGAGCTAATAAATAAATTCACACTAAGGTGCTCATGGAAAAAGGACGATGTAGCTCAAAAGAAAGAGTGTCTCCTGGAAGAAAACACCTCTTTGGCACTGGCATGGGAGGAAGTTACGGGCAGGGGCTCCGGAGACCCTTGAAATCAGCCCCCCCCCTTCTGCTTTTCTAAGAGTCCCACATCAGGCGTGTTCCCCAAGAGGCTTTCCAGTGCTCCTGCTTATGGAAACTCCATGAGGGAAGGGCTATTTTTGTCTCTTTTGTTCGCTGGTGTTCTCCCACAGGCTGACCCGGAGAAGCGCTCTGCACGCGTTTGGTGAACGAACGAATGAACGAACGAACGAACGAACGCAACCCGGCCTCAGGCTCGGGGCTCCTGCTAAAGTGGGGACCGCTCGGTGCCTTGCCCCTCCCCTTCAGGCTTCCCAGTGGCCTGCCTGGAATTGAGCTGAAAAATGATTTTTCATACACGTCGCCCTCATTATAACATCATCCCTCAGAGCGAAGCTCTCTGACCACCCTGAAGACCTGTATTTAATGTGATGAAAGGTGATTTAATGGAGTCGAGGAGAGCGGAGCAGAAAGCGCACAGCGTTTCAGAACGGCGGAGCGCGCTGTCCCTCCGAGGGGAAGGAAAAAAAGAAATAGAAAAAAGAGGGGGAGGAATCCAGCACCCCCCCCCACCCCAGAAGACCCTGGAATAAGATGTTTGGGTCAGCTCCACTGGAAGGCCAAAATGAAAGCCCGATAAGCTTAGAGCCCTCCCCTCTCTGGAGCAGATAACTAACTTACCATTTATTTACCTTGGAGCTGATTATGTACTGGGTTGAGGCAGGCAGGGAGATTTTATTGACATTTGGTCTCCCTTCACACATTTTGCGACAGCCAGACATCAGGGACTGAGCTGCAGGATATTAAAGGATTTGGAAAAGTTATCAAGGAATGGGACATATTTATCAAAGCCACAGTGATATTAGAAAGCCGGGCGGCTTCCACACCTGGGTCTGGTACTTGATTAAAAAAATAATAATGATTCATCCTCTGGCTGCCTTTTG
Organism: Cryptoprocta ferox; assembly: GCA_028646485.1. Lineage (NCBI taxonomy): Eukaryota > Metazoa > Chordata > Mammalia > Carnivora > Eupleridae > Cryptoprocta > Cryptoprocta ferox. The sequence continues at coordinate 74,952,400 of CM053579.1, forward strand.
CACCTGGGCGAAGGCTGAGAAGTTGTGCAGGACCACCCTTGGCCAGGGATTTGCACAAAAAGACCCTCTTTGGGTTTGGCAGAAAACCGCGCGTGCCCGCGCCCACGCACGGCAGGTGTGATAAGGTTGTGAGCCCCACCTGCAGCTCCTAGCGCTGTGCTCCCCAGCCTCCCCTGGGCCGGGCTGGGGTCCTCCGTGCGTCTTTTATTTCCCACAGACGACTGTGGAGAGTCGGCTGAGTGGCTGACGGGTTGGTGTAAAAGGGACCGTGTCAAGGGTCCACGGCTGCTCCAACCACTGCATTTCTGGGGAATGGCAATTATGTAACGCAGACACTCTCCACCTTCTGAGCACCCGCGGGGAAGAATATACCACGAGTCACCTCTATTTAGCTCTCCCCCAAATTTTTCCACATGAATTATTCAGTGTATGACTGTTTCAATATGTCTGTCTTTTAAAAAAAATCCTGGATGAACTTAAGCAGCAAGAGGAAGTCTCCCGCATTGCAAAAATGATACCCACCTGCATATTTCTCTTCAAGGGAAAGTCCTGAGTGCACTCGCTCAGGTGAAAATACCATTAGTAGCAAGGACTGACCAACGACCACCAGGATCCACGGGGTTAATCTGGGTTTTGCCATCTGATTCCGATCCATCAGTCCTGGCTATAAATTGCTTATATGCCTGGGTGATAAAAAGCAAATACAAATCTTCAAAAAATTTAACCTTGCATGGTATATAAAGAGAATACATAATATTCTCAGGCATAAATATGTCTCAAGACAAACTCATTGCGTATACCCAGCATACATAATGGATCTTACCGAGACATATTTTTCCCTTAGCAGGGAAAAGCCAGAATTCTCCAGCAAACCGTGTGCTTTCTCCGAGTCTGAGATGAGAGCCGTCTCATCTCAGTGTCTCCGACCTGGGGCTGTCCACACATGGGATCTCTGTGTCGTTCACAAAGTGCAGGCGAGGAAGAGGAGGTCTGGCTAAAGCTGGGGGATGGGAGATCTGGGCTTTGGCGTGCTCTCGGGGACCTTGGCCAAATCACTTAGTTCATGGGACTGGGCTCCGCTTTAACAGAGGGGGGCTGATCCACAAACTGATTTCTAAGGCAGCGTTTCTCAAACTTTAGTGGGCGTGCACGACCCCTAGGGCCTTGTGAAAAATGCAGATTCTGGATGGGTCGGTCTGGGGTGGGGCCTGGGATTCTGCATTTCCAACAGCCCGGCAGGTGACGCTGCTGCTGGTCTGAGGACCACACTGTGAGTAGCCAGGGTCGAGGCTCCTTTCCGGATCTGCTGTTCTAGGGCCATGACTGTCAGCCTTGGCTGCACATTGCAATCACTGGGGGAGCTTTAAAAAAAATGTCATCGCCCGGACCACATCCCAGACCAATTAAATCTGGATCTTTGGGGGTCCGGCCCAGGCAACAGTATTCATTCTTTAAAGTTCCTCAAGGGCGACTAGGGCCGGTCGAAGGCTCCACAGGGCTCCACGCACGGAACCAGCTCCTCTGAGGTTTGTCACCCACGTTGGCTCGCTTGTGACGATCCATTCAATAGAGCAGATGCAATTCACTGACACGGTGGTCCGCGCCGCAACTGTGTCCCAGACTCGCGGCGCCCTGCCTGAACGGCGAGGTGCTCTTTTCTCCCGGAGACAGAGGGGGATGGGCGCACAGACTTTTACAGGGTAACGAGCTGAGACCGATGGACTGTTTTTCTTCGTAACGCTTCTTTACTAAAGGCCAGATTCGTGGTTGCAAACGCAGATGCCTGCATAGGCCCAGGTGGGCAGCACAAATCATAAGTCAGAGCAAGATGTTTGCATATGTAAATACACAGGTGTATTTTGCCCTTCCTCAAAGAATCATGCTCCTTCCACATTTTTCTTAAAACTTGAGGCCATCTTTTCCTTCATTTTCCTCTTTGATGGAGACACGAGTACAAGAGAAAGATCTGGCTACTCTAAGACACTCAATAGGGCAAGTTCAGGGGCAAAGTCGGGCTTAGGCAAGGCCTGAGGTTTGTCCAAATGCACAATACTTGTTTTACTGTTGCAAAGATACAAAAATGTACCACCGTGAACATATATTGCGATCTATACCTGAGGATGTGGGAAGGGGTCTGGGCACATGAGGAAGGACCCTGACGTTTCAGCTTCATTGCTTCTCAGAATATCTACTTCTTGCACGAGCCAGGGATAAAAGACAGCACAGATGGAGTCCTCACACACAGCACCGTGCACCACAGACCAAACTGTACAGTCAACACACACACACACACACACACACACATTGATGAAATGGATGGGGACGTTTAATTCAAACAGTCCATGGGAAAGATGAGATCCTCTTCTTTTGTGACCTTGAACTCCCTACTCAACGTGTGGTCCACAGACCAGCAGCCTCGGCGTTCCCTGGGAGCTGGTCAGACATCACAACCCCAGGTCCACCCCCCCCCCCAGACCTCTGGAATCAGACTCTGTACCCCCATCCACGAGGTGTGTGCGTGAGTGGTTGAGGAAATACCACCAACATCTTAAAGAACACAGCAGAAGTGAAACAAAAAGAGAAGGTAGCTATCAGTTTGTGCATGCGTTAACTTGTTCATTCGCTCATTCATTCATTCATTCAACAAATATTCTCCGAGTGCCTCTAGACCAGGAACTGTGACTTACTAGTTCCATGGAATTAGTAGAGAGACATGTAGTGGTGATTAACCACCGGGCTTTCTCTCCGAAGTGTCTCTCCTGTCCGTCCCCCTCCCCCAGCCCCGGACCACATGTCCCACTTGCAGCAGGATCGCTAGTAGATGACATTTGGCTGCGACAGGCACTTACTCGTTCGACCGCAAATAGCTAGATGGGTGTGTGCACTGAATTCCTGAAAGAGCCTGCTACAGTAAGTATGTGGAGCTGGGGTCAGGTGGGGGAGGAGACATCCCCCAAAGTTCATTAACATCGGGCCCTGACAGCTATCCCCTTTTGAGAGGATGGGTCTTTTAAGAGGCCCAGGGAACGACTGCCCTGCATCAGCGGTGGTGGGTTGCTCAGTTTCTAGAAAACTCCTCACTCCGGAAGCCCCCTGGCTTGAAATGCAGAGGCTCGGACTGCCTGGATCTGGGCCGTGGGGAAGTTAAGGTGATCCTCCAACCCTCTTCTGTGACGTGGGTGTGGTAATGATGCTTTTTAGGGGTGTGTGAGATTGCAGCAAGAACACGCTCAGGGTGTGGAGAAAGGGAGCCTCGCAGTGAATGGGAGCTCCTGCCTCTGGGGACTGCAGAGGCCATATCAATCCTTCACACGTTAGTATGAGTTAGACCTTACAGTAAGGCTTTGATCAGGGCGAGGGGAAGGGCCAACTTCTCATTGTCACAGTTTCAAAAGGGGCTGGTCCCAAGAGCAGGGGGTGAGGTGCCCTTCCCGAATGTGAGGACGAACTAGCAATGCACAGAAATTTCAAGGACTAAAACCTGGCGCCTTTGCTCCTAGCTGACTCTGTGTTTATCCAACGAAACATCAAACTTGTGTCCTCTCATTAACCCTTTGTTTCTTCTTTGTTCCTGATTTAGAACCCCCACACTCTGATTATTTTTAGAGCCGTGAGAAGTCAGAAGTCACTTGTGTTTACAGAGAGGCCCGGCCACCTTCAAAGGCAGGAGGGGAGTGTTAACAGCACCCTGCTCTGTCCCCGGGGCCCCAGGCCCTGCCTCTTCCAATACATTCTGGGGCACTTGGCTTTCCCAGAAGGAAAAACACAAAGGAGAGAAATCTTCTCTTTGTCTTAGATGTTTGCTTTCTCAGTTTCCCCTGTGACCTGCGTGAGTTAAGGAAAAGTACACATAATGCACAAGTGCACGCACACACACACACACAGAGTTTTATGTTTCTCCCTGCAAAGTGGGGGGGAGGGGAACCAGGCACCCACCTACGTAAGTCAACGCACAGCGTCTGAAGCAGGCTAGGGGTGAGGCCTTGGGCTGCTGTCAGAATGACGGGTGCCCTTCGGAGGGTAATTCCAACCGGAACCCAGTCTCCCCCTCCTTGGAAGAGCCACCGCCACCGAACTTTCTCATCTCTGCAACTGGAAGTTTCTGCTCTGGTGCCGTGCAGTTAGGGAGCTTAGAGGTTTTGCCTTCACCAGCCCTTTCCCCAAAGCGGGGTGCCGAGGCCCAGAGAAAGGAGGGGCTTTTCCAAGGGTGCCGTGTCATGGGGGGGATCCTTCTGACCCTCATGGGGACCTTTCCACAGAACTGGGCTCGGTGTCATCTCTTCGGCCCTTTGAAGTCTTACTAATCGAAGCCACTCTGAGCACGGTGGGGGCAAGCGGAAGGAACTGGAGTGGTCTGGGTGGGTGTGTGAATGAGCACTTCTTGGAGTGGAAAATGGGGTCGAATTTCTGTTCTGGTTTCTGTGGACTTCCCCCTGGCCATTAGTGCCCAGACTCTTCGGCCTTTTCTTTCTTTCTTTCTTTCTTTTTTTTTTTTTGTTCAGAGAAGTAGTATCGCATTTCGGGCTCTGCGGGTCACAGGGGGAACTGAGAAAGCAAACATCTAAGACATGCTAGGAACACATCTGGGTGGTTGTGACCAGAAGATCCTATCGCATAGCCCTGTAGCTGTGAGACTTTGTGAAACACACACACACACGCACGCACGCACATGCACACTCACACACACATACATACATTTTACGCACGGGGATGCCTGTGCTCACACGCCACACTCCTGTGTGTTCCCCTCCCCCCACAATCGGTCTGCCTCCCGTTTGAAGGTCCAGATCACAACATAGGTCTCTGAAACGGAGTCTGATAAAAACCTCCCTAGTACGCATGAGTTTTGTCAGCTGCAGGATTTTCTGAGAACTGAACGCACCAATCCGCACTCTTGTGTTTTCCATACTGCAGCCCCTCGTCAGCTGAGCTCTGTTTCCCGCCACACAGTAGCTTTGTGATCTTGGGAACGTAACTTAAAGCCCCGTGCCTCAGTTTCCCCATTTGTAAAATGAGAGTAATACCCGCCTCTTCCTAGCGGGGGGTGGGGGAGTTCATGTATAATATTAAGCCCCTGGCTATGTACACACGCAAACACGGCCTAGGGAAGGATCATGCCCAATGCTAGTTCTCTCCCCCCGTTTGGATGAAGTAAGCATGTTTATAAGTATGTTGCTGACGTTATATAGTGAATTCCCCATCTTATTATCTCAACGACTGGCTAGGTGTCTCTTCCGTTTCAGTTTCATTCATTCATTCATTCATTCATTCAGCCAATATTTATGGAGTGCGTACTAGGGGCCTGTCATTGTTTTAAGTGCTGAAGATACTGCAATAAACAAAACAGACAAACATATGGGCCCGCATGGAGTTTAATAAAGTGACCTAATTACTTGTAACACAATCAAGATGATATGACTCCGAGCTGAGGGGAAGCAGTCTTCATAGAGTCGAAAAGGTTGTGAGAAGGTGTCAGTCTTAATACATCCAGAAAGATGCCGAAGTCTGTTCAATTCTCTTTGCTACAGTTCTTGTTTTCAAGGTATATCTGTTAGAAATCTTTTGGTTTTAAGTGACAGAAAATTCAACTTAAACTGACGTAAACCAAAATAGAATTTATTGGCTCACGGAAGTGAGGGGGAAAAAAAGAGTTGAGCCGAAGGGTGGATTTCAGGCAAAGTTTGATCCAGTAGCACACATCACTGCTACCAAAGACCTGGTGTCTCTTCTTCTGGCTCCTCTGAATTATGTCATGTTGGCTCCAGCCCCACGTGATGACCCCCACCTGTGCCAGGACACCCCAGAGAAGCTTCAAGTACCTTCCCTCTCGAGTACCTTCGCATCCCACCCACCGCCCAAAGAGGGTTTCTCGGAAGCCCCGCCAAATTTCTCCTCCCAACTCATTGACCTTGTCTCTGGAGGTGGAGGGGAGGTCCGCCCCTACGGATCAAGTTGGCTGAAAATGAGGGAGGGGTCTCCAAAGCAAAAATCAGGGCCCTCTCGCTGTACGGGGAGAGAAGACATGCTGTTAAAAGGAGCAATTCGATTTTATATATATATATAATTGGAACATTGTTTTCATTGCAATTTCCCTGCTTTATAGTTGAGTGTTACTTTTATTCAAAATAACACAGAGGATGGTGCTGGGCACCTTCTCAGTGCCTGGAGGTCCCGAAAATTCCTAATGCAGCCCTGTGGGCATTCAACACAGCTCACCTCCTCCTCCAGGCAAATCTCGGATTTCCAGGGTCATGTTCTTTGTTCTTTGATGGTAGGATCACTGGAAAGGGGTGGGAATTAATGGAGTGGCCTCTGGTCTTATTCATCGGGTTCTCGCGAGGCTGTTAGGGTGGGTCTGTTCCGCAGAGGCTGATTATCCCTGAGAGAACTACAAACATTGATTTCTGGACCAGCCACGATAAGGTCGAGGCGTCCACAGAGGTGGACACAGGCAGAGACGGATCCTGACAGAGATATCTCCCTCCTCTCTCCTCAGCATCCTCTTGGTGACCACATTTAACTCACTCAAAGGGAGGCTCAAAAGAAGAAAGTCTGGAAGGAAATATAGCCAACTGTTAGCAGGGATGACATGCAGGCGGCTTTCTCCATTTATTCCTTCATTCTTTGATTCTCCAAATATTTCTGGATGGTCTATGTTGTGCCAGGCACCATTTTAGACACTGAAGGTTGAACAGAGTACAAAGCTGACGCCTCACCTCCCCCACCATCGTAGAGCTCACATTAGAGTGGAGGAAGATAGATAATAAACCCAGTAAATAAAATCTCGTGTGGCAGATGGTGATAAGGAAGGAAAAGAGATCAGGGGAAATGGATGGGGAATCGGGAGAGGGGGGACGTTGCAAATCGAAACAGGCGTCCATGAAAGACCTCACTAAGAAGGTGGCACTTGAATAAAGCCATGAGGACAACTTGGGAGTGGGCCATGTGGCTATCTGAAGGAAGAGTGCTCCAGGCCGGGGAGATGGCCAGTGCAAAGGCCCTGAGGCAGGTTGTGCCAGGCATGTTCTAGGAACAGCGTGGAGCCCAGACCAGTGTGGCTGGGGCAGGCTGTGGCAGGGAGAGAAGACAGTAATAGATAGGCTGGGGCGGGGGGCACACTGTATGGGCTACGCAGGCTATTGTAAGGACCTCGGCTTTAGCGCCCAGATGAGGACTATCGGAGAGCTATGAGCGAGGAGCGCCCAGATCTGGTTTAGGGCTTCAAGAATCCCTCTGGCCGCTCTGTTGAGAATGGACTACAGGGGGCCAAGGGCAGGGGCAGGGAGGGTGACCAGGAGGCCGTTGGAAAGACAGGTGGTTGGAGCAGGGCACTCGCGGTGGTGGGGTCACGTTCTGGACCTGTTTCCTTCTCGCTTCTCTATTTCCCACATTGCCCTGGTGAACACGTGCAAAAGAGAAGTCATGGCTAGAACTGTCCCGTGACCCCCTCTCACACAGGCCGGTCTGCCGTCCCCTTGCAAAGGCAATTCTATACCCCCACCTCTTGGCTGGGGGTGACCAGCCAGAGCCGTGCTGTCCTAGACTAGTCGCATGTGGCTTTTTACTCTGAAATATGAACCGAGGGCAAAACGGAATGAGCACTTCGGTTCCTGAGTCTCACTACACACATACCAAGTGTGCAGTAGGGACACGTGGCGGGGGGCCATCACATGAGACAGCACAGCGCCCCAGAACATTTCCGTGACTGCCGAAAGTTCTGTTGGACGGCGCTGAGTTAGAGGTTGGGGGCGGGCTGTCTGACATTCCCTCAGGCTCTCTGCACCACCCAAATGTCACCTGCTCAGTGGATGAGTCACTCCAGCCCTGGGCTCCTTCACCACACACCGTGTGCAAACAAGCCAATGTTCCACACTCGCAACTGCATACCTGCGTCTTACTCGGTGTCCCCGAAAGCTAGCAGAAACCCGGCAGGTCACGGACCCTCGATAAAAATGTCTGCGGCCTTCCAGGATGTTGTGCCTGCTCTCCCTCCCTCCAACTACGGGGCTGTGTGTCTCGGCGCAGGTCACGTGACCTCTCTGGGTGCTAACTGATTAAAATGTGGGCACCTGGTGATACTACTGGGGCCATGCAGTCGAAACCACGCAGAAGACTTTGGGCACCTGACAGAAACGTCTTTGGGTGTGAAGTTGCACTAAAATGTCAACAGATCCCCGGGGCAGACGTGTTCCTGCCACGCACCCGAGCCATGTGGCCTTGAGCGGTGCATCCAACAGCTCTGAGCCTCTCAGTTGTCACCTGCAAACCAGGAAATAAGGGGGAATTATTGGGATCACCGTGCTGGGCGCAGGGCCTGGAACCTCACAGGAGCTAATACCCGATAAGACCCAAGCGAATTGCAAATAGAGCTGCTGGTGGCTCTGGAAACCCCCGGCTGGTGGCCCTGGGACAGCCCGGGGTGGGCGTGCAGTGGGAGCTCCCGCCCGGCGCACGGCAGGCGGCCTCCACGGTCTTCCCGGTGCACCTGGCGATGGCAATGAAGATAATTCATCCCTGCTCACAGTTCATGGCTGGTGACATTTCGAAGGCGGCTGCCTGCCTTTGGCTTTGCCGGCAGCAGGGGGATTTTAAAATGCCCGATTGATGTTGATGCCACAGAAACACACACCAGAATTGCGGCGGGACGTGAGAACCGATGCGAAGTCTTGGGAGCGAGACGCGGGGCGCTCAGAGGCAACCCCCCCCCGCCCCCGGGTGACTGTGTAGGACAGAGACCAGAGGGGCTCATCTGTCTCAGCCGCTCGGACATGCCGAAACGGTGGGCCGATTTGCCATGGGCAGGAGCATTTCGTGGGAACTTGGGGATTAAAATTCCACACGCCTGGAATCAATATTCTATGCTCGTGTTATAATTCACTTCGCAAGGGAGAGGACGCAGCTCTCTGAATTCTTGGGTGAAGTAAACCACATATCCCAGGGATTAGGGGGATTTCCGCGCTTATAAATCGCACCCAGCGGTGGGTGGGGTGAGAAGGTGGAGGAGGGGGGGGCAGGGGTTCAGAGGAAGGCTCTGAGTCTCCCCAAGCCACGATGACAAGTTCATGGGAAGCCAGAGTGCCACATTGATCCCCAGCCCAGTGTGACTGTGCTGATGGAAAGAACACAAAGAAGGTGGCCAGGGTACCTGCGTTGACGAAAGCAAGCCCTTATCGGAAATGACTAAAGTCCGTCATGCTGTTTATGTAAGTACCGCAAACAGCTGTGACCCCCCCCCCCCGACACCAACATCATCTCCTGCATCTAAACAGAAAAAAGGGACATACCTGCAGGATTTTCTTTCCCCCCCAGACCTGCTACTGAGCGGACATGTCTGCTTGTTTTGTTTGCTCTGCTGCTAGGAAAGCAATGCAGACGAAAGACCTAGAATGTGCCAGGCATTTCCAGAAGGAGCAGAGTCCCTTTGGGCTGCCGGCAGCCTGCCTCCCCCTCCCACCCCGTCTGCCCCCCCCTTCCTCGCAGGCCCTCCCAGACGCCGCTTTCCCCTCCGGGGGAGAGAAACCCTGGCAGGAGCCCAGAGCTCGTGGAGGCCCGTGTCCCTGGCGCGACCCGGGCGAGCTTCCCTGGGACGGATCCTTCCAGCAAATTAGCATCTCTCACCTCGGGGACGGCAGCTCCAGCAGGGGCCCAGACGAAGAGAAATGCCTTCCTTAGTGTCAGCCTGCTCCCTCCTGGGTACCAGTCGATGTCCCAGAATCAGCTGGAAGGCTGGGGCTGACGGAAGGCGCCACTCCTTAGGCCCGCCCCGGGGATCACGGCCTGAGCCCAGAATTAGCTCTCAGCCCCCCCCCCCCGCCCCACACCCCGGGAGGGAAGCCCCCACTCCGGCTAAGGAAGCAGAGGTAATAACTAATAACCTTCCCTCCGCCCCGCCCTCCCCTAACCTTGTCGTGAACCGTGGTTGTTTTGTTCAAAGAAGTGCTCGTACAATGAGTCTCGCTTTAATGAAAAGCAGACCCTCGCTCACCGTTGCCCCTCCTTGGGCAACAGAGATAAAAACCTAATGGCATGTCAGATCCGTGATGGCAAACCCGCCAGGAAAACAAAATTATCAGGGTAGAGCGGCGGCAGTGGACCGTATCTGCTTTTGTACCATAAAATAACATAACCCGATGACCCCCCTCATTTGCCGGAGGGGCACCGGGCTACAAACGCCGAGGCCTTCTCGCAAAAGTTCCCGGTGCCTGCCTGGCCGCCGCTCGGCTCCGCCACCGCCACCGCCACCGCCACCGCCTCGCTGCCTGGCTCTTTTCTGCCCTCCCCTCAGGCATTTCCGTTCTCATTTCAATATCCCAGCCACAAGCCCTTGATGACAACACGTTTATCACTACGCAAATTGTGAGACTCCGACAGGAAAAGGGCCAAAGGAGGCTTCCTGTGTGCACGCGCGCACACACACACACACACACACACACACACACAGGCCCTCCTCTACACCGAGTAACAGATTTCCCGAACTCTCTCCATCCCGTGATGAACTCAACACGTCCCTCACCTACCCACCGGGCCACTGCAGGAGTCTCTTGACAATTCAACAATGACATTTAATTGCATCCAAGAAGTGTTCTGAAACAGCTTCGGGAACTGAAGAATTGGGAAAGCCTTTTAAAAACAACCCTCTTCTCTGATGAGCCTAACGATCTTAGGGAACTTTCTCGAGGTGTGGGGCTGGCTGCCATGGCTATTTTTTTTTCTCTTCCTTCTTCTCTCCTTCTTTCCCTTCCTCCTCGGTGACGAAGACAGAAATGGTCCCTGCCCAATTTCTAGCTATCTGTGTTTAAGCTGTGTTCTTGCCACCCAATATCCAATACCCCTTCTTCCGCGATAACAAGGCCCCTGATTTTTAGCTGGATGTATCATCTCCAGAAGAAACATTACATGTCCCAGCCCACCCCTTGCAGCTAGATGTGACCGTGTACAAAGTTAATGGGATGTCAGCGGAAGTATTGTGGGAAGCTTCCAGAGAGTGTCAGTGAAGCAAGGGAAGCATCGCACTTCCTCCATCATCCTGCTTTCAGGTTGGAATGTGGATATGATGGAGTTCAAGCAGCCATCTCATACCCTGAGGCAGAAGAATGGTAGAGGAAGGAGCAAGATACGAAAAGCCTGAGGTGGTAGAACCCCTTTGGAAAACCAGCCGTTTCTTATGCAGTTAAACACGTACCGATGTCACCCTCAGCAACCTCACGCCTAAATACCTCCCCAAAGGAAATGAAAACCTATGCCCACGCAAAGACTTGCAGAGAAACGTCCATGATGGTTTTTTCCATAAAAGCCCCAAACTGGAAACAATCCCAATTTCCATCGACAGGTGATTACACGAGTTGTAATGTATCCATACAATGGAATCCTGCACAGCAATCTACCAAGAAACAAACTACTGAGACACATGGCAACATGGTGATCACGTGATGTACAAATTCTAGAACAGGCGAAAGCACGCCCTCCACGGTGACAGGTGTGGGCACAGCAGGGAGAAGCTTTCCCAGATGACGGACATGTGCGCTATCTGGTGATCACGTGATGTACAAATCTGTCAAAACTCGTCAAACTCCATGCGTTCACGATCTGTGTGCTCGACCATATGCAAACGATCCAGTAATACGAACAATCGGACAATACTAACAACAGCCTAGATCCTGGTGACTTTGCCAGGCCACCCTTCTAGCCCGGGGCCCTACTTCCACGAGAAAGAAACGTCAAGGAGTCAGACCTGGCATTCTGTCACTTGTGTCTAATGCTCTCCTGACAGCACTACATCTTCCCGCCAGTCACCGATCATGTGATCACGCGGCTGACTCCCCCCGCTCTGGGCTGTGAGGCCGGCGAGGGAGCTGGTCCTGGGAGCCAGGGCACGGGCAGGAGTTGACAGCAGGGTTTATGTGAGTATCACGATCTCGAGCAGTTCTCTCCTTGGTCCTTGTTCCCGGGTTTCCCGGGCTTCCCTCCCGTCACACCTCGCGTCCCTCCTCGGCAGGCAGGATCCCACCTTGCGGAATTCACGTTGGTCAGTTCTTGAGTGCTTGTGCTAAGGCTATTCTTAGCACGCTGCCGATCCCTGCACGCATGCATCTGAAGATGCATGAGGCCGAGTAAGAGCTGCATTGCAGCTATTACCAGTGCCATTAACATCATCATTATTGCGGGGATGTGGCTTATGAGGTATGCCAGTCAGGGGATGTTTGGGGGCCTTTCCCATAGTCCAGGGCATGCGTGGCTTTCCATTTGGAACGGGACCGACTTCAGGGAAACACACAGTAGGGGCTGGCATTTCTGGAAGGTTCAGTAGGCAGCTGCCTTCGTGGAGGGATTTCAGGCCCATCCTTTGTCCTCCTCTTCCATCCTGCTCAGCTCTGGCACCTCTGCCTCGCCAAGCAGTCCCCTCATCAGCAACCACAAAGGTTACAATCAGAGATGCATTCCTTTGACTTTATGTTTTCGCTGACATGAAAATGCAAGTCCTCACTGCTATCTTTCCTAGAACTGTAGTTTCATTCTTTTTTCATGTTCCCATTTAAAGGAAGAAACTGGAATACAGAAAAGACAGCGTGAGAGGTCATTAGTGTAGAGGTGCGAACACGGAGGTGGGCTGAGGTCAGAGAGGAGAAAACAACAAGAAAGATGAACGCTTCCTGTGTTTCCAGCGTGCCGTGCGTGTTGGCATGTGTTATATTCTCAGGAGAGTTCTCTTCCTGAAGTTTCATGTCATAAACCCTTGATGCTGACTTTGCGCCAGGCACCGAAGCAAGAGCTATACAAAACCTGACCCATGAGGTGGGTGTATGAGTGTTCACATTTGACACAGGAGGAAACTGAGGCACAGAGAGGTTAAGTGACTCTGTAAGTCACACGGCCGGTAGCTGGCAGGACGGGGATCCCCACTCGGGCCGCCTTGCTGCAGGGGCTGTGCTCATAAGAACTTTTACGTGACCATAAAATAAGAGGTTATTGCCGCCCTATCATTGGGTGATCCTATCTGCCCAGACACCTTGCTTTTTCATTCAAACAACACTGCCTTCAAATAGATACATGGAGGGCGATCTTGTGGCTATAATTTTCCTACCACTGTGAGATGTCTTTCTGCAGGGCCTATTCCCAGGATGTCATTTCCCTCCCAAGATATTTTCCCAAAGCAAAACAATATGGTATCTGTTTCCTTAAAAACAAAAACAAAAACAAACAACAAAAAAGTCTAAAAGCAAAACGCAAGAACAACAAAATTCCTGACCAGGGGATAGTGTGCTGTCTTTGTAACTCAGAGACACTGGGGCCCAGGGCACAGCCCTGCGGGCCTCTGAGACACCTTTCTGGGATTTTAGGGTGAGGATCCTTGAATTACGAGGAAGGAACCTCAAAATATCGTTCAATTATTGTTCATCAGAGCCATAGGCAAAGAAAGGAGGAGACGCAACCCAGAGAGGCACAGAGGACAAATACCCGAGTGGTTTCGGTGGAAGAAACGGCAGGGTATAGAATGGTCTCTTGTGTTGTGGTGGCTGTGGAAGATGCTAGAAAAGTGGTCGGCTCCGGCACTGGCACTTCTACAGACCTAGGCAGTTGGGAGCTTGCCAAGGGCTGGGGGCAGGAGAGTGAGATTTGGAACGGCACCTGGAGTCTTTTTTTCCAGAGAAATGAAAACCACATGTGTAACTAGGGGGGAGCCTGCCCTTCCGTGGAGAATTTCTTACTCGTACCTGAGTGGAATGGAAATCTGTGAACTTTGTTCCTGCCTTATGCTAAGGACTCTGCTGTTTCATTGTTTATGGAGGCCGCAGGAAGGGCCAGTCGTGCTTTGGAAACATGAAGGCAGAGAGGACCGGACCTCCGACTGGCTTGGGCAGGGCGACACAGATGCAAAAGGATGCAGAGAAGAGGCAGGGTTCTAAGGTCAGACCGTGCTCCGGGGCCAGGGGTATAGTGACATCCATGGCTTCCTACCCCCATAGCCCTCTGCAAACCTGTCAGGGCTCTCATCTCTGAGTTGGAAGCCTAGCCTTTCCTCAGGATCAGGATCAGGAGTCTGTCTAGGCCGGCGTCCCACTGGAACCTTCCCTGAAACATCACTACCCATCTGTAGTCATGCCGCCAGCTTGGCCTACAGTCTCTCAAGGTTGTGGTGAGGTGTGAGCTTCGGTGCTAGCAAGTTCTGGGAGGCTCCCATGGGTGTCACCACTGTCAGAGCCCAGGAGACCTTTCTATCCCTTTCTATAGCTGGCTGCCCAGGTCATCCTCTGAGGCAGGTATCACAAATTCCTGTTAAAACGGCTTGGATACCTGGGGCTCAGAGAGGTTAGGTGACTTGCTCATGATCTATAGCAAATGTTCCTGAAATGACTTCTTGAGGTTCAGAACAGACATAGGCATTAAAGGCTCTGAGAACTATGTGACTTTCTTAAAGACATTGATACCCCCTCCCCCACCTCTAAAACCTTAACTCCTTTTCACTTAAAAAGAAAACATTTCCCCAATTTATTTGACTGTAGAACATTTTCCCCACACAACTTGCAATAAATTCTTATACAATAAAATCTACTGTTTCTTTCTAAACTGTCAATGGAAAGAGTAAACTTCCTTGTCCCCACTGATGAAAGGCTTGGCCACGTGACTTGCTTTGGCCAACAGAATGAGGATGGAGGTGACGGTGACAATGTCAAGCCTAGCCTGTAAGAGACATTACATGTTTCCATTCGCCTTTTGTGCTTTTCCATTCTCCATGACAGAAACATGGCCCAGGGAGCAGGTGCCCCCCTATGCTGGACCCCAGAATAAGACACATGGGGCAGAGCTACTCCAGCCAACCGGCACATGCATGAAGGAAAAATGCATTCTAATCCTTATATGCCACTGAGCTCTGGGGTTGCTTGTTACACAGCATCATTATCAGTGGCAATAGCTACCTGATACACTACTCCTATTTACTATGTCATAGACTCCTAGCATGCAGGGGAACTTCTTTGGGAAATGCTGAGTCATAGTCAGTAAATGGCCAAACCAGAGTCACCCTCAAGGCTTCTAATTCGAAAGCCTGCTTGCCCCACTGCATCAAGATGACGAAGATAAGCCTCCAGGGTCAGAAGGCTGCCCTGAGATAGCCTTCCCCCCACCCTCCCAAGATAGCGTGCTTTGGGGATTTCTAACTGCCAGGGAAACACGGCGGGTGGGGCAGGTGAGAGTTGTAGAGTCTCCAGGCTGGCACTTAAAAAAATTTCTTTTAAATGTTTTATTTATTTTTGAGAGCAAGAGACACAGAGCATGAGCAGGGGAGGGGCAGAGAGAGAGGGAGACACAGGATCCGAAACAGGCTCAAGCCTCTGAGCTGTCAGCACAGAGCCTGACACGGGGCTCGAACTCACAGACCAAAAGATCATGACCCGAGGTGAAGTTGGACGCTTAACCGACGGAGACCTCCAGGCGCACCCCCTCTCCCCAGGCTGGTACTTTGAGGCAGGTTTGGAACCCTCAAGCAGGGGCACCAGAGGCAGGAACCCCGCACGTGCTGCTGTAGTCTACCCTGGGCCAAGTCCTTGGAGGCGCTGGATTGCAAAGGTTATGATCTCAGACTTTCAAGTTCTTCCCTTTCTTAAACCTGCAGAAGCCACATTATTTCCAAGGTCCTTGTCAGTAGCCTAAATTCATACCAATGTGCTGAGTTGGTACAAAGCGCAGAATTGATGGCACGGAAAGACATTAAACAACCGACAACCCTTTAGACCATGTCAACAGATCATGCGTAGCCTCCGCTGCAGAAGTATTCCAGTAAATCCTTGCGGTTTCTCCCCAAAGAGTAGGAATGCGCTTCTATCATTTCTGAACACATGGAAGCCTGGCACGATTTTCACTTCGGCTGGGACAGCAGTTTCACCTGAGCTAAGCTCTCGAGAGGGCCGGTTCATCTTCATTCAGGAAATAGGTCTTGAGCGCCCTTGGGTGGGGGCTGCAATACACCACTGGGTGTGCAGGGACCCAGCCCGGAGGGGAGCGAGGCGGGCCGACGCCAAGCGCAGTGCGATGCGCCATGGCCCCGAGGGTGTCGCTGAGGTCTGACAATTCTTCATACGCGGTAAAGCAACCGGCAGGGGCCGTCCACACACGGGGTAGTAGCCACCGGGCTGGCCTCGCAGTTGGGCTGGTGCCATGCGCACAGAATGGGTGTGATGCGTTACCCCTGGTGAGACGCCCCGCCCAGGTGTGATGGGCCAACGGCAGAGTGAGTGAGCACCGGAGTACCACCCCAAGGTGAGAAAACGTGCCCTAGGAGGCAGCCTTGGAATGTGATTGGGAATTAGGAAATGCTAAATTAATAAACCTAATCCCTTGTCTTAAGTTCTGTTTGGAAAAAGGAGGAGGAGGAGGAAGAGGAGGAGGAGGAGGAGGAGAAGGAGACTAGCATGGCAGCTAGTCAGCCATGGAGACTTCCAGAAAAATGAGTGGGCCCTAGGTGCCTCACTTGCTCCAACCGTTTCCTAGCCCTGGCAAAGAGGCTAAAGGGCACAGGCTCCACCTGGGTGACTCATTGGTTAAGCATCCGACTCTTTATTTTTAATATTTATTTATTTTTGAGAGAGAGAGAGAGAGAGAGAGAGAGAGAGAGAGAGAGAGCACACAAGCAGGGAGGGAGCAGAGAGAGGGAGACACAGAATCCAAAGCAGACTCCAGGCTCTGTGCTGACAGAGCCTGACGTGGGGCTCGAGCTCATGAACCATGAAATCATGACTTGAGCCGAAATCGGACGCTCAACCGAGCCACCCAGGCGCCCCTACACATCCGACTCTTGATCTCAGCTCAGGTCATGATCTCATGGTTCGTAAGTTCAAGCCCCACATCAGGCTCTGCACTGGTGGCATGCGCTGAGCTCTCTCTCTCTCTCTCTCTCAATAAGTAAGTAAATAAATAAATAAACTTTAAAATAATTAAAAAAAAAAAAAGGCACCGGCTCCAGACTTGGGAGGTGTGTTTTGAATCTCGGCTCAGCCACTTATGGGCTCTGTGACCTTGAGCCAGTTTCTTGAGGCTCTAAGCTGCAGTTTCTCCGTCTGTAAAATAGGGATGCAATTCCCATCTCAGACAGGAATAACCGAGGATGATGCTTCCAGAGTACTAAGCATCGAGCCCTCGGTACAAGCACACCTCGGAGAGAAGGCAGGTTCGGTTCTAGGCCATTGCAACAAAGCAAATACCACAGTAAAGCAAGTCGAATGAATTTTTTGCTTTCTCAGTGAAAAATCCTTGGGCACTAAAAAATGTTAACCATCATCTGAGCTTTCAGCAAGTCTTAATTGCTGACCACCGATCACTGTAACAAATATAATAATAATGAAAAAGTTTGCAATATTGGAAGAATTACCAAACTGTGACACAGACACCTGACCCTGGCAGTGACTGTCTCCTTAAAGGTGTGCCCTGAGCAAATGCTGCTGGACAATGGTGCCGACAGACCTGCTTGACGCAGGGTTGCCATGAACTTTCAATTCTTGCTTTTTTAAAAATGGTTTTGAACTTTCAGTTTTTAAAAAACACAGTATCTGAAGCACAACAAAGGGCAGCACGATATGACGAGGAATGCCTGTAAATGGTTATGACTGTCTAGGCAAGGTGTCCTCACCCAGGCTTCTCCGAGAGATTGTTCTTTTCCTTCCTTCCTTCCTCCTCTCCTCTCCTTTTCCTTCCTTCCTTCCTTCCTTCTTCCTTTCCTCTCCTCTCCTCTTTCCTTTTCCTTCCTTCCTTCCTTCCTTCCTTCCTTCCTTCCTTCCCTCCCTCCCTCCCTCCTTCCTTCCTTTCTTCCCTCCCTCCCTCCCTCGCTAGGTAAGGTATCTTTTCTGCTAGGAGAGCGTCCTCAACCAGGCTTATCCGAGAGATTGTTCTTTCCCTTCTTTCCCTTCCTTCCTTCCTTCCTTCCTTCCTTCCTTCCTTCCTTCCTCCCTCTCTCTTCCTTCCTTCCTCTTTCTCTCTCTCTCCTTCTCACTTTCTTTCCCTTCCTTCCTCTTTCTCTCTCTCTCTCCCTCCCTCCCTAGGTAAGGTGTCCTCTCTGCTAAGAGAGAGTCTTCACCCAGGTGTATACAAGAGATCTTTCTTTCTTTCTAAAATATTTTTTAATGTTTATTTATTTTTGAGAGAGAGAGAGTGTGAGCAGGGGAGGAGCAGAGAGAGAGACACACACAGAATCCGAATCAGGCTCCAGGCTCCAAGCGGCCAGTACAGAGCCTGATGTGGGGCTTGAACTCACAAACCATGAGATCATGACCTGAGCTGAAGTCGGCTGCCTAACTGAGCCACTCAGGTGCCCTTCTTTTTTTTTTTAGAGAGAGGGTGGGGGAGATGGGCAGAAGGATAAAGAGAGAGAATCCCAAGCAGGCTCCATACTCAGCACAGAACCCAATGCAGGGCTCGATCCCACGACCCTGGGATCATGACCTGAGCTGAAATCAAGGTCGGACACTTAACCCACCGAGCCACCCAGGTGCCCTCCGAGAGATGTTTCTTAAGGTCACTGTTGTGGATGCTGCGATGTGCTGCCCAGGTCCCCCTTCAGGACCGTAGGACTGACTTCACCAGCTGCCAACAGCCACTGGTGGAGAGGCCTGAGCTGTCCACCCCTGGAGTGGGTGTGTGTGTGTGTGCCAGCCAGCGCCCTACACAGGGCAGCCTGAAGCCAATGACCGATCATCTGGGCGTGCACAGGCCCAAGGCCCTCAGCCCAGCTTGGGACAATTCTGGAAGGCTCCTCAGCTCCCAGGCCCCGGGAGGCCTCTCGGTTGTGGACACCTAAGCACAGACTCCTCCTCCATGCAGCCCAGCTTCCCTCGCTCCCCCACCAGCGTTCGCTCCAAGAACTCCCCTCCATATACTTCCTACATGTCACGCGCCAGCTTTCCCCAGGGTCAGGTGCCACTCTGGATCAAGTAGCAGAGCCCAGTGACCATTTTAAAAAGTGGCCACTCCCACGGGGACCACAGGATTTGGGGGGCGGAGCAGTAGAGAGAGGAAAAGAGCGAAGGGGAGTCTGGCAGATTAAGCCACCGTAGAGAATGTTGCCGTATTTTTGGTTGTCCGGCGTCTGAACCCCCTTCCTCTCAGTCTAGGTGGGAGGCAGAGCCCCCTGTCACTCGAGCAGCTAAAAATGCATGGCACTTGCTGAGGCAGATGCTGTCGTGCCTACGCGTAAGCTCTCCGAACTCACGGTTCCTGGATGCGCCAGTGTAAGCACATGCGACGCCGTACAGGGCAGGTCGGACCAGCAGGGAGGCTGACATCCTCTGGGCGCTAAAGGCCACCCTCAACCAATGACAGATGGGAACTGGTGGATCAAAACTCCAGTTGGCTCACCCCTAGGTGGGACAACTTCAAGAGGGTCTATACTGCCTCCCAGAGGTCCCTGGGAAGAATGAGCCCCAGCTGTCCACAGTGGTGACCTGCTTCATCATCTGTCCTTTATCGGCTCTTCCCTTCTCCTATTTCAGTATCTCACTTCCCTTGCTGGTGCTTCCTGCAATCCCTTCCTAGGGAAACTACTTGCACTTAATTCCTTGTCTCAGAATAATCTCCTGGAAAAATCCAAACTAAGATGACTGCCTTTCCCATAGTCCTCGTGTGCCGTCAGGCTCCGCCAGTCAGATATACCTGCCGTAGAGCGGAATCTGGAGGCAGGGGGAGCGGGAAACTCTTCCTGGCAGCAGCCACAGTGGCCACAACATCGTTTCCAGCAGACACCAGCGATCAAAGGACTTGAGTGTCATTTGTTGGCCGTAGAAGCTGGCACCCTCTCTGCCTTTGGTCTGGCTCCCCAGCTCCCTCGGATTCTACCTGCTCTCCAAGGCTCATTCAGCAACTTTGCTGGCAACTTGGTGAATGCACCATCTAGTACGGCTCCAACAATTCCTTTAAGCCTCCAATTAAGCCGGTCTTCACTCTAAACACCAAGCCACTGTCAGCTAATGTGGCTGCCCGCGTCATTTGCTCATAAGCGGAGAATGTGATAGTCAGGCTAGTGGGAATGTTTGGCATCACTCTGCATTAGTCTGATTAGTCATCCTGGTTTGTAGACTGAAGTCTCCGTAGAGCTGGAATAGCGAACCAGTCCATTCTCAGGGAGCCGAGGGCATCTGGTTTCTGAGGCCGCCAGACTGAAGGTCTGACTGCTTGCTGCCAGGGGCGGATTCACCAAAATGCCACCTCAAAAGAGGGTAGGCAGACATCACTCCTCCACGTCCCTTGAATCAAGCTTCCTTCTATTTGAGAGAGCAGCGCTAAGATTTCCACCTGTCACTGAATCAGACTCACACGTGAGCTTCGTTTTCCAGAGCAAGACCGCACATGCAGGGAGCTGGGGAAGGTGCCAGTAGGAAGATCTTCGTGCGAATGCTCTGTGCCGAACAGAGTAAGGACAGAAAGAAAGCTAAATGTGCGGTTTGGAGCCACTGCTAAACCTCCTTCGTGCATCAGAGAGGAGAAAAAAATTCTTACTCTTCTACCTTCTCCCTGGTCTTGATAAAATTAATGTTGCTAAGTGCCAGTCTCCTCTGAATGTGTGCAGAAAAAACATCAGAATCGAATAGAGTAGAATAAGAATAGAATAGAACAGAGTAGAATAAGAACAGAATACAGTAAGAATAGAGTAGGGGAGGATAGGATAGGATAGAATAGAATAGAACAGAATAGAATAAAATATAATAGAATGGAATAGAATAGGAGTATGGTAGCATAAGATAAGATAGGATAGGATAGGGTAGAATAGAATAGAATAGAACAGAATAGAATAGAATAGAATAGGAGTAGGGTAGAGTAAGTTAGGATAGGATAGGATAGGAAAGGATAGGATAAATTGAGCTCACTACAGGCAAACAAAGCCATCCCGAGTAGTGGTTCCTGGATCTGTCTCCCCTTCCTCCTGTGAAACAAATGTCCTGCACCTTTACTCCCAGCAAAGAGGGTAACAACAAGCAAAAAGAAAGTTCCCTTGCTACCTTGGACTGCCTGTGAAGGGTGAGTTGGGAAAGTTCTGGTAGGTTGAAGCTGCATTTACACACTGACACACTCCTCTCTTGTTAATATTTGCATTGAACAAGCCATTTTCTGTGCTGACATTTTGCATCTAGTTAAAGGCCAGCAAATCCAGAGAGATGTGACTTTGACCTGTGGTTCTGCCCTCACGGACAAGCGGCAGATGCTGTGGTACTTGCATTTCCATTTCTTATATTCCACGTTTTGGATTCTTTCATCTTGGATTTTTTTTTTAACTGGATGTAATGCATCAGATTTAACATTATCTCTGTTGAATATTTGAGAAATGTTGTTAAAAAGGCATTTGGCTTAAATGATCTAATTGTATGCATCGATATTTCTCTTCCGTCGGTAAAATGGCTTTGAGTGATTTCTGGTAGTATGAGGGAATTAACAGAAAAATTTGCCTTAAAATGTTCAATGGCGTGTTTTGTTTTGGTTTGGTTTTTTTTTTTTTTTTTTGTTTCTGAGCTCGTGGCTTTGCTGCAGGCAAGGGAGATAGATGTGTTGCTGAGTATTGACTACGTTCAAGAGTCTAGGGACAGGATTGGTGTGGTGACGGACTCAGGGGCTTGGAGGTGCCCTCTACTCCCGACATGTCTGAGATGAGGAAGAGAGGCATAGAGTTCGAGGCCTTTCTGTCTCTCCCGCCTGTGGCCACGAGGCAGGGATGCAGGGGTGGGTACAATCCACACGGCCCTCCCCTTTTCTCTCGGTTTCCTCCCACAAGCCCTGCTCAGTGGCCGAGATGACACCTTCCGGCCATAGCTAAGGGCTAGGAGGCGTGGACAGTTGGCCCAAGCTAGGCCCCTTCTGAACACTTTGAAATGAGGACCAGGGAGTTTAGTCGGTCTGCTCAGTCAGAGGGGTGATGAATAGCTAGTCTTTGTCAGGCAGAAGTGTGGACAGCGGCCAGTGGCCTGATGAGCCAGAGGCCCTGACCCCCCCTTCTATCCTCCCCAGCTCTTGGCCCCCATTTCTCCTGAGTCTTGCCTGGGCTGCGTGCCCTGGGGCCTCTGATCCACCTCAGCTTCCTTAGCTGAGGCCTGTTTACTTAGCTCTGGGGCCTTCAGTCTTCTGAAACCAATCTTGGCTTCAACGGGTCGTCCTCCAAATCCAGAAGAGTTGGGGACCACATTTCGCTAAAGCGGGTCCCGTTTTCTCAGCAAATTTCGTTTGTAAATAAAGGCTATGTCCTCATCACAGGAAGAGAAGGATTTGCAACAAACTGAGTTGCATGGGTTTTGGTTCATGAAACTTCGGAATTATGGTCAGGCCATAGAATTTAGAGTTTTGGAATCTATGAAAAATATGGAAATTGTCCTTGCAATCTTTTTTCTTTTTTCTTTTTTTCATTTCTCCTGGGGGGCTCAGTCGGTTGGGGGTCTGACTCTTGATTTCGGCTCAGGTCATGATCCCAGGGTCATCGTATTGGGCCCTGAGTCGGGCTCAGTGCTGAGTGTGGAGCCTGTGTAAGGTTCTCCCTCTCTTTCTCTCTCTCTTTCTCCCCCATCTGCCCCTCCCTCGCTTGTGTGCTCTAAGATTAAAAAAAAAAAGAATTTCTCCAAGGCTTCTATTCTCCTAGTTCCACATTCATAGCTAGCTTGCCCTCCTCCCCTGTTCAGTTTTCGACAAACCTTAAATGCCTACTCTGCCCCTGCTATTTCCTCATGCGCCGTGGGCTCAGAGATGAACGGAAGTCACTTGTCCATGGGCACACAGCCGGAAAGGGGGGGAGTCCAGATCGGAACCCAGACCCTGTCCCCCAGCCTGCACTTTCCCCTCTCAACCACCATACTCAACTTGGCCTCAAAATCGAGGCTCTCTCGAGAGGTGGGCAAGCGAAAACTTGTCCCGTAAACATCTCCCCATGTCCCTCCGCCAGCCGTCAGCCTGGGTAAGCAGGCCACCTGGAAATGCTAAGGAGTTATACAGGTGTGTGGGGGTGGGGTTCATCTGCAGAGACGTGTTGCGGCATTTTTCCTGCCCTTCCCACGGTTCACTTCCCACCACCCCCAATGCCACCAGCTAAGTCAGGGTCTTCAGGAGGATTGTTGTCACCTGTGCAGTGAGATCCTGCCAGAAGGGGTGTCCGGCAACTCTCCTCAGGTGTGCGATCAGAGCTGCCCAGACGTGTGCACTGTGCACCCCGGCGCCCTGCAATCCCTGGGAGGGCCCGGCCCGGCCCTAGAAGGCTGGGGGCCCCCGAGAGTGGAGACCAGCACTGGCTTCCTGCCTGGAGAGTCTGGAAGGCAGAAGGGCAGCTGGACTCCCCCGTGATGGCAGGTGAGGGAGGGAGGGCAAGAAAGCGTAGCAAGACTTAAGTCCCCAGAACTTGGAGTGGCGAGGGTGAGGGAGCCTCCGGGACGTCCTGGTGAGTCCTGCAGGAGGCCAGCTGCCTGCGGGGGAGGGGTGGCAGCAAGAGGCCGCGGGGTGAACCGCAGTGGGCAGGAATTGAGGGGGTACCATGGGAGGTGAGCTGGGGGGGTGGCACTCACACTCATCAGGCACAGTGCGGTGCTCAGGGCCTGGCGGGCCTCCCAGGCCCTCACAAATATGCTCCATGAGGGGGCATCACCTGCGCCCTTCCAGAGAGAGCCCATAATGGGATTATGGGAGGGCCAGTCAGGTAGGACGGTATTGTTTCTCCCATTTCTCCCCTCCTCCCCAGACATCAGTGTGTCAGGGAAGGAAGGAAGGAAGGAAGGGAAGGAGGGAGGGAAGGAAGGGGGAGGGAAGGAGGAGGGGGGAGGAAGGAGGGACCCAGAAACAGCCAAGAGGATGGACTAATGGCGTGTGACTTGGAAACAGGGGAAGTGCAGACTGTCCCCAGTCCCCAGTATGGGTCCCCCATGCCTCAGGCCAAGCCTGAGAGGATCCCACTGGGCAATTTAATCCCCAAAGGTACTGGAAGGTATGAGAGCTGGTAAAGATGTCAAGGGACGGGGGCGGGGGGGGGGGTGAGCTGATGGTCACAGGTGTGAAGGCAGGTGTTGGAAGAAATTGTTTCCTATTATTACCCCATTGGCTTCGGTCCACGCAAAGGCTAGTTTTACATGCATCTACTAACCGGCTCAACGGACGTGGACTTCTTCGAGGAAGGGGCATTCTTACCTTCATGTCACCAATGAGGCCACCGAAGCTTAGAACATTTAGGGTCCTTGCTCCAAATCGTTAAATTCAAATCATTTCCTTTTTGGGTCAACTTCCTAATTCTAGAATTCTTTATGTTACGAAATGGGAAATGCGCAGACTTAGGATGCCAGCGCGGAGTCTAGGGAGGCTGGTGAGCGGGGGCGGGAGGGGGCACCATGGGCATGACGTCCCCCACCACAGGGGGACGCAGGTTGGGAGGCGGTCGCACATGCCTGAGCCAGTGATGGGCGTGTGGGCACGTGGAATGCTGTCACGGTGCTAGATGCCTGGGGGCTCCCGGCTGTGGGGGAGGCGTGGTAGGAGGGCCCGGTGCAGAAGTCCTAGCGTCCCTTCAGCGGGCTCCCGAGACAGTCGCCTCGGCCTTCTTCCTCCTTCTGTTCAGGCTCCTCTGCGATCTGTTGTGACGCACAAGCCCACACGTGCACACACACGCGCGCCCAGGCTGACACACACGCACAGTCTCATGACTACACCTACACGTGCGCCCACGCAAACGCAGCCCCGCTCGCACACCCAGGCTCCTGCGTACACACATCCACACACGTACACACACGCGCATGCGCCCACGCACGCAAGCTGATTTTCACAGGAGCTGGGAGGTCAGTTTCATTACTACGCAGGCAGCATCCCCTCGATGAGTCCAAGTGGCGTACTGGGCTCAGAAGGAGGGATGTTTTCGTTCCTGAGAAAGCCGAGCGGTTTCCCCCGAGGAAATGATTCAGAAAAATATTTCCTTCAGAAATCAGAACATTCTTGAGGGGAAATCTCCTGCCAAAACATTTGTTTTCTTGACATGGCGGCAAGCGCGCAGCCCCCTCACCGCCCCCCCCCCCCTTCCTGGCTCCTCGACCTCGTGGTGCCTGATGGGTGTGGCTGCAGGGTGCCCGGCGCCAGGAGGATGGGTGCTCCTCCACCCAGGGAGTCAAAGGCCTCCGTTGTGAGCCAGGGTGGGCAGCTGTCCCGCAGAGCGCGTCCCTCCAGTAGGATCCCATGGTAATGAACCCCTCTTCTGGCTCAGCTCCTCCCTTCTTCTCCTTATGGCTACTTAGGACCGGATGCTCTAAGGCTGCCTCTCAAAAGAACTCCTCCTCTTTAAAGAAATCCGGGAGGAACGTTCTGAAGACGGTAGTCTATGCTAAAGGGACACAGGCATTTGCAAAAATGGTCATCTGCAGTGGATGAACAGGGGCCAGAGACCTGTGAACAAGGGGCAGAGGGCTGGGTCCAACCTTCTGGGTGGGGGTAGGGGAAAGAAAGAGAAAGAAAGTGGGGGAGGGAGGGCCTGCGGTGGGGTGGGGGGAACCAGACACCTCCTAGAATCAATCAGAAAAAGGCTGAAATGGTGGATGGAACAGAAAGGTCCCAAGCCGAGCGTGGGGAGGTAACAGGCCACTCTCAGGCCAAGGGGGCTATACCCTGCAGCCAAGCGTCAGACACGCAAGGTGGACCTGATGGAGCACAGTCAAAAAACCCCGCAAATGCTTGTGCATTGTCTCGCACTTTGCACAGCCAGTCAGAGTGGCTGGCCCGGAGTAGCTGCCCTCCGGGGTTGGAACATAAACACAGTCATAAAGGCCCAGGGCCGGGCTGGCCAGGGGCCTCTGCCTGGAGAGAGCAGACCACCCACATCATTTGGGAAACCACTTGAGGCTTGTCCAGGAGGTCTTTTGATGTGTCTATTATACCAAAGATAGTGTTTTGAGGTCCTAAATGTTTATTTTGTTGGCTGTCATGTAAAAGACAAACAGCAGGAGAGAGAAAAACTGTTTTAACTCAAGTAATAGCATAGGACGAGAAATGAAGTCAACGCAGGTTATTAACAAGAATTGAGCGCATCTCCCCATTCTCCTGCCAACTACAGGAAGAGAGAAATAGGAAGAGAGGGAGAAGGGGAAAAGGGGGAAGAGGGAGGGAAGAAGGGGCGGAAGAAGAGATAGAAGGAAGAAAAGAGGGAGAGGAGGGAGAGGAAGGAGACGAAGGAGGGAGAGAGAAAGGGCTGTGAGAGCATTTAACACAGATTCTCTTTGGTGTGTATTAACAACACCATAGGAAGTTTTTATAAATGTTTATTTATTTTTGAGAGAGAGTGAGAGCGAGAGTGAGAGAGCACGCAAGTGGGGGAGGGGCAGAGAGACAGAGGGAGAGAGAATCAAAGCAGGCTCCAGGCTCTGAGCTGTCAGTGCAGAGCCCGACACGGGGCTCGAACCCATGAACCATGAGACCATGACCTGAGCTGAAGTTGGGACGCTCAACTGACTGAGCCACCCAGGTGCCCCACCATAGGAAATGTTTTACGCCTTTCCCCATTTGTGTTGGATATGTGGCCCTATCGGTCTAGTGATGTATTCTCCCACTTCTGATAAAGACCTTGGACCAAGATAACTGTTTTTCTATCTAAAATAAAAATAAAAGCAAAAACAAACAAACACACAAACAAGAACCAGCATATAGCCATATGGATAGATGGATACTGAGATCTAGTCTCAGGGCTGGGGGCAATAGGGAGGGGTGGGGACTGTGGCTTCCTGGTGCATAGTGGCTTGAGGGAATGCAAGGCCTAGATGGTCAGATCTGACTTTTTAAGAGATGCTAAAAATTCAGTTTTTTTTTTTTTTTTGAGAGCGAGCACAAGCACGCACGTGCGAGCAGGAAAGAGGCAGAGGGAGAGAGGGAGCATCCCAAGCAGGCTCCACACCATCAACGCAAAGCCTGATGAGGGGCTCAGTCTCACGAACCGTGAGGTCATGACCTGAGCCGAGATCAAAAGTCGGACACTCAACCGACTGAGCCACCCAGGTGCCCCTAGATTTTCAGTTTTCCATGGAAGCTCCAAGTTTTAAAATATTGGAGCAACTTTTAAAAACCCATTTCAGGCTACGCTTACACTGGGGACTTCTGGTTTGTCACCTGTGCTCTAAACGGACAACTGAAAGATGAGAAGGGAAATGTGCCCTTCATCCTTCCCCTCAAATGCTCCGCTTTCACCTTCAGATGCTGGCTTAGATTTTCAGGGTAATCAGGACCTTCAAGTTAAAGACAATGAGCAGAGTTGTTTTTAACAGTGTAGTAGTTTTAAAATATGTCGCCCAGATTCTTTGGCGCTCTTCCTCTTGAGAGTTGTGTCTTCCCCCTTTGAATCTGGGTAGGCTCTGTGACCGCTTTGACCAGCAGATTGCAGAGAAAAAGTGATCCTTATGTGACTTCTAGGCTGGGTTATTCCAAGGTCAGGAAGCTTCCCCCTAATTTCTTTGGAATATCTCCTCTTGAACGTTTGTTCTTGGAAGGTTCACCTTCTTGGGCTCCGTGTTAGGACACTTTTAGGATTCAGTCGCCATGCCAAGAGAAGCCCAAGCCCCAAGGAGGGGCACATGCCAGTTTCAGCTGAGCTCCCACCAACCATCAGCCCCGTGTGGGCACTGTCTTGGACATCCAGCCCCGTTGAGCCTCTGGAAGACTCCAGTCCCCACCTCCATCTGGCTGCAGTGGCTTGAGAGACCCCAAGGGAGAACCAACTAGCCGAGTCCAATCACCCACAGAACCCAAGAGACGGTAATAATTGTCATTTTAAGCCACCAAGTCTTAGAGTGGTTTGTTACCCAGTGACAGTGGCCGGAACAGGCATCCACTCGGCATGAGCACGTGGGGTTAAAATGAGATCCCGCGAGCACTGCAGACTCACTTAGGGTTCAGCTCGTTGGTGTTTGTCGTCGCTGCCCCAATTCTCACGGCGCTGGAGGGAGGTGGCCGGCACCCCACAGCCCTGAGCCTCAGTGAGGTGGGAGGGCTGCCAAGCCAACTGTGGGAGCCCAGCTCCGAGCAGCCTCCACGTGAGGCAATTAAAATGTGAAATTTAACCTTTAAGAAAAGAGCCCGACTTTACCTTTGCATCTTGGAGATTTGGGATGCAGAAGACCTGTCAAATCCCTTCCTCTACCCGGCCCTCATCACATTTCTGTCTTCTGTTTGGACACAGGACTCAGACTGTGTACACACGCAGAACAGGGTCTGGCGCCAAGAACACAGAGCAGCTCAGCACTGGTGTTTCTCCTCTTAGGGGGAGAAAGATGACAGGGAAAAGAAAAACATAGACAGGAAAGACAAGAGGATGGAAGAGAGATGAAGGAAGGGGGGGGAGGGAGGGAAGAAGCAAAAGGGAGGGAAGGAAGGAAG
>CM053579.1:74981240-75395101 GCA_028646485.1 Cryptoprocta ferox
AGGAGGAAGGGGGAGGGGAGGAGAGGGGAGGGGGGGAGACGAGAGGGAAGGGAAGCAGGAGGGCAAGGAGGAAGGAAGGGGGAGGAAGAGAAGAGGGGAGGGGGAGGGAGGGAGGAGGGGAGGGAGGAAGGAAAACCACTGGCAAGGTAGCGCTGTGCATTTTTATTTCCTGCTTTACTGAGCGAGGTACCCCTTCATCAGAAGCAGAGGCACCGAGTCACGTCCAAGTCTACCTAGGCAGGAAGCATCGCTTTAATTTACCCAGGTCACGGCGAATACGTTGTCATTCAGCATGTGGAACTGTTTGAACTTACAAGGAGTAACCCAGCAACAACTATCACCCCACGTGTCCGCTGTGCACTGATGATACCAACGCAACGGGAATGGAGGCTCATAATTTCACAAGGTGACAAAAAATTGGATTCTGGTGTTTTCACCTCCACCTGCGAATGAGCAGGGTGGCCAGCTGAATACACAAGTGCCTCGGGTCCGTGGGCGCTGAACGAGAGCCCTGCTCCACTGTGGCCGGGCCCCTGCCCTCCCCTCAACTCAGGCCAGCGGCCAACGCCGGGCTGTGCCACTGGCCCCACAGCAGGCTTTTGTTGGTGAGAGCGCACCCCCCCCCCCCCAGCACACACGGCTGATCAGATTTACTACAAGGGCTGGGAGCAAAGCAAGGCGCTGGGATGAGCTCATCGATTCAGACCCCACTATTGAGAAATTTGGATTTTGTTTTTGTCACTGAGAACCAGAACTGATGTTAATCTCGGTGCTCTCCTTGGAAAAAAAAATCATTCGCAGTAATGCAACGATAATATATAACATTTACTGCCTTCCGACTCTGAACGAGGGACTGTCTGGAGTGCTTTACATGGACGTCTCATCTAATCTTCCAAGCAACGCTGTGAGGAAGGTCTTATTTCTGCCACGTTACAGGTGATGATTTTGAGGCACAGAGGGCCTAAGGCTTCCCCAAGGTCACACAGCTAAAGTACCGATTTAAAAGCCAAGCAGTCTGATACCAGAGCCATGGTCTCAATCCCGAGTGGAAAGGCAACTCCCAGCTTGGCCAAGAATTCAAATTGCTTCTAAGAACTCAAAAATCATTTCAACCATACCCGTTTCTGTTCTTAAAAAAAAAGAAAGTGACCAGCCCTTGACCATCCCGTTAGCCCTTATTTCGTGTACATGGAATGAATAAAACTTCATTTTGTTCAAAAAGACCCTTGGATTCAGACTTTCCACCCTTTCAGACCGGCGTACCATTATTATTCAGTCACTGAGCTTTTTTTCTCGAAGGCCTCAGAGACCAGACTAATCACAGCTGCCTTTGAGGGGACGGCTGGGGAAGGGATGTTTTAAAGGGCCATCGAGATTGGCAATCAGGGGCCAGCCGTGTCATCAGCTGCCCCTCGACTTCCACTTCTGTTGATGGGCACAGTTGGTGGCCTTTGGGGGTTGGCTGGAACCCAGCAGCTGTAGGCAGCTGACTCATCTCAGAGGCAAGGAGCCCAGGGAGAGTGCTGGAAAGAGCGGAGGAATTTGGGGTCCCGTATTTGGCACAGACCAGAGCTGTCCTGGGGTTATGACATGTCCCTGGGCCTGAGCTTGGGGGCACGTGTGGAGGGAGGAAGATGGCTCCCTCACTGTCTCTGGGAACAGATGGTCGGGGCCTTCCCTGTGAGCAGCCCGCCTGGCAGCGGATGTGAAAACATTCTGGCTCTAAACCCTAGCAGGGCGGCCTGAGGCTACCTGAGCTGTTAACCCAAATTCCCGCCCTCAATGATGTGTTAAAACCCAGAGAGCTGCATTGTCCACTGCAAACGAAACAAAAACACACTTTCGCAAAAAGGGACAGGGGAGAATTGGTTGGCAAGCTGCGGACGTTTTCCCTCAGACCACTGGACTTTGGGCAGAGAAGACGTCTAGGTTCCCAGAACCATATGGTATCGGGGATCGCCTAGTTCGGAAGCCAGTGTTGCCAACTAGACTTTTCTAGAGAAAATTACAAGGTGTTTTTCGGTGAAAGCTCATCATTTTAAGTTGCTTCCATTATAAAATTTTTATTATTTTTATGTATTTTTAATTTTTATTTTTTTAATGTTTATTTATTTTTGAGAGACAGATAGAGCACAAGCAGAGAAGGGGCAGAGAGAGAGACACACACAGAATCGGAAGCAGGCTCCAAGCTCTGAGCTGTCAGCACAGAGCCCGATGCAGGGCTCGAACCCAGGAACTGTGAGATCACGACCTGAGCTGAAGTTGGATGCTTAACCAACTTAGCCACCCAGGCGCCCATTTTTTAATTTATTTTTGAGAGAGAGAGAGAAAGAGAGAGAGAGAGAGAGCACGAGCAAGGGAGGGGCAGAGAGAGAGGGAGACACAGAATCCAAAGCAGGCTCCAGGCTCTGAGCTGTCAGCACAGAGCTGGACTCAGGGCTTGAACTTGTGAACCACGAGATCATGACCTGAGCCAAAGTCGGATGCGTAACCGACTGAGCCACCCAGGTGCCCCACAATTATAAAATTTTTAAAAAGCCGTGCGGACCAAACTAAACACACCGGAGGACCTCAAGTGGTTTGCAGGCCTCCAGTTTGCAACCCTTGGAGAGCCCTTGCCTCTGGCGGAGATGGGGAAACTGAGCCAGGGAGGCGGAGAGAGTGTCACCTTGAGGAGCAGCAGATGGCTGGCAAGCACTGGACATACAGCAGATACTATCAGTACCCCACCATCTCCCCACCTACCTTCCCGATTCAAATGGCTCCCTTCACCCCCAAGAGTTAGTGTCTGTGGTTCTGTGCCCAAGACTTCTTTCAAAAATGCAAAAAGCCACTTTGTCCGTGTCGGCTGGAACACCTTCTCAACCTGGGAGCAGCCGTCATCCAATGACTCTGGGGGCTGGTGTATAAGTGCCCCGGCTCCCTAGCCCCTTCGGCGGGAAAACGCGGAAGCATGGGTTCAACACGTTTCCAGGAGTTTCCCCACGATCTCGCAATGCAGTTGTCTACCACGGTGGCTGGATTCATAATGCAACTGTCCCTGGCTGTCTTCCCTTTCTTGTCTTGCCGCCCCGTGTCTCCACCGAGGTTTCCCGCATTTCCCAAATAAGCTAGTTGTGCTGGAATCCTGTGCGAGGGTCTACTTTGGGGAGAGTCTAAACTCAGCCCAGGTCTGAATGGCTGGGATGTGTCCAAAGAAGAGAGAGCTTCTCTCTGGGGTGCCTTCCGACACAAACATTACAAGTACAGGGGTGGAATTGTTCTCCCTGTCACAGTGAGGTACCCCATGACCAGTGCGAGAACTCTCCCCAGCCGGGGGGTGGGGGGTGGGGGGGAAGGCTCTGCCTGGAAGAGGAGAGGCTAGTTCACCTGCATTCAGAAAAGTAGAACATTCCAGCCATACCCAGCACGAATAATTACTGGGACCATGTTTCTGAATATCATCTAAATGCAAAAAAAAAAAAATGAGCATGGCGTTTCTACTTAATAATAATTTTATTAAAAGTAAAGTTCAGTGATGTGATGAAGCTGGGGAAATTATCTTCTGGTTTCTCTCTTTTTTTCCCCCTCCCCCTCCCTCCCCTCTCCTCCCCTATCCCCCCCTTCCCCCCCGAAGGACAGAGAGGCGTAGTCACTCTGGCACCAGCACCAGCTGAATGACCCTGAGGTGCTGAGGCCACCCTTTAACTCATTCATGTCCATGAGGATGACAAAGGAAGGTCCTAACTGTGGACTTTCCCCACGCTTCTGGCTCAAGGAGGTGAGGATAAAGCGTACTGAGGGGGTCTTAACCTTTTCGTGCCGTGGCCCCCTCTGACACTTGCGTGAAATCTATAGACCTTTTTTCAAGATAATAGCGTTAAGTACATAAAATAACATACAGAAAAATCACAAAGGAAACCTGTTATGTTGAAATACAGTTATAAAAATATTTTTAAAAAACCCAGATATGTGATAAATGCACATTAAGGCATTAAATATGATCTAGTGGTGTGTCTAATAACTACCATAATTTCCAAGTAGTGCCGAGCATATTTCAAGATACCTGTAACAACTATAATGTGATATAAAAATATCTATGATTTCTCTTGGCGGTAAACTCATAGATACTACTAATATAACTATGGACTTGCTAAATTGCAGTCAGAGGTTAGTGAAGATAAATATATGATTTTTTCCCAATCCAAACTGACAGACCTCCTTAGGGGTCCAATGACCCAATATTAACCCCCCCCCCCGCCCCAATAGGAGGCAGAGAGTGGAAAAAGCCATTCCTTTCCTGCCCTTCTAGTTTCTGGGGGCGATGTCAGGCGTTCTTTGTGGAAAATTGCTCAATTGTCCCTGCAGTCACATTCCAAGCAACCATTTATTGAACACCTACTGTGTTCCAGGCACTTTATTACTTAAAAAAAATCTATTTAGGACTCCAGGTACCGGGAGGTGGTTAATCATACTCCCCGGTTCATAGCACATAATGAACCCCAGGCCAGGTAAGGCTCCACTTGTGTCTTATTCCTTCCCCGCCTCTCCCATCATCGGCAACACGCACCTTTACCACGGTCCCTCACCCAGGCCTCCCTCTTCTCCGTTTTCTTACCTTTTGGCGTTCTTCACGATGTCTCTGTCTCGAAAAGCGAGCACGGCTGCTGCGTGTTGGCTGAGAAGGCTGCTTCCTTCCGCCGCCTGGCGTTCCATGACGGACATCCACCTTAGTTTTCTTATCCATTCCTCGAAGGCCGGGGCACCCAGGTGGTGTCCACCTCTTCTCCGAGCTGTGCCCAACCGCAGCTCAACTGGGAACATTTTTATGAAGACGTCCTTCGGGACCTGTCAATGGGACTATTCCTCTGGGCTCCGCACCTGGCGGGGAGGTCACTCGATCGCAGCATGGGCCACCTATACTGCAGAATCAGAGTGCTCTTGCAGAATAGCTGCCTCGGCTTACACCCCCAGCAGCCATGCATGAGACGCCCCCTGCTCTTCACGTCCTTGTCGACACTTGATAGGCTCACCTTTCTAACGTTGGCCATTTGGAAGGTTATAAGAGATTGGGCGCTTTACGCACTGTAGCAGGTATTTTAGATGCCCCAAGTCCCATCTTCTCAGAGCACCTCTGATATCTGCCCCAGTGGTGACGGATCAGCCTGAAACAAGAGTTTCAGACTTGTGCTGAAATAAGCTCTCAACTCAAACGTGCGGCATGCATCTCTCCATTTTTTTCTTTTCACCTCAACACCTGGAAGAAAAGCCCAGAAATGTGGGGGAGATAACTCTACTGAGGGCCTATGCTCAACTCAACGAATGGGGAATAAAACCCCAGCCTCCTGTGTTTCCGGCAGGTAATTCCAGGCGGCATTCTGTATGTCTCAGAGGTCCTGGTGGAACCCAGCCCCCAAATGCCTACATTAAAGACCTCAACAATCAGTTCTGATTGTGCTTTTTTCTCCTTCCGGTTTCTCTTTCCCTCTCTCTGCTGCCTCGCTCCTGTTCCTGAGCTCACCTCCCAAATAAACTAGACACACCCAATTTAGGACATATACATCGTTCCTAATCTCCACAGCAACCCTGTGAGGTAGGTGGTCTTCCCATTTTCCAGGGAGGAAATAGGCTCAGAAAGAGTCAGTGACTTGGCCAAGGTCACACAGCAGGTAGCTGGCTACCCTAGATCTTAATCACTCAAGTATGCTCTGCCTTCGTGGACACCAAGGATGCTGAAATAGGGTCTCGACTCAAACTCAGCCAGAGATGAGTATAAGTTCTCGGCTCATTTATTGCTTCATTCAACAGGGCCTTACTGGGCGTCTATAGTGCTCAGTATCGGGGATGTGGTAGTAAACAAACACAATGAGTACCTTCATGAAGCTTATATTCTAGCAGGGGATGCAGACAATTAGAAAACTACTTGCAGCTAATTAACTGTTCATTCTTTCTGCTACTTCCCATCAGTCTAGATGGCGCCTGGCTGTATGGAACAGAGGCCAGATTCCAGGGGTCTCAGGACAAAGGCCTTTATTTTCCTTCTAAAGGAAGAAGTCTTCAAATAGGGTGGCCTAGGTCTGGCGCATTTGCTCCAGGAGGTCATCAGGGTTAGAGACTGCTTCTCACTTCTTGTTCTGCCAACCTCGCATGGCCACAAGATGGCTACTCCACCTGCTCATATGATGACCGTGTCCTAGGCAGGAAGACACGAGATGAGCCACGGATGTAAGTCAGGGGGCTCATGCCTGCCACGTCTTTTCCCTTAAAACCAAGTGAAATGAAATAAAAAACAAAAGGACAGCTGTCCCGAGAGTCCTACTAAGTAACTTCCACCTACATCTCCTCTTTGGCCCAAACTGGGTCATTTCCTTGTATATAGCTGCAAGGGAGTCTGGGAGTAAGCAGTTTAGGTACATCATCGCCCCAAACAAAATTGGGATTCTATGACTGTCAGTGTTATGATAATGTAGCAGATGCCATGGGTACCCCACCTACATCCCCTTAGCATTTACTTATCCTGTGCATGTGAGCCCGCGTCCCTACCACATGCACCTGCGTCTTGTCACCTGTGGGCTTTCTCCAGCTGCTGCAGATTGCAATACCTGAGCATGCAGCAGGCCCAGAGGGTTGCAGAATCGGCGCCCCCCTCTCCAGAGCAGCCCTCAATCAATGACAGTCAGGACTTGGTGGATAAATACCCCAACTCCCTCACCCCTCGCTCCTCAGAGGCAACTCTAAGATGTATTTTCTGTATCATCTCCCAGAGCTCCCAAGTGAGATTACGCCCCACATCAGGAGCCAGTCGCTCATCGTGATAACTGGCTTGGCAGCGTACCCTTTCCTGGCTGCCTTCTCTGCCTTGTCTCACTTCTGGTGATGGTTAACTTTACGTATCAACTTGGCTAGGCCGTGGTGCCCAGGGCTTTGGTCAAACACAAGTCTCAGTGTTGCTGTGAAGGTATTTTTTAGATGTGCTTGATATTTAAATCAGTGTCTTTGAGGAAAGCAGATGACCCTGCCAGGAGCAGGGATCAAAGTAGCATGAGTGGGCAAGCAGGCCTCCTTCATCAGCGGAATGAAGGCTGACCTCTTTACAAACAGTAAGGAATTTGACTTCCACGTGGCCTTTAACTTGAGCTGCAACATCAGCTCTTTTTTGGGCCTCCAGCCAGCCAGCCTGCCCCACACATTTTGGACTTGTTGTCCCCCACCAATCACATGAGCCAATTCCTTATTTTTTAAATATCTATCTATCTATCTAATTTAAAGTTTATTTATTTATTTAATTTTTTTGAGATAGAGAGAGGTTGAGTGAGTGAGAGGTGAGAGAGAGGGAGAGAGAGAGAGAATCCCACACAGGCTTTGCACTGTCAGAACAGAGCCAGGAGCAGGGATCAAAGTCACCCAAAACTGGGCTGGAACTCACAAACGGTGAGATCATGACTAGAGATGAAGTCGGATGCTTAACAGACTGAGCCACCCAGGTGCCCCATTGGTTTTTTTTTTTTTTTTTTTTTTGAAAGAGAGGGAGTGAGAGGGGGAGAGAGAGAGAGAGAGAGAGAATGAAAGGGGGAAGGGCAGAGGGAGAAGGAGAAAGAGAGTCTTAAGCAAGCTCAAATCCCAGCATGGAGCTGGACACGGGGCTGGATGTCACGACCATTAGATCATGACCTGAGCTGAAATTAAGAGTAGGACTCTTAACCGACTGAGCCACTTAGGGGCCCCACATGGGCCAATTCTTTTTTTTTTTTTAATGTTTATTTATTTTTGAGAGAGAAAGAGAGAGAGAGAGAGAGAGAGAGAGAGAGAGAGAATGCAAGTGGGGGAGGGGCAATAAATCTGTCTCTCTCACTACACACACACACACACACACCCACACACACACAACTGGTTCTGTTTCTCTGGAGAGCCCTGATAATATACTTCCTCATCCCCTGATTGGCCCAAATAAAGTGCTTATATTCAAATCCCTGTCTTAGGATCTGCTTCTGGGGGGGGACCCAAACTAAGTCAGGCCATTTGTCAACCCATGGACTTGATGGTCATATCTATTATCAGTGTGGATTATGGGAGAAGAGAATCCACACCAAGACTTTGGGTAGCCATTGAGGGCCACAGCTTGGTTCCTGGAAATGGTCTGGATGTCAGAGCTCACTGCCTCCTCTACCTTAAAACTTCCAGAACTCTAATGTTAATGCAACTCAACAACTAACTTCCAGTTTCTGAATGTCTCCATTTATATTTTGAAGATAGAGAATCTGGCTCATGGGTTTTCATCCTGTGTTTGCCTCTGGGCAAATCAGCTAGTCAGGAAAGTGGAGCCATGTGGAAACAACATGGTGGCTGAGTGTGTTGGAAGCAAACCCTGTGTATGAATGAGGTGGGCAATCTTTAGAGAACAGGCACTGGGCAGTCACAATATTAAGCACCCACTACACCAATGTTGAAGCTTTCTGCCACATAGCATCATTAACAATTTAAGGGTAAAGAACATGAATGAGGCCATACAAATGGGGTTACTTCTGGATAAATCCACATCCATAGAACTGTGAAAGGACAACTCACTGTGAGGATGAACTTGTTGTCAGCAAAGACGAAAGAAATTTCTGCAGATTTCATTCAAGGAAGGAACTTCCACATATCTGGGCTTCCTGCTGGTGAAGAGAATTTGGCATATGGAAATGGAATGAAAAGTGAAGAATGTGTTCCCATGGCATGTGGAGACTATACTATAGATACATCTTAGTTGAGCCATAAGATTAAAGCATTGTTGTGGGTCTGGGCTTCTATATTGGCAGTCTGCTATTACACAATGTATCCATAACATCTAGAACCCGTCACGCAGAAAATCATGCAGGTGTGGTCTTTCTCCTCTGCCTTCCATGGTGTGCTAGCCCCCTTTGACAGTGCCTATCACACTGTGACTCTGTAATGAGGTCAGTAACTTATTTGAATTCTTGTGTAGCAGGCTGAGTATCTTTGGACCTTCTTTTATGGGTACATCAGTCTCTCTCCCAGCCATTCCATCTGCCATTATGGCCCCAAGGAAGTGGAGAGGCATGTGATTCTCAGGAAGAAGAGGTTTTGTTATGATAAAAATTCCTTCCAGACAGGAAGAGAAACATCTGCCCCTTCCAGCCCAGATGGAGGATGGGAAGGGGACGAGAGAGAGAGGGAGGGGAAGCACACGGTTAAGGAGAATATCAGTGACAGTGGC
This sequence comes from Cryptoprocta ferox, assembly GCA_028646485.1. Lineage (NCBI taxonomy): Eukaryota > Metazoa > Chordata > Mammalia > Carnivora > Eupleridae > Cryptoprocta > Cryptoprocta ferox. The sequence goes on from CM053579.1 coordinate 74,990,437, forward strand.
ACTTTTGTGCTCCCCATTTAGAACTCAAGTGTGGAGACCGTCAGGCACAGTGGCCCCAAGGCACCTGTTTATAGCCATATATGTAGCAGCAGAGTAAAAACAGCAGTGCAGTGTGACCAGGTACCTATCAACTTAGTGGCTTAAAATAATGCCATAAGTTTTGTTCACAAATCCGCAATCTAGGCAGAGCACGGTGGGGGCAGCTTTTCTCTGTTCCATGAAGCAGCAGCTGGGAGAGCTTGAAAACTGGGGTCCGGAATCAGGAAGGCTCACTCACTCACATGTCTGACACTTGGTGCTAGTTATTGCCTAGGAGCTCGGTGAGGATGTGACCCCTCCATGTGGCCTCTCTATGGCAGTTGGACTTCCTCACAACATGGTGGCAGGATTCCAAGGGTGAGACAGGCGGAAACTGTATGGTTCTTTTAGGACTTCAGAAGTCACACAGCTTCACTTTTGCCTTAATCACGGGCCTTCCCAGATTCAAGGGGAGGGAAGACAGGCCCCATTTCTTGAAGAACCAGTATGAACTTCACGTTGTAAAAAGAGCATGTGGGATGGGATATACTGGTGCCCTTGTCTTTGAAAAATAGAGTTGGCCGCAGGCCGACAGAGAGAAAATGCAGTTGAGTTAGCAAGTGGAGCCATCCTCAACTCCCTGGTGCTGTGTAAGTTGGCCACATGTTCCACAGCTCCTAATGGGACTACAGAGGACAACCGAGGGTCGGTGTGGGACCTTCTCAGAGAAAGTTGCTGCTACCTGATTCAGGGGCTGAATGGGTGTCATGGTCATACCTCAACATGTCTACAGCATTCTGAAGAACCAAGGTTGGGTCCAGTCCTCCATGGTGGGGGTGGACCAAGTATCCTGGGAGCCAAGGAAGGCCAATGGTGGGTGTGGGAGTTGGGGAAATGTGATGGAAACAGTGGGAAGCCCAGGACTGGGGCTGGGCGTTTCTCACGGGACACCCAAGCCAAATACTATAGACAGGAAGACTGGGGAATCTGTTCTGGTAAAGCAGGCAAGAGGTACAACACAGTCCCAACAGCTATGGGGACCAGGGATGGGTTGGGAAGTAGGGGAAGGATTCTGGTGAGAACAAGAACTGAAGTGCTTCTCAGGGTTGAGTGCTGAGGAGCAAGTTCCCTTTGGGGGAACTCAGGAATCACCTCCACACGAGAACAGGAGCACTGACATGTTGTCGGCATTCCCTCGCACATCACTTTCCTCAATTCTCTCACACAGAAAATCACTGTGACGCAGGTATCATTCTCCTCATCTTCCAGGAAAGGGGAAGGAAGCTCAGAGAGGTGAAGAAACTTGCCCAAGGTCATGTGCTAAATGGCAAGGCCAGACAGTACTCCTTCTCTCTCAGCCCTATCCGATAGAACTTTGAGTGATGACAGAAATGTCTGTATCTGCGCTGTCTGATACGATACAGCAGCCACTAGCAACAGGTAGGTACTGAGCACTTGAAATAATGGCTAGTGAGACTGAGGAAGAGAATATTAAATTGTATTTAGTATTAATTTACTGAAGTTAAAATTTAAATAGTTACATGTAGCTAGTGGGTACCATATTGGCCAGGAATCAGCATCAATGTCTGATGGGGGGCTTTTAAATGTGTGGAGCTCTTTGGAAAGGGCAGAATAGAGTCACAGAGGAAATAATTCCTACATACTTCTTGTATTGCTACTGGTTTGGAAGGAAGAGATTTTATATAAAATCAGCTTGTGACTTGAGAAACTGGTCGTTAAAAACTTGAGTAATTTTACATCATGGGGATTTAAGAATGTAGGTGATATGGAGCTGCTATAGACTGAGTGTCTCTTGCCTCCCCCCCCCAAATTTGTATGTTGAAGCCTAACCCCCAATATGATAGCATTAGGATGTAGAACCTTTGGGGAGCTGCTAGGTCACCAGGGTGGAGCTCTCATGAAAGGGATGAGTGCCCTTATAAAACAGGTCTCGGAGAGCTCCTTCACCCCTTCCGCCATGTGCAGAACCAGCGAGGCCCCTAAAGTCATCCTAAAACTTAGAGGCTTAGAATAACTCTTTAGACTTAAGCTCATGGACGAGATCAGCCATCACTGGGCACTTCCCGGCCCAAATATTGGCAGAAAGGACAATGTGAGAAGCAGCTTTCAGACAGGAGAGATTGTGGTGTGTTCAAGAAACCAAAAGATCAATGTTGGAGGAGGCTGGGGACAGCAGGGAGGGGTCCACAGGGAGAATAAATAAGAAGTGACATTTCCAGATTTATGTCGTAAAAATCTCCCTTTACCTGCTGGGTTGGGAACTGGGCAGCAGAATGGAGGGGCAAGGGAAGAAACGGAGGTCTGGTTCTGTAGTCAAGGCAAGCAGCCAGTTGGGAGAGTAGAGATGGCATGAAGTGGGCAGATTCTTAATGGATTTTGGAAGAAACAGGGTTGAGAACTGCCGACTGGGGTTGGCGAGGCGAGGGAGGGGGCACAGCAGTGACACCTCCTATACTGGACATCAATCAGCCCAAGTCAGGGAATGCCAGGAAAGCCAGAGGGTCACAGGATGAACGCATCCTCCCGGGGCGGGGGGCGGGGGGGGGAGGGGATAGTGGGAGCATTAATTAGTTCATATTTGTCTGCATATTCTCCGATAAAAGAGGCTTTCAAATCCTCAAATGAAGCATGAAATTTTGAGCTGAAAGAGGCCATGTAGTGCAAATGAAGGCGGGGAATGGTTGGAATGGGTGGACCAGGGTCATTAGTCAATTACAAGGAGCCTGAACGTACCCGGTCCGCGTCTCTCAGGGAGTGGGTACATCTGGTGGTCACAGAGAGCCTTTCGATGACCAACGTTCCGCTCCCGCTCAGATGAGTCCTTTTATGTCAACCTGAAAATGAAAGCCCTTTTTTGTCAAGATGGTACAGTACTTACCATCAGGTTAATTTCTTCAAAGCCGAAGGAAGAACGAAACGACAGATCGAAGGGGTCTTGGGCCGACTATCAGAATCATTAAATCTTCATTTAAATCAGAGGCACCTTCCACATTATTCTGAGATGTTCTCCCAGCTGTGTGTACACCGCGGGAGTTGGGGGGGGGCGGGTAGGAGGTAAGATGGTAAGGTGGGGCAGCACATAGGGGGGTGGCGTGGGGGCAGCCAAAAATCCTTCCCAGGAAGCAATTCCAGTGGACCAATCAATATCAGATGGAAAAGTTCATCTTGTGGCCATTTGATGTTTGCCCCTCTCTTTTATCTGAACATTCTTTCCCGATTGCTCAGGTAAAGCATCAAAAATGATATTAAAATGCTAGGTAGGAAACATCACCCCCAACAAACCCTGTTCATCAAAATGTTAGTGCTCTCTCCGGGGGCCCTGCGTTCGGTTTGTCAACAAGCTGAAGCCGTTGAGCTGGGGCTCCGTGAGGCCCAGAAGCATGATTTAATTAATATCCTACCCATAATACCTTGCTGGGTTTATGCAAACAAAGCCCTGTCACTCCTCACCTTAGGATTTACCCTCTCCTTGAAGCAAGCATTTATTTACACACAGTTTGACCTCATGATGGTGTTCAGCAGATGTGGGTCTTACTTATTTGCATTGTTTTGTGACAGTTGCAAAATTCATTAGTGGCTCAGGAATAAATCCTCTGTGGACCGCCCCAAAGATAGGTGAAGTAAGAGGGTTTGCACTAATTAATCCTCCGTCTTTAGCAATGCTGGGTATTAATGATAACATATGCCCCTTTCAGAAGCCGTGTGTATCAGTTCAAAATTTTGTGGTTGCAAGTGACAGAAACTGACTCCTGGCTACGTTGGGCAAAAGGGGGTGTTATGGCATGATATTGGGAGCTTAGATCAATGAAGGCAGGCAGGAACCCAGCTTGGCAGCGGGCACTATGGAGGTCGGGACAAGGCACCAACTGCTGGGGCAAATGGGTCTCCTCCCAAGCACTCTTTTCGGTTCATGTCCCCTGCTCCCCATTCAAGATCCTCCCAGATTAGGTCACCTGACCACCTTTTAATGGATTAGGGTCGTGAAGGACAGCGCTCAGCAGCTTCCATAGGGAGTGGGCAGGCCCCTTGATTAGTGCCCCCCCAACCACCCCCATAACATGACCAGGAAGAGGAAATTCCCCGTGAGCAAAATAGTGGGCTGCAAAAGAGGAAAGAGGTGCACGTGTCCCAAGTGTGACAAATGTCTGGCATACTGCATGTTATCTCTGAATCAATGCCAATTCCCAAGGCCCGCAGGCATCAAATGTTTTGCTGCAAAATCTCCTATCTAAGGAAAAACGAGGGGAACCAGGATTATTCCATTCAACGAAGACTCGGGTTGGGGTGGGGCTAATGGTGTGCAAGCCCAGCGTCCCTCTGGGAAGGCAGAAGCATCTCTGGGCTGGAGTCTTCTGCTTGTCGTAAGGCGTGTGGCATGGGGACTGTCATCCCGCTTCGCACAGATGAGAAAGATGGGCTCTGTCCCCACGCTCTTCGCTCTGTGGCAAGCTACTTCTAGGGGAGGAACTTCCACTTGACAAGGACTTGCCTGGGAAATAATGGCCAGCTTGTTTTCAGCTATGCCGAAAGGTAAAATCGAAGAGACGGGCTTTATGACAGACATGCTGATCGGGCAACCCAATGATAAAATGGCCTCATACATTCAACACACTTTTACCACGTATCTACGAGGCACGGGCTAGATATTAGCAGGCAGCGTTGTTTTAGGCGTAGGGTTCGAGAGCCTTCCCAGGTCCTTGGGTTGCCCTGGGGCAGATAGCCCTTCCTCCTCTGCAGCAACTCATCCCCAATACAGTGCGGGTGGGCGGGGGGCTCATCTGTAAGCGTGGGGTGCACAGCGATTGCAGGAAAGCCTCATCAGACAAGGGCACTTTGGCTGAAGGACAAGGCTAAGGGTAGGGCTAAGGGAGCGTCAGCCCCTTGAAACCCCTGAGGCGGAAAGGGCAGGGCTGGGCAAGCCCAGAGCACACTCTGTGTCCCTTCCACGTGGGAAGATTTTCTAGAAGGAAATAAGATTCTCGCAGCTTTTGAGAGCGTGGCATGACGACTTCCAAATGCGTATCTCACAGCCACAGCGGTCTCTGACCGCAGACTCGTACATCCGACAGTCTCCAAATCCGCGCGTCCACAACGGGGTTCGTGATTCTCGCCCCCCAATCTTTTCTCCCCGATACTTAATCATCTCAGAGGACGGCAAATCTCTCCACCCACTTGCTCACCTGGATGCCTCTTTCCACAAACACCCAGGACATGTAGGGTCTGTCTGTTGCTCTCCACTCCCACGGCCACCTTTCATCTCTCCCCTGGACTGCCTGCAGCTCCTTATGACTGGTATTTTGGTTTCCCCAATGCGCGCAGCCGTCGGAGGGAATTGTAAAAACCTTTCAAGTCACACGTGGTGTTCTAGCCGGGGTCTCCTCGCCAACCACTGCCCCTCCACTCCCTGTACTCCAGACACGCAGATCTTCCTGCACTTTCTCTGATGGTTGTGACAAGCTCTCACCTGCCCTGGGGCCTATCTCGGCAGGCTCCGCTGAAGAGCCCTGAGCCAAGGGTGCCCATTTCGGGGAGCGCAAATGACCAGCCTCCGGTGCCAGGGCCAGTGCCCTTGCTCAGCCGTTGGTGGGGCCGCCCTGAGAGGAGTGTGACATCAGCTCAAAAGCTGAGGCTGACGCAGAGGAAGCTGACAGGTGGAGTCCTTTTATGAAGGGGGATCGGAACAGTGCTTCTCCATGTCCGCTGCAGAGAGTCAACACATACCTTTCCCGTCACTGCCTCCTCTCCAGTTAATAGCTGTCCCTCCAGAAGACTGTCAGCTCCGTGAGAAGAAGGAGGGATGCGGGCAGAGAGGGAGAAGGACGGAAGGATGGGGGAAAGGAGGCAGGAGCAGAAGGGTGGGGCACTGAACGAGATGGCAGCGTGTGAGGGCAATCCTTGACCTTCCCTTTCCCTCCCCTCCACACCTGCCCTAAACTCTCATGTCCTCCAACCTCTGAGCCTTTGCATACGCTCTTCCCTCTGCCTGGAACAGACAAACCCAGGCTTTTTTCCCACTCATCATTCAGGTATCGGTTTAATTTCACTTTTGCAGGGAGGCCTGCTCCTGAGCCCCTTTATCTGTTAGGACAAATTTCAGCTACGAATAACGGAAGCTCAACCTAACAGCGATTTAAACAGGACAGAGGGATGTTTCCCACTCACGTAGATGCCCAGAGGTAGGCAGGCAGCGTGGGTTTGGCCACGTTCCTCCGAGAAACCCTCAGGGAACCCAGGCTTCTTCTATCTTGTTTTATCTTGAGCAGTCTGCATTCTCAAGGTCACTTCATGGTCCAAGATGGCTGCTCTGGCCCTCACTTTCACGTTCATATTCCAGCCAGCAGGGAGAATGAGGGGCCAAGAAAGGCATGCCCCCTCCCTCTAAGGGCACCTCCTAGAAGTTGTGTACACCATTGGCACTTGGGTCTATCGGCCAAAGCTTAGCAGTCATGGCTAGCCGCGAGGAACGCTGGGAAATGTCTTTATCCTGAGTAGCCACCTGGTCAGTTAAAATGTGGGATTCTGACTATTGATAAAGGAAAATTATTGGGCCACCACCCCTGGGAATCTCTGCCAGAAAGTCAGTCGGCATGAGGTTCTCCTCTTGTTTCTATAGCTTCCACGCCCCACCTTCAAGAATTCATTCCAGTTGTACTCGCTCAAGTCTATTTTCACTGCTGGACTTTCGAGTTCCATGATGCTGGTGACCTGACTAGTTCGGTTCTTCCCTTTGTTTCCAAAACACAGGCGCACAATAATACCAAATGGATATTTGTTGAATGAATGAAAAATACCTGTCATAGGGGCTCCCAGTGCACTGGGACACACTTATGTTACAGCAACTACCGGACTGCAAGTGTGTGTGTGTGTGTGTGTGTGTGTGTGCGTGCGCGCGCATACATGTGTGTGCACGTGTATGTGTTTGTGTGTGTGTACGTATGTGTTTGTGTGTGTGTACTGGGGTATAGGAGATGGGCTGGGAAATGTCACCTTGGGCTATGTCCCCTGAGGGAATGTCTATTCTAATCTTCCTGGAATGGGTTTTGCATGGTAGTATTTTTTTAATTGGGATTTTCTATTAAAAAATAATACATGCTTATCATTTAAAAATTAATAATGCAGATATTTTGCTGTAAAAACTGTAGCTCTCTGAGGCTAGATTAGATTACTGGACCCAATTCTTCACCCTTTCTGTATCCCTCCCAACCCTTCACTTTATCCCTTGACTTTGAGGCTTAGCCATGTGACTTGCTTTAGCCAATGAGATGCTAGCAACAATGAACCGAGCATCACCTTGAAATGTGCCTGTGTGGTTCCACTTCCCCTCCTGTGTCTGTGCTGTTACCATGAGATGAGCTTCCCCCATGAAATGGCTGCCCCGTTCACTGGCTCGTGACCACAGACCTGAACCCCAGCCAAAGCAGGGCTCCCTGGTGGAGTCCAGGCCAGATCAGCCAACCTGCAGATCAGTGAGCAAGAACTGTTTCAAGTCACTGAGGTTCGGGGTTGTTTGTTACGACAGCAACAGCTGACAAATACACTCACCTTCCCCCCGCCTCACCTCATTTCTACTCCCTAAAGGTAACTGTGTTTCTGTTTTCTCAGATCTTTACTCTGCTTGGGCACATAATCACCTCTGTGACTAAACCGTGAACTTCTCGAAAGCTGGGATGGACTCATTCATTTTCACCATTTCCTCTTAGAACAGTGATTAAAAATACAGTAGAGCCTGACGACGGGCTTTGGCGTGTGCCATTTCTACTCAATAATGTACCAGCCGTGTGACCTTGGCTAAGCCGCGTGACCTTGCCGTGCCTCACTCTTCTTAATTGTAAAGTGGGAATGTGAAAGGCTAGATGACATGGTTGGTAAGTGGCAGTCTCCCAGCAGGGTGCCTGGCATACAACATGACGTCTTTCATCGTAGGCACGGAACACGAGTGTGTTGCTGCTTCGGTAGATGCGCCTGAGAGAAATAAAGAGCCGATGTGGGCAGTGAGGTGGCTCAGGGACCCTTAGCAGTGGAACCACTGCCCATCCTTGAGCGTGCTCACTGTCTTGTCTTGTCCCTGTCCTTTGTTTGAGTTCATCTTACCTCACACCTAAGTTTCGCGGGAGGACGAGCAGCTTTGGCCTTTGGATGTCGGCTGGCAGAGTGGAAAGCGTATGTTCGTCCATCAGTCAGGAACCCGGGGTCCTGAGGGCTGCCTCAGGCCATTGGGCGAACCACTCAACGCCTGAACTAAACGCAATACCGCCGTTATCCCCATTTTGCAGAAGAGGAAACTGAGGCATGGAAAGGTTTTTTTTTTTTTTTTTCAACACCTCACCAAAGAGCACAACATCAATTCTGGCAGAGACCAGACCAGACTCTTAACCTAGTGCTTCCCTACTATACCACACTGTCTCCCAGACGGTCAGGAAAGCGATGTAATCTGACCTAAGAATTCTCCTCTGGAAGCTTCCCTCAGCCTGTCTATCTGAAGATAAAAGCAACCACAAATTCAGTTTACATCTTCTTTTACTCCCTAGCCTGTTTGAGCCAAGGCTGAATGGTGCCAATTTGCCTATGGTGGTTTTTATGATGTGGGCTGGGATCACTGGGGACTGCTCTGAAAACCATCAAATTCATTTCAATTAGAAGTGTAACTTAATGTCCAATTTTCAAACCAGATTCCCTAGGTAAAAGAAGGCCATTTTGTTTGCCGAGCTGCCTCAACCCAACGCACGGTATTTCTGCGGACCCATTACGCCCAGTTGTGCGCCCTGGACGGGGCGCTTTCTCCAAGTTACCAGGAGGTGCAACTCAATCCAAAGAGGGGTGGAAGAGTCAGCATGGAAAATGGGGGGATGCATGAAATCCGAACCAGCGTAGATCCATTCCAGAAGGTTGCCCGGGGATTCCTAAAAAGAACCCAGGGAAAAATAAATACATCTCATCCTTATTAACACTCCAAGCCTTTAAATGAGTCCTGATGTTAATCCCTAAGAGATGCCTAAATGCCTATTTGAAATTGCTGCCCCACTTGTCTTATAAAGCAACTTGTACTTCTTTTTATTCTCCCCATGTTCAAAAATAAAGGAAATTTCTTTTGCAGTCTAGGGCCAGGGAACAACCCAGGCCTGGCTTTGATTACTGAAAGCTGGAGAATTTTGAGTGAAAGCTGCAGCCGGCTGCCAGCCTTGTTATTAGCAATAAGCATCAAGCCGTTCTCGGGAGAGCAGGGGCCTTAGCAGCACCTGCAGTGATGGCTGGAGGTACAAGGCTGAATCAGCAGCCGCAATCAACAGAGAAATAACCCCTTATATTTATATAATATCTACCGACGAGCACCTCCAATTGCCATGCTCCTGTTTAAGATTCTACTATGGCTCCCCATCGCCCCTTGGAGCAAGTCCAAGTGTCCAGGTTTATTGTTCCAGGTCCTGTGACAACAGACCCCACCTTAGCGATGCAGGAGACTTCTGCTTTGCTTTTCTCTCTGGTTTTAAACAGCTTTCCGGGCCAGACATTCTTCGGCAGCCTGAGGGCTGTCATGGAGAGCGTGGCAGGGTCTCGGAAGCTGCGGAGCGTGGTGCAGACCCCAGCTCCGCCCCAACTTACGGGGCTGGGCGGGCAAGTTCCTCACCCGGCCCAGGACTCAGTTCCTTTCTCACGGGCAAGGCGACGCGTTCAGAGTGGGTGATCTAATCTGGCATTTCCTTTCAGGATCTGACATCTTACCATTTTCCTGTCAATGGCCCTTGCAATTGCTTTGTTCCTTTGTCGCCTCTATCCTAGAGGCTGGCGGGGCTGTGATGCTCACTTCCCAGCCTCTTTTTCAGCCGGCAGTGGCCAAGTGCCGCAACTCAGGGCAATTAGACACCAGGAGGTCGGCTGCTGTGGCAGACGGCTACGGCGCCCCGTGACACATGCCCTCGGCCCCCCTCCGAATTCAGTCTCAGCTGCCCACAGTGAGACGCTGGGCGGTTTCGTGTTCTTTGGACTCACTTCGCCAAGACAACATCCACCTTCACGTGGGAACAGTACATCTCTGTGCTCTTCGCTCCGGGGCTTCTCCGATACTGGGCCTGCAGCCAAGCAAAGCCTGGAGGTGTGGGGTTCATGCCCTTGGGGTCGATCCTCAACCAGTGGACAGGGCCTGGTGGGTAGATGCTCCAGCCGCTTGTGCCTCAGGGGTACAATTCCGGGAGGCAGTGTGTACACGTCTCTGGAGGTCCGGCTGGAACTGAGCCTCCGTTGCCCAAGGCAGCAACCTCCTTAGCGCAACTTTATATGATCCTTTTGCCTTTCCTCTTTTGCCCACCTTGCTTCCTTTTCTGCTCCCAAGGATCAATTGCCTAAAAAGCTATGGGCACTTGAGTCTTTCTTTCAGGCTCTGCTTTCGGAGGAACCCAAACGAAAAGAGCTGGCGTCACCTTCCCTCTTTCTTCTATTTTGAATGCAGATACCGATGTGATGCCTGGAGCCAAGCAGCCATTTTGGGACCAACACGAGGGACAGGCTAAGAAAGGGGCAGAAAATTCCATCGCTGACATCTTTGGGTGACTGAACCAACACAAGCAACGGCCAACTTGTAGATTTCTTGTATATGAAACTCTTATTTATGTAAACTGTTGCTACTGGGACGGAACATGATTCCGATACATTAACTGTGCTCCAATGTGCTGCTACAATCAGTTTTAATCTCTGCGTCTTTCTTCACATGGTTTCCTTTACCTGAAGCGCCCTCTCCACTCCTTTCTGTTGCTCTAACTTGTCTTTTTCTTTAGTGAACCAGATCGATACTCACCTTCTAACTCGTTCCCCCAATAAAATCACGGTTTTTGGGCTTCTCCAAAATTCTTCAACGCCTTTGTAAATGGAGAGCAAAATGCAATCTCCTGTCCACCACGAGGTAACGCTGGGGTTGTTCTACATCATGCTTTCTTAGGCCAGTCTCACCCAAAATGAGTTTCTCGAAGCCAGGGCCTGCATTCTCTAGTGCTTCTACAACCTTCCACACCTGCTTAAAGAGCCTTGTATAAATGCAAAGGAGTCGCATGGCAAACACATGTCACTTAGGCACATTGAACTGCGGCTCTGTGCACGTGTGAGAGAGAGGGTACACGATGTGAGTGGTGTGCCCGGCTCCACACTGAAGGCCTGGGCCGGGGAGCTTCTCTCGGTCATCTCGGCTTTTTGCATTGCCCTCGTTTCGGAGGTGACAGTCTTCTTTCGCAGCGGAGTCTGGAAGATACTTTTGTAACAAGCCAGATACTTATTTTGATATTTTCCGCTGCATGGGAATTTAATGAGAAGTGACTTCTTTTTCCCTGGAACATGGCCACACAGGGCAAGCCAACTGGTCCCTCTGGTGGCCCATGAAAGAAGGAGTGATCTATTCTGGCAGGGCAGGGACGGTGGCTGTGTCAAGCTCCTGGAGAGATGGGGTTGTCTCTGGGAGGAATCGACCCCATGTGATCTTCCCAACTGACTGAAGAACCTTGAGCCCCGTGCAAGGCATGACCTCGTTTTTCTCATGTCCTCTCCTTTTTTACTACACCCTGGGCCATTGACTCCACTCCCGACCTTGGCCCCTTGGCCCCTTCTCCTTGGCCCAGATCTACACCACATGGCTCCTCCTCCCACATGGCCCCGGCCATCAGGACCCTGATGTATGGACAGACTTGTTCGACTGCTCTCCCTTCTTGCCCCTTGACCCGCCGGGGCCACCCTGCGAAGAACCATATGGTCCCCTGGGTGTCCCTCCGCAGCGTGCCTCAAACTGATTGGTCTTCGTTTATATTCCCACCAGTCCTGCCTGAGACCGGGCCCACAAAACCCCTCATCGGGGCTACTGAAATAGCCTCCTAGCTGGTTCCTCGGTCCCCATCACATTGTCCTGTACACTGCCCACACGTTGTCATCCTGAAGGGTGACCCTAGGCAAAACGTTTCCTTGCTGGAGGTCTTCCAGTGACTTCCCTTCTCTCACAGCATGAAACTCTGACTGCTTCCTTATTTTCTAGCTAAAATGAACACCCCACTCTTGGGACGAGATACCTTCCCCTTGCAGACTTCCACCTGTGGCTTCTGCTGTCCCCTCCCTAGTGGAAGGCCACTCCGTTTCAAGCTTCAAAAGCCATCTCCTGCCTGAAGACTTCCCAGACACCTTCAGCCAAACGAACATTTCCCTCCCTCTTCCTCCAGAACACTATGTCCTTGGACCCTGGCATTCGTGGGCCATCGTCTTGCATTGTATTCATTGACGTTTGGGGACCCTCTCCTCTGCTGACATGTCACCGGTTTTGTACATCCCGCTGCATGACGAGGCACTGACCCTTGCACTTGGCTACGGGCCTGGCACACTCCGCTAATCTCATTCCCAGCATTAACGTACGGAGTTTCCACAACGGCCCTGCGGAGTAGTCTGATGCTCCTATTTTTCAGATGAGGAAACTGAGACCCCAAAGAGGCGGAGCCACGAGCCCAAGTTCCCACAGCTTAGGAAGGCACAGAGCTGACATTCCAACCAGGGAGTCTGCCCATTACTTTCCCTTATAAACTTGACCTAGCGGCTTCCCAGCTCCGTGCTTCAAAAGCCACATACACAAGTTGGGACGCAAAATAACCCCAGTCCTCCTCACCTGAAGGGACTTTTATGGACATGGCATGTGTGAGAACACGTAAGAGCACTTGATCAACACTAGCAGCTGCGGACAGAGGGGCGATGGGTGTTATGTCGGTGACAATGTGCCACCAACGCCGAGCGGTGGCACTCAGGCCTCGATGACTCCGAGTCACAAAGTTATTCCAAATATTCAAATTCTCCATGTGAAGAGGGTTAAGGATTATTACCTCAGCCAGTTACTTTCGGGGATATTTTCCTTTGCACGAGAGTGCTATATCATACACATCTGTCTAAATAAATTTAGAAGTGCTCTTTTAATAACTATACAATAAAAATTCTAAGTGGTATGAAAGCATTGTGCTATAGTTTAAATGGTAGCATATATATTGTTTTTTTTTTTTCTGATTGGGACATAAACTATTGGGAGGGCTTAGAACTGATGGATCGCAGAGTCAATGAAATACCTTGCCACCAGGGTAAAACGTAAGGGGCGTGAGAACATATGACGGGGCACCCGCCCCCATCAGGGGCATCAGGGAGGGCTTTTCTGATGCCGTGACATCAAGCTGAGGCCCATCCAAGGGTAGGAAGCCAGGAGAGAGCCCCTCGATTTTCTTGGGAAGAAGAAACAGAAAATACAGTCCCCATTTCCTCCTGTCCTAGCAGGATTTCTCCACCCGTGGCTCCAAGGGAGACCTGACCCCCCCTCCCCCACTCCTTTAGAGGCGCTTTAAGGCCAACTGTGCTGTGTTCAGTGATGTCCCTGCCTCTTAACCTGGGGATGAACGACCCTGACCGAGGCAATGAAAAGCCAGCTTTTAGGGGCAGACAGGGAAACAAACCAGGAACTAAACGAAGGTGAAATCAACAAAAGGGCATCTTTGTGATACACAGAAGCCAGTAGGATAACTAGTAAGTGACCAGAGGTAGCAGAGACGGTGACCATATGGCGTACGTACCCTCCTCGCGTCTTCCTCACCCTTGGAAGATGTGGCTAATTGATCATGGGACTCTCTTCCACTGTGCCCAGATCTAGGTTCGGAATCCCTCTAATCACACTGTTGCCAGGCAGCCCCTGTCAATCAGCTGTGCATCTGGCCCTGACACTGACAGAAGGAGCACTGGGAGCACAGCCAGGAGCCTGGCCACTATGTCTAGCTCTGCTTCTAGCCAGCCGTGTGGCCGGGGACAAGTGATTTAACCTCTGTGAGCCTGGTTTTTGGAGTCTGATGGTACCTACGTTCTCTTCTGGTTCTCATATTCTAAAAAGCAAATAGGCGCGCCTGGGGGTGGCTCAGTCATTTAAACATCTGACTCTTGGTCTCGGCTCAGGTCATGATCTCACAGTTCGTGGGGTCGAGTGCAGAGCCTGTCTGGGATTCTCTCTCTTCCTCTCTCTCTGGCCCTCTCCCACCCATGCTCACTCCCTCTCTCTCTCTCTCTCTCTCAGAAAAAAAACAAACATTAAAAAATAAACTAAAAGAGAGGTGCCTGGTGGCTCAGTCGGTGAAGCGTCTGACTCTTGGTTTCGGCTCAGGTCATGATCTCACAGTTCATGGCTGGGTTCGAACCCGGCACTGGGCTCCTTGCTGACAATGCGGAGCCTGCTTGGGATTCTCTGTCTCTCCCTCTCTGTCCCCCTCTCTCTGCCTCTCCCCTGCTCTCTTTCTCTCTCAAAAATAAATAAACTTTAAAGAAATAAAAAATAGCAGCGGCGCTGGAAATTAATGCAAAGACTCCATGCCAGGCGGGCTTAGAAATCACATCAACATTTTGAAGGTCTACCGTGTACTCAGTATGGTGGCCAAATATTCTGTAAGGAAACAGAGAAATATAAACCTGAACACTCAAGAGTTTGCAGTCAGGTCCGGGAGGCTAACATTTGTGTACATGAATGCATTAGATCAACGAGAAACTGGGGCGGAGCGAGCCAATGGGAATTCACAGACGGCGAGCTGAAACGGGGGAGGGTGGAATGCTATCAGTCACCACAATAATGCTCTGGAACGTTCCTCCCCCTCCAAAACAAATAACTAAGCGTTTATTTCATTCCTAGGGCTGCAAGTTCTAGCTACTCCGGGCTGGACTCGGCTGGTTTGCGCCGCGTTTGCTCACGCTTCCATAGCCAGCTGTGGGTCAGCTGGGTGGCTCTGCTGCCCCCGGCTCACAGGCATGAGGGCCCGCTTGTTGTCGGCTGTTCTAGAACAGCTCTGCCTGGTGTGACTGAGGCGGCTCGGCCGCGCTCCTTCCGTGCGTCTTCCTCTAGCTGGCCGGCCCAGGCACGTTCTCAGGACAGCAGTTCGGGTACCAGAGCACAAACGGAAACACGCAAGGACTGACTCCGACTCTGCCTGCATCACTCGGCAACCCCCCCCCCCCCAGAGGAGGGGGAAGGCTGCGCGCAGAGTGTGCTTTCATAACTTAGAAGACAGCTTGCCGTTGGGCCGAGAGACTATTCGCTTCGAACCGAACTCCCGATAAGGTGGCCCAGTAAAGGATTCCACCCAGCTATCAGCTGCACATCTCGTGAAATGCACCCTCGCGCCCTGATTTTCCGTGCTTCCCCACCTCCCTTCTCTTGCCCCCTCACTCCCGTTGTCCTGGGTCACCCCCCTCAGAAAGCGTCGGCAGGTGAGTTGGCCTCAGCCTGCTCTCGCACCAACTACACCTTCCGTCTATAGTTTGACCCCTCGAGGACATAAGTGCAGGGGAGGGGGGCCCAGATATACCGGGAGATTGTATGACACGGACTCTTCTTCACCTCAGACACACAGACATTTGGGTTTGTAAAACGGCATTTGGGTTTACAAATGGGTGTCCGAGGAAGCCCGATTAGGCAGGAACACTCACTAAGAACAGATCATTGGCTGAGAGACAAGAGTCACTGAGCCCACAAGACTGGATTCAGAGCTTTGGTCTTAAGACTAGCTTAGGACCACGGGGCGCCTGGGTGGCTCAGTCGGTTGAGCGTCTGACTTTGGCTCAGGTCATGATCTCACAGTTCCCGAGTTCGAGCCCCGCGTTGGGCTCCGTGCTGACAGCTCAGAGCCCGGAGCCTGCTTCGGATTCTGTGTCTCCCCCTCTCTCTCTGCCCCTTCCCTGTTTGCGTTCTGTCTCTTTCTCTCTCAAAAATAAATAAACATTAAAACAAGCTATCTTAAGATCAGATTGTAAGGTACTATGAAGATTTTCTTGGGCACCTCCTTACCCATCTTCCTACCAAAGAGGATCCTTTCATTTTATGCTCTAAACACGGGCAGGAGACAAGCCTAGAAAGATCGATACAATAACCCCAGGTTAGAGGGGTAACTCATCATAACCTGAAGTATAACTACCGCTCCGTGTGTTTTCATTTCAATAGGGGACGCTTGAAAAATAGAAGTTCATCTCCATAAGGAGCTCAATATCTAATGGTGAAATTTTAAGTGCCCTATCAATTGGCAGGTAAAATACTCTGTGGTGAGCTTTTGCTCAAGTAACCCTACAGAGCTAAGTCACAACTGTGCCTTTTTGCAGGGTGAGTCAGAAATGGTTGTCGTCTAAAAATAAGATAAAAACAGAGAGGGAGACAAACCATAAGAGACTCTTAAATACAGAGAACAAACTGAGGGTCACTGGCGGGGTGTTGGGTGGGGCGATGCGCTAGGTGGGTGACAGGCGTTGGGGGGGC
Organism: Cryptoprocta ferox; assembly: GCA_028646485.1. Lineage (NCBI taxonomy): Eukaryota > Metazoa > Chordata > Mammalia > Carnivora > Eupleridae > Cryptoprocta > Cryptoprocta ferox. The sequence goes on from CM053579.1 coordinate 75,006,755, forward strand.
ACTTGTTGGGATGAGCTCTGGGTGTTACACGTAGGTGATGAATCACTAAATTCTATTCCTGAAATCATTATTACACTACATGTTAACAACTTGGATTGAATTTTAAAAAAGAGTTAAAAAAAAAGAAAAGAAATGGCTGTCTCATCAGGAAATTCGGTCTCAGAGATGCAGTGTAACTTGCCCACCGTCTCTCAGCTGACTAGTAGCAGAGTTAGGGATATTTCTACCCCTCCTGCCACTACCCTAGGGTGACACGAAGGAGACTAAAATATGAGACACCCATCTTGTCATACTGTGAACATAACAAGGTCAGCAGATGGGGGTCAAGGGCAGTGGGCTCAGGGAACTGTTCCGTTTAAGACCATCCCTATGAGTGGGTCTAGCACAGCTGTCTTCCCCTCTAGGCCAAGGCCATGATTCCCAAGGACGGGGCCTCAGGTGGCGACATCCTGTGAGTCTTCCCGGCCCAGGCAGCAGCCCAAGGGCTGTGGCCACAGCTGCAGCTGGAGCGGTGGCTTCGAGAAGCAGAAGGCCTACAGCATGCAGGCCGTGCAGAGCCAAGAGTGGGGCAGAAGGTATGAAGGACGTGGTCGTTCCCCTCCACCAAGGTGCTGAGCAGCCCAGGGAAAAGCTCTTGGCTTCTCTGAGACTCGGTTTCTCAGGACGAATGGACGCAAGACTTTCCTTACCTACCCCAAAGGGTCGTTATGAGGCGCCACAGGGAAGCTTCTCTAAATTTAAGCGCCACAGAAATACAAGATGAGGAGGGAAAAGCCAAAGTCTCTGCGGAGCCTGCGGACGTGACGGAGGACCACAGGCTTGGGGCTCACACAACACGCGTGCATTCTCTTCCGGTTCTGGGGGTCCGGAGTCGTCTGAAGTCAGTCTCATGAGGCTTAAGTTAAGGTGCCGACAGGGCTGGTTCCTTCTGGGGGCTCTGAGGGGTGGATGCATTTCCTTCCCTTTTCCGGCTTCCAGAAGCCACCTGCGCTCTGGGCTCCTTGGCTCGCGGCCTCTCCTCACGTCACTCCAGCCTCTTGCTTCCAGCCTCACATCTCCTGCCACAGACTCTGATCTCCCGCCTCCCTCACGCGAGGCCCCTTGCAATTCCCCTGGGCCCACCTGGACACTCCAGGCTACCCTTCCCGTCTCACGACCCGAAACTTCATCCCATCTGCAAAGTCCGTTCAGCCCTATCAGGCGACACATGCACAGGTCCGGGGATTAGGATGTGGGCCTCTTGGGGGGTCCTTAGTCCACCTATGGCGAGGCCCGTTCCTCCCTCTCTAACAGAGCCACCTCCTGCACCCGCCCCAGAATGCTTCCTAGCACACCCCGCCTGTGTCCCGACCAGACCCCTCTGATACTTGACACGTTTGTGCATGTGGGCCAACTTCCAACTACCGGCACCTGCATGGAAGGCTTTTGGCCACCTGAGCCTGCTCTCCCCGTGCAGATGGCTGGAGGGAGGAGCCAGGGAATCAGGGTCCCCCACATCCTTCCTCCCTACCCCGGGAGCAGGCCTTAACCACCGCCTGACACACATAATTACTCCAGTTCTCTTGCCCCTTGGTTGAAAGAACTGAGGTGTGTGCTACACTGCCCCCTGCAGGTCCCCAGAGGAATTGCCCTCCAGTTGTCCACACTGGGAACTATCTTGGTAACAACACTCCCTTGGTTGGCTGGCTTCTCCGCCCTGTCTCTTCCCACTCTCCCATTGGTGTTTTCTAGAATTATCTCCCAAGGAAACTATTCGCACTCAAATCTTGCCTCTCGGTTGTGAATATTGCTCCCAAGCTTTGTTCACGCAGCAGTCGTGCCCGCAACCTTTCTTTTCTTCTCTCGCCCATCAGCTCATCTTTCTAAACCCTCTTCCTCCAGGAGGTCTCCCCCAGCAGGGCTGTGCCTGCCAGTCCCGCCTCCTCCTGCCCATCCCAAGTGGTCACAATAGCTGTTGGTTCTATCAAAGAATCGGGCGAGACAGTTCAGCATAAAGGTTAAGACAACGGATTCTGAAGCTCGAGTCTATGATATGGGTCCATAACCTTCTCCACCACTTACCAGCTAAGTAAAGGCGGCCAGCCTACCTACCCTGGGTGAGCCTCTCCGTGGGGGTGGGAATCGAACCCACCTCGTGGGTTCACTGTGACAGACAGATGCTAGCACACGCAGCCTGGCACATAGCAAACACCTCATCAGTGCTGGCTATTACCGGTCACTTTAACAAGTTAGTACCCACTGCACTTTTCGCATTGCCCAGGCCTCTTGCTCTTCCTTTTGTTGAAGACTCAATAGCATTTTCTCTGGAATGTAAGCTCTTTGAGAGCAGGGCCCAGTATGTGCTGCTGATCTCGGCTCCTACCCGGTGTCTGGGGCAATGCACCCATGTTTGATCCTTTAAAATGAGTATCCTACACAAAGGAGAGAAGGAGAAAGGCACGAGGGTCTGAAACAGGGTGGGAGGAGGAAGAAACCACGTGGGGAAAGACAACCGACTTCTTTGCGGGGCCAGCCTGCTCAGGGAGCCCCGGGCGGCTCTGAGAACCAATTTTGCCTCTGGGCCTGCGATAGACGGAGATGCACTGCCCAGATACCCCTTCAAGGAAGGTCGCGCTGCCCAGCTGGGAGGAGTGTGGTTGGCAGACAGCCTCTAGCTGTCAGCTCCTTCCGGGAGCATCTCAGCTGCTAAGAGCTGTCTGGCCCCCGGTCAGGCCTTTGCCCGAGGTGGACTACATCCGGACACTGAGCAGCGGGGGAGGGCAAAGGGCCAGACGTTTCTGTCCGATAGGAGTCTTTCTAGGGGCAATCCTTGCCCAGAGCACCCCCCTGGGCCGGTGCAGCCTTAGGTGCGCACGGCAGCTCCACCCCACCCCCACTCCCACTTCTTCCCCTTCCCTTCTGCAGGTGTTGACCTCCAGCAGACATTGTGCCCCATGGCCCCCTACTCCTGCTTCCAGAGAGTACAGCCTGTGACCTCCTTCCAAGTTCAAATGAATGCCTGAGGCGCTCTTTGGAAGTTCAGGGACCCAGAACCACCTTATTGTTTTTCCTCTCTGGCTGTTCACCTCCTCAGTGAGGCGAAGTGTCCTGACTTGAGCCTGGGAATGTTGTGAGCTCACTGTCCTGGGGCCCAGACAAATGAGAGCTGTTTATCTTTCAACTTCACTTAGAACAGTAAATAAAAAAACCTCATTAATTCAGACTGTTCTTATTTGGAATTTGTGATGATCCAGAGAGTGGCTTGCCAAGCAAATGGAGAATGTAAGCACGATTGTAAGGGAACCATTTCAACAATTTTCCAGAGGGAAAAGCCCCTTCTCTTACTTTAAAAAGCACCGGTTGACAGGCCAAAAAATCCACGGGACATTCTGATCAGTTTATATCAAAATACTTTTTTTTAAAGGTTATTTATCTATTTTGAGGGGGGGAGGGGCAGAGAGCAAGAATCCCAAGCAGGCTCCACACTGTCGGTGCAGAGCCTGACACGGGGCTCCATCCCACGACCCCGGGATCATGACCTGAGCCAAAATCAAGAGTCGGACGCTTAACCGACTGAGCCGCCCAGCTGCCCCTATAACAAAATACTGTTTTAAAGTCTAGTTGGCATCATTCCATGAACTGAAATTCGATGTGCCATTTACTGAGTCCTTGTTCCCTCCACAGCATGGGGTAGGTCTGTGGAATGTACCAAGAAAAAACGTTGCAGTGCATTTCTTCTCACACGTTTAAAAGTGCTTCATCAATATCTAGACCCGGCCTCAAGCCTGGGAGACACTTGTTATATAGTAAGTACTTGTGGGGCCAACGAACAGCAGTTCAGACTGAGCGCCCGCGGCACTGGTCACCCACCACCCGCCACCTGCAGAATCTGGTCCCTAGAGTCCCCACAAGCTGCTATGTTCCCCGCTGCAGCACGATGGGACGCCCCACACAGCCCGCTCCCTCCCCCAAGGTTGTACACATCACAGAAGAAATCCTTGCCCACAACAATCAGCTGTGATCGCGACCTTTCTGAAAAAAGACCCCGTTTAAAATGGCCGTCGTGACCTTGGCTTCACACACTTCGAGGGGCCAGAGCTGGCTGGGTTTCTGGCCTGAGGCTCAGCCTGCAGGCACCCAGAACTTCCAGACAATTACCATTCCCCTGGAATTGCCCTCACTCCTGATTGCTATTGGTTAATTAAAGAAATCGAGGCTCCAGACTGTGTTACCCACCCATATGTCACATCCGATGTAACTAACGAGTTCTCAGCAGAACGGAGTTGTGTGGGTGCGTGTGCGTGCGTGCGTCCGTGTGTGTGTGTGTGTGTGGCAACGTTGTTAAATTTGATGCATGATGCTTCTCTCCGCAGAGAGGGGTTCCCTTTCTCCCCTGTGACTCTTCAGCTGCGGTGCAAATGCTTACGCTCTGCGAGTTGTAATTCTGCATATTTTCTAGCATCACTCGAGACATTTTCACCTTCGTCGTGCACCTTGACTTTTCCAGCACTTGTAAGTCCTCATCCAAAGAGCCTCAAACACTTCCTCAACTCTTTCACTATTACCAGTCTAGGGAGATAATCCTTCTCCTCTTCTTGCAAAACAGACTACTAAAATGGCTGCTCTTAGAGACTCATCTCATCAGAATTGATTTTCTTAGGTGCTTTGGGATGGTAAACAGAGACGGGGTCCTGCACTCAAGGTACGGTCTTGCTGGAGAAATAACATAAGATTCCTGCAGCATTTGCAGAAGAGTAGATTTCATTTATTCACTCAGCAGATGTGTATTAAGCATTGTGTTAGTTAGGATAAGGGCTAAGGCGCTGTAACAAAAAGCCCCCCTTAGCGCCATGACTTACAAAAGAGAGGAACTCATTTGTCTCTTGCGTAACATTTCGAAGGTCGGTGGTCTGGGTTTGGAAGGCAGTTTGGCTCCCTGCAGTACTTTAGGGATTCCAGATCGCTAAAGTAGGTTGGTTCTGCCACTCACTAGGCGTGGCTGTTGTCTGTAAGGTCAAAGCCCGGCCAGGGCACATGCGTGTCCCAGCTTGTGGTAAGGTAGAAAGGAAATTTCAGGGCAAGCAGCTTTTAAAGCAAGTGAGTCATAGTTGCACACACATCTTCCCGTTCCATTCCATTGGGGAAAACTTCGTTGCATGGTTACAGCTAGCCGCGAAGGAGGCTGGAGATGTTGTCTCTACCTGGCTGACTTTGTGTCCAAGGAGGAAAGGGAGAATGCATTTGGAGGCGCAACCAACAGCGTCCCGCAGGCATCTACTGTACGCCAGAGACTTCCAGATCCACAGTTACAACACTGGTCAAGAAGACGTGGCAGATGATCTCAGAGGGCTTAGAATCCTAGTGTTTTTGTGAAGCAAGGAAGGAATCCAGGTTCTGAAACCACGCCTGCACTCCTAAGCCTCATGCTCTGCGAGTCCTGGACTTTAAAGCTATGTCTTTTCAAACGTAACTATTTGCCGGAAGACTCCCCAGAGCTCAGACAAAAATGCAGATTTTGTTAGCACCACCCTGGGAGAGCCGGCCCTGCCCTGCCTGCGTTAGCTTAGTTTCCTGGGCAGAATGCCCTTGTACCCTTGGCTTAAGTCATGATTAACTACTGGGTTCCTGAAGCGGACCATTCTTTCATCCTCCCCTGCCTTTACTCAGGCTCCCTCCTTTATGACGCCCTCCCCTGAACAATGGCTCTCAGCAGCCCCTCCCCTTTACCAGCCCAGATGGCCTTGACGTTGACACTTAGACCTGCTGCTTCCACTCTCCTCCCATCATACCTGGCGCATGTCTTTAGGGAGGCACAGTGGAATTTCAGGCTAGCCATTTTGGGGCCAGAGAACCCGGGTTCTGGCAAATTCCAGCAATTAGCCAGCTACTCTATTGCTGAGTTCTGTCTTACCCACACGACCAGCATCCATCTCTCTCAAATGATCCTGTCCCCTTCCTCACCAGGGAAGGGCCTAACTGCTTGGTGCCGTGCTCCCAGAGGGTGGAAATACATCACGATAATTCACTTACATAGAGCTTCAAAGCACCGGGACCTGGGGGTAGGGCAGCTGGAGGGGGGGGGCAGTGAGAAGACCTGATTGTCCCGCTATCTCCATCCCTCGCCAGCTGTGTGACTTGGGCAAGGCTCCTCTAGTCTCTGGGTTTCCGTTCACGCATTGGCAAACTACAGTGGCTCATGGGGACAACTGGTAGCTAAAGTCCAAAGGGACATCTCTGGTCCCCCGATGAGGTTGTATCTTGACACAAGGAAGCAGCCACAATGTGGTCCATTTCTCAAAGGGCAACAACCGACACATTCAGAAGCCAAGTGGCTTTGACTGTCATGTTTGCTCAGTAGCACTGAAGATGCTCCAGAGACCCCAGAGAGGCAGCTCGGCTCTGCCCTGCCCTGTGGCCTTCCTCTCCTGTCCCTTGATGGGTGATTCTGGCCAAGGCCGGGGGTCTCCTGTCATGACTCTTGCTCTTCTGTCCTGTCCGGGACCAGCCCCGCCCCCATGCCCACGCCCTGCCAGTGGGCTCCACGCATCTTTGTTCAGGCCCATGTCAGCCCTACTGATTATTATTCCGTCCAAATGCCTCTGTCATTCTGGCATTTTCATTGATTTAAATTAAGAGTCAGACTAATAATTAATGCAAACTCTTCCCCCCATGCTCACCCCCTGACTGATGGATTCTCAGTGTCAAAACATTAACCTTTAGGTTTGGGACCTTGATGCATTCAAACCCCTAAATACCTGATAAGCAAGCAAACTATAGAGCTATTCCCTAAACCGACTCTTCCTATCTCACCAGCCTTTGCTTGTCTATGCAAATAGATATTTATCTCGGGAGCAAAAAAACCCTATATTCAAAAAGACACATACGCAGAGAACCAAACCCACCCATCACCGCACAGGTGAGATTTGAAAGCCAGTCAGCAGTTCATCCGTCTCATCCAACTCAATGCTTGGAAGGAACCCCGTGAGGCGGTATGGGGCCACCAGCAGGAAATCTGTCAGCCCCAGGGAGTGGGACCAGACTCTCCCGAGGGTGCACGAGGTGTTGGGTAGCCGACGGCCCTAATCATCAGCGGCTTAAGACATCAGTGCTCACTTACTGGTTCACGATTCTGCGATCTGAGCAGAGCTGGCTGGGGAAGGCCCACCTCCGCCTTCAGGCAGCGTCGCCTGGCGTGGCTTGACTGGGGCTGCAAGGTCCACTCCCAGGAGGGCTCAGTCCTCCAGCTGGCCAGGTGGCCTGGGCTCCGGGCTGGGAGCTGAGCGGGGGTCGAGGCCCGGGGCCCCTCCCTGTGGCTTGGGCGTCTCCCAGCATGGCCGTGAGCTCCCAAGAGGGAGTGTGTACGACAGGGCGAGCCCCAATGTGCAAACGATTATTACGTTCCTGCTCGTTCGTGCTGGCTAGTGTCACGTAGCCAATCCCCGAGCCGGTGTGGGAGGCAGACTCTGTACACAAGGCGATCGTCAGGGGCCCGACTCACTGGGGCAGGGGAAGGAGGGGAAGACAAAAATGCACAGTTTACCGCAGGTGGTAACTGAGGGGGCAACACGAAAGTAGTTTTCTTTAAACACGAGCACGGCCCACCTTGTAATTCAAGTATTTGTTAGCAACTGCTGTCCAATCATCTCTTTTAAATAAAGAAATAAATAAAAAGGCAGGGCCGGTTTAGCTCTCCTTTTAACACTCAGGAGTCAAGTGGCTCTAGGGTCCCCCAAGGTCCATCATTTTGGTTCCAATGTGCCACGCCCCCTTAACCCAGCAGTTCTGTTCTTTCTCTCAAGGTCCCCGTCAGCTCCTACACAGGGCCATCTTCCTTAAGCTGCAGCCTCAAGATACCGAGGAGATTAAACTTGCTGGATATTTGAATTAAAAACAGAAGCTTCTAAATGGATGGATTCGGAGAGCTGGAAGGGCCCCAAGCCACCACCTGAGGGAGGGGAAGATGCTGAGGACCCCTCTGCCACTTCTGTCACAATGTGTCGCACCGTCATTGCTCATTCTGTGTTTCTATTCGTTCTCTCTGGATCCGTCTCTGACTGGCTCTCTCTCTCTCTGCCCTCCGTCTCTCTCTACCTCTCTTTCATCTTGTGTGACTTGTCCCATCTCGTTCCCTTTCTCTTTGTGACTCTGTCTCTCCACATGTTTCTCTCCGTGTCTCATTGCCTGTGTGGGTCTCTCTCTGTCTCTGTCGCGGTTCCTCTGGGGTCAAGCTTGGTGCTCCCAGCTGCTCTTCCATCCAGACCCTTCCCAGACGGGCACAGAAAATATGGCTGGAGGGTGAGTGGCCGTCGTGGGAATTCGGTGTGGGAATGCCAAATTCAACTGGGAGGGCAGAGAACATACACATACAAACCACACTCCCGGGAGTACCCGCAATGGGGGGGTGCTACCCCCCAGCTGTCAGATGGGCAGGGATGGCTTTGGTGGCACAGAGCACCTTGCCCATGGCCACGCCCCATGCTGGGCAGCCCATATCTAGTGACGGATTAACACAGACTTATAGAGGCATGGCCTTCTCGACCCATCTCTGAAGGCCCATTCCAGCTCTGCAGGTCTCCATGGAGTTGGCCAAGGCCTGCTTCCCAGCAGCTTGTCAGCGCCATCTGCCCCCTCCCTCCCCAGATGTTGATCCCAAGGTCTCTCCTTAATTAACATTCTGCATGCTAACTCAGTCTCCAAGTTTGCTTCCTGGGAAACCCAGCTCGTGACGCTCACAGTCTCTCTCTCTCACACACAAACCCACAGGCACACAGCCGCTACCTAAGTTTCTTCTCTCCCTAATGCCCCATGCCCACCTTTCCTCCTTGGATCTCGCCTTTGTAATGTTCTGAAGCCCTTTTCTCCAGGCAACTCACCCCACTTGGCCTGTTTCTTGCCCTCACAGTTCCCAGCAGCCAGGTGGTAGGATGGTCTCTCAGATTGTACTAGAATCTTTGGCAATTCCCTTCTTTCTCCTCATCAGCACAGTAGAGAACATGGGCTAGGAAGGGAAGAGGCCCAGTTTGGAGTCCTGACCCCATCACTAACCAGCTGGGGGATCTTGTGCAAATCATTCCCATACCCCATGCCTCAGTTTCCTTGTCTGTGAAAGGGGTTCCCATGAAGTCTGCCTCACAGCCTGAGAAATGGCACCTGCATTTGCACGGTGATGTACTACATAATCCTTAATGATATTACATATATCAGGTCACAGAGGCGCCTGGGTGGCTCCGACGGTTGAGCATCTGACTCTTGATTTTGGCTCAGGTCATGATCTTCTGGTTCGCGGATGGAGTCCCACGTCGGGCACCGTGGTGACAGCATGGAGCCTGCTTGGGATTCTCTGTCTCCCTCTGTCTCTCTCTCTGCCCCTCCTCTGCTCATGTTCTCTCTCTCTCTCTCTCTCTCTCTCTCAAAATAAAAAGATAAAATAAACATTAAATATATATATCAGGTCGGTTATTTAGTTCATGTGACAATTCTTTCTTTAATTCTTTTTCTTAGTTTTTTGCCTTTTGGTTCCGTGATTGTTCAAAGGCAATGAACTCTTGCCACCAGACAATCCAGCAATCTTACTATTTACTGAGCCACTACTATGATTTCTCTTTCTAGTGCCTAATTTGATCCCTACAGCCATCCTATGGAGCTGGCTCTATTAATCTCTCCTATGGATGGCAGCACAGAAACTTGGGAGGCTGAGAATTTATTCAAGGTCACACGGCACAAGTGATTGCTGGGGTAAGATCTATACCTCGGTTTGATCGTGTCCGAGGCCAATGTTGCACAGGGGTAGGTTAAGTCTCTCAGACATCATGACCTGAACCATGAGATGGAACAGAACCCATCCACGGATGTGAATCCTGGGAATCCTAGGGAAGGAATGATGACCTTCAAACTTCATGAAAAGTTGGGTTTGAGTCGATTTACTACGCAAGAGCCAGGGGAGCACAGAAGGATCTGGGTCAGGAACCCTGAGATCTAGTCTAAGTTCTTCTAAGCGGTCAGAGGGAATTTCACAAATCTCTTAAATGTGGTGGGTTTCCACTTTCTCATGGCGGGGGGGGGGGGGAACAGGGTGTGGTCACGGAGGTCACTCCCTTCTGGCTCTGGAGTGCAGATCTCTCACTACAGTGCCTACTCTCTCCCCTCTGGCTTCCCAATTCCCACCTAATTCCTCAGACTGCAGCCCCAATCTTATCATCTCAGAGGTGTCCTCACTGACTTCATCGTGTACTCACTGACCCCCTCCATTTCTGGCTGCCTGGGGGCCCTAACTCTTGCCATATTCATTTAGATAGATCCCTATTCATGTGCCACAGGGCAGAGTCAAGAGCTCATATTTGGGCTCAAACCTACATTTAAATGTAGACTCTGTAATTGATCTGCTGTGTGACTCTGGGCAAGTCACTGAGCGCTTCTGAACTCAGGTGCCTCTTTGTAAAGTGGTGATCCTGCTTTCTTCCCAGGGCGACTGTGAGAAAATGAGATAATAACTTCAAGTATGGAAAACGTCCAGGTATTGTATCAATCTTAGTTCATGTTATCATGATTACGATTCATGAGTAGTTCATGCGCAATCCTCCTGAGCATTTCTAGAAGCTGGGGCTTCCTCCTTTGTCGTACCTAGAATGTGTTTTGCGTGCGGTTGGCACTAAACGCTTGAATTGACCTGAACTGGGTCTGATATCCAGGAAAAATATCGGGTTGGTATATTTTCTGTTAATACATGAAGACAACTGGGCTTTTGAGAAGCAGGCAGAGCCTCTTTCATACCTTGAATTTTAGAGAACACAGGACCAAACAATTCCTCCAACCACCCGCTGGCAGAAGCTAGAATATTCATTTTGCCTTAAGATCAAAGAACGCAGGCTAGTGGCTTCCCTCCAGGATCGCTCTGTGACAGGCAATTGCCATATTGGAAACACAAATCCTGACCCTCTGGGGCTTTGGGCCAAAATCACATGTATGTCAACAGAAACACAGGTTTGCAGGGGGTGGGGAAGACTCTGCAATGGGAGGCCAGGGATAGGCCGTTGCAGGAAGAGGAAAAGGAAAACTCTGTCCTAGAGAGAAAGGTTCAAGACCCCATGAGACCCTCACAAGTGTCCAAAAGAAACAGGGAGGCAATGGTAGGAGATGAAAGGTGGGAGGTAGAAAGCAGCAGTGCCTGCTTCTCTTTCTCCTCCTCCACCGCCTCAGTCCCCCTCACCCAGAGGCCTTGATAACCACCTCCCTTTTGTTCTCCTGGCCTTAGGGGCGGTCACCACTTCCTGAAGTTTCTCATCTTTGGGTTAACTTGGGTTCTTCTGTTTCTTGCAAGCCTCCCAACACCTGGGTAACCAATGCCTTGTTTTGAATCCCTTCTGGAATACCTAATTGGTTTCTGTCTGCCTGACTAGGTATTCTATTATGTGAACTAGACATCAAGGGCCAACAGCATTTGGTGAGTGCTATCGAGGAAGTCTCCCTTCCATTCATCTTGGAAGACATCTGACATCATAATCTTATGTTGCAAAAAGCATTTGGTTGAAACGAACTGGTTAATCATAATAACAACATCTACCCTAATGCACAGACGCTGAATCACTGGGCTGCACACCTGAAACTAATATAGCGTTGTAAGTCAACTTTACTCCAATACAACAATTTTGAAAGAAAGAAATAAATGGGAAAAACTACCTGGGAAAATGTGTCAGAGATACACAGTGGCCTCTGTCATATCCAGGCCTGATACCAGGCAGCAGCGTGGCACAGGAGAAGGCCTGCTGGCGCGGATCCCGTGGACATACTCTCTAGAGCTCGTTTTGCTGCTGCTGAGCAATATGATCTTGGACAAGGCAATCGACCCCCCTGAACCTTTGTCTCAACATATATGAAATGAAATGATTGAAATAAACTGTCTCAGACTTCCAAACACGGCTCAGATTTGATGAATCCCAGTATACATCCTGGCGAGTTATTTCAGAAGTATGATGGGAATAGGGACTCTGCCTTATTGGTCTTAATAACCATTACACCGTTTGGCCATAGACATTCAATACATATGGATGGACATTAAAAAAATAATATAAAACACATAAATAGCATTTCTCACGGGCCAGGTATTATTCTAAGCACTACACATATAGTAACTTGTGAGAAAGGCACTATTATTGTTTGCATTTTAAAGCCAAGTACATGGAGGCCCAAGGCCCAAGGAGTGAAGTTGTCTGAAAGACATACAGATTGGAAGAGGCAAACTGGTATTCAAACTCAGGAAGTCTGGAGTCGGAGTCCAACTCTTAACCACTGGCTTAGCGTGGCTTTCTCCGAACGCAGACTTTTGGAGACGAGCATTCAGGTTCGAGTAATTTATTTGGGAGATGATTTCAGGAAGCACTGTGAGCAATGAGGCAGGAAAGGGAAGAAGGCTGATAAAGAACGTGCTAATAAGGGGGTTGTTGCTCTGGGCATAGGGGCTCCAGCCATTGCGGGTGTTCTGTGAGGCTGGGTGTAACCCAGTGTGGAGGATGACTCCCTTTGTGTTAATCCCCTGGCCTTGTCAGCCAGTCCCTGCATGTGCCACACACATCCCCATGGCCAGAGGAGAGCCTCAGCCAAAGAAATTGAGGAGGGCATAGGCACATCATGGGAACTTTTCCACACTGCTTTCCCAGCCGGGCGCTGGCATGTCTGTTGAGTCGTATACAAGTAACATGGCAAGTTCAGATCACTGTGCAGAATACAAGGAAATTATCAGAGCCTCTCTTCCCACACCCAAGGAGATGCTGTTAACGTCAGCAACCAGGGTGACTTGCCCTCCATCTCTCTTGTCGTAGCCTGTCACTGTGTCACCCAGGCCTTACCTCCTGCTTCTTCCTCTCAGCCTCCCTACTGCGGCTTCATTCAAGCCTTCACCGTCTCTCACCAGGAATGTTGCAAGAGCTGCGGCCTGGCCTCTCAACCTCCAGTCTCTGACCCTTTTTCCAATCTCTGTTATTGCTGGGGTAATCTTATTAAGATGCATATCTGATCATGCCCCCTCTCTGCTAATCCCCCTTACGACCTTCCATGGCATTCAAGGAAGAAGCCAAACTTCTCAGGATGGCAAACGAGGCTACTAGCTATGGATCCACCCCCCCCCACCTCCTCCTAAATTCATGGCCTCATTTCCATGCACAATCTGCTATATCCAGCCGACACTGTTCTAGGGTAGCCAGGATTGTTACCCTACACCCACAGCACATGCCCGGGTCACGGTCACTGAATGCATAAGTCAATAAACACACACCAGATTCCCACACACTTAGTGAAATGGTCTCATAAATAGAATGTACATATCACAGACAGGAGGGGTACAAGATGAGCCACTGAGGGCGAGAGGAAGTATTAGAAATACACACACACACACACACACACACAGAAAGAGAGAGAGAAGAGAGAAACACAGAGAGACAGAGAGAGGGAGAGGGAGGGAGAGGGGAGAAGGGAGAAAGGGGTTAGCTCAACTCAGACCACTGTTTGCATCACATCTACTAACACCCCATGGGCCAAAGCACGTCACAGGTGCAAGCCTAATGTCAAGGGGCGGAGCAGTACACATTGGCTGCCATGAGGCCATGGCAAGGATGCAAAGATGTGAATGTGCAATACAGAGGAGTAAAAGATTGGAACCAACAGTCCAGTTTACCATATTATGTATCTATCATGTTAGTATAGCGATACATACTTATATAATTTATAAGTATATATGTAACTTATAAGTGTATATATATCTAATGGGAGACCTCAAAATGTTTTAGGGATGAGGTGCGAAATCAACAAAGTTGGGAAACAACTTTGTCACAGTGTTGGAGGTAGGACGTTGGTCCTCAGAAGTCATGGACTGTGTCTGTCAGGACTACTGAATACCCTTTTGTTGATGGTGGAAAGTGCTTAGACACGCTGCCTTGTGTCCAGCAATGCAGGAGTGTCCCATGGAGCCTCACGGTCATGTGACACCAGCGCCTGAAAGTCTGACATTTGGGAGAACCAGGTTTGAATCCTGCTCCACCGCTTATAAACCCTGTGATCTTGGGTCTATCTCTGAGTGGTTTGGGGGAAAGTTTGCTCATCTGTAAAAAGGGGTTGTATCACCTGCCCTATCTACTTTGTACGATTGTTATTAAGGTGAAATAATAAGAAAGCTCTTTCAAAGGTATAAGTTGTCGGGGCACCTGGGTAGCTCAGTCGGTTGAGCGTCCAACTCTTGGTTTTGGCTCAGGTCATAAGCTCATGGTTCATGAGATGGAGTCCTGCATTGAGCTCCACGCTGGGCATGGAGCCTGCTTAAGATTCTCTCTCTCTCTCTCTCTCTCTCTCTCTCTCTCTCTCTCAAAACAAAAAAGAAAAGAAGGTGTAAGTTGTTTTAGCTGGGTTTCCCAAGACTTGGAGACTGGCTTGGTGTTTAAGTTGCTTGTGTGCGAGGGATCAAGGGAGCACTGATGGGGATGGGGGGGGGAGAGGAGAAAGGAAGGCAGCCACTAAGAGGTAAGCTCATGAGTGGTTTAGTGCTCTGGGCCACCGGGGCTCAGTCCCGCGGGTACTCTGAGAGATGCAGGCGAGTATGCCTTAGCGTGGTCCCACTCAAGGGGTGAGTCAGCTGGAGTATTTATGCACCGACTTCCTGTCCGACACTAGTGGAAGGCCACTTCCTCGGCCCACCTAAATGGTCCTGGGGTCTGTGGCAGGAGCCAATAACATCCCCTGGGCACAGTACTCCCCGCCCCACCCCCATGTGTAAGAGTACATGTGTATGGAACTTCTGACTATTCAAAGCACGTATGTCTATGCAGCACGAAACCGTATAGTGTGGTGGTTATAAGCAGTGACCCTGGTGCCAGACTGCCAGGGTTCCAATCTCACCTCAGTGAGATTGTCAGCTGCATGACCTCAGGCAAGTTATTCCATCTTTCTGTGTCTCTGTTCTCATGTGAAAAGTGGGGCTGCTAATGGTGCCTGTCTTGTAGAGATTCCTACGGTGAAAGCATTTGAAACAGAGTCAGGCACTCAGCAAGTGACATTTTATGATGTCCTTACAGGAGCACATGTAAGGCAAGCAGAGAGTGTGATTCCTGGTCGAGAGCGGGGGAAACTGAGGCACGGGGAAGCTTGTACACACTGACTTGTTGGCTGTAGACCATTTCTTTCAATTCTAGCCTCGGCTCCTTCCCAGACCTCAGTCTCACCCTGCTCCGAGCCTGCACAGGCCGGGTCCTGGGAGCTCATGACTCTGGCACAGCTGGAAACACCAGTTTCTAGACACACGCGCGCGCAGGTGTGTCTTCTGCATCCTGGTGCTTCCGAACGGCAGGTGCTCAAGGAGAAAAAGGCAATGCTTCAGCACGAATGCACACAGCCAGCCCAGGCAGCTGCCCTTCTAGGAGCTGTGGGCCCATCAGGTGGCCGAGGAGCAGATGCTATGGGGATGTGGAAGGCCCACCCTGCACCCTCCCCTCCCTGCATCGCATCTGGTGGGTACCCCAGCTCATGTTCTCTCTCCACACACAGAGGAAGACAAACACGTCATTCCCCTGCCTGCAGCATCTTCTAGAGACCTAGAGACACACGTGTGGTTTAATTCTAATCACATTTGGTACCATCTCCTGTCCTTGGTTCCCTGTTCATTAAAACATGTGATAAGAAATAAGGGAACTATAATCCAATAAAGAGAGAGAGAGAAAGAGAGGAAGGAAGGAAGGATGGAAGGATGGAAGGAAGACCCCACTAACAAATAAGGAAAAAGGACACGTAAGTACATAGATCAAAAGGAAGGATCAGACTCCCCTGATCTAAAAGTCAAGGGTGGGAGACAGAGGAGACAATTATAGTGCCTGCTCTCTGGCAAGAGACCCTCAGTGGTAGAGGGCTGCGACAGTCCCGAGTAAATCTGCCCGAGACCGCGAGAGACCGGGGGCCTGTGTGTGGCCGGAATAAGGACATTCATGTCGTTAGTGCAGAGGGAAGAGGGAAGCACAAAGTGAAACACTCCGAGTGTGTTCTATTGATAGATCTAAATCGAACACAGGAAATGGCCATGGCCACAGGGCTATGGTAAATAGGAAGGCAGCTGTGAGGCTCGCGGTGTGTGCAGGGGAGCGTGGTGTAACTCGGGACCGCAGGACATCACGGTGGGTCTTCCGCCACAAAGCGGAGGCTATAATTGTCTCCCTCTCTATTTCAACCCTGCCTTTAGATGAGGGGTGAGCTTTATCCTCCCTCTTGGTCTATGCGTTCGTCTGTCATTAAGGGAAGGGCTACAGAGGCCCCTCTGAGAGGCAGGCAGGAGGGATGCACAGATGAGGGGGACGCCGGCCCCAGGCTCCCGGAGCCCCCAGGCTGGAGGAGGAAACAGACTCCTCTTCAGAGAAACCGTCTCCAGAGCAGAGAGGATGGCAGAATGACATGCCTGTGCTCGTGTGCTGTCCAGCCTCCAGGATGTCACCTCCAAAGAACCGGAAACTCAGTGACTGCGCTCTGAGTCACCGAAGATGTGCAATTTTAGACTGCAGAGGCTGTGACATGCTCACACGCGCTAGCAGGCCCATGGGAAAGACAAAGGTCCCCTTCCCAAGGCTGGAAACGGGGCACACTTGTCCTACGATGCAGGCTGACACTGTTGTACATTTGTCTGGAACGAGCTGGTGGCCATCAAAGCCATGGAGCCAGTCGGGGGAGTGAGGCTGGTCCGGGGGTGACCTGGGGCCAGACGTTGTCCTCTTGGGCAGGGGAAGCAGTGTCCTCTGATGGGGTGATCTGGGGGTCCCTACTCTCGCCTCCAAGTTACACTATCCAAAAGAAAGACTTCCCTTTGGCTTTCTTTTTCTTTCTTTTTTTTTTTTTTAGTTTATTTATTTGGAGAGAGAGAGAGCACGAGCGAGGGAGGGGCAGAGATGGAGAGAGAATCTCAAGCAGGCTCTGTGTTATCAGAGCAGAGCCCAATGCAGGGCTTGAACTCACGAACCATGAAATCATGACCTACGCCGAAATGAAGAGCTGGATGCTTAGCCGACTGGGCCACCCAGGCGCGCCTTTCCCCTTGGCTTTTTTTTGTTGTTGTTGTTGTTGTTGTTGTTGAGAGAGAGAGAGAGAGAGAGAGAGAGAGTGCGAGCAAAGAAGGGGCAGAGAGAAAGAGAGACACAGAATCTGAACCAAGCTCCAGGCTCCAAGCTGTCAGCACAGAGCCTGACACAGGGCTCAAACTCACGAACCATGAGATCATGACCTGAGCCGAAGTCGGATGCTTAACCGACTGAGCCACCCAGGCACCAGGCCTTGGCTTTGAAAAAAGAATTGCTTTCACCTGCCAAAGACTTCACATCTGGAGCAGCAATAGCATTTATTCTGGGCTGCCTCTGACATCAGCTTGCATGATGCCCAGGGCCTCTTGGGCACCTGGCTTCTAGTGACAGGAGCTCCCGGGGTAGCATGCGATGGGCAAACACATGGAGGTATTAACAGTTTCTTAGACCTTTCTGAAGGCCCAAAGGCTTTGGAAGGGAACAGAGTGGCAGGTAAAGTGGCAGGTTCCAGAAGTGCGGAGAGGGAGCTGTCCCGTAGCCTTGAGCAGCGCCGCCTCTGGGTTGATGTGTCTTTCAGAGAGGAGCTTACAAATGTTCATCGGATGGACCACCGTGGGCCCTGATGCGCTAGGGGCCAGGGTGTCTGTATTGTTAGAGACAAATTCATCATGGCTTCACGATGTTGAAAGGATGTGGGGCATCCGCGCACGGTTGTGTCCTCCAGTGGAAACCTTTCCATCTCCAAATGGCAGCGTGTGTGTGGGGGTGTGGGGCAGACACTGAAGGTTGTTTAGACAAGGGCCGTTCCCCTGCATTCCTCGCTAAGAGAACCTTGCCTTGTTCCACAACAACATGTCCCAACATCATGATTAGACCAAGAGAACCAATGAGATATCAGAGGATCTGGGATGGAAGGATGCCGGGAAGTAGTAGCCAGAGGACAAAGCAAAGGGTCACAGGGAATAAGGCCTCCTACTTCTTCCTTAGCTTCTTGCTAAGGACGCCAAAGGCGTGCTCGTGGCAAAAGCCACTGTTCGGCACATTTTTCTGTTGTACTGAAACACGTCCTCACTGGCATTTCATACGCCGGATGGAAATCGTGCACCAGAGTGGTCAATACAATGAAAACATGCACTGTGAATTCTGCCACATGGTAAATACAAATTGTTCTCTGCTTAAGTGGAGAGCAGAGCCTTACCAACACCAAATCTATTCACAGATTGATTGGTATCTATTGCCTTTCATTGTGAAGGAGCCCAGGACAGCAGAAATGTCAATGGGCTGGTGTCCAGCTCTGTGATCCCGGGCTTTAGCTCCCTCTCTCTCTGCATAGGAGAAACAAAAGGGGTTGAAATAGAATCAGGGTCTCCTGACATTCAACCTGGCATTAGTCCAGGACAAATTTTCCAGACTGCAAATTTACCGCTAAAAACCTTTAGTTCTTAAAATCTATAAAATTCATCTTTAAATAAAATGTCTTTAATGTGAATTAATGTTTTATTTCAGTGATAAAAGAAATGAATGAGAAAGAGTTTAAATAGGTTTTCACTGTTTATTGAAGAATTTAATAAATATATATTACATCTATATAATTTTAATTGATCCACGGTGGAGAATTTAGAGAGCGTGCCCCTCCTGAGTAGAGTTTGTGTTGGGAAACACTGCACTAGATAGATCTTTAAGATTCCTTCCAGCACTAACATTATGATTCGAAGTAGAAAAATGTGTTGGAGTTCTTTGCCAATACAGAGAGCCAAAATGGCGGCCGCGGCTGGTGGTGTTCTAGTTTCAGGGGGCCAGGGCAGAAGCACTCAGAATAGGAACTGGGATGGCGTCCTGCTTCCTGCCTCTTGTTCGAGCCCACACTGCCTTTCTGGGTCAGGGAGCTGTTTGCCAATACCATGCTTCCCTCATGACCCTGAATGAATATCTGAACGCATTGTTCTGTGGAAGTAAAGCAGAAAGCTCCAATTTCGGAACCCTGTCAGAACCTAGCCTGTGGAGAGCCATTTCTTATGCCCTTCTAATTCTCATTTTAATAGAACAAGATCAATGGCTGAGAGTCGGGCTGTCAAATAATGGAGGGCTATTTACTGAGCACTGTTACAGGCTCAGTGCTGTGTAAACACACGTCCCATTTTTTCTAGGACATCTTCATATCCATACTCTAGAGAAGTCGATATTAAAAAAGGCCCGATCCCATTTTTTTCCGGACAGGAGAAAAGCACTTGGTTCCATAAATGGACAGATTGGATAATTTTGCTCTGGAGTGGGCTTGCACTCTGATTTTATTAAATCCAACATGATGAGCCAGTTGCAATAATTGTTGAGACTTATCTCTTTCAGGGTGGCCTTAGAGAGCCTCTTAGACTGAATTGTCCTGACTCAAAACCACAGCTGAGTTTTGAAAATGAAACCCAATATCCCCAATGTCTTCCCATGACAGCCCCGAAGTATCTTTTCTCAGAGTCCAGGATTCAACACATCATGATTTTTCATCACACGATCTTATGCAGCCAGCCAAGGGGAGTTCCAGCGAGTTAATTATTTATCCCGGGACCAATGTGGCAGAAGATATTCTACCATTTCTGCTGTACGATGGTCTGACCATCAATCAGGATATAAAGCAAGAAGTCAATGCCGGTTGAATATATGGATGTCTGTTTTGGGATGAGGGAGTGATTTAAGAGAAAAGGGAGCTGGATCAGAAATTGAGCTAGACTCAAAGAACACCGCAGGTAACAGAAGGCCAGTACACCATCTTTCCACGAGGGGCGAGACTGCCTGGGAGTGAAACTGACTCCAAGGAAAGCAGTGAGATGGAGAAAAGGAGATAGATTCTGAAGGTGAGCTCCTATTTCTAGACAAAGCCTTGTATTTCCAGTGGCTGTAAACCCAAAGATTCCTTTTTCCATTAAAAAATAATGAAAAGTTAAGTGGACCAGCGATGCGGTCCAAAAAGTATAGTTTCTTTAGCAGGGAGACAGGCAGCAAGAAAGGTTTCAGAATCTTCGGGAAGGCCAACTAAAGCAAGGCCCAAGAAACTGGGCTCAGAGACTGAGAAAAAATAATGTTGATAATAAAAGTTCTTGGGAAGTACGGAGTGCTTCATGGTTTCTAAACAACATTAGCTCTCAAGAGCACACACAATATGTACTCCAAATGTGGTTTTCAGGGCTGCAGGACACCATGGGATTATTGGTCTTTGAGTAGTGTGTGTTTACATGAGTAATGCAATCTAGGGTGGCATTAGTTTTTTGGGGGCACCTCATTCGCCTGCCACAAGGTTCCTAGGGGGTTGGTAAGTCAAGTATCATTATTTATTATTGTTCCCATTTTTATTATAAAGAAATACTCAAGGTCACAAAGCTAGTAAATAGCAGAATCGGGAATGAAACACATAATATCTGACTCTAAGATCAATGCGCTTTCTATTATCCATCTGCCCATCCATCCATCATATCCATCATCTATCATCCTTCTATTATATTCGTTCATCTATCTATCTGTTTATCTATTCAACAAATACTCATTGGGCCCTTCTGTGACAGACACTCTTCCCAGTTCTTGGAGATAAAAAAAAAAAATCTAACCTTGGTATCTAGGCTTCTCCAGGCTTTGAGAACAAACGAGGTCATGCTAGAATTTCACCTGTATTAGTCACGGTTCTCCAGAGAAACAGAACCCATAGGATGTGAGTAGGTAGAGACAGAGAGAAACTGATTTATTGTAAGGAATTGGCTTACGTGATTATGAAGGCTGGCAAATTCACAATCTTCAGGATGTGGTGGCAGGCTAAAGACCCAGGAAGGAGCTGGTGTTGCAGTGTAGGTCCAAAGGCCATCTGCTAGCATAATTTCTTCTTGCTGGGGTAGGCCAGTCTTTTGTTTTATTCAGGCCTTCAACTGATTGGATGAGGCCCACCCATATTATGGAGCTCAATCTGCTTTAGTCAAAGCCCACTGATTTAAATGATGATCTCATCCCCAAACAACCTCACACAAACATCCAGAATTATGTTTGACCAAATATCTGGGCCCCCTGACCCATCCCAGTTGACACATAAAATTAATCATCTCAATATCTAGGTTGTAGCAGTGTATCATTCTCACCTAACAAGGCCCAGGATCACAAGGTTTTCTCCGAATGCTGCTGAGAATGCCTGGAAGGAATCTTGACTGTACACGAGAACAAGTCCTATCCTCATGGACTCTGCTTCAGGGCCTCCCAGAGGACCCAGCTCCCCTGGGGACCATGGTTGGACCCCCCCAGCTTGACCACACGGCAGCTCTTTCCTGGCAGTGCCAACCTTGTACCCTTAGGATGCTGAGAGCTGAGATAAAGAGAGATGAGGCAAGAATGACCTCTTCTCCAAACTTGGTAGGCTCTCTATCCCTTGGGTCATGGGCAGCTCCCCTTGTCCCTGTCTTGCATGTTGACATTTTCCCCAAAAAGACGAACTGATTTCCCTTAAAATGTATGACCACACATCTCAAAAAGGCACTCTAACCACATGGCAGGCCTCCCTACGAAGTCTGTTATTTTTCCTCTGATAAAAGAATTTCATACCTTCCTCATTTTTTCCAAACTTCTGTATTTGCCCCACTCCGTATTTGCAAGCTTGTGACCCCATCTCATTCTTTGTTGAGCAAGCATAAATAATCACATGGGACCTCCATCTTTCAATGCTAAACCAACAAATTTACTGGTTCTGACTTCCATGCTACCAAGTTCCCCAAGCCAGTGGACACTCCCCTCTCATCTGGCTGGTTCTCTGAGGAGCATTTGGCACAGTTGGCCACTTCCTGCTTCTTAAAATACGCCCATCTCTCTGCTTCCAGGCCACAGAATTTTGCCCCTTGTCCTCTACTCAACCTCTGGTGATGTCATCCAGTTTGTGACTTTAAGTATGGAACCATCTATATTCCAGATGTATTTCTTCAGCCCAGACCTCTCCCCTGCACTCCAGGTTCACGCATCTACCTGCCTAGCTGTGTTACTTTGGGTCCTCCAGGAAGCAGACTGGGTTGGGCATGCGGGAGATTTACTGGGGGGAAGCACCTGTGTGAAGTCAAGAGGGAAGGGAGATGGAGGTCTAAGAGAGCTGCAGTGCATTTCATGGTCCTGATATTGAGGTCTTAAAATTCCTAATAAACGTCTCAAATTTAATATGGTCAAAAAGGAAATGACTTTTCTCACCACATATGTGTTCCCTTAGGTGTTCGTCATCTTGGAAAATGGCCTCACTCTCTTCCAGAAACGAAAGCCAAAATCCTAGGACTCATCTTTTTCTCTTTTTCTCTTTTCTTTTTCTCTCCCATTCCCTACTTTCAGTCCATGAGTAAGTCCTCCTGGACTTACCTCCAAAATTCTGAATCCTATTATTGCTTCTCTTCATGTCCACAGCTACCACCTTATTCTAAACATCTGTCTTCTCCCACCTGATCTCCAAAATGGCCTCTCCACCGCCACTCTTGCCACCTTACAGCCAATTCTTCACAACAGCCAAAGTGATCTTGTGCAGAGGAACTTAGAATATGTCACATGCCTTTGCTTTGGTGGCCTCCCATTATGAATAATTATACTGAAATTCAAGCACATTGCCTTGTTGTACAATGACCTAGATCATGTGGCCCTCACCTACTTCCCCCATGCTCATTAGGATCTAGGCACACAAGCCTCCTTTTTATTCCTCAGATGCATTCCCACCCTCCCCAGGGCCTTTACATACCCTTTCCAGAACGTCACATCACTCGCTGCTCATTCTTTAAAGATCACCTTGCTATCGTCTTCTGAGACAGCGTTTCTCTGACCACCTTTTCAAAAGTAGAACCCCTCAAGTTATGCATTAGTAGAGAATGACTGTTCTTCTCATAGCCCATATCACACTTGGCAATTGCCTTGTCTATGCATCTCATTTATGTATTTATCTGTCCCCCCCCTCATGTAAAACTATGCTCTGTGAGAACAGGAAACTTATCTGTCTTATTTAATGCTTCCCCCACCCCCCCATACCTAGCACAGACCTGGAAACAGTAATAGGAGCATATGGAGTTATTTGTTGACTGCTACGTGAATGAACCTCTCTTTTGCTAAGCCTCAAACCTGTCTTTCACGTGCTATTAATGGCTATTTTAATTAGTAATAGGTTTTGTTGCATGCAACGGTGGCTTGGCCAAATTGTGATTTGTTTTTACTTTTCATGGAACAAGAAATACAGAGGTAGTCAGTCAGTTCGGGGCTGTACCCCGTTTCCACAGTGCCACCAGGGACAGAAGCTTCTTCGTGCCTTCATTTGGCTGTCCTGGGTGTGTGGCTTTCATCCTATGCATCTTCTCTCATGGTCACAAGATGGCTGCACCATGCGTGTCCTGTCTATGCGCCAGGTAAGAGAAAGAGGGAGGCCAAAGGCCAAAAGGTGTAGGTTGAATAAGTCTGCCTCTTTAAGGAGCTGGCCACAGGTTGAGTTCCTCAGGCTTCAGACGCTTAGATGGGTATTAGCATGTGAGAGGTTTAGTAGGGCGTACTTGTAGGCTTAACACATGGAGAAGGGAGAGGAAGGAAGTAGAAGAGGGCAGCAGGAGAAGTCAGGCCAGGATGCCATCCCAATGGAGATCTCGACAAATCTCACTGGGAGCTCTGGAGCCGGGCTGACCCTTGGGAACTGACTCAAATTGGGATGAATGTGCCAGGTATTGTCAATATCCCATGTTGACAAGTAACTGGAGGCTAGCCTCCTGTGAAGGTGGTTCCTTCAGCTGAGGCAATCCATGCAGGTACTAACAGGCAAGGGATGTCTGCCAGCAGCGCTCCCAGTGGCTAAAGCAACACGTTCTTCATTCCTGAAGAGAGATCTGGGTGGCCCACCACAGAGTCAACTCTGCAAGCTCTCTTAGAAGCCTCATACAATGACTTCTACTCATATCTCAGTGGCCAGAACCGTGGCACGTAGCTACCATTAGCTGCAAGGTAGCTGAGAAATGGAGACTTTTAGCTGGGCATACTGCCACCCTGAACAAAATGAGATTTTGTTAATTTAGGACATTTAGGTAGGCCACCAGCAGCCTCTGCCATGGTAGAACAGATGCTCTATCGTCTTCTCCACTTCCCTGTCTTCCCTCTCTACTCTCCTAGTGCTTTAACATTACAAACAAGTAAGCAAGCAAACACACCAGACGAATAAACAAAATGAATGGATATGGGTAAATCTCCTCCCTCCTTTATGAGCCGAAACACAACATTTCCCGTGCACGTCAAAGTTCGTGCATATAGAACTTGCACGGAAGGCTGCCACCAGTGCTGGGGGGCCAGAATCTCAGCCTGGGAGACATAAAGTGTGGGGCAGCCTCAGATATCTACAACAAAACCAGCGTCCCTTCTCTCGCCCCTCACAATTTGCTGCCCGGGTCCAGAGATGCCTTTCTGTGCAGGTCTCCAAGCTAAGGCAAGCATGGCCTCTGACAGCATTGCTGGAGAGAGAGGGAGAAAGGAGGCTTATAGCCAACGGTGGGTGGGGAATGCCTACGTATGCATTCAATTTACACAAACAGCCCTTTTACAATTGTCTAGACAGGAAATAGAGAAGGGAGCTCAGTGGAAAACATCAATTGTGCCCGCACACCTAAATGCTCCAGTGATATGAAAGCAGTAGCAGCTGCAGGTTCTTTAGACACAACTCTGAGCCTTGTTTTCCTGCCCTTCAAATGAGATGCAGGACCCTGGTGGTTGCCTGTCCAGTTCTTATTGCCCTCCTTCATCCTTTCTGACCCAACATCAGTGCCATTCAGGAATCCCCCTTGCTCAAGGAGGTCATGTGCTTCAATGAAATCAGGCCACAGCCCTGTCCTCAGAAGGCAGAGGACTCATGATTTGTCTAAATTAAATATGGCCGTCCCATTCCCTTGGGTATTGGTTAGGCATGGGCCTGTGATTTAGTTCTGGCCAACGCTACATGAGGGGAAGTCTGTTGAAGCCGTCCAGGAAAGATCTGGCTAAGAAAGAAAGACACATGAAGATAAAAATCCCTCTTCTTCTCTTAGACTTCGTGGTATCTGCGAATGACTTCCGGAACTACAGCAGTCACCTTGTGACCATGAGGCAGTCTTACCAAGGACAAGACAATACGCCAAGAATGCAGAGGGAAAGATGGAAGAAACGTGAGACCTAGCTGGCAGGGGCGAACCGCTAAATTAACCAATCCCAGAACGTGCTCACTTTGTACCTCTTTATTATATAAGGTAGTTAACCCTCTGTTGTTTAAATTGGTTGCATCAAGATTTTCCGTTATTAGCGGCTAAAAGCAATCTGACTGATAACAAAGGATATCTGCCCCGGTGAGGATTAAACACAATGACATGTGATACCACCAACCCAACCAAGGCCACTACAGGACACTAGGCCCATAATATATATTTATTCATTTATTTGAATTCCATCTTGCTACAATCTCTCTCAAAATCCCCACTACTCATGTCAAAACAGTGGGTCTTTTATTTGAACATTTTCTTGTCTTTGGCTCTGTCTGGGGGTCACCACCGAACTGGGCCATTGTCCAGCCAGTTCAATATTTGACCTGCTTCCCAACCACTTCCAACCATTGCTCCAGCAGTGGTCTCCAGGGTATGTCTCTCAGCCAGAACCCACAGTGTGGGACTCTGGGCATAAAGACAGAGCCTGTCATTTCTGGCCTAGGGATAATTCCTCCCAGAAAGAATGAGGACATCTTAAAAGGCCCTACACATTTTTAGAAAACATGATTTAGGGAAATTGGAATTAACTTTATTTGGAAATTGGTCTCAGACCCAAGTTAGGAACCTCCAAAAGGAGCCTTGAATTTACAATTTCAGGATTCTTGTGTTGCTTGTCCAATTTGGGAATTAGTGCATAGACTCCAGATGAAACAATTTGACAAGCACAAAAGCAACGTACAGTATAAATATTCTTATTTCCTAACTACTTGTCAGCTATTTCCAGTGAGTAAATATTTACACATTTTCCTTTCCCCCTGCGGAAAGCAGTACTCACATATATGAACATAAATATTTTGGTGTATGTAAATATTTACTCGCACGAGCAATATATTTCTTTTTCCAGTCTCCCTTGTAAGTTCTTTAATAACAGAACAATTCCTGCTTACAAATAAGTTCTGATCTTGCAACTCTCCTAGAATACTCTTCAAATGAGAGGCATTTTATGGTAGAGGTTAATTGCTGGTTAGCAGGAAAAACTGGGGTCAGATCTGAACTTGACATCCTGCTGGCTGTGTGACCTTGGGTAAGTTATTTAGCCTTTCTGAGCCCCGAGTTTCCTCATCTATCAGATGAGGGTAATAGTAGTATCTACCTTATAGGATTGTTGGGAGTATTAAATGATTCAATGCATATAAAGCACTACGAAAACTATCTAGCAAACTGTAAACCCTTAATAAATAAATATTAAATTTTATCATTGCCAGTCACTGAAAATAAGTGTTTCATTCTTTTCCACTTAGCACCATGGATTTAAATGTTTGCAAACAATGCCATAATTTTATATGAGTGTCTCTTTTCCAAGTATCAGTCAAATAATTTTTTAAATGCTAACAATAGATTTTGTGTAAGTGAACCTCCCCAGACTGGCTGTTGATTATTTCCCACAATCCACTGGGGTCAGGGACATCATTTTTTAAAATGTTTTTTAAGTACTTTTAAAAATGTTTATTTATTTTGGGAGAGAGAGAGAGAGAAGAAGGAGGAGGAGGAGGAGGAGAGAGGGGGAGGGGCAGAGAGAGAGGGAGACAGAGGATCTGAAGCAGGCTCTGTGCTGACAGCAGAGAGCCCAATGCAGGGCTTGAACTCCCAAACTGTGAGGTCATGACCTAAGCCAAAGTCTGAAGTCTAACACTTACCTGACCGAGCCCCCCAGGCACCCCCATGGCTATCATTTTTAAAGCATCTTCTGTTTGCCAGGCATTGTGCTTTGTGCTTTAAAAGGCAATATTGCACCAAATCATCACAGCAGCCTTATGAAGGGGATAACATGGGTGTCTCCATTTTCCAACTAAGAAATAGAGGTTCAGCGAGGTTCATTAACTCGCCTTAAGTCAAACAACTAGAAAGCGGTAGAGTTGAGACTCTAGCCAAGGTCTTCTGGATGAGCAAGTCTTCAACATGAGATGACCCTTGAAGCAAGGGCTCAGGGGTCTCTTTGGCACTGTTGTTATGGAAGTGGAATAAATTCCATTCTACTCTCTAACCTCCGGGAAAACATCCATCACCCACAAACCATCACTGCCCCTGCTTAGAGCCTCATCAACACCATGTTGTAAAATGTGGTTGACCATAGAGTGCTTGAGGCACACCCCACAATGCTCCACCTTTTGAGTTTTAGCCTCGATTCTTCTCAGTCACACTTGACCAGACACAGAATCTTCCTGCCCAAGCTCCTGATCTGGAGTTTATGTTGCTCAGAAACTCTGGATGGCGCACGGAAACCCTTGGTTTGGTGCCTGTGGTCCCTCTTCCTCCAAAAGCCCCAGAGGCATCCTCTGATTGGACGTCCTAGTTACATGAGGAGATCATGCCTTCCAGTCACACCTTCCCCAGTTTGGAACCTTTTCCTCCTCTTGGCCACCTGGGCTCTCAGCACTCACTAGACTGGGTCCAGTGAGGTTTTCCAGTATCCTAGGCCCCTGTGGCACTTTCTCCACATTGCCTAGGGCTTAGCCAGCCAAAGCTCTCAGCTTCTCCCAGGGCTACCCCACATCTGCTTCTCCACAACTTCTCAGGTACAGGAAATCTCTCTCCTTCTTCCCTTTTATTGTTCCTAACCTACCTGTCTACATTGGGAATCAGTGCAGGAAACAGAAAGCAATGTAGGCATTTCAGGTGGAAAGGGATTTAATGCAAGGAATTAGGTGCTTTCAAAATCACTGGAAGTAAGGAAGGAGAAAAGTGTTTTGGCTTTTGTGTTAGAGGACAGACACCATCATAGCTATGATCCAGAGGTCAGGAAATGTTTGCTCATTTCCTTCACCCACCTTGCACATCCATAAAGCCACCCACATCCATAAAGCTGCTGACTAGACAGCACACTCTGGGCTCCAGCTGCTGCCAACAGTCACGTGGGCAGAGCCCACTTGGCCGCCTGAACTGCCTCAGAAAGAAGGCCCCCGCCTCACTTCACCCTTCCAAGTCTCTCAGGACTGTATCAGATTGGCAGAACCCTAGTTTGAAGGAGTCCACAAAATGTAGTTTTGAACTTACCAACATTTCCAAATAGAAGGAGGTCCAACTGGAGTTTGAGAAAAGTGAATCCAATTATCCAGCCCAATTCTCTCCTACAGGCCTGCTCTGAATCCCATTTATGAACTTGTGGGTGAAAGACACAACTTCTCATTCCCTTGGGCTCTCTCCCTTAGATTCAGCCCATATTCCTATTCATGAACCAATTAAATACCAACGATTCACTTCTCTAAGAAGCACTTTTGAGCACCTTCTATGTGTCAGACGCTGCACTAGGCATAGGAAACACAGAAAGGAATGAGATTTGGTCTACCCTATTGAAAAGTGCATAGCCCTGAACGGTAGAGGGACAAGAATGTGCATGGTACCGTACAGAGTGAGAAATGGTAAGAAACATGTGTGTATAGGCTACTGTGGGAGTGGAGCAAAGTGTCAAAAAGGAAGGCTCCTGGGGCACCTGGGTGGCTTGGTCGGTTAAACGTCTGACTCTCCATGTTGGCTCAGGTCTTGACCTCAAGATTGTGAGTTTAAGCCCTGCGTTGGGTTCTGCACTGAGTGTGACGCTGCCTAACAAACATTTGATTTGTTCCTGATTCTGCAATCTGGGCTAGGATCGGCTGGGTGATTCTTCTGCTGCCCTTGCCCTCAATCAGTCTGGTGGCTGAATTCAGCTGGCCAGTCTGGTTGGCGGCTGGATTCAGCTGAGCTTTTCTCCCTCTCCATGTAGTCTTGGGGCCTCTCCCTTGCCTGCTCCACATTGTCTCTCTAGTGGGGTCGCCAGACTTCTCAAATAATGACTCAGGGCTTCCAAGGATGCAAAAGCAGAAGCTTCTAGGACTCTGAAGTGTTCGACCAGTGTCCAAGTGTCACTTCTGCTGTGTTCTGTTGGTTAGGCAGTCACAGGACTGGCCCCGATTCAAGGGGAACAGATTATACAAGGGCATAGACACCAGGAGGCAGGGTTCATTGAGGGTGACACATGGTTGGCCAGATAAATAAGGTAGGAAGGGGCTTCAGATAAGGGAAATATGAGCAAAGACATGAGGTTGTGAAAATCTGTGACTTTGTAGGGGACAGGTAAGCACTTCAGGGTTGTGGGAGGGAGCGTATACATCTGGCTTGCTCAGTCATGGCCTCCTCTTGTGCCCCACCCAGCTTCCTTGGATTTGACTTACTTCCTGGCCAATGTCTTCTGCGCTGCTGAACTCCCAAGTTTTAGCTCTTCCTTGATCATATAAATATGGACACTATGTCAGAGACATCTATCTAGCCACCACACTCTTTTCTCTTCTTCCTGCGCAATGAAGTAGACCATCATTTGGCCGTAGTTCCCAGTTTCCCTTGTAGTTAGCAGTGGCTATGTTAACTGAGTTCTGGCCAATGGACCATGGATGGAAGTGGTGATGTGCAGGCATTCCAAACCTGGACCGTGAAAGGTGTGCCATTCAATCTTCCATGTTCTTTCACTTCTCCAGTTGGCTGGAAATAAAGACAACCCTCAAGGCAGTGTTGGGAGCCTTATGTGGAAGACGGCAAAGCCACAGGATAGAAGATGTCTGGGTTCTTGGATCATTGCATGGAGGCTTTCTTTCTGGCCAGGATCACCCACACTGGACTGTGAATGAGGAAAACAAATCCTTTGGGGGCACCTGGGTGGCTCAGTCGGTTAAGGGTCCAGCTCTTGATTTTGGCTCAGGTCACAGTCTCTCGGTTCATGAGTTTGAGCCCTGCGTTGGGCTCTGCACTGATAGCCCAGAGCCTGCTTGGGATTCTCTCTCTCCCGCTCTCTCTGCCCCTCCCCCCACTCGCGCTTGCACACACCCTTTCTCTCTCTCAAAATAAATAAGTAAACTTGAAAAAAGAAAAGAAAAAAATCCTTTTGAGATGCAGGGTTTAGCAGTGACAGCAGTTAGTACCGCCAAACTAACATAATGAAGAACCCGAGGGGCAGGGATATTCTTAGCATCGCCCTAAGGGACTGGAGAATTTGTGGGGGAAGAGGGTTGAGCAAAGAGGAGACCAATAACTCAGGCTGCAGTAGGGCCAGCCAAATCTGGGAAGCAGTTTTTTGAATGAGGTCATGACAGTTTTCTTTTCTGTGAGACCAGATTTATATAGAGTAACATTTGGAACCCACTACAGGTCGACTCACTGCCACATTTGAAACTGGATTTGACCCTTGGTCTCTTAAAGCATCTTCGACAACTTGTATCCTTGGAACCCTCCATATTTAACCTACTGGCAGGTGAGCAATACAGCTTGCTGGACAAGTTAATTAGAGGAACAGGATTTCGTAGAAACGTAACAATAATTTATATTTGATTCTCTGCTTTAATTTGATCCCCACAACAAATCCTTGACGTGGGAACGGGCACAATCTAGTATTTTTCCCTGGATGGGGATATTGAGGCTCAGGGAGAGCTGGGATCTCGGGGTTAAGGGGGAGAGGCCTGGTATCTGTGTCTTCTAGCATCGGGACAATGGGAAGCAAAACATTCAGCCCCTGTTGATGTCCCGCCCATACCCTCTAGAGCCACCTGCGCTGACCGCAGCCGAGGTGGACAGTTCCAGAGCCTACTCCAGCCTCGCCCCCGCCTGCCCACCCCAAGGGCTGCACCTCTGAACTTCTCTGTCCGAGGGCTTGCTCCGGACCCATGGGAGCTTGCTAAGCTCAGCACGGGCACAACCAGCACATGTGCGCGACTCCATGGCCCAGGGGCCACCCTCCAGCAGTGGGAGTCGGGGGATAGATATCTCAGCCTCCCCATTCCCTAAGGTGGGCTCTGTGAGGTTTCCTCCCTGCCCTGTCTCACTCCCCCTGCCCCCTCACTCCCATTCTGTGGGGTCGCCTCCCAAAGAAACGACCCGCACCCACATTTTGCCCTGCAGGTGCCTTTCGGGGGACCCCCGACGGCAGCAGTACATGCGTAGCCGGGAAGTCAGAAGCACTCAGAAACATTTCTCTCCATCCTCTCAGATAACCCCTCTCATGGCAGTGCGCAAGGATAAAGCCCATGTGATCCCCTTATCAGACACCTCCTGTCAGACTCTCTTCCTTGTCATAGGCAGGTGGTGGCACCTGCCAGTCTGGACTCTCCTTTGTCCTGGTGACTTTGCTCTGCCACCCGGCTGGCAGGAGGCGCTACATGAGCAGCCGTGGTCCCAGACAGTAGCAGATGCTGCCAGCTCACCAGCCCCTGCCAGCGAGTCCAGTGAGAGACCCAGGCCGCCCCGGGTGGAGAGGAGAGTTCGATCGCTTGCCATGGCAGCCGCGGTTCCCAGTCTCTTTCCCGTGTCCTCCAGCCATGAGGGGGGCCTGGGAAATAGAGATGTCAGTTCGGCAGTGACTGATCTGTCGAGACAAGCTTAGCGTGGCATGATGCCATGGGGAGTGGCAGAGGGGCCTCAACCAGATGCCAAAGGACCCACAGGCCTCGGTCTGACATGCTGAACCGTGTCAGGCCGGGTGTGCAAAGATGCTATCTGCGAGCTTATCTCCCAGAACAGCTGTGTTCGTTCGTTCATTCATTCATTCATCCAGTCATTCAGATACTATTCACCGATGCTGCTTTTGTGCCTGGCACTGCGGTTTGAGCTGGGCATAGCGCAAGGTGGATGTGATATCTCCCTCTTTGAACGTATAATATAGGATGGAGGCCGATATTGAGAAAATATCAAATATACACAGTTATATGGTGGCATGGGTTTTCTTTCTCCCATTTCTCATACCCAGCCTCTGTCTGGAGCCCAAGCCTGTATGGAGACAGGGGGTTTTAAAGGTGGAGAAAAGAGAGCCCTTTAGCGTGACACACGCTCCGGACTTATGCCAGGAGGCAGGCAGCCATGGCAGTCACTGGTAAGAAAAGATAATATGCAGAAATTCTGTTAGCTGTTGGCATTCTAATTATGCCTGGCATTGCTTCTCCGCAGGCCGTGGGGAGAAGGTCAGAAGGGGTTAAGTCCCGGAAAGAGTGGCGGGAGACTTTGATCACAGGCAGGTGTACGTGGGGGACGGAAGCTTCCAGTGTGACACCTCCCCTCCATGTCCCCCTCTATCAAGCACCTGCATTGCAGTATGAAGCGGCAGAGTTCTAAACGTGGGGTGTGGGGCAGTGTGTCTTTCCTGGGCTTCCCGCCTAGGCCGGTCTGAGGGTGCTGAGGTCGGGGCTTGGCCTTTCTGCTTGTCCAGAAGAGGGCCAAGCCCCAGCTCCATGCACGGATGGCCTGGCTCTTGCAGGTGCTGTCTGGAGTGGCTCCCAAGCCATTAAACCCTTCATCCTGGGGAACTCTACAGCTGTCAGAGAGGAGGAGGAGGAGCGGGGAACAGTCCCTGTTACATCATTAATCCCCAGAGCCATGTAAAGTTTCATCTGCTTTCTCTCAATGAGTTTTACAAGCTACATTTTCTAAGAGCCGCAAGACCCGCGACCAAGTAGTATCTTTCACGTGGGCATAAAAATCCGGGGGTAACTGCTACAGGGGACGTGGGTTCTAGATCCGCCTTTGACACAACCCAGCTGTGTGACAACGGCCAAGTCACTCCCTATTCCACTGGCCAAAGCAAGTCTCTTGGCCATGCCCCAAACCGAGGGGATTTGACAATGCCATGACCATAGGTGGGGTGGGACCATTAATTCAATCTACCGCACTTCCTTCAGCTGTCACATGAGGGGATCGGCAGGTCACACAGTCCCTCGGGTCCCTTAGAGTCTAAACATTCTAGAAGTCTAAATAACGACGCAGAAACAGTGTAAATGGACATCAACCAGTGAGAGCAAGCCAGAAATAGATCTGGTCTGTCTTAGCAAAATTTCTCTGAACATAGGAGTAAATTACAACCCGTCACGGATACGGGGTTCTCAAAATCTGCCCCATTCACTCAAACTGGGCAACTGTTTTTCACAAGCTTGATGTATGTGAATGTCTATAGAGAAACGCAGGGGGGTTCTGTTCCCGATTCCCATGCTGTCCTTGCCTCCCTGTCACCAGCAAGGGGAACGAACCGGCACCAGAGGCCGAGAGCCGAACTCCTCCCAACGCGGACGTGTTTTCTGCTTTGGAGGCAAAAGCAGCAGCTTCCTGCCAGAGAATATGCAATTAAAAAAAACAAATTATATCAGCAGGACTCTCTTTGCTGGAAGTGTGAACTTGATAGAAATCAGAAATGCAAATGGCACTGACGCACAGTTAAAACTTCCGTTTTCCAAAAGGGGGAGAAATTAATTGCTTTTATACTTACCATAGTGATAAGCCGGAGGCTCGTGCTATACACAAGGAGCGGCATCCAGAAACCTTCCAAAAGAGAGAGGGAAGGGAGGCCACAGATGTGTGCAGCATATAATTGTTTGGCTGTGTGGTTCAGGGACCTGCCAAGAGTTTCAGGTCCAACGGACTTCTACGAAGGCAGCTGGAGAAGGAGATATTTGGGAGAATCCTCATAAATGATAAAAGAAGAGCTTAGCCAGAACCCCTTGTTTGGTGGGGGGAAAGGTGTTAGGTTATGGATTTTTGCCGCACGGACACCTGCAGCTCTTCTGCTCTCTGGAACACATACAGTTGCGAGAATGCTGCTCGAGCCGCAAACCACAGCCACCTTGTTCCGACGGCGGCCCTGCCGGGAACACGCAGGGCATGTGGATTGGGAGGCCTGCCACGAACGGGGTGACGATTTGATCCAGTTTGCCAGGGACAGTCTCAGTTTATTCCTGTGGCTCGGGTATCTCAGCCAGTCAGCAACCCCCTTCCCTCTCAGGGGTGTCTTCGTGGCCCAACGGCTTTGGAAAATTGCTCGCAAGGATCTTGTAAAGCTGAAGAAACACATACTCCCCACCCCCCAACCCACGTCGAGCAATTCCACTCCTCCCTGCCTACCCGACAGAAATGCATGCAGGTGTTCCCTGAAAGGACGCTTACAAGAATAACAGTAAGAGTCAAACACTGGGAACAACTCAAATGTCCATCAACAGGAGAAGAAATAAATAAGGCATCAATACATCCGCGCGATGGGATACTACGTAGGAACTAGGACAAACTGCAGCTACCTCACCATAATATTGAGTGAAAGAAGCCTGACACACAAGAGGATGTATTACACGATTCCGTGTATAGAGTTCCAAAACAGGCAAAATTCATCTATGCTGCTCAAAGTCAGGATAGCAACCACCACTGGTTACAGGTGTAAATGGACCGGAATTACAAGGGACCTTCTAGGGTGCCGGTCAAGGTCCTTCTTGACCTGGGTGCTGGCTGCACGGATGTGCTGAGTTTGGAAAAAAATCATCAGGCTGTACAACCGTGATCTGTGCGCTTTTTTCTGTATGTCTCTCTCGGGGTGGGGGAGGGGGGTAGGAAGATCAAATAATATGGCCACTGACCCACGACTCACGCACCACCCCTCAACCAGTGTTCTTGGTTCTTTTCATGTCTGGGGCCTGTAGCACTGCTTGGGGGCAGAAAGGAGCCTCTGTCTTCTTCTCTGGTGTGCGTCTTTTGTCCTGTCCTTCTAGAAGTGCCTCATTAGCAGCTGCCTGGGGTGCTACTCCATTTCTCCCAGCTTGGACTTGGTGGAAACGTTACATTCAGTCCTTTGGCATTTATAGGCGTTCATCACTTTCCTTCACTCGCTCCTGTGGACACACCATTTGTGCCCCTGTCCCAATTCTTACGGGGAAGTCCCAACCCCTAATGTGATGGTATTTGGAGGTGGGCCTTTGGGAGGTGATCAGGTGTAGACAGGTCATGAGGGTGAAGCCCCTGTGATGGGATTAGTGTGTTTATAAGGAGATGAAGGGACCGGAGCTCTCTCTTCCCACTGTGTGAGCATACAATGGGAAGACAACCATCCATGAACCACGAAGAGAGTGCTCACCAACAACTACATCATACTGACATCCCGACCTTGGACGTCCAGCCTCCAGAACCATGAGAAATAAGTGTTTGTTGTTTAAGCCACCCAGTCTGTGGGCACTTGTTACAGCAGCCCAAACTAAGATGCTTCCCAAACTAAGGACACAGCTCACCTTTCAAGTTAGTCCTCACGGAGCTTTCCAGATACTCTTTTCTGGATCACTCCGTGCTCCGTTAATCTGCTCCGAGGTGCAAAAACCAAAGGGCGCCATATATGCTCTGGTTGGCATGTGGCTATAGATCATCTTCAGTTCCCAAGCAGGAGCGTCTTGCTGATTTGAGTCCTCCAGAGTGTAAACAGTGGCTTACGCACCCAGCTCAGGCAAACCAGCAACAGCAGAGAAGCATTCTGTTCCCTCCCTTCCCCTCATATGCTTGTCTTCTGTCTACATCCGTTGTGGCACGAAAGACCAGGCTGAGCATTCGCCCCCATCACACACCCCGATCCAACTGGCATCTAAGTGAAGTCAGTGCACGCACACCCAGCTCTCTCCCTCGAGCCCAGGGACCCCTGAGGGCAGAAGCTGTGTGTGTCTTGCCCATTTCTGAAGCCAGGGCCCTTCCCCTTCCTCTCTCCTTACAGTTGTTTCCTTTGCCCCCTGGGCTCTGCTCTGCCTTGCCTAAGCTTGCCTCTCACATCGTGTTCTAGGGGATTCTCCTCCCCCCTCTCTCCACCATGCCCTCCCTCCTCTACCCTCCTGGCTCAGCTCAAGGGCCAGTGAACATCGTGCCATTCACGACCTCCCGGTCAGATTATCTCAAGAGAAGGCTGTGCCATTGACTCCCTCGGGGACTTCTAAATCTTCTCACTCCGTTAGATTCCATATCCTTTTTGTCATACAAAACAAGCAAACACAGAGAGAACGGAGATGTTTTCTTTCAGCTTAAGATCATATTTCAGGGATAGCAATCGTCTTGCACCGGCAGAGATCAGCCAGTCGATCCTTAACCCATTTTGCTTTGTTCCCGGCCGCTCCGCTGGATTGCATTTCCCAGCTGCCCTCGGGGGTGAAAGGTGGCCATGTGACTGACTTCCAGCCAATGAAAGACAGAGGAAGGTGTCTTACTTCCAGGCCTGACCTACAAATATTTCCCACATGGCCCATTGATTTGTATCTTCCGTCGTTGGTGGTTGCATGTTAGTGCCATGGGTGACGCTGGAAGACAGGAGCGTCTCAGCCCTGGCCGCTGCCCATTAAAGTCACCAGGGGAGCGTCAAAAGCACTCTGTGCCCATGTCCCACCCTCATGCAATAGAATCAGAACCTCTATGATCAGGGAGACTGGACTCTCCATTGGTTTGAAAACCCCGGTGACTGTGTGAAGCACAGTCCCTGCCTCTGTCACCAACTGGACTGGAAGTTCCCTGAGAAAGAAAGAAACTTCTACTGTGTTCTAGAGCTACCTTTGCTTTCACCCGATACCCTGAGCAACTGCAGTTCTACAAACGGTTTTACCAGTCACGTCCTGACCAATCAATGGCTGTAAGAAGGCTCCTGGCCGCAGGCGAGTGAAGAGGTTCCCCCCTCAGGGCAACGGGGACAGGGCCTCCCACCTGGGTCTCTAGGAAATGCTTGCGAACCCATGGCAGGTAAGGGAAGAGAGAAGCATGAGGGGGATGGAAAGATGGAGAAGGGCTCCAGTGCATGTGACAGGGTGGGGTATGCTTCTGTGAGTTGACGCGCCACCAACTTCAGGCTAAATTTCAAGTCCTCCTGGCTTTGGAAATGCTTCATCTATATTGTGACACCTTTCAACGGGATGACAAAGTCTTTGTGACCTTACGTGGCTATGCTCTTCCATGTGGAGATGTAGCTTGCTGCGTGCGCTTTGTGTCCTTGCTAGTTCAACTGGACCTTTGGCGTCAGGCTAACCGCTAGGGAAGCCCACGGACTAGCTCTCTGTGTAGCTAGTGAGCTCTCCTGGCTCTTAGTAACTGCCTCTTCTTCCTTCTCACTTTCCTCTCCTCTTCCCTTCCCTTCCCTTCTGCCCTTCCCTCTACCTCTTCCCTCCCCTCTCTTTCCTCCTCCTCTCCTCCCTCCTTCCCTCTCCCCCTTAAGTCCCCCTCCCCCTGCTTTCCCTTCTTTTCCCTGCCTCCTTTCGTCTCCCTCTGTCCTTCCTCTTGCCCTTCCCCTTCCCTTCCCGTCCAGGTCCTTCAACAAAAAGGTAGTATTCCACGCTAGCACGTTCCTTGACATCCATATGGGGGTGACTGTGGGTTTGCCTGTCATTCACTTACTCCTTCAACCAGCGTTAGCGTGGGGCTCACCATGGTCAGGCTCTGTTCTACGACTGGGAGGCACAGAGACAAAGGACCACCTTGGCTACAGAAATATTACAACCGTACAAAGCAGCAGTGGGAAGTCACCCTGTTAGGAACCAGGCAGGCAGAGAGATTAATCGTTGAGACTCCATTTTCTCATCTCTGAAGTAGGAGTAATTATTATATGAGTTTCCCATTGCTGCTATAAGAACACAAACTGTGACTTAACACAAGCTTCTTCTCTTATGGCTTCGCGGGGGTGGGGGTGGGGGGCGGGCGGGGTCAGAATTCCAAATTGGATCTCACTGGGCTACAATCAAGCTGTCGGCAGTACTGTGTTCATCTTGGAGGCCAGAGGGGAAAATCTGACTCC
This sequence comes from Cryptoprocta ferox, assembly GCA_028646485.1. Lineage (NCBI taxonomy): Eukaryota > Metazoa > Chordata > Mammalia > Carnivora > Eupleridae > Cryptoprocta > Cryptoprocta ferox. The sequence goes on from CM053579.1 coordinate 75,044,533, forward strand.
TTGCTTTCCCAGCTTCTAGAAGTCCCCTGTATTCTTTGGCGCGTGGCCCCTTCCTTCATGTTCAAAGCCAGGAGTATAGCATCTTGGGTCGTCTCTGATCTGCTTCCCTCCTCTCTTCTCCTCAGACTCTGACCCTTCCGCCTCTCCTGATTAAGGACGCTTGTGATTGCATTGGGTCCACCCCAGACAAGGCAGGTTAATCTCCCCATCTCAAGGCTCTGAACTTAATCACACCCACAAAGTCTCTCTTGCCTTATAAGGTAACATTCTTAGGTTCCGGGGATTAGGACGCAGACATCTCCGAAGGGATATTATCCTGCCTACGACACCCATATGGATCCTACAAGGAAATGCCGGCAAAGCACCCAGCACAGAGCCTGGCCTACAACAGGCACTCCGCTCATGCCACCCACGATTATTATGGCCACACCCTCTTCTGCGAACAGAAGTGGCTGCAGAAAGCCTTGTGCGGCATGGGCCTTTGAGCTTCAAGTTTCACTGACAGATTGCAGTGGGGACGGGGTCAAAACAACAGCAGATCTGACATCTGCTGAGCCACCAAACAGTGAATGGCATCCCATCTGACTTGGGCTACAAGCCAGTCTTGCCCGTGTCACATCTGGACCCCTGGACTCAGCCTTGCCATCCTTGACAGGCTGGGCTGCAGAGGTTGGCTGGGATTCCCTTCAGTGCGGTGCTCCTCCGGTGGGCTTATGGACAGAGAGAGCCTGGTGCCTGACTGTCCCCTCCCATTCCTGCCTCCCAGCTCTCCAGGAGACAGTGACGTGCATGGGGCATCCCCAGCCCCCAAGCCTTAGTAGTTTAACACTTGCCTCAGGTTTTAGGATTGATGGGAAAGGGCAGAGGGGGTAGTGGGCTACCTGGCCCCCAGTGCACCACGCCAGTTTCCTTGCTATCAAAGTGGTAGAGTGCAGAACATTCTGGGCTCACCAGGGGAGCAGATGTAAAATCAGATTCCTGGGGCTCCTGGGTGGCTCAGTTGGTTAGGCATCCGATTTCGGCTCAGGTCGTGATCTCGCGGTTTGTGAGTTCGATCCCCGTGTCGGGCTCTGTGCTGACAGCTCAGAGCCTGGAGCCTGATTCAGATTCTGTGTCTCCCTCTCTCTCTCTGCCCCTCCCCTGCTCATGTTCTCTCTCTCTCAAAAATAAATATACATTAAAAAAACTAAAAAAAAAAATCAGATTTCCACCCTCTTCATACACACACATACACACAGAATCTGACACATTAGATCTGTGGGAGCCCAGGAACATGCATTTTAAGCCACGTTCGGGGTCATCTTGATGCAGAAAGTCCTTTGCCGACACTTGGGTCCTGAATCTGTCCCGGCTCTGCCACCAACTACCTGAGCGACCTCAGGCAACTAACTTCACCTTCTAGAGACTACTTTCTTCAGGATCAGAGAAGTCAGAGGGAACCTCCAGGGCACTTCCAAGCTGGGAACCTATGTCCACCCCTTCAATTCTCTTAGCAAACTCCCCCTTCTGTTACTGACCCAGAACTTCTGACTTTTGGTCTTGTATCTAAAATGTTTCTGGAATTTTCTGACAGCCCTTTTTGGGAAGGAAGAAGGGCGGGTAGTTGAGATCAAGGCTTTCTTACATTGGGGGGGGCAAGACGGTTGCAGAGCAGAGCAGGAGAGCAACGGGTGACCTTGTGCGTGTGTGTTGAGCACCTACACACTCATGCACATAGGTATATGGGTGTTTTATCTGCTGCTCAGTCGCAGAGTTGCAGAATATTAGAACTAATAGGACTACAAAGTCCAAGTCCCTTGTTTTGCCGGTGGGTAAACTGAGGCCCAGAGAGGGAATGTGATTTGCTCCTTGGAGTCACGGAAGTTCTTAAGAGTACAGAATTTCACAACCGTTGTCGTTTCAGTTGCCTGGAAGAGCATTTAAAAACTACAGATGTCTGGGCCCCGTGCTTAGAGGTTCTAATTCTATGGGTTCAGGATGGAAAGTGGGTACAGGATTTTTGTAGCCCCCTGGTGATGCTAATGGGCATCACCATTCTGGGGGCCAGAATCACCGATGAAGGGGTCGGAGCCCCTTGCTCTTTACACCGGCTCCCTCTGCACATGGGCGGTGGCCGTGTCCTGAGCTAGGTGTTAAGGCTCCCGAGCACTCCCGCCCCCACCCAGAAGAGCCTGGCTCCCACGAGTGCAGCGGGAATGCCAGGCTGCTCCAAGATGCCCAGAGAAAGTTCACGAAAAGGCCTTACCTGGAGGCGGGTTTTAAAGGCCAAGAGCCACCTGTGAGCGTGAACATAGGAAGCTCTGTCCTAATCAGAAGCGAGTTACCCAGGGCCTGGGGGATGGGGGGAGGTGGGAACATGGGGCCCATGAACAGAGATGGGAGAGTACGTGGAGGAACCTTCCTCCCAGGCTGGTGCTCCGCGGGGAGGAGCAGGGGGCGGGAAGGGGGTGGGCAGAGGGCAGTAAACTCACCTGCTGGGTCTCTGTCTCAGGGATACAATTCATCTGCTCTTTTTCCTGTTTTGGAGACAAGCACATGGTCTATAGCCTGTGTTTCTTCATTTACGTGAAACTTCTCAGCCAAAGAAAGAACTCTGAAAGCAGCAGTCCTTCAGTTCTCTTGGGCTGCCCGTGAAATCAAACCTGGAGCAGCTGTCCCCTGAGTCCCCCTGTGCTGCCCTGCCTGTCACCTTTTTCTTCTCTAATGTGTTCTGTTTCTTCTCACATCCCCACTCCCAGGCTGCTATGTACAGCTGTGCAGGTTGCGTACTGAACAACCTCTCCTGCCCCAACCGCTGCTGTATTATCCTTGCCATCCCTCCCCAGTCCCTCTTACCCCATAGATCCCTTCCTCTTACTTCATTTCCTGCACGTTCCTCTTCCCTAATTGCCTCAGGAGGAAAGCCTGGCCTCTGCAGGGCCTGACCCACATCCATCACCCTTGGCAGGGTGGGGCAGGGCCAAGGCCAGGTGTCTACTGCTTAAGAGAGTCAAGGGGCCTCCTTTCCCAGTGGGCTGCCCCAAACAGTTCGCAAAACCCAGAATCTCTTGCTTATCGTAGTGTTGCTTTGCCAGATGTAAATTGTTCTCGAAGTTCACCAAAAGGCCATAGAAGCTGTTTCATAAATAAGCGGAGTGTGTTTTCCTTTGTGTTTTTCCCTTTAACCTGGCAGGCTCCCTCCCTCAGCACAATTTTGCTGGAACTACATAAATACCTCCTCACGGCACCCTGCACAGTTCACAGCCTCAAGCACTTTTTAAAAAGTTAACTTGTTTAATCTCCAAAACGATACACGTATTGACCAATTTTACCAGCAAAAAAAAAAAAAAAAACACAAAAAAACCCAAAAACCAAAACAACAACAACAACAACAAAACCCCCAAACCAAAAAACCCCCCAAACAACAACAACAAACCCACCAAAATCCCAGGCTTGGGTCACATGCCTGGGGCAGAGCTGGATTTGAACCGAAGTCTGCTGGTCCCAAAGCCTGTGTCCTTAGTCAGTACACCCTAAGGTCGCTGGTACCCCTGAGTTGCCCCAGCCCTGCCTCCCACCTTCCCTGCTCCCCTCAACGTCTGCACTCACAGCTCAACACGCTGGCCTCCTCTCTCAGCCCCGAGAGGCCAGCTCGGATGCCTTCCTGCTTCCATCCCCATCTCAGCTGGTCCTCCTGGTCTATTTCAAGCCACTGTCACTTGTAACACTGCTGCCCGGGGCAGCCCAGCCCGGGGAACCCAGCCCTTAGGAATATGCGCAAGGGGCTGGCGTTCCTGCTGGGCGTGCGCCCCCTCCTATAGGCAGGACCCAAACACACATTTTCCCCTCTCCTCCAGCCCCTGGCAGTCACCTTCATGTAGTTCTGTGGCACAGCCTGGCCACAGGCCAACAGTGTCCCCTCTGGCTTGAGCCCTGCCTTAATAAACCAGCAAGGACAAGAAAAACATCATCACCCACAACAATGACACTAGGCCCGGTGGCTTGCGGCCCCCTCCCTCCCAAGCTGCATCCCTCCTCCTCCTCCCCCACCCCCCAGCCCTCAGGGACCCAGATCGGGAAATGGTCCCGTAATCGCATTTTACATGCACGTGCACAGGATCTAGGCATTTCTCTCATCTGGTTATCTTTGGAAACACTGGGAGGGAAGGGGGTATTAAAGAAATCCTCCTCTTCCATCTTGAGAAAAAAAAAGGCAGAACATTTTGATTCACTACCTTATCTTTAAAGAAACCTGACATGGAAAAGGCAGGGAGATAAGATCTATGACTTCATCAGCTTGTTCTCTGAAGTTGTTTCAAGCTTTACCATCCCCCCCCCCACAGGCCCCTTAATTTCCTGTTTTCAATATCTAACGGCAAGGAATACACAGCAGCCCATTGCTAGGCGAGCCTGGGGGTCAGCGCAGGAAGCTGGCCAGAGAGGAAGCTTTTAAGATCCAACCTGAAATCTGGCCACAAGTCAGGAGCGCAGCTTTTTCATTTGGGTTTCTTTCTTTCTTTCTTTCTTTCTTTCTTTCTTTCTTTCTTTCTTTCTTTCTTTTCTTTCTTTCTCTCTCTCTCTCTCTTTCTCCCCCCCCCTCTCTCTTTCTCCCCCCCCCTCTCTTTCTCTCTCTCTCTTCCTTCCTTCCTTCCTTCCTTTGTGGTCAGTGGCTCTGGATGGCTCAGAGTCTCAGAACAACCGCTGGTTTGGAATCTCTTACATGCAGTGTGAACACTCATAAGGTTTCAAATTAAAAAAAAAGGAAAACTTCGGCATTTCATAGCAGGCATTCTTGACAACCTCTTTCTTTTAAGACGCTCCAACTGCCTCCCAGAAGCTCTTCCGTCAGCTCTTGCCGCCTCCCACGGTAGAGGCCAAGGAACCGGTACCATCTGAATCATTGTGTGGCGGGGAAAACAGAGACACCCACTTGTTCCTGCTTACACGGCAAGTCGGCACAACATTATGACAGGTGTTTTCCCCGGGCCCCAACCAGCTTAGGGAGGAGTGTGTGCGCATGTGCGTAAGATAGGTCACGACTAGAATGTCAAGACTAAGGAAAACCCGCTCTCTTCGGCTCTGGCCACCTGCCACAGAGATGCACTCCCGGAAGCTTGGTCTCCACTCGGTCTCCTCCATCACAAGAGGGTCCTTGGGTGGGCGCCCGTTGGTTGCCATGGTAATTCCACCAGCCACGCTCCTGCCCAGCTGTGCTTCCATTTCCTCATTCCCGTCCCCGCTACTTGCTGAAGGTGAGAAGCCCGGACCTAGGGCCAGGGAGCACACCTGCCACCGGCTTGAGGGGACACCCTCTTTTTTTTTTTTTTTTTAAAGTTCATTTATTTATTTTGAGAAAAAGACATAGAGACAGAAAGAGAGATTGTGCGCACACATGAGCAGGGGAGGGGCAGAGAGAGAGGGAGAAAGAGAGAGAGAATCCCAAGCAGGCTCTACACGGTCAGCCCAGAGCCTGCCCGATGCGGAGCTCGAACTCACGAACCGTGAGATCATGACCTGAGCTGGAATCAAGAGTCAGACACTTCACCGACTGAGCCACCCAGGCGCCCCGGGGTGACCCTCTCTAGTGCGGGTCTGGAGCCCGACGGGGCCGCCCACCTGCAATGAGGTGCTGCCTGTTTGGGGGGCTGTATGAGTCCCGCTGTGAGAGTCGTGTTCACTTTAGTGAATGCCACTCAACTTTCCACCACCGGGTCCTTTGTTCCTTTACCTCAGGGCTCCCTCAGGCCTAGAAGTGTACTTTGCCCGTTCTGCCGAGGGCCAGTGACCCCCTCCCCGGGTGCCCCTGAGCAACCTTTCATGTCCACCACTGAGCGACAGGACGGGGTGTGTAAATGCCCGGCCCCCTGCCCTTGGGCGGGAGAACTCTGAGGCACGTGTTTGCGTGTTTTCATGGACTCGCAATGGCCCCCCCGCTCCCCACAACGGCAGCTGGCTCGGCGATGCCCCGTCTGACCTCCCCACTCTCCCTCTCGGTGTGTTTGGGGGTCACCTCCCAGATAAACTGCTCGCCCCTGAATGCTTTTGTCTCAGCTCTGCTTCTGGGGACCCCAACAGGGTCAGGGCAAGAACTTCTCTGCCACCCCAGCCACTGATGGGCCCGTCACTTCCAAGCTGATGACAAAGATTTCTAAGAACTCTCGATGCCCAGGGACTTCTCTCTGACATTTCTCTAGGGCCTTCCCTTCTTCCCCTTCATGAGTCCAATTCTCAGAGTCTGAAGCTATGAGCTACCCCAGGTACCGTCCAATGGACTCTTTTTATAGTTTACAGGCAATGAAACTGAAGCTCAGAGGGGCAAAAGATTTGCCCCAATTCGCTTGGTTTGTACGTGACCAGCAAAGCAGGAACCAAAATCTAACCGTTGGGACTCGTGGCCCGAGGCATGTGTAAACTTGGCTCGTGGGCTTTCAAACTTTCTTTTCTTTCTCGTCACAACAAGCAGTCGGCCCCCGCAAGTAGTGTCCTCAAAGGGGACAGAGCCAGGGTGGGTCACATAATCAGTGCACTCCCTCCCTGAGCCAGACATACATGTCCGTCAGCGTCTCCAGCGACTGGACCCCCAGTAGGGTGATCACAAAGACCCAAGAACCTGCCTCTGTCGAGATGCCTGGGTGGCTCAGTCGGTTGAGCGTCCGACTTTGGCTCAAGTCATGATCTCGCGGTTGGTGAGTTCGAGCCCCGTGTTGGGCTCTGCGCTGACAGTGTGGGCTCTGCTTGGGATTCTCTCTCTCCTTTTCTCTCTGCCCCTCCCCTCCTCTCTCTCTCTCTCTCTCTCTCTCTCTCTCTCAAAAATAAGCATTAAAAAAAAAAAAGAACCTGCCTTTCTTGAGGCAGAGAGAAGTGTGGCCACATGGACAGGGCTTAGCTGGTGTCTAGAGGGCAGCGGGGACATCACCCGATGGGGGAGAGAGCCTTTGCATTCACTCCTCCCTTGGCCTAGAATGCTGTTCCTCCAGATAGCCACACGGCCCGGCCCCTTGCTCGTTTCGGGGATTTGCTCCAAGGCCACCCTCGGACAGACCTTCGCTGACCGCCGTCTAAAGCACGGTCTCCTCCATTATGCCTTGGCCCTGCTTGGGTTTCCTGTCAGCGTTTACCACCGCCTGACCCTGTGTAATGTGCTTGCTTACTGCTTCCCCTGCAGCCCCACTGCCGGAATAGGGGCTCCATCGGACAGAGAATTTTGCCTGTTTTGTTCGCCACCCCATTCCCAACACCTAGAAGAACCGTGCCGGTACATTCTAGAAGCTCACTCAATTCTTGTTAAGAGGAATCCATGGATCACTGGGGGAAACACACAGGACAGGTAGTTGCCTGACCCTGGGTGACACAGTCAGTCAAGAGGGGCAGAGGCAGGATGGGGACCCCGAGCCAGGGCGACTCCATGGCCTCTGGCCCGTCTCTTTACCCTGTGCTGGGCTCAGTTGACCAACGGGGAACATGGGATGCAGAAAGCAGAAAATGAGGGGAAGAGAGACGGATCCTCAGTGGAGACAGGTCATCTTCCTCTCTCTCCCTCCCTCCCTGCCTGCCTCTCTCCTCCTCTGGGTTACCCCAAGGAGCTGCTTGAGAAGAAGGCCCTCCCTGGTCTCTCCCCAGAAACTGTGCTCTGAGCGCTTGGATGCACAATCAAGCAATTGTTAAGTCCTCGACAATACCTCATCAGCAAGCACAGCGCTATAATTAAAAGTAAATCCAGCTCAAGCTCTTTAAAATAGGATCTAATTTAATTGGCGTGTTTAATCTATCACTGTCACTCCACGCCAACCAGGGGAGAATGTCATCGCGGCGGTAGGTGGTGAGAAACTTAAGCGGCCCCTCGGCAGGGTCTCCCCTGCCACCCCAGGCTTGGCGAACAGCTGGGAAGGGGCAGGCAGCTGCAAGCCTGGAAACCAGAGAGCCCACAAAAGCCGGGGGGCACATGGATGCCAACGGGGGCTTGGGTGCGGTTCCCGCGGGCCTGGGCCCTCACACCCAGCCACACGCCCCGACAGGCCTCGGTAGGGGTCTGGGTGGGGGGCCTCGCCCCTCCAGCACATCTCAGAAACAAATCTCAGGGCACTGTCTGCAGAAACGTAAAATCATTAGGCTCACATTCAAAAGTCTGGTGACTCAGGTGTCGCCTGTCTGCCCCGGGGTTGGGGAGGGGGGTCACTGAGTCTCTGCTTTGTGTCAACATTAGTTCCCCACCCGATTCAGAAAAAGCAAGCCTCATCTTTTTTTTTTTAGAGAAACATAACACAACACTCACACTAGTTGAGCAGTTATAAAGTTTGTGGTTAAGAGTACTGGCTGAGGGGCGCCTGGAGGGCTCAGTCAGTTGAGCGTCCGACTCTTGATTTGGGCTCAGGTCATGATCTCAAGGTTGTGGGATCGAGCTCCGTGTCGGGCTCCGCACTGAGGGTGGAGCCTGCTTAAGATTCTCTCTCTCTCTCTCTCTTTCTCTCTCTCTCTCTCTTTCTCTCTGCCCCTCTCCCTCCCTCGCTGTCTCTCTCTCTCTCTCTCTCTCTTAAAAAAAAAAAAAGAGTAGTCTGGTCCATAGAAGTAGGTTGTGATCCTGGATAAACCACTTACTAACCTGTGAGTTTTAGAATGCTTTTAAATCCCCTGGGCCTTAGTTTCCTCATCTGCAAAGTGACGGTCATAATACCTACTCCACGTTCCTGTGCTGAGGTTCAAGTGCCAGGCCTAGGGCCAGCAGAGGCTACTGGGGCTCACCCTGGAGGTGAACTGCAGTCAGCTCCCATTCAAGTGGCTTCCCGCATCTTCCTGCCTGAAGGTGTTCTCTGGCCCTGGAAGGCCCCTCCACCAGTGAGATAGGGGAGGTCACGGATACGAACCCCAGCTTCCACACCCAGGCGTGCTCCACTGGTCTCTCAGAGGCCCCGGGAGGCACTGGGCACCAGTTGCCCATTGCGGTAACATGCACATTAGCTCACCCTCTACCGGCTTTCCCGTTTCCCTCTCTCATTGCTCCGCCCCACCCAGTGCCTCCTGGATCACTTCCCAAACCAATTATTGCACCTAAATCCTTGTTTCAGGGTCTGCTTGGGTGGGAATCCAAGCCTAGACCCTGGCACGACGCAAGCACCCAATGAACGATACCGTGTTCTTTCTGCAGTTTCCAGGTATTTGAAATTCGGTTGGGGGTTTCTATGCCTGTATTTTGCGCGTGTCTATTTCAACAATTCTCTTGAAGCTCTCCAGGAAGGACCCCTCTCCCTGGGGCCTCATGTCAGCCCTCCGGTCCATGGCCCTCGGCAGGACCGCTGAGCTAATGCTCTCAATTCCCCCAAGATTCCTTGGGCCTTTGGGTCACGCCAACTCCATGTGATAGTTGGGGGCGGGTATTGTGAGTCAAATGTCATCCCCCCAAAAGATGTGTCCTCACCAGCAGGACCTCATCATGTGAGTTTCTTCAGAAATAGGGTCTTCCCAGATGATTAAGATGAGGTCATTGATGTGGGCCTCAGTCCACTATGACTGGTGTCCTTATGAAAAAGGAGAATGTGGACCCAGCGATGGACCCGTGGAGGGAGGACACCATGTGATTAGACTTACATTGCCACAGCCAAGGAACCAAGGCTGGGGTGAAGCCTGGAACAGACCTTCCCTTGTGCCTTCAGAAGAAATACAGCCAGCACCTCCCCATACCTTGAGTTTGGACTTCCGGCCTCCAGGGCTGTGCCATGATGCATTCTTGTTGAAGCCACTCAGTTTGTGTGCTTTGTTATGTCAGCCCTCAGGTGGATACAGAGGGGCGGTGTGTGGCGGCAGGCGCTGTGTGCGTACCGTGGTGGGTCTTCCCCAAGCTAGCCTCTTTCTGTGTGATCCCTACAGACTCCTGGATAGATCGGTCCTTGGCACTTGTAGCCCAAGCTAAGCTTTCCTCCAGGGCCCTTCCACACTCTCCGTTCCTTAGCCTTTTGTCACCAGGTTGTGCTGTGTCCCTCCCCCTCCTGCTCTCCTGTGCCTACCAAGCTTGCGATATGGCTCCGTGGAAATCAGTGGTGGCTCCTCTCCACAGGGCCCTTTTTCTCAAAGATTCATCCAGGCTTCGCCCCCACGCTCTATGGACCCTGCATTTAACACTGAAGTGAAAGGTACAGCACAGACAGAGCCTCACCCCTCTCCGAAGTTATGTGCTCACCAGAAGGGGATCAGCACCTAAGAAATGATTCTTTAGTGGCAGGAATTTAAGCCCGGTGTCCTTAGATCACTCACCACCTCCACCGCAAGGTGCCACAGACCTCTCAACACTGACTTCACCTGCTGTCACCTCTGGCCTGGCCAATTGCAGGGACCTCGTGGGCTGGGATACCCTGTTTGTCCCTCCAGACTCCCCGTTTGGGCTTCTCTACCCAGCTTTGAACCCCGAAAGGCTGGCGTCTGTGGGATGCATCCCCTGGGAAGCTGTCAGCCAGCTTCAGGTTGGATTTAACCAATGGGATTCTCTGGCAGGAGGTAAGAGAGTGGGCAGGCCGGGACATTCGAGGATTCATTCCCCGGGCTCCCTCGCCTCTCCTGCCCCGGTGAGCTTGGCCCCGGGCTGCTTTCCTCTGCCTAAGCTCCCAGCTCTTGTCCAGTGGCCGTCTTTTGTAGCCACGGGACTCTGCTGTCTGGGAACTCTTCCATTCCTTCTGAGAATGCCATCTGTTTCCTGCCCGGAGCCTGAACGACACGCCTCCTAATCATGATCCTTGGGCTCCAATTTCACCTGTTACCATCCAGCCTACCCTCCAGGCTCCTTTCTGAGTGAGCTTCCTAAAGCTCAAAACATATCACTAATTAAATGCTGATGCCCGCCGCCCCCCCCCCCCCCGCCTCCTGGGGGCTGCAGTGCAAATGCCTCCTGGCATGGTCTAGTTCCTTTACGATCTAGCCCCGGTCTACACTCTGGCCAAGTCTACTGCGGCCTTCACCGCACAAGCCCCGCGTGCTCGGGGCTCCCCGGAAGGGCATTGCTCCTCTTTCTGTACCTGAGGAACATGCATCCCTCAAGCCTGGACCCAACTAGCATGCGCTCCTAGAAGATGTCACTCATTGTCCATGTCTCCCAGCCTGGGGCGAACTACATGCCCCTGTGCAGTCTGCGCAGCTCTCTGAGCCAAGGCTTGTCCGGGCAGCCGATGGGTAGATTGCTGACCTGTCTGTCTTTCCCTCAAGGGGGTGAGCTCTTTCAGGGCAGAGGTCCCATGCCTCATCCAACTCTCAATCTGTAGCACACCCTGTTGACACCCTGTCCTGCACCGCCTTGACGCACCTGAGTTACCCGTGGCTACGGTGGGCAGATTCAAGCTACACTGACAACTTCCTACCTCAAGAGCCTGCCTGTCCTGGCTTCGGGGCCACCATAGGGGCTGGCTGTGCTGCAAGCAGGTGCACGCCTGACGCGCAGGGGAGCTAACAGCCCTGGGGCCAGAGGAGCTCACGGCCCTAGGGATGAGCCTTGGTGGATTGATGCCCCAGGCTTCCTGGAGACAGGGTTCCCAGAAGTTCCACAGATGCCTCAGAAAGTCCCCAGGGAGACTGCACCCATTTGCCCATGGCGGTAACTTGCTTGTTAAAGCACCCACCATTGGCTTTTCTTCTCCTCCTGACTCACTTTTGTCATTCCCTCACACATGCCTCCTAGGTATTCTCCTAAGTAAACTATCTGCGTCTCTTAGACCTTGTCTCAGGGTCTGCTTTGGCGGGGGGTGGGGGGGGGGACCCAAACTAAGACAGGGACCTACCTCCAAATCTACAGCGCTCTGCACTGTAGCAGGTGCCCAATAAATGTCACAGGACCGAGCAATCAAGGACTCTGGACCCGCTGGTCCACTTCGGCCACGTGGGGGCCACAACGGTATTCAGGAACTGTGCTGTTTTGAGCAGTCAGGTGCCCTGCTAGCTGGGAAGACGCCACCCACATCTAAATGGGCAACCCGAGCTTTCTCCCAAGCAAGCTGCCTGCTGGGGAGACCAGGGCAGACAGGCAGCTCTGATTATGTGTGCAAACGCAGGTCTGGCTCCACAGCTTAGGTGAGAGCCACACAGCTCAGCTAAGTCACCCTGGAGAAAGAATCTTACAAAGAATACTAAAGAGCCTCTGAGTGTGAAGAATGAAACACACGTGAGTTTTCTTTTTCAAAAAAATGGAAATCAAACGTACTTTCATCTTGGCTTTCTCGCAAAGAGACAGCCCCCAAATAAGCTCTAGAAAGCAAAGGAAGACTTTATTCCGATGTCTGACCTAGATGAAGACCAACCATGCCCTTCAGTGGAGGGAATCTCACAGCAGATTATGGGTCTGTTCCCCAAGATGAGCTCCAAAGGGGTGAGATAGTGCCGGGCCGGTAGCGTCGGGGTCTCATGTCTCCCTTCACAGCGTGCACGTGAAATCTAGGCCTGGGATGGCCAAGGAGACCTGAAGACCAGCAGAGGCTTGGAAATAAGGACCACAGGGGCAAGAGATGGCATTACGGGCTGTAAGAACAGCACGTGCAAAATCGTGGTATAGTCAGAGGACCCACGGTCCCCTGGCTAGTGTGTGGCATACCAGGGGAAGAGGGAAAGGAAATAAGGGGGAAGAAGACAGGGACCTGATCACAAAAGGCTCTGTCTTGCCAGGCCAAGTCCCTGAAGGATCCCTGAAGGTAGGGAGAGGAGGCCGGTCTGAAGACTACTGCACTCGTCCGCACGGTGCTGAAACCAAGGAGGAAGTGGCACATGCATAAAATGGGCAGAGAGGGTACGCTGGGAAGTGTGGGAAAGTCAGGGGTGTCTGGCTCCAAGATTTTTACTTTACAGATGGAGAGTGAGGCCCTTCCCTGAGCCAATGTATCCAAGAGACAGAAAGAAATGAAAGGGGTTATTATTTTGGGGGTGGTGATAGGGCAGGACGGTGGGCTCATTTGGGGTCCATGGGATCAGAAGCACACGTGACCACCTCCAGATGGAGATATCCTGTGGGCAGCTGGAGGGACGGAGACGTGGATTTTGCCGTTGTTAGCCTGTAGGCAGTAACGGAAGCCATGTAAGCAGATGAATTCATCCAAGGCAAGTGAATGGAGAGAGAAACAAAGAAGGTCGAAGACACAATCCAGGAAAAATAAACATTAAAGGGGCGGGCCCCCTAAGGGAAACTGGCAGAGGAGACCGTGGAACAGTCAGAGAGGTCGGAGAACAGGAGATGCTATAAGAGATGTCAATGTTGGATCTGGAAATGGGCCAATGGTAGCAAAGTCTGCAGAGAAGCCGAGGAAAAGTGAAGGCTGACAACCAGCTTCTGTCATCTCAGTGAGTTCCTGCCTTGGTGCTTGGAGCTGCATATGTACCTGTCAATCAGTGGGGGGAGGAGGGTTTATTGACCAGTTTATGGGCTGCCTAGGCCCTTTGTCTGCTCTCCTTTGAGTCATTTCCCAGTTTATCAGCCCTTCAACCAAAGGCTGGACAAGGGAAATAAACTTTCCCCAGTCAATTTTATGACATAATCTATCAGTTCTTTGGAAAGATTTAGCAGAGGAATAATTCGAAAAGATTAGTTGGTTTCTGTTTGGTGATGGTGGTGGTGGTGGATTATCTGTGAATTTCATTGCTTGAGCTTGGGCTGGTGGTCTTCCTTAGAGTTGGTCACCCCCTTTCACCATATACACACAAGAATATCACATGGCTAAAAGAGAGACATGTGTTTTTTTTTTTAAATCTAATAGAAAAAGCAGAAGGAAATAGAAGTATATATTTAGCAAGCCTCTGGGGGAAGGAAAACTTTCTATGTGTTCAAATGATAGAACACGCCAAAAAAGTAAAAAGACCAACTGGCTTAACTTCACAGTTAAAAATATTTGTTTATATATAAATCATATATATATATATGCACAAAACATTAATAAAACACTTGCGGCAAAGTTCTTTATGGTAGAGATCAGAAAATGGGGAGAAAAGAAAAGCGCTCAGTTGCCAATAATTCAATGGGCAAAGAGCGTGGGCAGATAATTCACCAAAGAGAAAACATAACCAGTTCACAAACATTTAGAAGAATGGCATGACCTCATTAGTAAGGAAATAACTGCAAATTAAAATAATGAGGTACAATTTCCCCCCAATCAAATCGCCCCACATCTTACCTAGTGCCGTTGAGGCTGTGGTGCAATTGACGACGTCAATTAATGCAACCGTGTTGGGAAGGCATTTGGTGAATACAAACTGAGATCCATAAAAATGTTCCTGTGCCGAGACTCAGCAATTCCAGCTCTAAGCGAAGGAAGCGATCATAAACACTACGTGCACGGGAAAAACACGGTATGCCTCGGAATCGTGGCAGAAGTACAAATACCAAAATCTAAACTTTCAGCTACAAGGAGCTGATAAGAATAAATTGTGGTGCATTTACCAGATGAAACTATGAATCCATTAAAAATGATGGCTAGGAAGACAAGATAGCACCAGGGGAAAAGGAACGTCGCATAATGTTAACTGGAAGGAGGGAAATTTGCTCAAAGCAGTATATGATAATTACATAGATTCATACTCACAAACATGCACATAAATTAAAACACGTAAAAAGGCAAGATGAAGACACCCAATCGCCATGTCGCCACAATAGTGTTTTGGGGATGATTTGTCTTCTTTCCCAAATTTTCTGCATGCGCGGATTTAGGGGATCAGATCATCTTGGGGTCAAGTCGTAGTTTGATCGCTTACTGTGTCATTCTGAGTGAGTTATTGAATCTAAGCTTTGTTTCCTCCTCTGTAAATTGAGAATTTTAACCACTCCCTCAGAGCAGTGTTGTGAGAATTAAATGGAATATGGGAAAAGTGCTTGTCACTACGTCTAAAACACAGTAAGCCATCAAATGGGAGATTTTATTACCATAGTTATTACTTAAGTCATGCAATGAATTCCATAATTTTAGAAACTTGCTAACCCCATAGACTGGAAAGTATACCCTGAATCCAAAGAACACTGTTTTTTTTTTTATTTCCTGCCCTCCTTTCTTCACAATCACCAAGAAAGATTTGTCAAAGAGTTAATTTTAGAAGGGGGTAAAAATGGTTGCTCTAATGAATGTGAACTTCCTCATTTTTCTGGTTTGTTTTTCTTTCAAGTTGTTTTTATGTCAATACCACCCGGGGCAGGATGTGCCAGGTGACAAGACTGTGGGAAATTTCACATGGAAATAACTCTCCCCATTTCACACACTGAGATGCCAGGTCTTAGGGGCGTCAAGGGGCTGGGTCACACAGCATGCCCAGTATTTGTGGGTGCCTCAGCCCCGGAGGACTCCTTGACCGTCATTCACATTTCTTCAGCCTTTTTTTCTTCCTGTGCTGAGTATTAGCAGCCACTAGGGATTTTGTGGGACAGTCTAACCAGAAATCCCAGTAACACAGGACTCGAGGATGTGAGTGAGGCCGAGTTGAGTGTGTGTGTGTGTGTGTGTGTGTGTGTGTATTGGGTGGGAGGGGACTTCATGAGAAAGGCCATCCAGGAAGTAGGTGAAGGCAGAACCTAGGGTGTAGGTCAAGGGCCACAGCAAATTACATTGGGTGGACAGTTCTTCTTTGGCCAAGATCTGTGTGCATGTGAAAGCTGTGAGCTCAGGAAGTTTCCTTCCATGACCCACGTTTCCTATCTTCCCACTCTTATGATACATTTATCTAACTCTCCTGTGTCCGCTGGACCTCCAGGCTTACCTCTTCTCCCGTCCCTCGGCCAACAGGCCAACACTCTCTTCTCTTCCCTCTCAGCCTGGCTTTGGCTGCACTGGCGATCGGGAGCTTTGTGGCCTTCTCAGCATCCTCGGCACTCTCCCCGCTGGTCTTCCCACCCGAGCACCTGGGTCAATCCAAATTCCTAATTCCTCTTCCCTGGTACCAGTCACCCTGTTGGGGAAAATCTCACAGCTGTGTCCGAGAAGGAGATTGCAAGTTGCTCTTATTCTACCTCCATGGACTGATCCACAAGGAGCAGCCAGCTCTTACACTGGCCTAGGATTTCCCATGCCCCCCCCCTCACCCCCGCCCATCACACTGCCCTGCCCCCACCCCTCCATTCCCTAGGTCGGCAGCTTCCTGTCCTTCCCTCCTCAAGTTCACGACCCATCCCCCTCCAGCTCCCTCAATCTTGTCAAGTGCCCTAATATCCTAACGCAATGACACAACAGAGGCAAGTTGACACACCAAGTCTCTAGATTCCATCCCCCTTGCCTCCAAACTTTACCTTTTCCTGGTTTTTGTCAGTCTTGGAAGTACCCCGTTTCCTCACCAGGAATAACTCCTTCCTCTTTGTGGAGAACAGCACCTCCCCCACCCCTACGCTGCCCTAGTCCTGATACTTAGCCATGTGTAGCTATCACGCGGTCAGCAATTCACTCTGTGCCAGCCACCGTCCCAATATTTTATCTTCTTTAATATTTATAACAGGTTTGCTCTATTATTAGTTTTAAAAGGTGGGGAAACCCAGGGGAAAAGAGGAATGTGATTTACTCAAGGCCACCCGGTAATGACTGACCGAGCAGGAATCTGAATCCCGGGCTGTCTGCCTCCAGGGTCCACCGCCTGAGCAACTGTGAGGCGCGCGCTGTCTCTCCTGGTTTTTACAGGCAACTTGTTCCATCAATTATTTTTCTTCTCTAATCTCTTCAGTCTCTCCCTGTCTATACATTTAAGTTCCCTCTCTTCCTAAAATAAACAGTTGCTTCCAACTCTTCCTCCTCAAGGCTCCCTGTGTCCTCCCGATGCCAAACTACCCAGAAAAACATGTGACATGCTCTGTCCACGTCCTGATCTCTCTATACTCCGTACCCATCTCAGCCGGACTTCCCCCACCATGCCCTGAAACCTGAAGATCCTGTGGCAGATAGTATTTTCCAAGATGGCCACAACAAGGCTTTTCAGCCCACACACCCTTCTTATAATGTCCCACTGGCACTCCTTTTATCAAAGAGATGGGGTTGGCCTTCCCTCTCCTTGAATCCGAGCTGCCCTGTGACTGTGGCAGAAGCAACTTTATATGACCCTCGAGACTGGGTTACAAAAGGCAATACAGCTACCACCTAATTCTTTTGCGATGCTCCCTCATGGGATCTGGCTACCATGCTGTGGGAAAGCCCAGAAGCCAGGTGGAGAGGCCACGTGCAGGTGTTCTGGCTGCCAGTTTCACCTACAGCCTCAGACAGCAGCCAGCATCCAGCATCAACCACGAGACATGTGACGGAAGATGTGTCCAGACGATTCCGGCCTCTAGCCTGAGAGACTTCCCAGTGAGGCCCTGACGCTGGGAGCAGAGGCAGCCTATCTCTGCCGAGCCCTGTTCTAAGCAGTGAGGGATGATGAAACGATTGTTGTTGTTTTAAAGCACTATGTTTTGGCTAATCTGTTATGCAACAATGGTAACTGGGTTAAGCCCCAACAATTACCAAGCCTAACGGTATCTTCA
Source organism: Cryptoprocta ferox (assembly GCA_028646485.1). Taxonomy (NCBI): domain Eukaryota; kingdom Metazoa; phylum Chordata; class Mammalia; order Carnivora; family Eupleridae; genus Cryptoprocta; species Cryptoprocta ferox. The sequence continues at coordinate 75,061,955 of CM053579.1, forward strand.
CGGAGTCATCCCTCCAGACTTGTCTTTAGCGTCTGACCTGGGCCTTTCCTTTCCGCAGCGTTCTCTGTGGTCCTTCTGCTCTTTCTACACAGCCCTGTGGCCACAGCCACACCCATGACCTGAAGGGCACGTCTTCTGAGCTCTGGACTGAACACCCATGTGCCTCCCGTACTCCCAATCCACCTGGATGTCGCTCAGGCAAGATGAGGTTGATTACTTCTCTCCTCTGGCTGCGCCATCTTGTTCCTCCTGCTCAGCTCCCCAACTCAGCAAGTGATCTCACCATCAGCTCAGTGGCCCCGGTAGAAATCTCAGTTCCACTAATGCAAATGACTCACCCCCCCTAAATTGTTTTCAAATTTTGTCATCTCTGCTCCCACAGCCAGATCCCTGTCTTCTCTTTTCTAGAATAATGCAATTACCTTCTAACTGGTGTTTCTGCCTCTAGTCTCTTCCCTCCATCTCAGTTTAATGACTGTCACCAGAGATTATTCTGAAGCACAAATCATGGTCCTGGCACATTGATGACTCTGGCTTTTTGGCATGAAGTTCAACCTCCATAACATGGGATGCAAAGTCTTTCTCAAAACCGGCCCCAGGTAACCTATCCAATCTCATCTCCTATAAGCCTTTTCTCCATTCCCATTGTCTTGAGCCGAGTGCTTACAGTCACTCCCCAAACTTGAGAGTGTTCTTCAGACCCTGTCAGCCATTGTGTAGAGCATTCCCTCTACCTGGAGTGACTGGTGAGATTCCAGGTGTCTTCTAGACCGAACTTAAACGCCCTCTCTTCTGAGACTCTGTCTTGACACTACCAGGCAGTGTTAGCCACTAATTCTTCCTGCTCTTTCCCCCCAGTAAAGTGTTTATCAAAGGCTATTATTTTCATATACTAAACCGTAAATGTCCGGAGGATGTAAACTGGAACTTAACCACTGTATCTCTCAACAAATGTTGAATGAATAAAGAATCGGATGGATAGATAAATGGATAGACGGATGCTGGGAGGGTGGTATGGATGGAGAGGTGATGGGTAGGACTGATGAGTAGGTGGGAGATAGGTGCATTTGGTGAGTGAACAGTAGGTGGATGGTGAATAAAAGGAGGGGTGGATGGACGGACAGTGGGCATGTGATTGGATAGATGGTGAGCACACGTATGGACGTGAAATAGGAAGCAAATGGGTTGGGAGAGTGGATGAATAGGCAAGTGGGTAGTAAGTACTGGATTGGGTATGGTTGTAGGGCAGCAGATGGATGAAAGGTGAGTGGTGAGGGGCAAATGTGTGAGTGGAGAGTGGAATTTGGGGCTGATATCAAGAAAAATCTCAGAAAGAAGACAGTGAAAAGCCTTTAGAGTTATGTGTCCTAAAGTCGTGTGGTTGGGGGTGCGTTCAATGTCAAGTGAAGCCCCAGCCTGCCAATCTAACCCCTACACTTGGGGATCTTGGGGCAGGGACCTGTGCTGGTCAAGTCTGTCTTCCAGAGTCTAGCACAGGTTCTGCCTTGTCCAAATAGACTTTATTAATATTGGCCTAAAGAACCCAATTCTTCCCAGATGATGTCCTTCCTCTAGCAACTAGAAACAAAAGGCTTAAAGAAGTGTCCTTCATTGGTTCAGGGGAGGAGTCTGGCCCGTCTTTGGTCCTGTCCAGCCCATTACTGCCTTGCTCTCCCTTTTTCAACATGGACCAAAAGTTCTTCCTTAACTTCTCTGGGCACAACCTTTGTCATCCGTAAAATGAACCTTGGACTAATTCAGTTTCATCAGCTTGACATTTCTTGACTCCAAGATCCTGAAGAGGTAAGTAATGGGAATAAGCCAACTACTTTCAGTATTTCCATAATCCAAATGGAGAACCACACGTTTATCTCTGAGAAGGCCCTCAGGCGACAAACAGGTCAGACACCTTTGCTTTGGGCTAGGATTATATCCACTCTGGCAGAGACAGCAGCCAACCTGAGATTGTGCTGACCAGACGCCCGGTTTTATCATTTTATTGTTCTTTGTTGGGTTAAAAATGGGGAAGTGAGTGAATTATTACATAATCGTGGCAGCTTGGCTGCAAAATCTTTTCAAACATGGCAAGCATAGCCGTAACGTCTATCTCTTCCTGCTCCTCACATTCCAGGTCACTGCCAGCTTGCTCCTCCCAGCCTCCGCTCCTGCCCCAGCCTCACTCTGGCTTGCAGATTCATGGCTTCCCAGTATCCACACCTGCTTCTGGTCCAGGTGGTTCTCGGAAGCCCTTGTGGTCTCCTCCCATTGAAATACTGGTTGAGTTCTCCTTACCTAGCCTTCCACAGCCTTCCTAGCTGAGAGACTCTGTGCCTTGTCCCATGCTGTTGCTCCCCTCTGACCGGGTTCCCTCTGCCCCCGCCCCCAGCCTTCACTGAAGAGGAAGGATCCATATTGTGAGCCACAGGATGGGTGGGCTCTAAGTTGCCTTCTCCTGGAAACCCCCCATGGCTTTGCGAGAGGGATCCTCGTGACCTGAAGATGGAGCTCCTGGAGCCAAAGAATGCCGAACCCCAGGAGATACCTTGAATTTAAACACTGTGGTTTAGGCCCTTGCTCCTCAAAGTATGGTGTGCGGACCGGAAGTGTCAGCATCACCTGGGTGCTGGCTAGGAACGAGGACTCTGAGGTCGCCCCCTACAGAGCTCCCAAATCAGGATCTGCATTGTAACAAGATCCCCGGGGGAAGCCCACGTACAGTAGAATCTGCGGAGCCCCGGGCTTGATGACAAAGGCTCAGTGTGATTTAGGCAATGAGTCAAAATCTTCAGAGGCTCCCAGATGTTTTGTCATCCTCTCACCAACAAAAGTTTACTCAGCCATTTATACCTTCCTACAAGTTGGTTTTCAGCCATCAGCAAAGCCTTCCGCCGGCACCAGTCTGAGGAAGTGGGATGATGAAGAGATAAGCTTTGGTAGGAAGGGCAAAGGGATCTGATAGGGTGGGGAGGAGTCAGACAGCACTTGGCAGCGGGGAGGGAGGGATAGAGTGAAATGAGGTGGGGAGATGAATGTAACTGCCAGTCACAGACCAAACTGTGAAGTTTCTTTATTTATTTTGAGAGAGGGAGAGAGAGCAAGCAGGGGAGGGGCAGAGAGAGAGACAGAGAGGGAGAGAGAGAATCCCAAGCAGGCTCCTCGCTGTCAGCACAGAGCCCGATGCGGGGCTCGAACTCACGACTGTGAGCTCATGACCTGAGCCAAACTCGGATACCCAAGCAACTAAGTCACCCAGGCGCCCTGTTCTAGGCACTGTTCTGAAACTGCATGCAAGTTAGGCCACCAGTTTGCAAAACATGTACTTCTCCTGTGTCGCGGAAACTGTCATGCAACACTCCCCCTTCAAAAATGAAGGATTTCTCCCTCCCTCATTGCTGGGCGGGCTGTCTTCAGATGGGCCCCGGCTATGAGTCTCTGCAGGCATGCCTCAGTGAAAGGGGGTCAGTAGCCCTCATCCGATGACTGATCAATGCAGGGGTATAAAGGCCAGATCCCTGCACCCCAAATCTGGCCCATCCCAGTTCCAGGGCTCCCTGGGAGGTGGGCTGAAGCCTTTGATGACATTCCATCACATCCTGACTTCTCCATCGGCCCACCCTGCTTCCTTCCCTTCCCTTCCACACATTTCCAGCCCAAGAGCTCACCCTAATAACCCTCCCGCGTGCTCATCTCCATCTCGGGGTCGGCTTCCTGGGAACCCGAGCCTTCAACACCCCACTCGTACAAATCAAGGCACTGAGGTCCGGAGGAGTTATGCAGTTGTCCCAAGGCCCCAGCATTAGCAGGGGACAAAACTGGGAAATTAGCCCAGGCCGTCTGGCTCCTGAACACACACTTTTAACTACTTCTCCCCGTCTGATGGAGAGCTGAGTGCCAACACTTTCTATGGTGGAACGGGATCTGGGGAAGGTGGCGGTCTGGACTCTCGCCTGCTTCCCTGTGAGTCTATTAGAAGGCAAGCAGAATGGATTTCATCAGGGGTCTACCAGGGCTCCGTTCTAAGAGGCAGCCCGAGGGGACCACCTACGGAGGCTCTCCCAGCACCTGCAGCCCAAGTGGCCCTTTCCAGGCCAGCAGTCCTGAAGGCAGCCTCCCCTCCCCTGGCCCAGCCCTCCCTGCTGCTGCGCTGCTCATGTAGAAACACGGCGTAATTGCTCGCCTCGTGGAAGCGAACGGAACCAGCGCCCCTCCGCTGACAGCGTTAGTGACAAGTGATCGCATCAGGACACTGGAACAGCAGCCAGGACCTGGGCGCCTCTGTTGTTTACGGGTCCATCATGTATAATTTCAGCGTTTAATTTTATCTTCGTGAACTTACAGGTGCAAAATGCAGGATAAAGTTCTTTAAGGGGCCCCTGTGAGAAACCCGGCTGTACCTGCCCTCCCCCGCCCCCCCCCCCAAAGCTCTCAGGGTGGCTCGCTCAAATTAAATCATTATTGAGGAGGAATAATCCTGGTAGGTTCAGAAAATCAGTTTTAAATTCAGCCTGCTAGCAAAATTCTGAATGTATTTACTTTCTAGATTTCATTTCTCCATCCATATTAAAGCTCCGTGGCATTATCAATTATGGGTTTATTGCAAAGCACAATAGGATTCAATCTGGAGGAGTGCCTCCGGGTACGTCTTAGGAGGACGATAAAGCTAATAGTAATGGGTCTACAACTTCTAAGGCTAATTTCCACAGTTACAAATTTCGTAAATAAATAGAAGCCATGTCAGTTTCCAGTCACCCAGCTTGAGGCCTCTTAGGCTGATAAAACAGGACCTTCCATCGCTTGCATCAGGGGGCTCCTGTTAGGCTCTTGGTGGGCTAGCCTGAAGTTTCCCTGGTGCCCCGAGGAAGGGCAACGAGGAGCTGTTGAGAAGGAGCCCTTCGGCCGCCTCTGCTGCTCCTCCCACCAGGTCAGGAGCTGGTGAGGATGAAAAGGGACACAAAAGCACCAGCACCCCTGGAATCGGGGAGGCCACCCAGAGCTTCAGCCCAGAATCCGGCCAAACTCCGCGACTGGGCTGGATGGACCATCATCCATTAGTGTTTCAGTGTTTAAACCAGGCTTCAGTGCTCCGTGGGGATGGGGCCGTGTTTGATACAGGCTAGGGCCTCTGTTGTCCTTCCGGAAAGAGCAGGCAGCAGAGAGAAGGAGGGGGTGGTGTAAGGGGGCTACTTCTACGCTCCTGGCTATTTTCAGCCAGTTTCCTCTTACACGGGGAGGATGGGCCCTGGCCACTGCCTCTGTGATGCCGGCGCTCACACACCTCTCACCTGGCCTGCCGTGTGCCGTGTGCCCACTGGTCCCCAGAGTCACATCCTCTCGCTAGCCTCAGCTAGTGGCTGTCAGTTTCCTGTGAGCTCAGACTCACTTCCCCCTGGCAGCATCCTGCTCAGGTACGGACTTCCAGTCTTTTCACTTTCTGCCCAGGGCTTCTCTGACTCTGTAGCAGCCCTCTTGGCCCGGGGCACAAGCACAGCCCAGAAGCTCAAGGTTAACACCCGAAGAGGCAATCTCCAAGCAACGGAGGGACAGGAGCCAGGGATAGATGTGCCTGTCTCCTTTCTCTCAGGTGGACAAGTCCAAAAGCATTCCGTACGCCTCTCAGGGTGTCCCAGCAGGGGCCAACCCTGGTTGCCTGTGGTAGTGACCTTAGCACACACTGACACTGGTTTTCTCCCCTTTCTTGCCTCCCTCCCCCGGCTCCCTCTTTCCTGATTCTTGGGGTCACCTCTTACATGAATGCCCTGCACCCAAGTCTGAGTCTCAGGGTCTGCCTTCAGAAGAACCAAACTGTAACAGATGGCCACCACTGGATCTGCGCCTTTGAGTAGGATAAAGGCAGGCATCTTCCAAGAGCTCCTGTAGGCGAGCACGCAGGTAACTTAGTGAGGAAGGAAAAGTCTTCTCCCCTCCCCTGTTCATGTGGAAGCTTCGTCAGGGGACTTATTTGTCACCTGGGAAGGCAGGGAGAGAGGAGAGCCGAGAGATGGAAGATTATTAATGTGGGGAAGGGGTGGCAGGGAACAGGGCAAAAGAGGCCCTGGGGATACAGGACTCAACAGGAGTGACAAGAGCAAGGGCAGGCGGCGGGGAGTGTGCTCCCGGTTGTGTGTGTGTGTGTGTGTGTGTGTGTGTGCGCGCGCGCGCGCGCGCGCGCGCGCGCAAGTGTGCGCCTCTGTAGAGGCAGCTGAATAGCTTCCAGGCAGCATGAAGGTGCACCCTTAGGTGATGAAGGGCTTGGGTCCCAGGCCAGCCTGGATCCCAGGCTTGGGGTTCAGTGACAGCCACTTTGCCGGGGACCCAGTTTGGACCAGACACAGCTTCTGTCCTCAACGGTGACCTCCAGGTGCCAATATGGCCCACAACACTGTGCATTACAGCTGTCCCAGATGTGGCAGATAAGCAGCAAAGCCAATATGGAGACCAGCCAACAGACGTCTCAGAGGTCTTAACAAATTCACCTCGGTCTTCAAACAACACCTATTAGTAATGGCCGACGTGCCTTAGGAGTTGACCGTGCCAGGAACTGCTCTAAATCATTTGCCACGTGATTAGCTCTTTAACCTTCATGGCAACCTTTAGAGGTAGGCACTATTATTATCCCCTATCTACAGATGAAGAAACTGAGGTAGAGAGTGGTGGAGTAACTTGTTCAAAGTCAAGCAGCTCGTAAAGTGCAAGCCTGGGATTTGAAACCGGGTAGTGGTGTGAGCAAGGCAAGGTGTTTGGTGCCGGAGAGACACAGATGTCACATGGGATGAGTTTCTGGCACTCGAGGACGTTAAAATTTACTGGGGGAGACAGACATTTACACAAATAACAAAATATGGAGCAGAATGAAATAAGCCCCTTAACAGCCTCCAGGGTACCATCCTGTTAAACAGTCTCCGATTCTATGGCTTATGTCTCAACGGTCGCTTTTGCAGGAGCAGGTGCCCGGAAGTTTTGGGGTGGGTGTGCTTAGGGTCCCAGGAGTGGATGGGGTTAGGCTGACGTGTTAATTCAGATGAAATCGTGCCCCCTCCTTGCTGCTGGGAACAGGGCTAGGATCCTCCTGGAGGCTTGAGGGTTTCCCGCTGAAGCATCCCCGTTGGTTCGGGTTACTTTCGTACGCACCTTCTTTCATTCAATTATTCAGTAAATGCGAGTTGAGCCTTCCAGCGCCTCTGTGCAGATCCGCCCTCCCCCCCTCCGCCCTGTTTTAGGCAGTATAAATGCTCCATTCAGGCTCATCAGACAGACCCCCTCCTGTGCCTGGAGGCAACTGAGTGGCCCGCTGAATCTGCAAGGGGGTGTAGATTCTAGATTCGAGGCTGCAATGGCTCTGATAGGCTATGCACCGCGTAGGAGAAGGAAGCCCTCCGCAGGGACAGGGCACCTGGGCGAGACTCACAAAGAGAGCCCAACAGGAGAGACACCATGTGGCTCCCAGGAGGGTTAAGACCCTCAGTTCCTGAGTGTCCCTCCCCGGTCCCAGGTTATAGCAGACTTGCTCTTCTCTCTTCCCTGCTGTTGGGATTTTGGAAGATTTGCGTATTCCTTATTCCTGAAGCTAGCTTGAGTGGGTTTCTCTTCCTCACAGACAGAAGCAGCTTTCATTATTATTTATTTTTTAGACAAAATAGAATTAACTGTCGTATTTATGGCATACTAGCCAGTAATAAGAAGACATATGAAAGAAGGCAGTGGTGGAATATGCGTAATAAATATGTGGATAAAATGTTGCGCCCTAAAATATAGAGAGAATGGGTGCAAACTTACAGAGCCTACATCTAGATACCATGATACAATGGGTCAAAGGGGATTAATGAAAACCTTTCACACAAGGAAATGCTAGTTGTAAATCAATGCCCTGGAAAACATGAACTTCTCAGCTACAGTAGAACTTATTCATTCAGACGTTTAAAAAAACAAACAAACACTCATCGAGCACCTAGTTACGTGCCAGGAATTTTGTTAGATTTGAGGAATGTGGAACTGAATCTGTCATTGACGATACCCTCAAAGTGCTTAGTCTAGATGTGGAGAGGATAAATTAGGCAGACAGCAACAATAATACCTAGAAAGTTGGAAAAGTGTAGTAACAACATATGACAAAAATTAGTACAGACTGGAAATGAAGGAAGTAAAACTTCCAAGATGCCAGGCTCAAATACAAGCCTAAGCCAGCATAGTGAGTCCATGAATTGATGCTGTGGCATCCAGGGAACCTACTGGAGAGACAACAGACTTGAGGGGCCAGGGCTCAGAGTTTGAACGTGGACGTGGAGTCAGAAAATATGGTGGTGGGTCCGCATAAAATAGGAGACCTGAAAGTAAGATCTTTGCATAGAGCTGATGCCTCATGAGGGTGAAAAGGGGCACAGACAACTTTGCCATCAGTTCGGGACAGCGGCAAGTACCTCCTTTTCCCAGAGCGCTAGGTAGTAAATAAAAAGTTTGTGATGAGAATCCAAAGCCTTCGAGAGTCTGAATTTACCCCATATGTATGATATAGGAATTCCTCAAGCCATAACATTACGTAACATCTGGCCCTAGAAAGCAAAGGCAAAACATGTCAGTAGCAGGTGCTGCCACATTAGAGAGTGAAAAAGACTCCCATTCAACCTCCTACAAAAGGCTGCTGAAGATGACTTCACAATAAAACACATCCACAAACCATTTGAGGGCATGATTCACCACACGGAAGAGTCAGCAGGAAAACAAATAAGCAAATGAAAATATAAGTAAGCATCCCAAGAACTTGGGGTAATAGAACAACTGAGTGAGAGTGTAAATATTTTTTAAATAATTAAATCAATAAAAGGCGTGCAAGTCATAAAGAAAGGATGTGATGCTCTGTAAAAATAATGCAGACATAATAAAAAAAGAGCAGCAAACATAAGGTCGGGAAATGAAAAAAAAGATGAAATTAAAAATTCAATGGATGAGTGAAACAGAATAAGACACAAAGCTGGAGAGAATTCCTAAAGTTCAAAATAGAGCTGAAGAAATCACCTACAGTGTACAGTTGAGATAAAGTGATAGGAAAAGTAAAAATATGGCTAGAGAGAGAACATTGGGGCTATAATGAGAAGGTTCAACACAGAGCGAATAAAGTCCCCAGGAATACAGACTAGAGAATGTAGGACTATGGCTAAATTAGACACTCACGCCAGAGAGAACTTTTCAGAATTAAAGACATCCAGAAATCCTCCGATTCAAAAGCACAGTGGATATTAATCCACAATTAGGTGCATCGTAATAAATAACAAAGACAAAAGAGGAAGTCTCAAAAATGGCACAAGAGAAAAGAAAAATTATTTATAAGGAGCAACCGTTGAATGATAGCAGATTTTGTGGCTAAAGAAAAGAGGGAAAAATAACTGGCACTTCAAAAATTCCATATCCACCTAAACTATCATTCAAGAGTGAGGATGACAGTGACCAAAATAAACATTAACAACAGTGGGGCCACATGCACCTCTCGATATATTGTAATATCAAATAGGCAGTGTTGCTTATAAGGTATTGTCAAACACGCGTAAAATGAAAAGAAAGGAACAGAGGGACTCCCGTGCATGAAAAGGGATTTAGGAGACATAATAATTAAATGTAGCATGTGGTCCTTGGGTTGAGATCTGAATTGAACAGATCAGCTGTCAAGGCCAACTTTTGAAAGAAGGGGAGCAATTTGAATATGGACTGGATACTCAAGGATACTGGGGAAGGACTGTTAATTTTGTTCTGATTGTACAATAGTGGTGTTATGTTTAAACAGTCTCTTTTAAAGATGTGCACTGACGTACTTAGGATTGTGTATTAGTCACAATCGAGTGGCATAATAGAGGGAAAATTTAATAAAGGGACTATTTACAAAGGTTTGGCCAGGATGTGGGGAAACAAAGTATGCTGGAGCACCTGGGGCATTAGGAGTTCTGAATCATGGGCCTTAAGGGAGACAGAGGAGCCGTTCCTGGGACCTGGAGGAAGAGTTGTAGCTGTAGCTTTAGAAGGTTTCCTGGCGGAAGCTGTAGACTTCAATGGAGAAACACAATACTACCAACTCTTGGTCTACCTTTTTTTTTTTAATTTTTAAATGTTTTTATTTATTTTTGAGAGAGAGAGAGAGAGAGAGAGAGACAGAGAGAGAGACAGCATGAGCATGGGAGGGTCAGAGAGAGAGGGAGACACAGAAGCCGAAGATAGGCTCCAGGCTCTGAGCTAGCTGTCAGCACAGAGCCTGACGCGGGGCTCGAACCCACAAACCGCAAGATCATGACCTGAGCCGAAGCCGGACGCTCAACTGACTGAGCCACCCAGGCGCCCCTCTTGGTCTACCTTCTAATCTGTGGGATCCTCACTATTGACCAAACCCAACCAAGAGCCAGGGGGCCAGAGGCAATGCAGTCCCAGAGCTCAGTTCCTCAAGAGCACAGCAAGATAGAGAAAAGAATGGGGGAAATAAAAAGGTAATACAAGTGAGGATGCCTATAATCTATTTTTAAGAAAAAAAAAAAACCCAGATGAAATAAATATGGTGTATGTTAACAATTGTTAAATCCAGGTAAAGAATATGTGTGTTTGCTATACTCTTTTTCCTATTTTCTGTATATTTGAAATTTCTCATAGCAAGAAGTAAAAAAAAGAAGTGAGGGTGAAACAAATTAGACAGGTTAAAACAAAGTCTGGGAGAGTTTACGCTTCTAGTCTTACCTGAAAGAATTACGAAAGGATTTACTTCAGAAGTGTAACTCGAAAATTCAACCCAGAAGGGAGTGATAGGATGTGAAAAGCAATGATGAGTGATGAACTTGATAAACGGGTGAGTCAATCTAAGTAAGCATTAATTATACAAAAAAAATAATAGCTGGAAATTGCAGATCGGTGTATAAAATGATATTGTAGGAGCAGAGAAGAGGACATGTAGGGTAGAGAAAAGGAGAGGGAACTTGAGGAAGCCTTCCTGAGAAATGAAGGACTGACAAGGTGACCTGAGTTTAAAGGTCAAAAAGGATTTTATGGAAGAGGAATCAGAGGGAAGGACAAATCCAGGCAGAGGGAACGGCTGAGAGAGCACAGAACCGGTTCCAAAAATACTCTGCACCTGACAACTTGGATGGGGGGGGGTACCTTTGGGGGATGGTAGAAGTTAAGTAGGCAGAGACCACAGCCAAAGGGTCTGTTAAAAGTCAGATCTTAAGGGGACTAAGCTGAAGCCCAGGGAGCAAGATAAGAATTCTATGCAGAGAAATGACCTGATCAAATTTGCATTTTAGAAATGAAACTCAAACTCAGGGGCTCCTGGGTAGCTCAGTTGGTTCAGTGCCTGATTCTTGATTTCAGCTCAGGTCATGATCTCCTGGTTTGTGGGACTGAACCCCATGGTGACAGCGTGGAGCCTGCCTGAGATTCACCCTCTCCCTATCGTTCTGCTCCTCCCCCAATCGCGCTCTCTTCCTTCTCTTTCTCTCAAAGTAATGAAATAAACGTTAAAAAGTGTTAAAAAAAAAAGACACTAAAATTCATTTCTGGAGGACTGAATTGAGAGTTCGGAGAGGAGGGAGAGGGCAGGGAGGATCAGCAGTCAAAGCGAGGGGGGGTGAAGCTCTGAACAAAGGTGGTGGAGGTGGCAATGGAGAGGATACTGATGCAAGAGACCGTCAAGAGGTCGGATGAAGAAGACGGGGATTGATAGGATGGGGGTGGAGGGGAGTGGTAGTGAGGGACAGCCAGGAAGCAAGCATGGTCCCCGGCTTTGGCCTTGGTGACTGATGTATGCAGGTGAAATCACGGGACTGACAACCTTCAGAAGGAGCAGGTGGGGTGGTGAGATGATGACTCAGTTTTGTTCAAGTCTAAGTGCCTCGTTCAGAAGCTATGGATGAGGCGGAAACCCACAGACAGTAAGTGGGGATTTAAGACAAGGAGAAGACGAGGGTATGTAAGCCTTGTCTATTCCTTTTATCAGGAAGGAAAACTTTCCCATGGTATATTCCCTCTCTATATGCACGCGCGTGCGTGCATATACACACACGCAGAGTCTTACTGGCCAGATGAATTAGGTCCTGTACCATCGCTAGCTTCCCCGGAGGCTGGGCAAATAGAGAAGAAAATTGTCATAATTAGCTTAGACCAATCGTGATCCGGTTCCTGGGGATGACACGTTGCTCCCAGACAAAACTGAATTTCTGTTCGCAAGCAAGGAGGGAGGGTGGGGGTTAAGCAGAAGCCTAAGAGTGTTTACCCCACACAGTCACACTGACTGGGGCTGGGGTTTGAAAACTCAGACAGATGAACGGCGTGGGGAGGGAGGGAAGCTTCACCAGACGCCCAATTCTGAAGCCTAGTGACCGAGACCGGGAGACTTCCTGCTTCCTGGTCTGCCCAACGAGTGTGGGGAACTGGTTCCAGATCAAGGCCCATCAGACTGGGGGACAGAAGCCAAGAGGGATTGAGAACTTCCGGCCTCAACAGCTTGGTTTGGGACCGAGGATAGTGCTGAATGTGCTTTGGGGGTGAGATGGGTGCAGTTATAGGGATTTGGGGTGGCAGATGGGGTAAATGAAAGAAAACCAAGTATATATTAGGTTTTCTGTTAGATGCGGCAAAAAAAGTCATTCCTAACGGATGAGTGTGTTACCGCTTTAGTCTCGCCCTGAATTCCAGTGTCAACAACTTCTTATTCCCAGGTTGTCACCCTCATTCCCTCGAGGCCTTGGGTCTTTCTTGTTTGGGCTCATCTAGGACAGGAGGCATGTCCCCAACCTGAGCCGCAAGATTGCTTTGACCGCCAGCATCACTGTCCCAAAGCCCCTCAAAGTGCGTGCCTGGCTGCTCTTCATTAGAGTAGAAATTCCTTGAGGAAGAGTAAAGATGTGTCTCTCATCTCTTTCCAACTTCCAAGGTATTTCATACAAAGCTCCCCCCACAGTGTTTGCTGGATTCAATTCTATTACGTTGAGGAGGAATTTAATTTAGTGGTTAAGGAAACCGCCTCCAGAGTCAGTCTTCCCGAGTTCAAATCCCAGCTCTGCCACTTATTAGCTATACGATCGTGGGCAATTGGCGGTGTTCAACACCGTTTTTTGAAGAGATAATAATGGTACTTCCCCGCTCTGCTCCCCAGATTGTTTTGAGGACATAAAGTGCTTAGAACAATGCCCGGCATATAGAGAACACGAGGTTTTTGTTCTTTTTATTAAAAGTGCAGTTGGTGGGGAGTTGATGCAGTTAAGGCTGCTCCTGGGGAATGGAAGCCTAGTTTGGCTTCATTCCCTCCCACCCCCCTTCCTTTCTTCCTGTCTACTTCCTTAGAAACCTTCTTCCTTAGGGGCCCCTGCGAGGCTCAGTTGGTTAAGCATCCGACTTCGGCTCAGGTCATGATCTCGTGGTTCGTGAGTCCGAGCCCTGCATCGGACTCTGTGCTGACAGCTCAGAGCCTGGAGCCTGCTTCGGATTCTGTGTCTCCCTCTCTCTCTGCCCCTCCCCCACTCACTCTAAACCTCTTGCTCCCGGCTACTTATCACAGAAAGATCTGAGCCACTATTTCATTCTACCATGTTAGTGCCTAACACTGGCTTAAGGTTTCGCTCTTCACCCCTGCAAGGGTGTTTTCATATTAAAAGAGCAGACCTCGGGGAGCCTGGGTGGCTCAGTCTGTTAAGTATCCAACTCTTGATTTCGGCTCAGGTCATGATTTTAGGTTCATGGGATCGAGCCCCGTGTTGGGCTCTGTGTCGACACTGTGCAGCCTACTTGGGATTCTCTCTCTCTTCCTCTCTCTCTGCCCTTCCTTCACTTGCATGCTGTCTCACACACATGCTCTTTTTCTCTCAAAATAAATAAATAAGCATTTTTTAAATGAGAAGCCAAGGGAGATATTTTTAGAAAGAGTAGTGGGAGGTACTTCCGGGTGTCTTCACATCACCACCTCAGCCACTGGCTGTATAATTGGAAGCTGGTTGTCATGCATACTATCCACTGTGTGGGTGACGGGGTTGGGGAATGGGTAACAGGGCAGTCTGGGCTGCCGCTTCTGCCCTTGACCAGACCTGGATTCCCCAGGAATGGCCCCACTGGGCAGACGCCCCCAGGACCAGAGGACAAGAGCGTGCCAGTGACTGCAAGTTCGGATCAGGAGACCAGGGAAGGGAAACTGAGATGCCTTGTTAGAGGGAGGAGACGGTACCCCTCTTTCCCATCCCACATTCTTCCCTTCCTCCCAAGGGGGAAGCCAGTTCTAGGAGGTAAATACGAGGGCACAGAGCTCAGAATAATGCCAGAGCCCTACCAACTGTTAGGAGTAAAGGCGGTGGGCATGGTTTGCAGGCTTGGAGAAAGTGAGTCCATCTTTAACAACACTTCACAATTTTCGAGTGCTTTTAAGCCTTCAGTGCACTTTCGCATGCGCTTTCCTATTTATCTGCATAATAACTCTGTGAAGTACGGAGAGGGAGAAGCCGAGTGAAGAGAGGGCCTGGCTTTGTCAGGTCAGCTAGCTGCCTTAAGCAACGATCGATCCCACAGTTTCAGTGCATTAACAAAATACAATGTATTTCTCACCGGTGGAACAGTCCCGTGTGTTTTTTTCTGGTTGGCCTGCCCTCCTACGATGAGCAGCGACCCAAGGACCCGGAGTCTTTCCCTCTGGTGGCTTTGCCAACCCTGAGGACCTCACCCCTTCAAGTGGCCAATAAGCAAGAGAAGAGAGAGTGTGGAGGAGTGTACGGGAGGTCTTCGGAGTGAGGCCCAGAGGCCGTGGACTTCACTTTCCCTCACATCCCCACATCCCGCTGCCCTAAACTCAGTCTCATGGTCACACCAAACCGGAAGAGAAATGAAACAATCTGGTCAACAAGCAACAGATCTCCCCCACCCAGGCCATGTTTGTTACCCCGATTGCCAGTCATAACTACTGCCCGTCCTCGTCACCCCAGTCGGCTTCCAACACTATACTGAGAGGTTCAAACATGAGCGCCACTTTTCCCGACAACCCTAGTGGAGTGGGAGGGTCCTCTGCATTTCACAGAAGAAGACTCTGTGCTGGGGAAAGTTAAGGAACCCGTCCAAGAAATCTACGGCCTGATACTCTTAGAGCCGGACCTCATGTCACAACGTGAGCTTTCCCCGCTCAGCAGCGTTCCACTGCCTGCTGTGACCCGAGGATCGGAATCCAGGGGGAGACTGTGCGATGCTCACCTTGTAGGTGGGGTGAGAGTGCTGTCTTACTTCACTGGCCTTGCTGTGGCACTCTGGGTGGAGAGCCCAAACTCTCTGGAAGCCGAAGTGCTTTCTGGGAACGATTCCTCTCCCCTGCTGTGAGGAGACATCTTGAATCTTGCACCAACGTTTGCCATCCAAGTCAGCAGTGGACAGAACTCCCGTCTGGTCTTCTGGCATCAGCAGGGTGTGGAGGCCCCTGGCCTGGCTCTCCTGACCTCACCCCCTTCTCACTGCTCCTGAAGATCTCTCAGCCCTCAGCTACAGCCTTCCTCTGCCCTGCCACCCTCCTCCTCCTCCCCTGAGCCACTACTGAAGGGTCACCTTGTCCCCCATGGAGACCCAACTTCTGGCTATTCCCCTCAACCCAGCTATACTCTGTGCCCATACAGGGTGAACCGGGTACATCTGAATCCCTATCACACCACACAAGAGCTAAGATGCCTCCAAGGCTATCCTTCTACCTGCTCACGTGACATCTCTGTTGTCTTCCGCTGTGAGTCCTCCATGACGAGCAAGGCCCCCAGTGAGGTGGGCTCCTCCCAGAGGCCCAACAGGAAGTGGAACAGAAGTCCTCTGTTTTTGGCTTCCTCATTCTAATATATTGGGCATCTCACTCCTCCCCCTGCCCACTGGGAAGCCAGCTCCTGGCACATCCCTGCTCTGTCTAGTTCGTCCGACTTCCTTTTCGCTACCCTGCTACCTGCTCTCAGAAGAGGACGTGGAATTCTTTGTTCTAGGTGGAGCGCATCCTTCCCTGAAGCCATACGCCTAATATCTTGGCATCAGCAATAAAGAGGGTGTAGTCAAAGAGAAGGACTCACAAGGAAGGGAGGTCTGCAAGGAAATGCTGCTGAAGTAATATCCCTGTGAGGCGTGATAGGTCTGTCAGGCATCTGGATGCTCCTTTCTGAAGGGCCTTGACACTGTGCAGTCCTAATCAGACACAATAGATTCCCAAGCTGAACATGCCACCATCAATTTGGGATTGAACATCAGGCCAACTCCCTTCTCTCCAAATCACACTGTCAGCGGAGTCTAACAGGCTTGTCAAATTGGGAGATGAACCAACAAAGGGGGATTTACACAGACACCATGCCTGTCAACGGCCCCTCTGTGCTCAGGGCTATTCCCTCCCCCCTTCTACTGCTGTGTCTTGTCTCACGGGGAACTACATTTCCCAGCCTCTCTTGCCTTCCTGCTTCCAGCTCAGTTTGGCCAATGGGGAAGATCAGAGGGCTGGCGGAAGAGAGAAGCTAGGGTATTTTATCCCCTCACTCTCTGCTTCCTGTATCCAGCAGCAGAGATACTCTATCTCCTCCCTCAGTGGCCACGGCTCCCTCTGGGATGCCTCCACCACAGTTCAAGCATTTCCAGGATGGCCTCAGCCCGTGGTCTCCATCAACCACCTCTTCCTTCTGTTCCCTGAGTCCCTGAAGCTTCCTGCTGGTGCCAGTCTCTGGGTATGCCTCATCGTGCGGCTTGGCTTCCTGACTTCTCTATTTCCTGTGTAACCAATTCCCTGAATTAATTTGAGAGACTCACCAAAGTTTCTGTTTTCCTGTCTGGACCCTGAATGATATACACACATCATACCCACAATGCATATATATACTTTAGGGGGAAAAATACAAGCATAACATGGCCACATATCTTTTTTTTTAATTCAGAAAGTTACACACGGAGCTTGTTCATGGCTTTGGTGTTCGTCTGCCTCTGTGGCTTTCCAGGAAAAAAAAAAAAACCCAACACTTCCAGTGTTGCAGCTTGCCATTGCAGGTGACACTGGGGTCACCCCCTGATCCCACGAGTGAGAACAGCGCCCTGTATAAAAGGCCACAATTAATTTTTATTGCACATACATGTGGGGAGATACCTGCTTGGCCTCCGTGTGAGAGCCATAACTCTCTTAAATTGATGTGTCAGCGAACTAAAACTCAATATTTTTTTTCACACAGTATATTTTACAGTCAGAGGCCCTTCCCTAATCGGAATAAAGCAATTTGGCTCCCTGTCATTGCTCACTGAAAACATATGAGCTGGGTGGCATTTCTAGCAGTCCAGATTTATCAGGGTCTCTGATCGAGTGCACAGGAGGTTCAGGGCTGTGGCATGGACAAAAGTGGATTTTTTATGATGGCATTGTGCTGCATTTCTGCATAGCTAGATTTATCCCTTTATTTCAGAAATATTTTCACTGTCTCTAGTCCCCGATCTACTTTAGGTAGGAAAGATTCCACATAGTTTGCACAAGGGCTCCGGGTCGTTCTTCCTGTCCCTTATAAGCCCTCATTTCCATTCTATAAAACAGTCCCCAGCATGCCCTCTACAGCATCATGGGATTCTGGAAGTTCAGGCTCTGAAACGCCAAGTCTCCTGCATGTCAGCGATCTGCAGCATTAGAGTAGGCCAAGGACAGGACTTTTGGGGCCCTGGGGCCAAGGCTTTGCCCACAAGGCTTTGGAAATCTGTATCAGAACAGAGAAAACCCCCACTGAGTGTGACTGCCATCGTTGTCGTAAATGTCGCAGCCAGTGACAGTGTCCCCTTGGATCTCTGTGACTGTTTCTGTGCATCCCTCCGGCTCCCCCGTGCGCCTTCGCTCCCAGCTGCCTGTGCCAACTGTCCTCAGGCAACTCGAACCACTCTGCCCATACTCACGGAGAGCCAGAAATGTCTGGAAGTTTCCATCCCCCTGGGATGGCCCTTAGCTAATGACTGATGCTGTGAGCAAGTATGAAAGCCCAGCTCCCTCGCCTGGAGTCCTGACAGAATCTAAGGTGTAGCGTACGCTCCAGAACTCTCCTGTGGGGCCAGGCTGAGGCAGGACTTTCTCCTACATGGAGCTCCAGCCTGGCTCCCTTCCCCTCAGGTCCTATTTCCACCACTCCCTTACTGCCCTCCCCAAGAGCATGTCCTTAATAAATCACTCGCCTAAATCCTCATCCTGGGGTCTGGACAACCGAGGACAGCAAGCATGTGAAAAGTCATTCCGATCACATATCTGACGCTGCAACATTCCTTCCGAGTGGTTATCAAGCGCCTGCTTAGTTACTTCTAGAGTTGCGCAACTCACTGCCTCCAAGGACAGAAAACTCACGGTCGAGGCACACGAGAGCTGAGAGCAGCCTTGAAGGTCATCTAGACTTTTCTCAATCTTGATATGAGGATTGTTGTTCATGCCCACCAGCAGGATGAACCCTGGTTACCCTGAGTGGTAATCTGCTCATTGACTCACATTTATTAACTTCCATCCCTTCTTTCTACCTCACGGATCAACGTCTACACCCAGCTTTCCCTGTCAGCGTCCATTTTGAGGGCATTCAAACTAAGACAGGGGCCCAGAGAAGCTAAGGCATTTCTGTTTCTTTCCCCTGGAAGGCCCTTCCCCCTCACTAAGTGAACTTACCATCCCCGAACATCAGCTGAACTGGCAGAGCTGATCCAGTGGGATGACGGTGAGCCCCAGCTCCTGGAACTCCAGGCCAGGGCGCTCGATGGGATGCCATGCCACGTGCGTTCATTTCGTTCAATATTTAAATTGCGGTTCTGGTATGTACAGTAACGCATTACTTGCAACTTTACTCAATATATAATTTTTATAACTCATTTGCGTAAACACACAATATTGTATTTATGTTTAGATCATATGTATTTCATCAGGACACATTTTCTACACCATAAATTGGATTGCTGTGTTGGTTCGTGTTACTTGCGTTGCTAATGAAGGGGTGAGCCGGGCCTCCTGATTCTCAAGTCCACAAATGTTAGCCCACCGTGGCCACAGGCAGCCCTACGGGGCTCCCCTAAGAGCTGAGCAGAGAGACTTCCAAGCAAAGTCCCTCTGTTTGACGCCATATGGCTTTGACTCCCAATCCTCCTGTACCCCTGTGTCAAAGCCCTGGATCTGGAGAGCAGGGCTGGACTGGGGCAAGCCATAGGATTCCACTGTTCCCCGGGTTAAGGCCCAGACTACCACACGTCCACGTGTCATCCTTTCCTCTACCCCATTCACTTCCTGCCACAGTTCCTTGGGTGTAGAAAGGGTCCCTTTTATGACTATCATATAGGAGAAGAGTTCTCAAAAGGTTGCATCCCACGGGAGGATCAAAAGATCCTCATTAGGCATGTGCAAAGCCCTCTAACCTCTAGGCGAGACACAGTCAACGGGTACCTGCCCACACCCGGGCCTGATAACGTCCTTGCCCTTTACCCACCTCTGACAGTCCTCAGCCTCCCCAAAGGACAGAGGGAGGAAGAGAGAAGCCTGGAGCTCCCCCTAGAGGTTACACGTTTCCACTTACTGTTTCTTCATCGAGTGCTGGGAGATCCTGAAGAATCTTGGTTATGTAGGGCTACACATGGGTAATGCATAGCATATGTACTTCAGAGTTACATAGCTGAACCTCATATGATTAAAAATAAAGTATGAACTGTACTATCTGCGCAATGCGTAGGAGAACACTCATCTGAGTTTCTCAGTAAATACTGTCACGGTTTCATTCTTGAATCGCAAAGCCATGTGTGGTTATAAGTGGGGACTAAAGTAACATGGATGACTACCTAATAAAGAACTAAGGAGCACCCAGTACATCTTATCTCCTACTGCTTGGGGTACATGCAGATGGGGTGTGGCCATCTTTGCTCAGTCACTGTTTTGAGTCCAAGACAAAGGACAACAGGTAAATGTGGGCTTTACCATCCAGTCTGAATGTAGAATCCTGAACTTGAACGATAAGCTCAACCACTGAATAGATGACACACCTTGGGAAAGTTGCTTAAGGTCTCTGAGCCAGAAGTTCCTTCGCGATGATGCAGATGATGGCTCGACTCTACTCATGATGGCTCTGCCTCTGACAAGATGGCTGTTGATGTAGACGCAAGAACTGGGAATCACGACCCACCTGTGCCCCTCAATAAGTGTGCTGTGTCTACTGAGGGATTATAATAAATAGGCAAGTGTGAAGGCCTGTTTGTGGTCTGAAGGGAGAGGACCTAACCACAGGACATGTTTTCCTTCACTTATTTTGTGCTGCTTTTTTTGAAAAAAATCACAATATTGGCTTCAATAAGTAGATAAACATTTAGCCGTGATATCCATATGGACACTTGCTCACTGTTGTAAACATGCATCTAACACAAAGTAGTTGATTAACAAATATTTATTAAGCTAATTGCTTTGCTATTTCGTATGTATTTGTCTCCCCACAGCTGGGAAGAGCCCCATAGGAGAGCCGTCATGTTTTCTAAAAGAGAAGTGAAGGTGGCCCTTCACTCATGCACATATGAAAGCGTGCATCAGGTCCTGGAAGAACAGAGGCTCATCTTTGGGCATGGGGCAGTGCATGGGTCCGTGGACTGAGAATAAAGGGGGGCCTGTCAAGGAGAGATGTTCCAGCGGGACACATTTTCTTCATTGCTGGGGTGGAGGGGGGGGGGCTTTAAAACCGTGAGCATAGGAACATCCAGGGAACGATGGGGACTCGGAGTGGCATCTCCAGGGGAGTCTAAGTGATGCTCCACCAAGTCCATACATCATACATCAGTGCATACCCTGGGTGCTCTATGAAAGGATCCTGAGACGAGAAGAGCTTAGGTCAATCCAGCCCCAAACCAAGAAGAGGCTATAGCCTGGGGATTCCCTGCCCGGGAACAGCCTGCTGGGCTCAGGGTGACCTACTCAGGCAGGAAACTAGCCTGACACCGTGACACATTTCCTGCAGATCCAACAACGGGCTGAAGAAATGGCTCTCACTTCCCGGACACCAGACTGGAGGGGGTTCAAGAGTCGTGGGAGGAGAGCAAATAGAGATGGCAGTGTGGACAACTTTATAAAGGCGTTTTACTAGAAAGGGGAGGGGAGAAATGGGGAGTAGCTGGAGAGGTGTGTGCATCAAGGAGGCTTTAATTTCCTTTTTTAATGGCAGGTATTACAGCATGCTTTTACACTGATGGAAGTGATTCAGTGGGGAGAGAAGTACGGAAGAAGTAGGAGAGAGCAGAGATCATTGCAAGAACAAAGCCTTGACTGAGCAACAAGAGACAGGATGCAGTTCACACTTGGAGGAGTTGGCCTTGGAGAGAAGAACACACAGTTTATCCGTTTCTTTAGGAGGAAAGGCGGAGCTGTGAGTATGAATGCGAGTAGGTAGGCAGATGAGGTGGTGGGAGGTAGGAAAGTTCTCTTCTCATTGTTCCTCCCTCAGGTGCTCAGGAATAAGGTCGTCAGCTGAGGAGGGGGAATGGGAGAGAACTTCTGGGGGACTGAGGAAAGATGAAAGAGTATGAAAGAGTCATTTCAGAGGGGGGGGGAGAGCAAACGGACGGGGGAAATGGGGTAGGATTGCCTGGCTGCACTGAGGTCCCACTTGAGATCTGCCGTCATAAATTTCAAGTGAGACCTGCCCCCCCCCCGCCCCCCAGCAGTGGTTGAGTATTTTTCCCAGCCAACTACAGCTGTTTGGGAGCTGGATGGGAAAGGTGGCAGGCAGAATTAAACAAGGCTGACCTTGTTTAGCAAAAGCAAGCAAAGTAATGGAGTTGAGAGAACATACCAGGAGTTGACAGTATGTATAAGGAAAGGCACGTGCAGTGAATGGACTGTGGGCCCCAAGGCGGAAAAGTGGGAAAAGGAAGAAATGAACGGGGCGAGGGGCAGTGAAAAGCTGGCACAGTGACAAGACCGGGGGACCGACGGGGACCCAAGGGCGATTGGAGTCAGAGCACTAGAGAGAGTGAGCTGGGATGCTAGGAGGTGGGAACATGGGAGGCTTGAAACTAACCCTGGGAATGGCGCAATCCTTGGTAATGAGACCTTGGCAATGGCTGAGCTGGGGGTGGTGAAGAGTACAGGAAATGAGAGGCAAGAATGTTGGAAGGACTCTGCAAGTTTATGTTGAAACGGCCAAGACTTAAGTAAGTTGTGGTGGAGAGAAAGAGTGATCCTGGTGATAAAGTCTTCAGTGAAAGGTGGGGTCGGTGGCGGTGATGACCTGCGTATAGAAGAGAATTGCAACAAGGAGACTGCAGCAGCCATGAGAAAGCCCCTCTCAGCTCTGACTGGGGGTGGGGGGGTAACAGATTTGTGGGCCCCGCTGCTGCTGCTCTGAAAATCCAGCCCTGTGCCGAAGCCCCACCTCGTACTGCACCGGCTGTTCCCAGCCAGTGTGTGAGCGCAGCAGGGATATGAAGCGCGCTCCTGGGAGATCTGAGGTGTGTCTGGCAACTTTGGCTCCAGGACTCCCCATCAGCTTAGCCAGAACTTTCTCAGGCATGCGGGTGGAGTCTAAGACTTGCCCTACCTAACCTTCCTTCCTTCGACAGGGCTAGACCTGCATCACGCTCTGACAGCTCTCTCTGCCTCCTCCAGCTACCTCTCCATTCCGCCCCCCGCTCCCCTGCCCTTGGTTTTGCCAATAAATCTCTTGCACATCTAATCTCGTCTTGCTGTCAGCATCTCCGAGGACTTGAACTAGCATAGAGAGGAAATGGGGAGTGCGATCTAGGGGAACTGCTTCCAAGGGTCTGGGTGCTTTAGGGAAGAGGGAGGGACGGCATGGCCTGGGAGTAGCGATGAGGGGCGAGGGGGACATGTATCCCTCCACCGGCCCCAGGGATTCGGGAGGTTTAGTTGTGGTAGGAAAATGCCACCCCTTTTAAGGGCTCAGGATTCAGACAGGACTCGGACAAAACGTGAAGGGAAACCGTGACAATCCCTAACCTGGCCGCCCAGCCCGATGACACCAATGCTGTCCTGTCTGTGTGCCATAATCCTCACTCGAGCACGTGGCCTACGCAGCACGGGCAGCTGGACAGCAGTTACCCGCATGCACACTAGACCACCACCATCTCTCCTGGGACTTGCTTGTGTAACAAGCCTGGCTATCACCAGCCAGTCAGCAGTGCTAAGAGATTTTACCTTTCTAATATGGGACAGAAGCATTCTCAGTATTTTGGCTTTAAATGGCCTACTGTGTTTCTCTTTCCCTGGAACTCATCTCTCAGAGCCTAGACTCTGCGACAGATCCAGTGACCCACTTGGCAATAAAATTTCTCCACTAAGAGATCAACCCTTGATCTTTCTTTTAGTCCCCCCCGCCATTAGAAGTTTAGAGAAGAGCCTGAGAACAGAAGTGATTGTGTGGATGAAGATCACATGTTCTGGAGGGCAGAGCGAAGGATCCAGGTGGCTGGGGGGGGGGGTGTGGGTGGGAGCCTGAGTCAGCTTGGGGGGAAATTCAGAGCCATTTGGGGAGAGGGGTCCTGGGGATGAGAGACGTGGGGGGACAGGACAGCTGGTGGTAGCAAGATAAATGGGGATGTGGGGCATGATGGGGTAGGTCCCCATGGTCTTGGGAGAGACTGAGTGGTTTGTTGTAATTGTGGCCCCCTTCTTGAGGGATGTGGATGTGTACGTATCATAGAAAGGCAAGTGGTGAGAATACCAGGGGACCACAGAGCTTCGAGAACACTTCTGCAGGCCTATTTCCGGTCCTGTCGAGGCTAATGGAAGGGCGGCCATGCCAAGACATACTGAGCTCTGTAGGCCTTGCCGTATAGAGTGTTCAACAAACATTCATTACATATCTACTTTGTGATCCCCCCACTGTGCTAAGTGCTAGGGTCACATCAGTGAATAAGACTCCACGCCAACCTTCAAAGACCTTAAAATGTAGACAGAGTGACACAGAAAACTACATACGCTATTATGATAGGGCCAGCGGAGTCCTCTCGGGGCACGTTGATAAATACATGCATGGGGTTCTCAACCCAATCTTGGAGCCACTGACCCAACCCTTCCCGCCAGGCCTGCCAAGGATTGAAAGCAATATCTGTAATGCCAGTCCCTGCGGTGGTGCATGCCACTGTCACTTGCTTCCAGCCTTCTCTGTCACTTTTTCTCCCCAATACGAAGGCATCTGCCAGCTGTCCACGACTACACTTTCTTAGGCTCACTAGCTGCGGACCTGGGTCCCTGCCTGTGGCCTGCTGCTTAGGTTAACTTTCACTCCTTAGACATTGTGGTAGATTGCCAGACATGACAGAACTTCCATCCAGGGATGAAGTCTATTTCCTCTCCTCTCGAATCTGGACCGGCGCACGTGATGTGCAACCAACCGCAGCGAAAGGAACACCGTGCCGCTTCCGGGCCCAGGCTTTAAGAGGCCCGACAGCCTTCTGCTTTTGTTCTGTACCTTGACTTACCATGCAAAGACGTCCAGGCCCCCCAGTTAGGGAGAGAGGCCCTTGAGGAGGAAGGCTGAGGTTGTCCGAGCCCCTATCTAGAACCAAGATTCAGGACACACGAGTAAAGCCGTCTTGGATTTTCCGACCCATCCCCAGGTGATGTAGCCATGGGAGTGAGCCGAGCCAATACCCGTAGAGCAGAAGTGAGTCATCCCTCCCAGGTCTTGCCTGCAGGTAAACCCAGTCAGTTCTGTGATACCCCCTCCTGCCTGGACACTAGTGCGATCTCCTGATGCTCATTATTTAGAAGTGACAGAAACTGGCTTGCTGTTCGCAAGTCTCATTTCCTCTTCTTCCTGGGCACACAGCCATATTTCTCAGGCTCTCTTGGAGTTAAGGGAGGCTGCATAACTAAAGTCTAGACTCTGAAGCAGGAGACACACCATGTGTGTCACTTCCGGGCTTGGCCCCTACAGACATCTTACAGGGGCTATATAAACTGTTCACACTGATCTGAGTTTGATATAGATGAGTGACCTTGGAAGCCATGGGTGAAAATGGTAGAGTCATGAGATGGAAGGACTCTGGGTTTCTGAAATTTCTGATCCCTTTAGAAAGAACCCTCCCATCAATCAGGGCTAACTATTTCAGACTTCAAGTGAGCTAGACATGATTTTCTACCATGTCTGAGCACTACAAACGTTGGGGTTTGTATCTTACAGCAGTTACCATTGCCTCCATTTACGAACACTGCATTTTTAGGATCCTTAAATTGGAACTGAAAGCAAAAAAGAAGTACTGAATAATGTTTCTCTATGAATAATATGGAGAACATTTAAACCAGAAGCACTAAATTCTATTTAGCCTGGACCATGGCTACCTCAAATACCACCTTCCTCTTCTTTCTATAGCTTCCCCTATCCGGCCCACCAGCAAAAGCCCTGATAGAAGCTGAAAATATCTCAGCAGTGCCTGCCTTCCATTCCAGTGGGGCTTGGCATCCCGTCATATTAAGGACCAACCAACCCTTCCAGACCTGCCTTTGATGCTGACCAGACCTGGTGTTCAGATTAGCTCAAGGCCCTTAGAAGCCTCTGGGCTGTTCTGCTGACTCTTCCCTCCCCTTCCAGGCACTTGAGTCAGCCAGCAGGACTGGAATCTTGCCCAGGACTCCACCTTTATTTTTGGTTAGCTATTTTCTTGTTTCCTCTCCCTGCCCTTGGAACAAACGCCTACTAAACCCAAGGTTATCTATTTGGGCCCTAACTACCCCGTCTGCCTTTTGCGATCCCCTGACCTTCCCCAGGGATGGAGTCTGCCTCTGTGCCCTTAGATAGTTGGGGTCTTACTGGCATTCAGGAAATAGCTTCCCAACCCCTAAGGATTTAACTAACTTCTGCAGTCCTTGCTGAGATCCACCTAAAAAGTTCTTGAAGTAGGACAAGGCTGCAGTGCCCAACGTACACCGCCTGGGCCTCTGGATGGCTTTTCTAGGGTAGCTGATCATTTCCCCTGATGGTAAACATTTCCCCACTTGCTGTGGGCCTAGTGCTGCTGAGTGACTCCTAAGACTGCATGATGGAGTCTGCAGAGGCATGCTATGGTGCTCGTCTCTCTCTCTCTCTCTCTTTTTTTTTTTTTTTTTTTTGGTGCTCGTCTCTTAATCTCTTTCTGCTCTCTCTGGCCTTGCCCAACCTCCTCACACCGTCTTCACCCATCCCCACCGACCCGCCTGTCAGTCACTTCCTGCACTGTCTTTATTCTGTTACATCTTGTAGCAGTCATTACTGCTGCCCTTACTCACGTCCTCCTGGACCACTTCTTCCCACCTCCAGCACCTGCAATCTCTCTGCGTCTCTGTCTTGGGGGTTTCCCTAGCACCAAAGGCACTTTCTGGGCCCCAAGGAAGGACAGCCCAAGAAGGGCCAGAGATTTGATACCCGCAATGGGGCAACCTTTAAAACCAACAGGGGATCAGAGTAAGGGGACTGCGTATTCAAGCTTCCTCAGTTGGGGCAATTCTAAAGGGGTACTGTAGTGGGTTTAGTGGTGCCTCCCCCAAAGATATGTTCAAGTACAACCTGTAAGTATGACCTTATTTAGAAAACGGGTCTTTGCAGATGAAATTAACTTAAGAATTTTGAAATGAGATCATCCTGGATTAGGGTGGGTCTTAACTCCAATGACAAGGGTCTTGTAAAAGAAGAGAAAACAAGATAGAGGAGAAGGTGACACGAAGTCAGAGGCCAACTGAAGGGTGATGAATCTACAAGCCAAGGATTACCAGCAACCACCAGAAGCCAGGAGGGAGTCATGGAACGTGTTTGCCCTCAGAGACTCCGGAAGGAACCCATCCTGCTGACACCTTGACTTCAGACTTCTGGCTTCCAGAACTGTGAGAGAACACATCTCTGTTGGTTGTTTTAACCCACCAAGTTTATGGTGATTTGTTACAGTGGCCCTAGGACACTAATACAGGTAGTTTGAGTGTTTCTAGGGCTTGGGCTCCAGTTGCCCACAGGGATGAGCCACTCATTACGTATCTTTTATTGACCTCTTTTTCCTGTCTTCCTTTTCCCAACCCTCCCTTGAGCTATGTGGGATCTGCAGTCAAGTCCTCGTCTCAAGGTCTGGTTTTGGGAGAACCAAAGTCGTGCATGTTATATAGAGAATGTTTCTGCCAGTAATTCACGATCTGACCAGTGATGTCATTGCTAGGGTCTGCTGCCCTCTTTGAAAACCCAGAGATGCTCTATCACTAGGTTCACTCACTTTGCCTTCTTCTTCTTTCTCCTCCCTCTCTTTCCTTTTTCCTTCTTCTTTCATGTCTGTTTAGTGTCTTTCAGTTAGTAGGTTTTGATTCATTCATTCCCTCACTGTGGCTAGAGAGAGGACTCATCTATCCCTTAGAAAGCCAAAAAAAACCCACAAACATTGAGACAGGAATATTCTAGAAACATGCTGGCTTCTAGAAATAGTCTGAGAAATACCATTTCCTCAGGAAACAAACAAACACCCTTGTCTCTTTTCTACAGTACTTCTAGTTCCTTTATTTCCAAAGCATCTCAAAGCTAAAATGGTTCAAAAGCAATCCATGATCTCAGCACTTTAGGCTTTTAAGCCTGAACTGCTTATTCCAACTATTCCATCAAGGTCACACTGGGACCTCCCCAAATCGTGTGTCCTTCCCTCTGGGTCTATTTGACCTTTGGATTCCAGCCATGTCCACCACTGGCCCAGCCTGCTACTGACAGGGTCATGGGTGTGACAAATGTGTTTGTTCCTCTTCATGCATCTGAGGCTGTCTTTGAGCACATTCTAAAGCAGTAGGATTTGGGCATTAGTTGCTGACCTTCATTATTTGAGCTGCCTGCTCTTCTCTGTCAGAACTCATTGTAGATATTTAAAGTGAACTGTTAGTTTCACATAAAAGTGTAGGAAAGTTTACAGTCAGAGAGTAGTCCAAAGTCTATTCATTTATCAGCTGCCATCTATTTTCTAGTTCAGGTGAGCTTTTATTTTGGTTTGTTTCCATTCGAATGCAAAAGTTTCAAGGAACTAATCTACTCTGATGTTATTTTGCCTTCCCACATGTGGATTTCTCAACTCTTGGATAACGTAGGGAACGAGGGGGGCGAGGAAGGAGAGCTAGAGTCTTGGATATTTACAAGGTGAATGCTAGAAGGGACCTACCAGATAACATGATCCAATCACCTTGCGGTGCTGGTGAGGAGATTGACCGAGGTCAAATGACTAACCGCAAAATGGGCTGCAGAACTTGGAGGAGAGAGGCAACTTCACAGGCCACAGTGCTTCCATCACAGAGTGGGCTGGGACTCGAAAACCAGGGTTTTCCCCAGTCTCCCCAGCTGCCCAGGCTGAGGCTACTGTCTGTTGTCTAAGTCAGGCTTATTACTTCCTTCTTCCAACTGTGCTTTTAACATCTCTTCTTGTGTTCTCATCTCTTAGCAGAGTCATTATTTAATTCAACAGGGAGCTCACTTTCTGTTGTCTGCAAGTTCCCTTTGTAAAACATGAAGCAGTCAATATTTTTTTTTTTAAAAATCCAGTGTTAGATAAACCTACCATTAACTGAACATTTTCCCTTAGAATTGCCCCAGAATGCTTCAACTATTTTTGCCCAGTGTGGGGACAATGACTCACACCGGATATTCTATCACCAATGCCCCTGTTCACACTGAGGCCAGAGCAGAGGTTTTCTTCCAGCCTAAAACAGGGAGGTACCATCCATTTGTTAAAATGAAATAAATGTTCTCTGCAGCTTGGGCTCCCGGGCAGTAGACAAGCCAAATAAATGTGGAATTGCTCTTTTTTCTCCAATTCTATGGTTTCACACAGAATACAATATCTATCCATTGTCTAACACAGCCCATTAGCCACCTGGCTGACAGAAAATAATCTTAAATGGACACTTTGAAGATGGGTCAGCCCACGGCTTTTTTCTCATAGGTTTCAATCTTAATAGAAAACTATACTTAGCATTTATAGAACCTTGTCAGTCAAAAGTCAGGGACCATACTGAGTCACAATCCCTTTTTCCGAAGAGGAAAAGCGGCCCTTAGATATTGTTATTTTTATTATCATCATTAATATTAGTTTTGAGAACATGGTATGATGACTAACCTATTTTTTTTAGCATTGACTCATTTTTTTTATTAAAAGCCTATGAAAATTACCAGCTGTGCAGCCTTTGAGCTTCACTTCTCTCATCTATAAAAAGTGAACAATAATATCCACCTGGCAGAGTTATGAGGGTTAAACAAGAAAGCATTTGTAAAATGATTACCCACTACAGAATCAGTGTTTCTCAAATGTGAGACGATCTTATTTCCTCTTCGCCATATAATCTTTGCGATAGTCAGTGTTGCCCTCCTCCCATGAAGTTCAAGGATGGTCCCCAGACAACCACAACAGGCAACCTAGGGTTTTTCTCATAAGAGGAGGACAATAAAGAGGAGGACAATAAATTTTGTTGAATAAATTGAAATGAGGCTTGATGTGACATCCTTCCCTGTGATTGGGCTGTAGAACTGTCTCTCAGTTGAAGGGCATTGACCCTGCCACACATGAAATCAATCAAAGGCTCTGACCTGCAATGTAAATTAGAATTCGTTTAGAGAAAGACATAGGAAAGGTTGAACTCATATAATTTCAAAAATCAAGAAAGGGTGGTTCTGATCCCAGTGTGAGTGAGTAAGCTCCTACTAGACTAATCCTCCCATAGGTAACAGCTATAAACTCTGGACAAAACACAAAAGGTAGCTACCTGAAGGCTCTGAAGAGTGAGCAAAAATAAGCAGATCCTACAGGGGCATCAACCTTGGGAAGCAGAAAAAACATGGAATGAGCTTCTCCTTTTCCTAGCTTTTAGCCAGAGGTTAGGTTATAGTCAACAAGCAACACTGCTGCTAAAACTCCTATAGAAAAATCTAGTCTTTCTAGACCAAAATATTTGGGGCAACTCATACCCACAGCTACTAGAATGTGCCTAGAAAAGAATGACCCAGAGAAGAGGAACTCTAAATTCTGTGTAAATCCTTTGCTTAAATCTCCAGGTGACCTCTGAACCACATGCATAGGGGAGGGACAAAGTGTCCCAGCTAAGGACAAAATGATTATATTGAGATTTGAGCTACCACTAAAGAGATAGAGCTTGCAGTTTGAGTCCAACCAATTTGATTGTTTACTTAAAAAGAGAAGCACTCTTTGGAGGAATATAACAGAATCCAGAGTCCCCATAACATTCACAATGTCCAAGATACAATCCAAAATTACTCGACATATGTACTAGAAACAGGAAAATGTGACTCATTTTCAAGAGAAAAGAGAATCAATGAAGATTAACCTTAAGACAACTCAGATATTAGAACAGGCAAGCAAGGATTTTAAACTAGCTATTATAACTATGGCTCAGTGACTTCAAGGAAAATACACTTGCAATAAATGAAAAGATAGAAGATCTTAGCATGGAAACTATGAAAAGAACCAAATAAAAATTCCAGAACTAAAATATAAAATATCTGAAACAAAAGTTAAGGGGAAAAAATACTTTATTAAACAGCTATTTCTAAATATATTAGCTTCATAATACATTATTTAAATTGAAAGAAGAGTGAGCAGAGGAAAGAAAGAAGAAGCAGAGAGGGAAGGGAAGCTAGGAAAACAGGTGGAGAAGAAAGTAAGAAAAGAGTTATGATCAAAGCAGTCTCCAGAAAAAAAGAAAAGATGCAGAAAAGGTGCAGATAGGGGATACATTGAAGATGAGTGACAGAAATATAGCAAGAGAAACTGGAGAAGAAAGAATCATAAAATCTTAAGGCTTATAAGATATTTTTGCTTAAGCTGCTGTTCACTTGGCATGAGATAGAGAGGTTTATAAAAAGCCTGACTATATGGCTTTTAATCACCTCTAAAATGGCCTTTTAAAATGCCAATTATTGCTTAATAAATTGTTAATTAAATTTACAAAGATGCCACTCTTAATTATTTCATTGGCTTCAATGGTGGGATCCTAAGCCAGAGTCACCTGAGCACAGTGAGATACTTCATTTTCACACTACACAGACCCCAGAGCACCCAGGTCACATCTATCACTGCCAAGGAGCTGCACATTCAAGGGATGTCAGGGTAGCCTGGAGGTCTGAGAGGAAAGTGCTGTCTCATGAAAAACCAACTGGGATCTTGTATATTTTCTGTGCTCCAACTCTCATGGCACAAAACTGGCTGCTAACTAAGGCTGTCGGGGGAAATGTGTACTTTAATAGGGGACTCTGGTACGTGGAAAAACCCTTAAAGACTTAAAGTTACTAGTTTTTAATGGTAGAATTACAGAAAAAGATCACTTTTGCTTGAGAGAGGAAAGACTTCTCAGAGAAACAGCCCCTGTCTCCCAGGGCTGGAGGTTAAGCTGGAAAATGGCAACGTGATCCAAAGCCGTTGACAAACCCCCCAGTCCAGCTGTGGGCTCTCATTTGGTTTTGCCAGTCCACTGAGGCCACGTGTAATGAAAACCAAATGAGCAATTTATACCTCTTCTATACTAGCATCTCTTTTCAGATTCAGAAGCAGACATGAGATTGACATTGCTACCTCGTTCCTTTTCCGTCCTATTGAGCCTTTAATTCTCCCCCAAATATGACTGTTTTCATGCCTGTATCCATATATGGCAATGTTGTTCTTTCTTCTGAATTGGCTGTGTTATTTCTGTAAAATGTTTTTGATCACAAGCCATTCCATATTTACTTTAGAGAAGTGATAGAAATTAGTCTGTAATATCACTGATGGGGAAACAGTTGATGGGAATCTCAGCATCATATGACATCAACAAAAATAAAGGGAACTTGCTGGTCTACATTTATTCACTAAACTATGTTTTCTCAGGGCCATGAATTCAGGAAAGGTTCCATGATAAAGAAAGAAATCAAAAACTGTTGGCCTTGGTATAAAAGCTCTTTGTATGCAAAACAGATGCAAATCTGTAAACAATGCAAGCCTCTTTCAATGGATGTCCTAAATGAATTTAGACTATGCTTTGCTTTGTTTTTCAACAAAAACAATTTAGCATTTTGGGAGGTTTTACCATTTTCATCTACAAGAATAGACTGAGTGATGGGGCACATGAAGTTGTGCTAGATACCCAAGATATTGAGTATTTTTGATGGGGAAACATAGGAATTTCTCTATTTCTCTATCCCAGACAAATAAACCAAAACCTTTCAATTATAACTCACTGTGTTCCAAGCTGTGTGAGGATATAAATAAATACAGTGTGGCTTCTATTGTTAGACAAGTTGTTCCAATGATGCACTTTGTTGCCAAAGGATAACACTGTGGATGTGGGACTATGTTCTGAAGGTGGAATCAACTCTTTTTTGGGGACCAATCTGAGCGGTTTCCCCTCTACTTTATAACACAACTTTACTGAGGGGCACCTGGGTAACTCAGTTGGCTGAGCGTCTGACTTTGGCTCAGGTCATGATCTCATGGTTGGTGGGTTTGAGCCCTACATCGGGCTTTGTGCTGACAGCTCAGAGCCTGGAGCCTGCTTCAGATTCTCTCTCTCTCTCTCTCTCTCTCTCTCTCTCTCTCTCTCTGTCCCTCCCCCACTCATGCTCTGTCTCTGTCTCTCAAAAATAAACATTAAAACATTTTAAAATAACTTTATTGAAATATAATTTACATATCATTATATATTTACGATTTTGTAACTACCGCCATTATCTAATTTTAGAAAATTTTCATCACTCTGGAAAGAAGCTCCATTTCCATTAGCAGTCCCTCTCCATCACCTCCCCTAACCCCTCGCCCTCAGCCTCTGGCAGCCACTAATCCTTCTGTCTCTACAGACTTGACAATTTCGGACATTTCATAGAAATGAAATCATACAATACACGGTCTTTTTTTTCTTTCTTTCTCCCCTTCACCTATTTCACACAGCCCCCCACAACATGTGGCTTTTTGTGACTGGTTCCTTTCACTTAGCATAATGTTTTTAAAGGTCATCTATGTTATAGCAGGTATCATTCCTTTTTATGGCAGAATAATATTCTGTTGTATGGACAGATCATATTTTGCTCATCCGTTCATCAGCTAATGAACATTTGGGTTGCTTCCCTTTTGGGCTATTATGACTAATGCTACTGTGAACATTTGGTC
Source organism: Cryptoprocta ferox (assembly GCA_028646485.1). Lineage (NCBI taxonomy): Eukaryota > Metazoa > Chordata > Mammalia > Carnivora > Eupleridae > Cryptoprocta > Cryptoprocta ferox. The sequence goes on from CM053579.1 coordinate 75,095,030, forward strand.
ATGTTGGCAAAATGACCATTTGGTCTGATGACAAATGACCAATGTGGGTAGAGTGATAGAGGGGGTAGAAACGTCATAAAGGCTCTGTGAGGTTAAGAAGTTTGGACTTTATCTAAGAACATGTATAAAAATAAAGGTTCTTCTAGATAAGGGAGTGGCTTCATCACATTTGAGTTTTAGATAACCACTCTAACAAGAACAGAAACCTAGAGAAGAAAGAGCCCCATGATGGTAAGGGTTAGTAGGCCCTATCAGAACTTAATTCCTAGAGCAGTAGGGATCCTTCCAGTCTCTGGGAGGACCTCAGGAGGGCTGATCCTGTGTTCTTGGCTTCATGGCCACAGAACTGAGACTCCTAATTTGCATGCAAATCCCTTCTATAACCTCTTTCCCTTTACTTAAGGCAGTGGTTTTCAAAGTGTGGTCCCTGGACCAGAATCAATCTGGAAACTTGTTAGAAATGCAAATTCTTTGATCTTACTCCAATTCTACTGAGTCAGAAATTCTGTGAGTGGGCCTATCAATTTATTTTGACAAACTCTCGGGGGGGGGGTGCTATACATTTAAGTTTGAGAACCACTGAGGTAATTCAAGTGGGCCTCCATTCCTTGCAACTAATCTAATACACGGCACAGCATTTCCATATTAAGGACATGCTACAAGGAGCTACATATATAATTGCCTACTGGGTTAGAGTAGAAGCCCACCAAACTATGGCCCACGGGCCAAATCCTACCAGTTCCTTGTTTTTGTAAATAAAGTTTTACTGGAACACGATTTGTTTACGTACTGTCTATGGCTTCTTTTGTGTTGCAATCGAAGAGCTAAGTAGTTGTAGCAGAGACTGTATTGCCCACAATGTGGAAAATATTTATCATTTGGTCCTTCACAGAAAACACCTGTCAACCCCTGATCTAGAATAATTGAATGATAGAGGGACATTCTGAGAAGGGAGATGTTGTAAAGGAATGCCAGGGTCTAGGTGATAAAATAAAGTACAAATCTAGGTGCCGAACCTAGCATCTTCAAGTATGATACTGGAAGACACATTTCTTGATGAGCAGGAAAAGTTGGACCATATTAAACCAATTCTTTTTAAAATTTTACTTAAAATGTTTTGAAATGATTATTTATTTTTGAGAGAGAGAGAGAGAGAGAGACAGACAGACAGACAGACAGAGTGTGAGAAGGGGAAGGGCAGAAAGAGAGGGAGACAGAGGATCTGAAGAGGGCTCTCTGCTGACAGCAGACAGCCCCAATGCACAGACATCCTGACGTAGGGCTTGACCCCATGAACCATGAGCTCATGACCTGAGCTGAAGTCGGACACTTAACTGACTGAGCCACTCAGGTGCCCCTTGAACCAATTCTTAAACCTCTACAAAAGACCTCACTGACAACAGGACTTGGGGATCTCAGACTGGGGGGCTTACCAAAATGCAAACTCCACCTCCTTCTCCATTTCGATTCAGAGGCACAGAGCTGAAGGGAGCCCAGGAACCTGCGGGCTTACCCAGTGGTCCCAGGGAAATCTGCTGCAGCTGCTGCCTGACCAGCCTTGGATGCGCACTGGGTCGGAGGCTGCTCAAGGGGCTTTAGCGAGAGGGTACCGTGACACTTCACAATCTGGCCTGCAAAGCATACACTGCTTTCAGAGGCTCATTTGTCTTTTCCTGACTGTGGAGGATCCAGGAAGAAGATGAAATCTTTCTTGGAGCCCTCTTTTCTCGGATTTCTTGCTTTTTTATGACTTCTAAATCCTATCTCCTAGCATCATACCTCAGATGTCCCGATGAGTCCAAGCATAAGGCAAGGGAGAGGCTGAGCTTTCTATCTGTCTGACGCTCCTCCAGGAGTCCTGGGTCCCTGTCTGAGGACTCACCCTTCTTGGGGTATCTGCTCGGGGAATGACCTCAGGTTTCAGAAAAGAACATCCCTCTTACCCGTGAGGATGCCTTACTTTGCAGATCTCAAGAGACGAGGCTTAACAAAATATAACGGAATTACTGAAATGTCCGTGCAAGGGAAATTGACATACAGAATGAGGGGCATCTGCTTATGAGGTCATGACATCTGGACAGTGTTATCAGAGGGTTGATGGGATTACAGCCAAGTCAGCCATACCACAGAGGAGCCAGACAATTTAGTAGCATGGCTTCCTTTGTCACTGATAGGTATGTATGTCTATGCTCCTCAGACCTGGCATGATAATTCTCTTTGCTTGTCTGTATTCCTAACTAGACTGCATGCTCCTTGTAGGCAACTGTGTCATTCATCCCTCTGACCCCAGCATAGTGCTTTTCCTATAGTAGCCTTTCAACAAATAGTAAATGAATGAACAAATGACTGTATGGCTGGTTCACTGAGGCATGTTAACCTGCTAAGCCTAAGTGAATATGATGGTGGCTCCATTCTCCTATTTAAAAATCCCACTGTGCTAACCACAGCCTTCCAGCAGTATGAATGAATTTGGCAATGTGATTGTGACAGCAGGAATTTCTTAGAGCTTCTATTCCGGTCAGCAAGGCTTGGAGAAGCCATAAGTAGTGCAGACTTTTTTAAATGTTTATTTACTTATTTGGGGAGAGAAAGAGAGAGCATGAGTGTGGGAGGGGCAGAGAGAGAGAGACGGAGAGAGAGAATTCCAAGCAGGCCCCACGCTGTCAGTGCAGAGCCCGATGTGGGACTCAATTTCATGATCCATGAGATCATGACCTGAGCTGAAATCAAGAGTTGGAAGCTTAACCAACTGAGCCACCCAGGCACCCCAGTAGTGTAGACTTTTAAATCTAAATTCAAGCCCAACCTCTTGAAAGTATCTACCTGAAGTCCTAAATCTGGAGGACTCAAAAATGGCGTCCTAGTATCTTCAGCCAAAGAGAAATATTTCAACTGTCAACTTACCTACATTCCAAGTTGGCCTCACCAAATTGGTGAGGCCAACTTGGAATGTGGTTCATTTGTCAAGTGTCTTCATTTGAAGTTGACTGCATAATTCTCCTTTTCTGAATAAATCTTACTTGGCAAGCAAGACACCACTGTCAATCTCAGTTCGAATTTAGTGACTTTGAAATCATTGGCACATAGACCAGCCATGAGTTCTAATAGATACGAATGCTATTATAAGGAGCTAACCTTAAATACCTTTGCCTTCAGCAGCATTCTGTCTTTGGTGTCGGTCCTATATTAGATGTTTTAGCAGGAGGTGGGGAGAAGGAAGGAGGCAGAAATGGGAAGACCGTCTGTCCCCAAGTTGAAGGCACATTAGGTGAGTAAGAAGACACTTTACTTTACACTCCTCTGTTCCCCTTTAGGTGAGTACTATATGCTCTAATTATGGTGGTGGCCATGCCTTTGACTGATAGAAAGACCAGCCTGCCCACAGCCAGGGGTAGGTCCCTGACCTTAAGGTGGCCTGGCTCTAAAAGATTAGCCTGGCACACCATATTCCCTCTCTATTAAATATAAACTGGGGAAGGGGAAATGCCAATAGAAGCCATCCATTTGCAAAGGGAGCTAAAGCGGAAGGGTCGTCATGCACAGAGAATTCACATAGGACAAGATGGGTTCCACACAAGTCAACATTCTGAGGGAGAAGGGAAAGTGGGCAAGCAAAAGCTGTAAGGTAGGGGTTAGGAGATGACTAGAAAGTCCATAGAGAGATAGAGGAGTGGGACCAAGGTGGGAGTGTGTTGATCCCACAAACCCCTGTTTCTAGGGGTTATGTGTTCACTAGCTTTAAAGACTTTTGTCAACTCTCCATGCTTCCCAAGGTCTAGTCATGTAGCATTTCCTGGTCACAAGTATCCTTATCCTGCTGAAAGTAATCTTGAGGTAACTTGACTCAGTGGTTGCTTCTTGAAACTCAAAACAGCCTAACTAGAACAGGAGCTTGCCATGTATGATTCTATGAAGTAGTACAAGGCTGTATAAAGTGAAGTTGTACAAGGCTGTATAAAGAAGAATACAAGAAGAATAAGGTATATTGATGTAAATCATGAGTTTCCAAACACCAAAACCAATAGCTAGATAAAACCCAGACCAAAACGGGATGCTGAACCTTCATACATCTGTTCCTGCAAATATGGCCAAGATCCCAGGGCTCTGGGCTTCTTGAATAAGACAGGGTGTGGCTGCTTCCCATGAAGATGTGACTCAGCCACCAGAGGGAGTAGAAACAAATCCACAAATAGGCCATGGGGAGTTGCCCTTCTCACATTTCTCCTGGTCACAAAATGTCCACCAAGTGTGCTCTTTCATCTGTTGCTCACCCCGAGCAAACTGTAGCTAGCTGGAGAACAGACGTGGGTCCCAAACAGGAAAGCACTTGTTGAGACCTCAAAGCATCATGGTTTCACGTTATACCACGTATTGGTCAGGTACCCAATGGTCTCTTCCTGCACAGCACCCGCGGTATGCTTCTAACGACGGCTCTGAGTTCTAAAGATGGTTTACGAGTTGTTTAAAGCATACAGTGCCTTGTCCCACAGAAATGATACAAGGATTCCTTGGGCTTGTAGGCCAGCCCCCCAGTGCCACTTAACCCTCGATCACACTGAGCCACAAAATCAACACCACAAAATCAACACCACTATGCTTCTGGAGAACCGAACACTCATCAAAGATGTTGCTGCTTCTGCTTAAGGACCAAGCGCCACCTTCTCCAGCCAGTGTCTCCTGATAACCCCTCCCCTGGATGAAGCTGATGCTTCCTCCTCTGTCTCCTCTCCCATCCCTGCCCCCACTTGATCCTGCACATCTTTCTTTAACAGCAGCTGCAATACTTTATGAAAACCATGTTCACGCACGTCTTCACTCTACTCTTCCTCCAACCCAAGATCGCCTTGTGAGCAGGGCTTAGAATGTGCACTTGAGACACGTTTGGTCAGAGGGTATGGTGATGGGAGCCCACCATATCCCCACTCATCCCTGCTTGGAAGTCCCTTCCCGATCTCACTCTGCCACTCTTCCTTCCTCCTATAAAGAAAGCCTGGGTCTGGGGGCCAAGCTGGAGGCAGGGAGTAAGAAGATTCCAGAGATTTCTCCCTTGAAAGACAGAGGGGACCTTTCAGGTTCCCAGAAGTGGAGGAGGGTGGAGACGGAGGAGGGGACGAGAAGAGAATCCTGCTGGTCTCCCCCACTGGACTTTACTGGGGTGGAGCAGTGGACAGTGGCCTTGACTCCCATAGACACATAGCTCTGGCAGCTCCATCAGATGGGAAGACTGAGGTTGTGGGAAAAAAAAATAGGAATAGTTTTTTCCATGCCCAGAGCTGAATCTTTGACTATCTGTGCTCATTGAGGAGAATCATAATTTGGAAAACACAAAGATCTTGCATCTGTGGCCTTGGAATTGATGAAATAATCATTGGAGTCTCAGGAGCTTGGCTTGGATCTGTCACTCACCAATTCTGAGGCCAACACTACCTCATCTGGAATTTGGGTTGTCTAGACTACCGGTTTAAACGCTGTAGCTTTGCAGCCAACTTACCTGTTCATTTCGTTTGATGACTTTGCTACCCCACGGAATTTTAGAGCAAGAGGATGTTAAAAAGCATGAAGCCAAGCTTCTTCATTTTACAGCTGAAAAACCTAGGAGGTCCCAGGAGGTAAAGACATGTGCTCAAGGTCACGCAGCTGATCAGGAGTTGTGTCAAAAGCAGCAGTAGGGTCGTCAGACCCTCAGCCCGCCACAGTTCCACCTCATCTCCCCACACCCCCGAGCCGACACCGCAGAGGGGGCCCAGGGTGCGCCGCAAGTTCGGAGGAAGTAATTTTGAGTTTTAAAATTAGCTGTGGATAAGTCACACATGGATAATCAGGAGCTGACTGCAGCCTGGGCTCTAACTGAGCTTTAAGTCAATATTATAAGCTTGAATATTTATGGGTGTTTTGGTTTGTTTCCAAAAGTGGATGAAAGCGCCATCCTTCCTCCTGTCACATAAATGGAAAACCCCAGAAAGGCAGGATTTACAATGCCTTCCCAGCACTCGTGCATTTGATGTTGATATGGGTGGACTGAAATCTGAAGAAAGGCACAGAGGGAAGAGGGTACCATTAGGGTTTTGCTTTTAAGGAGCGGAGGTGATTAGGGAATTCCGAATCCTTAGAGCAAAAGGTGCTGTTTGGCTGAATGATTAGCTGTGAAACTTGAAAAGCATTATGGGGCGTTTTACAGGAATGCCTTTGAACGCTTTGGAGGAAGGTGGTAGGGTTAGGTCCCCTCTTATGGATGGCACTCACCTTCCTGTCCTGGCTATGCCATTCCATGGCCATTGGAAATTTGACCCCCATTCTTTTCCCCCCATCTCCAGTAAGACTTCAGAGTACTTTTCAGATTAATTACATTCTAACTAAATTGTATTTTCCCTTTCCGAACTTAGAAATGACCTTGAGATCATTCGAGAAGAGCAAGGGCTTTTTAGAGGGCAACCCTGGGATTGTGGTCTTGCTCTGTAGTTTACTAGCTAAGGTGACCTTGGGTAAGTCACATCTTGTAAAATGAGAGTCTTGTGTGCCCCGCTGACTTGCCTGGAGGATTAAATGAAGGATGGGCACGGCAGTGCTTTGTAAACTGTGAAGTGACGTACCCTAATGCTTAGTCTCTGTCGTCCCTGGTAACTGCAGGTGGGTCCTGGGCCAGATGTGGCCTGGGGTGGGAACTGTGTGGCTCACCTTCTCACCTAGGATGGGCCCAAGGAGATGTGTCATAGGTGAGGTTGGTCTAGAGCAGTCGGCCCCACAGGTCTCAGGTAAGGTGACATGGGCACTTACAGTGTGTCAGGCATCCTGCTAACACCGTGCGCACATCACATGGAGAATTCTCACAATAACCCTATTATGATTCCAATTTCTCTCACGTGGAAGCCAAGGCACAGACTGGTTAAGAAACACTCAAGGTTACATAGCTAGCATGTATCGGGGCCAGGAAATGAAACCGGGTGGGTCCCCAGAGTCCCAGCTATTAACTACAGTGGGACCTACCATTCCCCCCCAGCAGGAGACAGAGTCTAGTCCCCCCCCTTCCTTGAGCGTCAGCCAGCCTCAGTGTCTCGCCTGTAACCACAGAATGCGGCAGAAATGATGCCGTGGGACTTCTGAACTAGGTCAGAAGGAGCCACGCAGTTTCTGTCTGGGGCTTTTGGGACACCTGCCCTTTGGACACTCTCTTTTGGGATGTTCCCTCTTGAAACTCAGCCTCTATCGATGAAAAGCCCGGGCCATGGACTTGCAGACTGCATGTGGGCCACCTGTTGACAATCCCAGCTGAACCCAGTCTTCGCATCCTCCTAACCCGCATGCCAGACACGTCGTGGAGAAGCTTCTAGATGATCCCAGACTCTTGCTTCACATTTTCCCAGCTGAGGCAGAGACAAGCCACCCCTGCTGGGCCCTGTCTGAATTTCTGACTCAGAGCCTTCGAGAACATATAAAATGGTTGTTGTTTCACTTCGCTAAGGGCAATAGGAACAAGTTCTGGAACAAGTTCTCTGTTGTTTTCCCTCCGCTCTTTCATGGCAACGCCGTCCTGACTGATCAGAATTCCCTGCTGTGATGTCCTGGTCAAATGTCTCCTGTTTGCCGTTCTCAACTTTCCCGGTGAGAGAAGAAATTCCGAGAGGGCTAACTACACTCATTCTGCTACTGCCTGCCCCGTCATCAGCCCTTCAAGGTATCAGAGGGCCTTCTTCTGCTCACATGCCTGTTGTCACAAACGACCCCAGGAGGCAAGCAGGGAAGTCAAGGATGGGAATTCTCGGCCCTTTACTGGACAGGCTGGGGCCACATCTCTGGATGGGAGCCTACTCAGACCAACAGAAAGGCTGCCCTGCCCGGCTGATGCCGGCGCTGGGATAAAGCAGCCAGGAATGGCTTTCCCTTTGAAAGAGTCAAAGCAGTGCTAAGGGGAGCCACGTGGACACCATGGGCTGGACCGGTAGTGAAATGGCCCAGACATTTCCCATCACACCTGATCCTGTCATGCCTCTCAGCCCTGTGCCGGGCAGGGCAGCCTTTCTGTTGGTCTGAGCAGGCGGGGCCTCTGGGGGCCGGTCCGGATCTGTTTCTCTATCTGGGTGCCGTCTGCTCAGTGGGTTTGCTCCGTGACTCCACCTCGCTGTGCACTGGCCACCTGTGCACCTCTTTGGCATGTCTGTGACACATTGGTGCAAAGAAAAAAACATCAGACCGGCATCTTGGCTGTGGGGATGAGAGAGAGAAGGACAGAGAGAGAATCCCAAGCAAGCTCCGCACTGTCAGCGCAGCGCCTGACGCAGGGCTCAAACCCACAAACCACTAGATCGTGACCTGAGCCGAGACCAAGAGTTAGGTGCTTAAGCGATGGAGCCACACCGGCCCCAAGATCCACGCTTCCTTATATATGTTCCCTGTCATTGTCGAGATGATGGGCAGGCGAGGTAAGGCCAGGATGAATGAAGACCCTAAAATTCCCCAAGGGGGCTTTAATCAAGATCATGGCCTACTGCCCCCGGCAAACCTTCCACAGAACTGTGAAGAGAGGCCAGCACCACGTAATGGGTTGATGCTCTGCTGGGTGCTTTACATGTGCAAACTTGTTTCATCTTCATAACGACCCTGTGAAGTGGGGACCACTATTAACCCCTTTTTGTAGGCAGCTAAACCCGAGGCTCAGAGAAGTTAAGCAACTTGCCCGGAGTCACACAGCTGGGAAACAACAGAGCCTGGATTAAACCCAGCCATCTGGCTCTAGCATCCATACTCTCAGGCCCTATGGGGTCCCACCTTTACAGAGATGACAATAATATATACTTGGGAGCCATTTTCAAAATATTTGTTTGATAAATGCCAAACAACTGAACAGAGAATAGTTTATCCTACAACATAGAACCAGTGCTGGAGATAGTGGTATTTATTTTCAGCAACTGGGGGTCAAGGTGTGGAGAGGCTCGAGGTGGGAGCAGCTGGACCTCTGGATCGAGCAAATAAATGCTCCTTGGATCAGAGAAAACAAAATCTTCCTCATAGAAGCAAGATCCCTTGCTATTCCCCCGCCCTCCCCCCTCAGGATCTGAACAGATAATCAGAGCGTGCAGACATTCAACAGTAATCAATTAGTACCTACTTTAGATTAAATTGAGAATATGTAAATCGGGTGCCTCATCAAGGCTGCACACAGCCAGTGATTTGAGACGCAGGCACCCCAACGACGTGCTGCAAACATACCGAGTCTCTGCGACACAGAAGGGCATGCAAATCTTGTTCCACCGCCAAAAAATTTCTTAGTCTGGGAAACCTGCTGTTCTTTACACACACACACACACACACACGCGCGCGCGCGCGCAAGTGCGGGGGTGTGCACATGTGCACGCGCACGCACGCACACACACACACACACACACACTTTCCTTATCCTCTCTTCTCCATCTTTCCAGAGGCACATACTTTCTTATATCAAGAGCTGTCAGTATAAAAACCCAGTGTCAGAAACACAAACAGCAGAGCATCCTTGATCTTGACCCACAACTCCATATGGTCCCAGTAGTCTCGAAGTTAAGCCTTGTTTTGGTGGTTGGTGCCTGGTCTTAGTTTTGAGAGCAGTATAAACAGAATCAGTGGCTAAATATGACTCAGGCTTCCTGGATTCCTTTTCAAGTTCCCGGAAAGGGAAAGGGGAGAAGGGACACCTATCGGGTTTCAGAAGGTATTTCTGAGAACTGGCCTGACGTGCAACCTGAGAGACAAACACACTCCAGTAGCAAACAAACTGGGGGAACAGGGCCCTGGATAAACACATCCGGGAAGGCAAGGAGAATCCAGGCAATGAGAGGCCTGGCCGGAGAGGAGGCTCTCATCGGGCAGGAGCGGGTTTACACCAGCTTGTCTGTGCAGGGCCCCTGGCGGCACAGACCCGAGCCGTCTGAGCAGGGTGCCAGAGAAAATCACAGCCAGTAGGGAAAGGGTGCTTCCAGACTGTGGTCCTCAGAACTGTCCTTGTCAAGGCCTGGAAGATTGGTGTTTTTCATGGGATTTCAAAAGGCACGAGTGAGGGACGCTGATTGCCAGTCATGGAACATGGCGTTGAGCCTAGAGAGTGACAGCTAAGGGCCTTGAAGAGTGGCCCATGTGGCCAGGAGGTTGGGAAAAAAAGCTGTCTGAGGAAGCCCACAAGGTTTCACTGAGCCCAGGGTTAGGAGAAATATTTCAGTTGCAGCTGTGATTCTCACCTAGTCAGGAAGCTGAAATTATTACACCGTCTGAGCTTTCCCTACTGCCTTAGGAGTGCTGAGGGCATATATTTATTTAATTTTTTAAAACCTAAATGCTTTTAAGAGAAAAATGGCTTTTAGGAGAATTCTGAGTCATTTCTTGAGAGCAAATAACCAACAGGTATTACTGAGCGCCTCCCAGATGTTCAGCGCCGTACTAGGCATGAAAGTAAAGATATATGAAAAGTATAAATATATATTTCACAAATAAAAATACAAAGAGCATCCCGTGGGCCATTGGCATTCCAATCCAGAAGACAGACATGAGGTCAAGATCTGATCAGAAAATGACAAAATGGAAGGGAGGGGGGCAGACATCAGAAATGACAGAGGGCTGGTTATTTGGGGATTCTTCGAGCAAAGTTCAAAGGGGAGGGAAGTTGTCCCTAACATTTGGGAAAAAAATCTGAATTAAGGGAAAAGAGCTGAGAGTGAGGATATTCCCATGACAGAATGGACAAGAAGAGAATACTAATGAGATCCACTCCCACTTCATGCTGAGTGCGGTAGATTATAAAAATGCTTACAATTATTTGCCTCTCTGCATTCACTTCCTTGCAATGTGACATTGCAGCTCTTCCCCTCAAGATATGGGGTCTGTTTCCCTACTCCTTGAATCTGGGTTGTCTACGTGACTGGCATTAGCCAACGAGACATTAACAGAGGAGACACAGGCAGAGGTTCGAAAAGGACTTCCGCTTTGGGGCTCGTCCCCTTTGCCGCACTTGGGGCCATGAGGCCATCCTGTGGATGAGTTTGAACGAACCTGCTGGAGAGGTTCCAGGGAGTAGAACTGGGGCCCTCTGGCCAACGGCCGGCCAACCACCAAACACCTGAGGGAGATCATTCTTGATCATCCAGCGCACTGGATAATCGTAGGCGCGTAAGCAAGCATGCCAAAGAAGCCATACTCAGCCAACACACAAAACTGACAGCTAAATAACATAGGTACTACTTTAAACCATCACATTTGGGGGTGGCTTGTTCTATGACTACAGCTGATATGTTGGGGAGCAGCTAGGTTTTTAGGTAGGACGGTATGCTCTAAAAGGGCCAAAAGCAAATTGGGTGGTCAAGATCAATGAAGGTCCTGAGAATGAGGAGGAGCAAAAGACAATCAGGAGCCCTGGGAGGTTCCCTGGCAGTGGGATGATACTTTAAAAAGAGCAGTAGTGTAAGCAGGTGGATGTTAGATTGGAGGGGAGGAGCTTAGAGTGGGGAAGCCCAGCTTGCCCGAGTTCTGGGCCTGTGTAAAGACGGACCTAACATCTCAGGGGGCATTTCAGAGGAAGGAATAGCAGGACCTTAAGACAGATAAGCTTCAGAGTAGGAAAGGACGGTTTCCAAGTGTATCCTTTTGAAGCCTGGGAAGACCATGATGTCAAAGATACAGAGAGGAAAGTTGGGATGGGCAGGCAAATGGAGTGGGATTCAGTTAGAGATTTCGTGGCTACAAAAAACTTTGTCAAACTCACTTAAAATTGTGATTTCCTGGAAGAGTTGAATCAGGGTGTCCCGCAGTGTGCCGGGGAAAGCTGAGCGTCCTTGCCTTAGAAAGCACAAGACGGGGGTCAAGCTGGGAGGCCTCAGGAGCAAGGTTTTATGGGTTTTCATCCCAGCTTGCCATTTTAGGATGCTCTTGTCCTCTGCTGAGTTTAGATTCTTGAGAGTGAGGATCTGACAGACCGGAGGCCACCCAACAGATTAGCTCTTGGGTCGGGTGTTCGTGGATCCTTACCAATCAGCTGTGGGGGAAGATGAGAGTGATTACATATATATAAAGAGAGGGTGTATTCTCCGGAGCTGTAATGAGGCAGATGAAGGGTAGGGGAGGAAATAATGAGCACCTCCCTAAGACAGGCGAGTGAGCAGGCTTGAACTGGCAGAGAAAGTTAGGAACTCCAAATGCAGATGTCCTGATGGAAGTTTGAAACACGGGGCTAAGAGTTAGGCCTAGGCTTCAGATGTGAGTGCCATGCCTCTCAGTGAAGGTGAACACTGGCAAATAATGACTAATTCATCTTCAAAGACAAGACAGGGAGGAGCCCCTAGGGTGGAGGCCGGGAGGCGTGAGCAGTGCCTATAGATGGGAAAGGAGAAAGGGGACCCACTAACAGAAAGGGCAGAGAAAAGTGACATGGAAATCGAGGCTCAACTGTGTCTAGCGAAGTGCGGGTCAAAGAGACCAATGACCATGAAGAAAATTCTTCGTAAGTTCAGGGAATCACTGGTGGCTTTTAGAAGACAGTAGAGGAGAATGGTTTAACCCTTTCCCTTAAGGGAAGGCAAGAAGTAAGGCCATGGAGGAGTCTATAGCGAAACTCACACTAGTTGAGTTGGTACTACACAAAAAGCAGATGGGTTGATTTTCTTGGAGGCCATAAGGATGGAGAGAGGAAGGACTGGAGGTTTCCTCAAATGTCCACAAATCAACCTTATGAATGTCTTCTTTTGAGGAACACAGCACCCAAATCCAAAGACTGGAGGGGATCTCCTACGGTTCCGGAACCATTTCCAAAAAGACTGGCTGAGACACGTGTGATTTGTAGAGTCTAAGTTTCTGTAAAACATTTAGTCAAGCGGTTTGGTAACAATCGAGTCGGTGGACATGCCCTTACTGCTCACAGGGATGCCCCTGGGGCTTCCTTCAGTGCAGTTAATTTCCAGGACATGGCGCCACTAAATATTAGCATGTCCCCTCGTGTTAATGGCAAATGGCAAGAGGCTCTCATAATTTAGATATTTTTATGGCTGTTCTGTGGAAGCTAATTTTGTCTAACAAAACCCCATTAAGTTTTAGCTCTATCCTTTTCCCTTCCTCCAACTCCCAGAACTGGGACTTATATGTTAATTGCAGCCAGTCTATGCTAATTAGATTTCATTTCTGTTTCTTAAAGAGACAGATGCCACCAGGCCCTGCCCCAGTCATCCCTCCCTCCCACCTCCATAGCCAGCTTTTCAGAGGTTAAACTCTAGACTGGAGGAAGAATTCACTTAAGGCTCACACTTGAAGTTGGAAAGCAAAGGGGTCAGGTGTTTCCATATTCCTCACAACTTCCTTTGAAGACGAAACGCTTCTTTTCCATGAAATTCTAAGTGTAGCATTTCTAATTGAGAAACAAATCAAAACACTATTATATTCCTTAACTACACACAAAACTCAATGAAACACCCCAAGGCCTACTATAACCATTGCTTTGAACAGAAGACCCTCAATTCTCAAGCTTTCATCTGTGCTGCGACAAGTTTGGGCGCATCACTGTAGGCTGAGTAAGGATTTACAGGACAAGAACTGCCCAAGGCAAAGAGTAACTTCTGATACGAATGCTTGGTTCTGTTCACTGAATGAGTGCCTTCTAGGAGCTCAGTAGGCATCGGGGAGGAGGAAAAGATGGACAAGACAAAGACCCTACTTAAAAAAGTGTTCATTCCATTGGGAAGACATAATAATAATGCTATAAAGTAAGTTATTTACCATTTATCAAGCACGACTGTGAACTCAGTTTATGCACATTATCCCATTTTAATCATTGCTGCAATAACACGAGGGAGATATTTATATGCCCGTGATACAGATGGGAAAATTGATGTTTAGAGACGCATACTGTATCAGTTCCCTGGTGCCACAAATAATGGTGCTCAACCAACCGCCACAAAACTCAGTGGCATACCATCATAAGCCTTATTTTTTAATTGAGCATGGCCCTATGGATCTGCTAAGAAGTTCTTCTTCAAGATGTGGGTCATCTTGCCTTGACTACAGGTTGAATTCAAGTCTGTTCTGCATGTATTGCCTCCTCTTTGGACCCAACAGCTAAACTGGGGTATGTTATGCTCATGGTGATGGGAAGCACAGAGGGACAACTAGAAACACGTGATGCCACTCAAGACCTTCGAAGGTCTAGACTTGATCTCATACACTGTCACTTTCGCCCATAAGCCATTAACCGATTCAAGTCACATGGCCAAGACTAACATCGATGGATAAGGAAGTATTTTGTGCCCAACCAAGTGAAAGAAACTGCAAAGTCACATAGGAGAGGCTGTGGATTTGTAATTCCAATGGAAGGAGGGTGTGAAAAATTAAAAATAGTGACCTAATCTGCATGCACAGATCAAAACTGGTAGAACTGGCATTCAAACTCAGGATGATCAGGCTCTCAAGCCCATCCTTCCAACCACTGTGCTGTATGCGAACATCTAACAATAATAAAGTCAGGCAGTGGCAAACGAATAGCAATGATACATTCTGATTGAGGCATCTAGTCAGGCATCACCGAGGAGACATGTGGGCATGAGGATGAGGAGGATTCCTGATGGGCAGAGCAGGGTAGGGCATTGCTGCTGGGAGAAGCAGCATGAGGATGAATGGAAGGATGTGATGTCATCATGCGACTAGAGGGTAGGGTTCCCAGGGACGACAGAAAGTATGAGAGCTGAACACAGGAAGTTAAGATAAGATCAGGATGGAGTTCTGAGCACAACATGTGACATGATCACATCTGCAATCTCTTGGGCCAGCTCTTCTCAAACTTCATTGCGCGTACAAATCCTCTGGGAATCTTGTTAAAACTCAGATTCTGATTCAGTAAGTTGTGGGGGGGGGGCTGAGAGTCTGCATTTCTAACAAGCCCTCTGGTGATGCTGGTGCTTCTATTTCACACTTTTGGTAGCAAGGCTCTGAGCAAACAGGCTGCCAGCCATTCAAGGTCAGGGATCAGGTTTTCTATAGAGCCACCACTGTGGTTGGATGTTGTTCTTGCTGCTGCTGCTGCTGCTGCTTCCCTTCTGATCAATCTCCTTGGCCTCCCCCAAGTCTTCCCCACTCAGCGGTAAAGGGCCAAGGCTCTCCGACACCTTGTTGGACTAACTGCCTGCATACCTATGCTTTAACATGTTTTCTCATAAGCGAGAAAAACAAAGTGCTGCAAAAAGGAAACTTCTATTACTGGAGGTCTACGCAGATTCATTAGAGCTTTGGGGAAGCCATCAGAAGTTGATTGTGCTTGAAGGGGTTGCTCGTCTCCTCCCATTTCCTAATTTGATTTCACGGCTTTGCAGTGAAGTCAGAATTAGAGCCACATTAAAGACGGGAAGAGGGAGAAAAAAATTGCACCACCAATCAACTTCTGAAACTTGCAAGGTGCCTTCTCTCTGGCTCCCCAGAGAATCACCCATTTTACGAGGATGAGGGTGACCTCAAGAGAGACCATGGGCTGAAAAATCAAGGCTTTTACAGTTACTCACAAAGCAGAGAGAAGATGGATTACAGAGAAATCACACATTTGTGGGTAGGGGGCTCTGGAAAAAGGAGAGAGACATTCTGGAAGTCCTACCTCAGGTACAGCTCACCTTGGGAATAGGTGGCTTTTCCTTTTCCTTTTCCTTTTCTCTTCTCTCTTCTCTTCTCTTTTCTTTTCTTTTTGTACCACGTGAATGGTGCCGGGGTTCAGGTCTCGGGATGTCCCAATCCAACTGCCTGTCCCTGAGCTTAGAGGTGTCCTTGGGTTGAATGGTCACAGGGCCATTCGTTTAAGTTCAGACGATGTTCAGGCACCTATAGCAGATGTTGTTGATACCCTTGCCCTCGTGCCCTTGGCACTCACTCCTATATCCTGTGGGTGTTTACAATGAACACCTGTTAAGGATTCTACTCATGGGAGCACACTGAGGACTCAAAGAAGGCAAGCTGGAGTTTACCCTTTGGGAAGCAGCCTTCAACCAATAAATAGACTGGTGGGTAAGTACCACCAGCTTCCTCACCTCTGGGTTGGGATAACTCTGGGGGCATATTCTGCACTGTCTCCCAGGGGTCCCCAGGTGGACTGAGTTCCAGTGGGGAGCTCACTGATACCTGCTTGATAACATATCTTGTACTGGTGTCCTGTCTTCCCCTGTATCACCCCTTCATTCCTCTTTCAGAGCTTCCTGGGATTAATTTTCAAATAAGCTACATAAATCAAATTTCTGTCTCAGGTTCTGCTTCGGGGGGGACTCGAACTAAGACAGTGTCCCCAGCTTCTCCCATTAAGATGCCACCATTCCAGGGTGGCAAGGATTTGGGGGTTCAGGAATGAGCGGGGCTTTTCGAGTGAATGTGTTATGAGCGAAATATGGGAGAGGAAGTCAGGAGACCCCCGGGCAAGGATGGGAGCAGGGGCTGTGCGGGGGAGATGTGGGGACTAGGTGCGGGAGGCGCGTCACAGGTCCATGACTGCCAAGTGGAAAGGTGCCAACTCATCCGTCACTGCAATTCTGCTTGGAGCTTATCCTATTCTTGGGTTTTCAGTGTAAAATGGGAAAGATTAATGGGTTCCCATAAGACACAGGGTTTGAGCTTTGCCTTGCCTCTTCCTGGGTGTATATCCCAGTCATTTTATTTTTCTAAGCCATGATGTCCTTGGATGTAATTGGAGATAATAATGCCCCTGGATCCAAGTTGCATGGAGCTTGAGGTAGAGGAGAATCCTTGGGCTCTGCAGGCCTGGGTATAAACCCCAGATCTGCCCTTTACTGGCTGCGTGGCCTTTTGGCATTTACCTAACATCTCCGACACCATTTATTTATGAAATGGAGAAAGAACAGTAATTTGAATCACATGAAACAGTCTGTTTGATATTCTGAGCTACTGAAATGGCAATTTCATATGGTCAAACTGAGGCCTGCCTGGCAGGGTTTAGGTGAGGATTTAAAATATCTGAGAAGCATCTAGTGTCCTGACATGTACATAGTGAGCACCCAGTGTACCATTGCAGCTGTGAGGACTACTACTGAGGTAACACCTTATGGTGACCACGCCACAAAACGTTTAAAACCCAACTCAGATTTTGAGTAAATAACACTAACAGCACCCCACTGGGGTGCCTGGGTGGCTCAGTCGGTTGGGTGTCTGTTGGGTCAGTCAGTGCAGAGATGCCTGCCTGGTGATCAGAAAGAATACCGTGGCTCTCTCATCCCTCTCTTGCTGATACCGTACATCCTTCAGGGAACCCTGGATCTGCTGGAGCTGAACTCCGGCAGGTGTCCGACTTCGGCTTAGGGCACGATCTCATGGCTCGTGGGTTCGAGCCCACCGTCGGGCTCTGTGGGGACAGCTTGGAGCCTGGAGCCTGCTTTGGATTCTCTGTCTCCCTCTCTCTCTGCCCCTCCCCTGCTTGTACTCTCTCTCTCTCTCTCTCTCTCTCTCTCTCTCTCTCTCTCTCTCTCAGAAAGTAAATAAACATTAAAACAATTAAAAAATGATAGCATCCCCCTGCCCAGGGACCCTGTCTACCCGTCTGACCACCAGCCAGTCACTGGACATCCAGAAGCTGGGGAAACATGCCAGGCTCTGTGCATGTCCAAGCTCCCTGCAGAACACAGCATTTTTTGTTCTTGTTGTTTGTATTTCCAAATGTCATATAGAAACTGTTGTGAATAAAAGGGATGATGTCAGCTTCCACCTTTTGTGATGCTCAGGTTTAAAAAATAAAGGAGGGCCCAGCAAAATTAACTTTATCATTTTAAGAAACGACCGTTGAAACAGCCGTTGTGAATATATTCATTATTATACAACGCCGTGCGCTGTGCACCAGTGCACGCGGCATCTGTCTGCTCGCTAATTCTCCTGTTATTATTACCCACTGAAAGGGCAGGCGGCAGAGAATTCCAGGCAATCTCCCTCGGCAGAGCTTTGCAGGTTTCATGGAGCACTCAAAACTCCCCCAAACATGCTCCTTGAGCATTGGGCTTGCTAATCTTGTTGACGTGACAGGAAAAAAAAATCGAAAATAGCTAATGGCTTTAATTTTCTTATACCTGACAGCTAGCCAATGCACCCCATCCCAAACAGTTACTGAGCTGATTCCCCCCTTCTCCTTCTCTCTTTCTCCCTCCCTCCCTCCCTCTCACACACGCATGCACGCACGCATGCACTCTCCTCTTTTCCAAACCTGTCAATCACAACCATGTGTGTGTGCATGCGTGTGTGCGTGTGCATGTGTGATCGGGCTTAATTTTATTTCCTTGCCTCTCAGGAAGGTCACAGACCACAGTTATAAGGAGTTTCTTTGTGGTGAACAGGGAGGGACAAACGCCACTGCCTCATCGAAGTCCTATAGCAACTAGGCACAATCAGGACAGCATGCGGTATAGATCAGTCAAGGCGGCCACTGGGAATAGGACAGAAACAGCAGAGTCGGGCCTGGGAAGTGGATCTGGTGAGCGTCTGGTGGGCTGTGGGGCCTGGTGGTGACAGCTGCCCCTGCAGACCGTTTCCAGGAGAGCCGGAAGCCCAGGAAAGGCAGGGGGATCTGGGAAGGGCACCAGGTACTCCTGTGTCAGGATCCAGAATCATGGGGAGCACGCAGGCAGGAATTCGGTGAAAGGGCATTCAGAATCCACTGCTTCCCCGTCCTTCCCCTCCCCTGGTTCCCGTTGCGGGTTTAAACTCCAAACTGGAGCCGGGGCTCTGTGCGGGAACATGAGAAGTACAGGAGCGGCAGCTGCCGGGGCTGCACCAGATGACGTTACACTACCCTTTGTGTGCGTGCGGGTGTGTGCACGTGTGCATGCAGACTAGTGTATGTTTGTGTGCACGTGCGCGCATGTGTGTGTGTGTGCGCGCGCACGCGCGCGCATTCGGGGTGAGATGGTTCTGCATTTTAAAGGGATGGATTAATGGCTCAATGGCTGTTCTATGCTTTAAAGGGCCAGCTGTTCAGCAGTTAGTATTACAAGATTTATCTCTCGGAATGGTTTTTTTGAAATCACTCCCCGCTCCCCAGCTGGAGGCTCCCTGTTCCCGGAGGAGAACAACACTGGGTGGAGGGAGACCAGCGGAGCGCGCGCCTTAGAGCCTTCCTGGACAGCAGAAGCTTGGACACTGCCTCCCTGGGAGAGCGGCTTGCGGACATTCCTCCGGCTGCCTGGCTGACCTGGCTGTGACGGGCTCACCTCGCAAACACGGAGCCTCCCCTGCGGGCTCCTGGAACACAGAGCCTGGACTCTCATTTCTGTCCCGATCGCCACCTTCCACGCTCCTGTGTGCCCCAGGCGTGGCGCAGCCCTCATCCGGCCTCGGTATCGCCTCACCCCCACGTACCTGCCCTCAGGTCTGTCCTCTGCCCCCCGACATCCTTCTCAGGCCCAGAACCTTCCACGACTACCCCTCCACAGGCCATTCCAATGCTTTTTGCCTCCCTCTCAAGACGCCTAAGGAGGCCCTTTGAATAGTCACAGAGGCCCCCTTCCTCCAAAACGCCTCCCCTCTCTCACTGCACTGAGCCGCAATGTCTCTGAGCAGGAGGGCCCCCCAGAGGTGCCAGGCCCAAGGGCAGGCGTCTCTCCTTTCCTCGTGCCCTCTTTCCTGTCTTCTGGAGACAGGGTTCTCATCGTCGTTTTCCTTCTTGCCCTCTTTTCCCTACCGCCTGCCTCCAGCTTGGAAATGGGGCATCCAGGGGGTCCCCGCGATCGCTGATGGCAGACCGAGGGGCAGCTGCAACACAGCTGGAACAAATCAGCCAAGGCCAACTGCTAACTGCCTCTGGCCACCTCTCCTCTTGGGCCTCTCTCTCTCAGGCCCCAGAAACGCTAAAGGTTCAGGTCCTAAAATCCCAACTCCCAGGCCCATGCAGCATCGTTTCCAGCTTGAAAGAGACACCCCCTCCCCCCAACCCAGCCTAATACTCATGTAATCCTGTATATACCGTAGTCCTTCAAGCCCCCCTCGCTCCCGACCTCAGGGCACTTTCACTGCTGCTCTCCTCTGACTGTCCCATGAGTGGTGGTCCAATAAATGGTCCAGGAGTTTCTAAGGGAGACCTGGGTCTTCCCTGGACCTGTGGCTCACTGGTGGTTGATTCTGGGCTCCTGATCCACGGGAGCAGGGGGTAGGTTTCAGTCCCTGCGGTGGAGGCCAGCAGACCTCCCACACCCACCAACCACAGGCCAGAGACTCCTGCGGACAGCAGAGGCAGCCTGAGACACGATGTGCCCACGCGTGTCCCAGACGGGACTTTCCCTCCCAGAAAAAACTGCCCAGAGCCTGTTCTTTCAAAAGGCTTGTCTTTCTCTAATGAAAACCCATATTCAAACATGGGACTTGGTGTCACAGATGCAACATGAAAGGATCCTTAGCTTTGCAAAATATTCACTAAAGGGCTTTTTTAGATTGTGAGATACCCGCCCCCCAGCCTCGGCCAGTGAGAAGGCAACAGGAGGCAAAAGTTGAGCCCACTGAGAGGAGAAACTGACCGCATCAGGCTCGTTCCTAACACTGCCACTGACCAGCCGTGCGACCATAAGCAAATTACCTCTCCTCTCTGTGCCTCAGTTTCTGCACCCGTTAAATGGGGACAGTAATCACAAGTACCGCGTAAGGTTAGTTTGAGGACCCAGTGAGATAATTCAGGCAGAGCAGTTGGCGCAGAGCAAGCACTCAGAAACCTTCGTTGTTGCTTGAATTATGATTTTTAAAATCAGTGACCAGTCTACACTGAGTCTGGGGAAGGAACAAGGTCAAATGGGCTGGTAACTTATCATGTTGAAAAAGACCTGATTTCGCCTGAAAAGGTGCTGAGCAAATGCTTCATTTCAACATTTTATCATGTTGAGCATCTACTATCTCCAACCCTCCTTTGGATTTGGATCATTAAAAACAACCAGAACAGAGGCTACATAGTCGTCCCTTTAAATACTATGCATTCGTGGGGAAAGAAAAGAAAGGAGCTGGATTGGAAACCCATTGTGTTTGTCTGTTTCGTTTCTATTTCCTGGTTTCCGTCTGGGACGCCACCCTTCTCCCCTTCTCAGTGCTGTGATTTGGGCCGGGCTGTGTGGCGGTGTGCTGGAGTCCACTTCTCCTGGCTCTGACTCTGCTATCTCTTCCCTCCCCCGCGTTCAGTGGGCATCATGACAACAGCCTGAAATTGGCCCTGGTGGGAGCATTGATACCATTGAACTTGGCAAACACTACCCATGAGCATCTCCATCCCCCTACCCCAGAGCCCATCATTAGACATTTACCAACACACCCCTGGGCTTAGCCCATCCCGCAGACACATGACCCAGGAATGGCCGATCGGCATACTCCCAACTTCCTGGTGTCAGTGACAGGCTCAGAGAGGGATGCGTGTCCAGAGCCATGACATGCCATTTGGGATGTTTGCTGGGGAAATTTGGAAGACAAACTTCTTTTTAGGGGGAATGTAAGGATGAAGCTGCTAGCGTCAAATTTACCACTACATGGAGATAGTCCCACCTGACAGAAGGAACGAGCGAGAGAGCAAGTGCTGGTGACTAGGCCAGGCTAATGGATTTAAAAGGAAAGTGACCCGATAAATTTTCCCTTCCTTCTCCTTGGTAAGCCAGTTTCAGCTGGCGTTCCGTCACGTGCAACACTCAGGAGTCCCCACTAACAGCGATGCGTCCTACGTTCTCCAGTGTCTGGGATTTTATCTATTTATGATAGACAGTTGAGTGGCTACGAGTTCCTCCGACCCGTGTATGCGCACTTCTTTTCGGTGTGATTTTGCCACTTCTCCCTTCAAGAAGGAGACTTCTTACAACTTCCGAAGCCGGGCCCCTAGAGACCTGGTGGCTTCTACCCCCATGCTTGGACACCCCCACCCATGTAGGATGAAGAACCACCTGGAAAGGGACCGCTCAGCTGTGCCAGCTGTCCCTCGGGGGCCCCCGCCCTCAGCCAATCCTCCGGCTGAGTGCATCACATGAGGGAGCCCAGGCCAGACCAACAGCTACAGCCAAGCCACTGGGTTGAGAGAAATAACGAATCATTGTTTTAAGCCACTCAGCACTGGGGAAGTTGTTACACGGCAAAGATGCTTGACGATTTTTGGCATCCAACTCTTACCTATCCATTAGTGAGGGAATAAAAGTCTTATGTTTGGGAAGAGACTAGGGACTCAGGAGCCAGAAAGTTGGGCTTGAGCCCCAGATGCACTGCTTTCTACATGTGCACTCCTGGGAGGGTTATTCAATTTTTCTTTGCTTCAGTTTTCCCATCTGTCAAATGGGGGTAATAATAGCTCCTATCTCATGGGGTTGTGATGGAGAGTTAAACACCTCAAAAGCTTATTTTATGGCCAGCACCTGGCATATCGCAAGCCCTCAATAGATGCTAGCTCTCAGAGTTTCCAGTATTAGCACCCATGCTAAGAGAAACAAATCTAAACTCTATCTAATCCAAGAGCAGTGACTCTGTCTGTAGTAATTATCCCAGGTTGAGCTTAAGCTATGGTCACAGTAGGATTTGAACTTGTCCAATCATGTCTATAAGGAGTGTCGGGGGTTCCCATCAATCTGTTAGCACTTGCGATCCCAGAGACTCCTGGGAAAGAACTCATACTAAGTGTATTACATGGATTATGTCATTTAAGGTTCACAAGAATACTATGAAGTGGGCGCTATCCATATTCTTTATTTGCAGGAAAGAAAAAAAACTGAGGCTCAGAGAAGTTAAGCTACTGACCAAAGCGACACAGCCAGTAAGGGTGGAGTCAAGGATTCTGGCCCCAGCTGACTGAGTCTAGTGCCTGCACTCCTAATCTCTTACCACACTGCCCTGACTCTTGGACACTGGGCCAGAGATGGCCAGCACCGCCAACCTCCACTAAAATGATCCTGCTTCTAAGCCCTGAGGCAAGCGGGGAGGAAGGATATGAAAATAAAGGGGCATGGAAGTTCTCTACCCTCAGTGGGGCACCGAACATGTGGGGAGAGCCTGGTAGTTCTGCTACCAGCCCCTATGTGGCCCACGGGCGATGATTCCTCTACCCAGACACCCACTATCTGGTATAGGGCTTCGGCACCCCAACCAAACACTGGTGGTTGCCAGCACCATCCGGGGCATCTCTGGCGGGGCCGGACAGCCACAGAAAAATCGCTATCCCCAGAAACATCCCCCCCACCCCAATCTCCAGGCCTCTTGAATCTCCAATCCACTCTTTGGGGTTGAGATAACATCTTTAGAAATCGCCCAGTAGTAGGCACATGTAACAGCCTACCTCATTAGTGTCATAATTATTACTATCAATAACCACACTAACCAACATTTGTACACTATGTAGGATTTATCAGAGTCTTTCTCATTTAAAGTACTCTCCCATCAGCCCCTGACAAAGGTATTATCCTGATTTCAAAGATGAGGACACGGACTCAGCCCAAAAAAATGTGCTTAAGATTCAACCAAGCATGAGAAGCAGGAATTCAGTTCGCCTCCTTTTACCTCCTGTGATGGTTAATTTTATGTGTCAATGTCAAACTAACTGAATCAGGGCACCTGGCTGGCTCAGTCGGTTAAGCGTCCGACTTTGGCTCAGGTCATGATCTCACGGTTCATGGGTTTGAGCCCCGTATCGGGCTCTGTGCTGAGAGCTCAGAGCCTGGGGCCTGTCTTCGGATTCTGTGTGTCCCTCCCTCTCTCTCTGACCCTCCCCTGCTCACACTGTCTGTCTTTCTCTCAAAAATAAAAATAAAACATTAAAAAAAATTTTTTTTAAAACTAACTGAATCATGGAGTGCACAGATATTTGGTCAAACATTATTCTGAGTGTGTCTGTGGGGGGTGTTTCTGGAAGAAGGTGACATTTGAATTGGTAGACAGCAAAGCAGATTGCTCTCCCAAATGTGGGCCTTGCCTCATCGGTTGAAGGCCTCAGCAGAACAAAAAGATTGAGTAAGCGTGAACTCCTTCTGCCTGACTACTTGAACTGGGCATTGGTAGTTTTCCCTGTCTTCGTACTTGAACTGAAACATCGACTCCCCCTGGGTCTTGGGCTTGCTAGCTTTTGGACCGGAACTCTACCACTGGCTCTCAGTTCGTAGGCCTTTGGACCCAGACCGAGACAGACTATTGACCCTCCTAATGTCTCCCTCCAGCTTGCCAACACCAGGTCTTGGGACTTTTCAGCTTCTGTAGTCATGGGAGCCGATTCCTTATAATAATCTCATAGGCATATACCATACTGGTTCTGTTTCCCTAGATAACCTCGGCTAATACACCTTTGAATCTTGGGCACCTGCATTGCGTGACTGTTAATATCTCTGCAGGCACCAATTTCTGACTCACGGAGACAAGAGGCATGTGGCAGATTCAACGTAGCCACACATTTCTTGGCACTTTTCCCACTGAGAAGTAGAATCTAATTTCCTTCCTCTTAAACCTGCGCTGACCTTCGTGACGCATTTGTAGCCAAGAGAATGTAGCGGGAGTGACACCACGTGACATCTGGGAGTGATACCATGTGACATCGGAGGCCAGGTCAGAAGAAATCTTGCAGCTTCTGCCTTGATGTCTTGGAATGCTTGCTCTCTGGACACCCTCTGTGCTTATGGATCACCTGAGGCTCTTGTGAACATGCAGGTTTTGCCTACATAGGAGGGAGGAGGGCCTGCGAGTCGGCCTCTCTAACCAGCTACCGATTCGGCTGCAGCTGATCCGAGGATTATGCTCTGAGTAGTGGGGCCCTGTGCCGAACCCCACTGGATCCTGGCCGTCTCTGGGTCTGACATATGGAGCCCTCGTTTTTTTCCGGGCAGCCGTGAAGACCCATAACGTTGCTTTGCCCTTTTGCTAAAGTACATATTTAAATTACACATACTTTGAGACTCATGTGAGGGAGTCACATGGCTTCCGTGGGAATGTAATTTTGGAGAAAGCCTATATAAACATTTCTCTTTTCAGAGACTTGGGGATTCATAAAAGTTGCATCCATCACAAATATCAGGGCTGTATGGCTCTCCAACTGTTCTGATCTCTTTGCCATTCATCTAGTTGTCTTGAAAGCCACGTGGTTCTACAGGCATTCATCCATTCATTTATTTGTTCATAAAACAAATATTTAATGAGCACTTTCTTGTTGCTTGGGTGCCGGGCAGGGAAAAAATAACCCAGATAAATTGTTATAGTCCCTGAACTCATGGAGCTTACACTCTAGGGAGGTGACATGAATCCCATAGGCGTGCTGGTGGCACTGTAGCCCAAAGGCTGTGGCAGAGGAGGGGAACGGGAGCTGGGAGAGAGGGGGTCAGGGGATCTGAGCTGGCCTTGGTAGTCAGGGTTGGCCTTGCTAGGGAAGAACTGAGATCTGACGGATAGATAAGGGTGGGTGGGTACAATGCCTGGGTGTGAGCCAGAGAAAGGCCACTGTCAAAGGCACGTGTATTGTCCTTGCTGGCTCCAACTCCCATCTTCCCGTGAGTGGGAATGTCACATCGCCCACACTGCTGCTTGGGCTGGGCTATTTTCCAGTCTTCACAAGATAGAGGCCCTGGCTGTGTCTGCCGCCAGCCAGGTGTCTGCCCAGAGCCACGCAAGGCTGTCCCCCAATCCTGTGTTCTTCCGCTGTGCAGAGGGCCTGTGAGGCCAGCCACAGACCAGTGGGACCCCTGGATTCCTATCAGCATGACTTCTATGGGATGAATTGTGCTCCCTTCCCTACTTCCTGGAAAAAGATGCGCTGAGGTCCTAACCTCCGGTACCTGAAAATGTGACCTTATTTGGAAATGGGGTCTTTGTAGGTGATTAGCTTGAAGTCATTAGGGTGGGCCTTACTACTCCAATTTGGTGTCCCTACTCCATTTGGACAGACCCGCACAGAAGACTGTGATGACACAGAGATACACAGACACAGAGGGAAGACAGCCATGTGAAGATCAAGGCAGAGATTGAGGGGATGCATCCCCTAAGCCAAGGGACGCCTGAAGCCACCAGAAGCTGGAAAAGGCAAGGTAGGATCCCCCCCACCACTAGAGCCTTTGGAGGGAGTACAGCACTGCTAACACCTTGACTTTGGACGTCTAGCCTCCAGAACGGTGAGACAATCGATTTTTATCGTTCACAGCCACCCAGGTTACAGCACCTTGTCACGGCAACCCTAGGGAAGTACTACTGTGATAGAGCCACCCACGGTGCCGTCGTTCAGGGATCCAAACTGAGCAGCCTAGGAGGATGGCTATGGGGCATCACCCTGCCGGGGTCAAGAGTATCATCACCCAGCTCAGACGGCTGTGTGGGACAAGAGTGGTAGTTGAGAGCCAGGAGGCCTCTGTAGCAGTCATGGATTCAGGAGACATCGGGGAGGTAAAAATAGATGGAATTTTATGATTTGTATGGCGAAAGATGGAGGTGTCAAGGGTGACCCCCAGTCTTGGACTTAAGGAGCTCGTGACAGCAAAGAGAAAGAGGACCATGTGGGTTCGTTTCTGCCTAATCTCACCAAAGAACTTAATTGTATTCTCAAAACTCTTTGGGCTTTTCTGTCTCGTTTGATGGCTAATTCAAAAAATGAAAAATGTTTTCTCATTAGAGAAGGCATTACTCACAGAGAATGACAAGTAGAGAAAACAAGGAAGGTCAGCTCAGCTTCTTCCTCGCTCTGCAACCCCCCCCCCCAGTTTGTATGTCTCAGAGGAGCCTGTCAGAGTGGCTGTGAGGCGGAATTCTAAGAAGATCCCCCAGTGACTTAGGCCCTTGTGTAAATCCCCTCTCTTGGAATGTGGGTGGGCCTGACCTAATCAGGCGACCCCTTCAGAGCCAGTTTATAAGTCAGAGATTCTGCGGCTGGCCTTGGAGAAGCAAGCCATCAGGAGCAAGTCCAACAGCTGCAAGGAATTGAATTCACCCAACAGCCACATGAGCTTGGAAGAAGACCGTGAGCCTCAGATGCTGACGCCGGCCCTGGTCAACACCTTGACTGCAGTCTTGTGAGATCCCGAGCCGAAGACTCAGGCAAGCTACACTGGACTCTTTGCCCAAGGAACCCATGAGATAACAAACACCTATTATTTCAAGCCTCCAAGTTCAGGGGGGTTTGTTAGGTAGCAATAGATAATACAGCAGCCATCTTGACTGCCCCCAGCCAGATTAAAAAATGGAACTGGCCCTTCTTTATCTTCTTCCTGCTGCTTTATTCCCACCCACAAAGTGTGCTAGATCTGCTTGAGGTGTTCTGGTACTAAAAACAGCAGATGCGGGAGTGTTTGGCTGAAGGCTTGACCAGCAGGCAGTACAAGCCTCATGAGGCCCCAGGACGATTCCTTTCCTCTAGGACGAAGTTGGACTTCTCCATGCCTGGGGCTTCTTCTGGCCAGCGGGGGTTTGGGTGTTGGGGAGGGGGCACCGGGGGACAAAACCAAGAGATGAGGGATGGGGCTGGCCATCTTGGGTCCCAGAAGGTGAAGAGAGAAGCGTGGTTCATGCTTCCAAAAAGGACAGCTTTCACCTGTGGACTCTGTGGCCTCCAAGTGGAACAGGACAGCTTTGTGGAGCTCCGGCGAGCCTGAGGGCCTTAGCATCATTGCGTCTTGACCTGTTCTTCCAGAAGGCAGAGCCCGAGGCAGGGTGCAGGTTGTGTCTTTCTGAGGTGCCTGCAGGAAGCGGGAGTGAAGCAGCAGGAAGGGGGGCACTCTTGTGGTGTCACCCCCATCAGGAATCTGTGCAGGCGTTTCCACGAAGCCTGTAGAATGCCTCCCGGAGAGTCTCGCGGGGAGCTTGGTGACCAGAAGTGGAAAAAGCAGAGACGCCTCAAGTGGGTGGGAGCCTGGCCCCCACAGCCTGGCGGGAATCAGACATGGCCCCGGGACTGTGGCCCAGGGCACAGAAAACACCTGCTCTACCTGAGACAGTGAAGGAGACCTGGGCAGCCGAGCAGAGCCCCCTTGAGAATCTAGTTAGGAAAAGCTCTAGACCCTTTCTTCTCTTCCCCATGTTCATATGCACAAAATGTCACACACAAAAAATTCACAATTCCAGGTGATTCACAGAGCTCACCCCCAAGCCCATTCAGGGACCACCAAGCTTCAAACTCCCTAATCTAGAAGAGCAGGATTTATTTCCACGTTTCACTGCTAGAGGAGCTATCTCAAGGCCTTCAAATCCTGACAGAGTTCTGGGGCGCCTGGGTGGCTCAGTTGGTTAAGCATCCAACTTCGGCTCAGGTCATGATCTCGCGGTTCGTGGATTCGAGCCCCGCGTCGGGCTCTGTGCTGACAGCTCAGAGCCGGGAGCCTGCTTCAGATTCTGTGTCTCCCTCTCTCTCTGCCCCTCCCTCGCTTGCACTCTGTCTCTGTCTGTCTCAAAAATAAACATTAAAAAAAAAAATCCTGACAGAGTTCTTTGTAAGGGCCAGTAGGCATTTTGCCCCTGGATGTCAGACTCCACTGAGTAGGTGCTCTGAGCACATGGCATGCATAGCCCCGTTAGCCCAGAGAGGGCTCTGACCATGGCCAGAGAGATCCGTGTGCATGGTTCTCAGAGACATTAGCAAAAGGAAAACACAGAGATGTGGCACGGGTGACGGGAACACGACAAGGAATGTTGAAACAGCCAGAGACGCACAGCGGGGATCAGGAAACAACCATGAGAGAAGTAATCAGAGTTACCTGAGCCGGTAGCACCTGGAGCCACAGAAAAAGAGACACAGAAAACGGATGATCCAACCGGAGCTTGTATTTTTTTCCTAAGGCCACCACAGCAAATGACCACAGTACAGTGACTTAAAACAACAAATTCCCTATCTGTCAGTTCTGGAGTCTCAAATGAGTCTTACGGGGCTGAAATCAAGGTGTCGGCAAGGCTGTGTTTCCTCAAGGGGCTCCAGGGGCGAATCTGTTTCCCTGCCATTTCCAGCTTACAGAGGCCGCCCGCCTGCCCCAGCTCATGACCCCTTCCTGTGGCATCATTAAGGACTCTGCTCCTGCCCTCACGTCTACGGCTGACTCGGGTCTCCCGCCTCCCTATTCCAAGCACCCCTGTGGTTCTGTTGGGCCCACCCCGATAGCCCAGGACAGTCCCCATCTCAGGAGCCTTCACTTCATCACATCGGCGAGGACCCTTTGTTTTGCTATTCTAAATGAATACAGCCGCCGGTTCTGGGGCTTCTCACATAGATGTCCTTGCATTTTTCTGCCTGCCACAGAGCTGCCAAAGATGTGAAATCAGAGCGGGGTGGGCTCTGAACTCATCTGCCAAGGGAGCCAGGAGACGCGGTCCCCGAGGCTGAGGACGCCGGCACATGGATGGCTGTTGGATGGGGTGAGAAAGAGAGTTACTAGCACGGTGACTGTGGCTTAATGGGGATCGGGTTGGCTCTGGAAATTTCAACCCGTGGTCTACTCAGGTAAATACTTGCCTTGGGGACTCCTGTCTCGGTTCCTATCTATGCTTCCTTGATGAAGGCCAGCCAGGGCAATAATCCTGAGCCCCTTCAGCAAAAGCCAGCAGCATACTAAAATCCTACTAGTTTCCACACATACCGATCCTTCCCATGCTTCAGAATTCAGCTTCAGTGTCGCCTTCACTGGGAATCCATCTTCGATGGCTTCAACCAACAACCATCTACTCTTGCATGTGATGTGTTCATTTATTCAACCAACATTTAGTGACCATTTGCTCATGTACCAAGCACTGTGCTAGGCCCTTTGGAGTGTGGCGTTGAGTGGCATGCAGTCCCTGTCCCCTGAGAAGCCCATAATCTAATAGAGAAAGAGAAACATGAATTGTCCTCTGAGAAGGCTGAATGGAAGAAAGAGCACAGAAGAGCCCGAAGAATCTATGGAATTCGAATGACAAAAATGGAAATGGAGAACATCCTGGGGTGAGGAGGACTTGTCATATGCAAAGGCACTGGGTGGTAAAAAGTCTCGGGGTGTTAGGGGGAGGCAGAGAAGCTGAGAGAGGCTGGAACTGAGGGAGAGATGGGCAGCATGGTGGGAGGTAGGACTAAAATGCAGGCTGGGAGCACATCGAGAAGGACTTGCAGGCAAGCTAAGGACTCGTGATGTTTTCCTCTCTGTAGCAGGAAGCAGTACATGTTTTTCAGCAGAAGAGGGGCATGGTTAGATGTTTGTTTTATCAAGCTGAGGCAGGGAGACCGGCTACAAGGTTGTTACAGAGGTCTTGGTCAGTTGGTTTCGAAGTATGTCCCTAGAGGCCGTGCATCGACAGGACAGTAGGTTTAGCACTGGAGGGAAACATGGGACACCTTCATCTTTGTCCAGAGCAACGGCTTTCAACAGTTTGACGCCTTGGGCTTTTGGGTATAATTTCATTCTATGGAAGCCTTTTGCTCTGAGATTGTTCGATCCCACTGTGATGGGAGAGATTGACCGGCAGGCAGAGGCCAGATCTGAGCTCCTCAGCAGACTGGGCCCGGGCGAATGGGAGAAGGAAGTGGAGCAGGAGGGGAGTTTCTGAACCTGGTGAGTTAGGTCTGGGTTCAGGGAAAGGGGTTTGTTTCAATCTGGCATTGGGACCCCTATTTCCCCAGGGGTGGGTATCCTGAGATATGTCCCATACGTTTGGCCCACTGAAGGTCAAAGGGGCCTGTGGCATCTGGGAAATACCTTGCTATTACAGACATTAGATCAGTCATTCATTCGTTCATTCGTTCGATAAGCATACTTTGAACACTGCTAGGGGCTGAGGACTCAAAAATAGGTCAGACACAGTCTTTGGTCTAAAAACATTCACAGCCTGGGTTATTATGGTCTGCAGCAAGGAAGCAGGCAAGGGAGGGAGGTTGTGAGTGTTCCCTGTAAAGGAACTGCAGCGGGAGAGCCTGGTTGCCAGGGGTGAGGCTACCGCGCCCCACCCCCACGCCCACTGCCTGGGGTTCCCAGTCCTCCTGGTCCATGCCACTGCAACAGTGGCAGGCCTCCGCCTCCCATCACAATGAAGAGGGCTGGGAAGACAACAAGCCCCGTCTTTGCCCCAGGCAGGGAATGTGCTCGCTCAGCTGGGACTCAAACCCCAGACAATCATGGGCTTGTGAGGGGCTTGGCGAGAGGATTCAAGGGGGGTTTCTCTTTTCTTTCCTTTTAGCTTTTGAGAGCCACTCTAAAACTGTTGTTCTCTACTTAATTAGAGTTCTCAAACTCCTCCGTATTTGAGAAACACAGAAAAGAGGAAGAATAAAATGTGTAGATTTTTGTTATGGTCCCAGATGACCAATGAGAATGGCCTCAAATTTTAAAGTAACACAATCGAAATTGCAGATGTTCAATGAGATGGAAGATCTCGGGGCCAAGTGAGAAGGGCTATTTACCAAAGCAAGCAGAGGTTTTGTAAGCTGCAGGCCAAGGTTCTTACAAAGAACCCACAAAAATTGCGCAATGAAGCCGCCCCCCACCCCCGCCCTTCAGCACACAATCTCTTCACGCCATGAATGATCGGAAGGCTGGTGAAGGATTCCTTTCCAGCTCAAGAAAATCCATGTCGGAAAAGCATCCCTCAGCATTCTCGGAGGATAAATAAAAATGATCGCTACTGAAAGAGTCCAATGTGGGGTTTTCAAACTGTACGTGCAAATTAGACATCAAAAAAAAGAGAGAGAGAGAGAGAGAGAGAGAGAGAGATGGGAATGATACAATCAAAATGTCATAAACTGTAATCTATGGATTGAGGGATTATAAGGATTGTTAGTTCCTTCTCTGAGCTTTTACATTTTCTTGCAAATTAACTTTTTTTCTCATCATTAAAAATGATGGGGTTTTTTGTTTTTTGTTTTTAAGAATCCTTATGAAAATCAGTCTCCTTAATCTGTAAAAAGGGTATAATTGTGCCTCACATAAGATTCGTGAGAATTCAATGACACGATCTATAGACTGATTTCAGGCATGGAATAGACTGTTATCTGTGCCATGGGAGCGTTTATCTGTGTTCCGTATTGTGAAATTACATACTCGTTTTTCAAACAAAAGCACAGAGTGCAAGTTCTACACAAACGTAATTGATGAAGAAAGTGATCTTCAGTTCAATCTTGCTACCGCTCACGTATTTCTCCCTCTCTTCAGCTCCCCATGGGAAGATGAGTGGGGCGCTCCTTTGCCTCCCCTGGGGCCTCCGGGGCTCCATGCGGAATCCTGAAAACGTGAGTGGCCAGTTCCAGCACAAGGGACAGGAAGAAACTTGGAGCCACTGAAAAGAACGGCCCTGACAAAGTGTGCAGCTGTGCATGTGTGCGTGGGGGTGGCGGTGATGAGGGGAGTTAGCATGAGGAAATGGAGGAGAATATTTGAATCCAAGGATTTTGAAGTTCAAGGATTTTAAAGAGGGAGAAAGCTGCCCCCCTCTTCTTAAAAGGGAGGAGAGGTAGAGACCATCTGAGACTCTTTGAGGAAAGGGACTGGGCTTTTGCATGGTCTGCTAGTGACAGGGGGCCCCGGCCCTGTTGTCACACACAGTGGCTGAGCAGAGCCAGGTCCTCCTATGGACGGGTCCTGGGACGGCAGGTATGTGGATATCTGTACTTCACTCTAAATGAGTTCAGCGTAGACCATGTAGTTTTATGTATGTGATAGTTGAAGCTTCAACTCCAGGGGGCCGTCGGCTGTATCCTGGAGATGCCTCACTCCAGGACTGCTCAGCTGACTGAGATCAGAAAGGCCGCCTTCCGGAGGTGGAGCATCCAAACGCACCAGCCACAGTACTTCAATCAGCACTTGAGGCTTTCTTAATTAGTATACAAGTGAGTATCAGAAACGGGCTTTCATCAGCGGAATGGTGGCTTGCTAGCGAGCAGGCAGAATGCCAGAGATGGGCTCTCTTCCCACCTGTAGCAGATGCTGGCGGCATGTGACCCACATCACCTCGTCCTTACACTCTGGGCATACCAAGCAATGCCAAGTGCCAGCGGCAGCACTCCCTGGCCCATGGGCTTTCTCTTGTCACTGGAGCCCTCTCTGTTGCTTGTGTGGCTGGCCAAAGTGCCTTGAAATTAATTCCTCTGCAGTAGCCGCCAATCAACAATTAACCAGAGTTGGTACATCAATTCTCCAGCTCCCTTGCCCTTCAGAGAGGATAACTCTCATGCCTGTGTTCCACATTGGCTCCCAGTACTTTTCCTACAGATCTAAGCTCTGGCCACCTGTAGTGGTAAGTGGCTTGACGGCGTACCTCTTACTGGCTGGCCTTTCCTCCTGAGGCTCGCTTATCCAGTCTCCTACTGGTGGCTCCTTCACCTTCTAAGTGGACCATCTGGCTTATGGAAGAACCAAACTCTCCCTGGCTTATGGGAGAACCCCGTCAGAAGCGCGTGTGGGCCATAAGAAGGGGGCAAGACCTGCAGCCCACATCCACAGGCAGCTCTGGACTCAAGCTCTAAATGACCTTGTACCCAGCCTTGAACAGGAGAAATTCAATTGCATGATTGGAGAATCTTGCCTCTGCAGTTTTGAGATGTGTCTCGGGGGAGCCTTTCAAGAACGGTGGTGGTTTAGGGTACCTGAAAGGACAGAGACCTAGGGCTTCCCAGCTACAGGCTGTCTGAATTGTGCAGGTTGGCACAGATTGCTTTGGAATTGCAGGGAAATGGGTTGCTCGACACCAAGATATATATACCACTGAGCACTGAACGTGCTCCAGGGTCCCACCTCAAATGCCATCTGTATGAAGTGCTCAAACCTTTCACACGCCCTTGGGAAGGGGGCATGTAAAATTCATAGGAACTTGAGATTGAATTTCCCACGAGCCCAGAGAAGATTAAGCTAAACTTAGTCAAATAAAGGTACATTCCACTTCTTGCACTCAGATTTGTAAATTAAACTCATACTCACACACATGGACGGTTATATCGTTCATGTTTGTCTGCCGTTAACCAAGCCTGTACTGTGTCCTGAGCCACTGGATTTTCTAAAACGTCCACTGATTTAACCTGTTCTCGAATTCTGCCCACCTCCATCACCTCCACCGCAGACCAAGTGTCCATTGTCTCTGGCTGGGACACACCCAGTTACCGCTCGTTCTTGCAACCCTCTATCCCACAATCCATTCTCCTCACTTAAACCAGAGTGGTCTTTCAAATTCCCAGCTTTGAGCATATGACACCCCCTGGCTTAGTCCATTTGGGCTACCATAGCAAAATACCACAGACTGATAGACTGGGGGGCTTATAAACAACAGACATTTACTTCTCATGGTTCTGGAGGCTGGGAAGTTCAAGATCTGGTGTCTGGTGAGGGCTCCACCCTTGTGACCCAGTCACCTGCCAAAGGCCTCACCTCCTAATACCACCACCTTGGTGTTAAGTTTCCCATACGTGAGTTTTAGGAGGACACAACATTCAGCCTATGGCACCCTCCAACGTCTTCTCATTGCCGTAAGGGACATCCTTATAACGAAATCCAATCGGACCCTTCATAATGTAGCCTCCACTGACTTCTAGGAATCCCTCAGCACCCCACCTGGGCCCCATCTGGGCCCTTGATACATCCCCCATCTTTCATGTTCATACTGTGGCAGAGACCTTCCGGCTTCTGGATCTCTGCTTGATTTAGTCCCCTCTGCCTTGCCCACCCCTTCCATCCAGTTATTCTTACTCCTCCATCACTTACCACCAGCCCAAAGTCTCTTCCTCAGGAAAACCATCCCTGGCCCATCACCACCCCCAGCTTGGATGAGGACTCCTGGTCACTGTTGTAGGGTGAAAAATGCCCTGCCCCCCCCTCAGATATCCATATCCCAACCCCTAAAGCCTGTAAATGTCACTTACATGGTAAAGGTCTTGCAGATGTGATTAAACAAAGGCTCTTAAGATGAGGAGACCATCCTGGATTTTCCAAGTGGGGCCTAAATGCAGTCACAAGTGTCCTTATAAGAAAGAGCCAGAGGGAGGTCTGATAGGCGCACAGAGCAGAAGGGCCACACGAAGACAGAGCAGAGAGATGGCAAGATGTGGGCCCTGAAGTTTGGAATGATGCGGGCACAGGCCAAGGGACACCAGCAGCCACGGGGAGCTGGGAGACACAAGGAATGGATTTTCCCGTGGACCCTCCAGAGGGAGCGTGGTCCAGTGATATCAATTTTGGGCTTTTGGACTCCAGAGCTGAAAGAGAATAAATTTCCTTTTTTTTTTTAAGCCACCAAATTTGTGGTCATTCATTACAACAGTCCCCAGAAACTAATATATTCATATAGCAGGCATCACGGTTGGTGCTGTTACTTGGTTGATGCCTGCTGGTGCCCAAAACCAAGTGCCTGAACCTGGGATCCACAGACTAAAGAATCTGGAAGATCTGTTAATTTGGGAAAGCAAGAAATCACATATTTCTTTTCACTAAATCTTATTAAAAATTAGCTTTTCCTTCTGTTAGGTACGTAGGCCATAAACCACAATAGTATTGGCCGTTACCTGTGACTTTGTCACCAACGGAAATCACAAATGTTTTTAAAACACAGCCTTTGCAAGCATCTCAACATACTATATTGACTCAGCACTACCTCAAACTTTATTGGACTCACCACTGGATCATGTTATTGAATGAAACACATATATTGCAAATGTGTGTTTTAAAAAATATTTTGGTAACTACTGCAATATAATTCATTTCCTTCATGAGCCTGTGTATTTTATGTACTTAAACACGTTCTTCTGAAAAAGAGTCCATAAGGGCATCTGGGTGGCTCAGTTGGTTAAGCGTCTGACTTTGGCTCAGGTCATGATCTCACAGTCCGTGGGTTCGAGCCCCGCCTTGGGCTCTGTGTTGACAGCTCAGAGCCAGAAGCCTGCCTCAGATTCTGTGTCTCCCTCTCTCTCTGCCCCTCCCCTGTTCATGCTCTGTCTCTCTCTGTCTCTCAAAAATAAACATTAAAAAAATTTTTTTTTAATTTGAAGAAGAGTCCATAGACCCCACTAGGTGTCAAAGGGGTCTGTGACATGAGAACAGTAAAGAGCCATGCGTTGGACTCCATCTCCAGAAAGGCTGGGGTCATGAAGGTTTTGCTCATCCTCATGTCGTGAGCGTCTAGAAGAGTACCTGGTGACATAGAAGGGGCTTCATAAATATTTACTGGATAAATAAATGAATTCAAGAGTGAGTCATCAAAACCCTGCAAAAACAGGACAGAGAAAGGAAATCTGACACAGAGAACTGGTCTTTGCATCAAGAAGTCAACACACACAGAAGAAGAATAATCTAGAGCTCCCACAGAGAGGCTTGTTTAGTTACTTTAGCCAGAAATACAGAACAGTTTGCTGGTTTTAAAGAAATGTATCCTCTTTAACCAAGTAATTTCTCTGGGACCTGGGAAAGGAAACGAAGTATTAGCCTAGTCAGCCAGCGTTCCAATTATCTATTGCTGTGTAATGACCCACCCCAAACTTGATGGCATAAACAACTGTTGTCTCATGCTCATGAATTCTGTGGGTCAGGGTTTCAAACAGGGCACAGCAGCGATGGCTGGCCCCTGCTCTACATTGTCCCTGTTCCATAGGGTGCCTCAGGTAAGAAGACTTGAATGACTGGGTGAATCTACGGCTGGGGTCTGGAATGATCTGGAGGATTCTTCACTTACAGGCTCCATGCCTGGGCTGGGATGATTCAGAGGCTGGGTTTCTCTGGGATGGCTGACCACAAAATGTACATATGGCCTGTCCTTGTGGCCTGGACTTCTCCCAGCATGATGACTAGGTTCTGAAAGGTGGCGTCCTGAGAGACAGTATTCAGAGAAGGGGCATTTCAAGAGACACAGAGAAAGCCGCATGGCATTTTATGACCAAGCCTCAGAAGTCAAAGATGCAACACAGCCCCACCATACTGTATTGGGCAAAGCAGTCCCAAGCCTGCCCATATTCAAGGGGAGGGGCCCCAGCCTCCCATCTGTAAATAAGAAGAGCCTCAAAGAATTTAAAGCTCTTTTTTTTTAACCACCACAGCCAGGCTGGTGGGGAAGGTGGGGGTAAGAGGGATCCAAGGTAAATCATCCATGTATTTGAAATCCTATAGGAACTTCCCTTGAATGAGCTGAACCTTCATCAAATGCAGATGAAGGTCCGGATGTTTGATATCGACTCAGCTCAGGAATGATTCATGTGATTGTTGCTGCCACATCCAGAGGATGAAATGGAAGGGAAGACAGCTGAAATATTAATCTACGGAGGCCTGTCTTTTCGTGGGGTCTTATAAATTATACAAAGCGAGTCACTGGTTCTAAGTGGATTAGCTGCCCATCATGTAGGCAAGGTCATGGCCTGTGCTCCAGTTAAGGAATATTGTTTCCCTCCAGTTTAAATGATAATATATCTGGAGAAACTTTGAACTCAAATGCAAGTAGGCAAGCCACGCCGAAATCTTATCACAAAAACCAAATACATTTCTTCTCCTTGAGGGACAGCGATGGTTTCTTAAACTCCAAAGGAAGGAAGCAGGAAGTAAAAAAGAAAGCAATATCTTTGTTAGTTGCCATCCACACAGTTTGAACGTCACCAGCTTCTTCAAATCCTTCCAGGAGCCTGGATTCGGTGATGTCACAGTGGTAGACCAGGGTCTTTGAAAGTCATTAGATGATTCGCATAATGCTATTAGCATCATGATGATTTTTATAGTTGTGTGATCGTATATCATATTTGAAGAGTTCTTTTAAATTTCTAGAGGAATCTTATCAGCTATTATCTCATTTTATCTACCTAACCATTCCATAAGATGGGAAGAACTAGCAAGTCCATCTTACAGATAAAACAAGGCATTGTTCTTTATTCCAAACATTCTCTAAGAAGCTTTCCTGGGCTTCCCCTGCCCCGCAGTGTCAGTCACCCGTTGTATTAGTCATCTACTGCCGTGTAACAAATTACTCCCCAAAATTAGCAGCTTAAAGCAACTCGCAGTTCTCATCCCCTAAGTCTGTGGGTCGGGACCCTGGGTCCTGTGCTTCAGGGTCTCTCACGAGGGTGGAAATCAAAGCATCAGCCAGGCCTGGGGGCTCATCTGAAAGCTTCTCCCTCTCCCTTCCCCTTTCCCTTCCAGTCCTTCTTAAGGTGGGGGTTTATTGCCAGTCATTTGCTTCTTTTCTCTGCCCTTCTGTGCTGGGCTCTGTGTCACTCAGGCCTGTGAAAAACAGTGTCCCAGGCTCCTCTGCCAGCTGGCTTCCAGGCTGGTTCTTCTAATGGGAAGAAGTGGTGGGTGACTGGGAAGGCAACAAGGGGATAGAAGGTGTTTCTCTTTTTTCTCCTTATAGTGGCATCTCTATCAGCAGTGGCTGGCACCAGGCTCCAGTGACTGTGGTGATTCGAGGGGGCCTCTGGAGTTTCAGCGATGGTTCTGTTCCAGCAAATGCTCCAGCCTCGTCCGTGGTGAGCATGCTCCTGCTCTTCCTGCCCTCTGTCGCTCAGTCTAGGGGTATCTGTGACTTTGTTTTATTTCCCCAAAGTTTATATATTTTGAGAGAGGCAGAGAAAGCACAAGTGGGGAAGGGGCACAGAGAGAGAGGGAGAGAGAGAGAATCGCAAGCAGGCTCTGTGCGGTCGGTGTGCAGAGCCCGACGCGGGACTCGAACTCACCAAACCTTGAGATCATGACCTGAGCCGACATCAAGAGTCGGTCGCTTAACCGACTGAAGCACCCAGATGCCCCTGTCTGTGACTTTCTGCAGTTACTTACTCATCTCTGGGTCACAGTCTCATGTCACAGGTTGGCTTTTCTGGAAGCCGATGCTGATGCAGAGCCCGGCATGCGGGGTATTTATTAAGGATCGCCATCTGTGGGAGGGAGCAGGATGCAGCACGAATGGGTAGGGGGAGAAGTCAAACTGTGAGGCCGGCCTGACTAAGCCTCGGCCAGCTCCGCACGGAGATCTGAAGTACACCAAACCCAACACAGTTATGTGGCAGGGGGCCAAAATGGCGCCCCAGGAGGGCATGGCTTTGGGCAAGTGCTTTCTGCTGCTGAGGCCAACCCTGAAGAAAGTGGACAGCTACAAGCTCTTTGCCCTCGCCACCCACAACCCTCCCGGCAGCTGAGACAAGTCCTTCCGTGAAGGGCGTTCTGAGTGATGGGCCACCTGCCACAGAGCTCCCCTGCCCATACAACATTTCTGTAACCAATCCTATGTATCGGGGTTCCTCTGCTTTGAAATACCTAGAGTGTTTTATGCCATCTTGGCTGAACATTCACTAAAGGAAAGGGGATAGTGCCATCTATGAAATGAGAGGGTCATGATTCAAGAGCAGTTACTACCAGAGAGGAGGGGGCAAACGAAAGCTCGTGTGGAGACAGAAAGAGGAGTCTCAGAGGCGCCTGGGTGGCTCAGTCGGTTAAGTGTCCAACTTCAGTTCAGGTCATGATCTCGTGGTTCGTGGGTTCGAGCCCCGCATTGAGCTCTGTGCTGACAGCTCAGAGCCTGGAGCCTGTTGAGGATTCTGTGGCTCCCTCTCTCTCTGCCCCTCCCCTGCTTGTGCTCTGTCTCTCTGTCTCAAAAATAAACTATAAAAAATTTAAAAAAAGAAAAAAGAAAAGAAAGAGGAGTCTCGGAGTTCAGCTATCAGCATGCCTTCTCTCTCCACATAACTACAAGGGTCGAATGGGGTGAGGGCAGCAATGGAGGGAACTAGACACACCAAGAGATCCAGAGGGTTCTAAGTACCGGGCACATACATTGCTCCTTGCTCCTGAGGCTAAGCTGCAAGCCCTCAGAGTGAGCCCCATGTTCAGCATGATGCTGGTGCCCATAAAGGTGGTAATTTCAAGCTGGAAGAAGGAGCAAGAGAGGAGAGGAGAGGCACACAGACCAGTGAGCCCCTGAAGGGGCCGTCCCAGAGGCTCCGCCCCACGACCGACACGGGCTGGAGAGTGTGGTTTTCATTTGGCCGTACTGCCGCCCCAAATAAAACAGCATTCTGTTTATCAGGAAGAGGGGAGGGTGGATACTCAGGAGGCAATTAGCAGCCTTTGCCACAGATGGTGATAGTAAATTGGCAAATTGTGAGTACATTTTTTCTTGCCAAAATTAAAAGTTGACATCATTATGGCAGTCCCCTTGATTTTTAAAACATCGGACTGGTCTGTGGAATCCAAAGCCCAGACCCAACACTCTTAATCATTTGGCCATGCAAGCTTGGACTAGGATACATGATTCTTTGATAAAAATTAGGGAAGGGGGTTGACTCATCTGGGCGGAACTGATGGGGAAAGACTCTAGACACCCGCCCACCGTCCACTCGGCCTTACCTCCTGCTTCTCTCAAACGGCTATGTCTTAACTGTGGCCTTCCCAGGAAAGGGTCCTCAGGCCTCCTGGGGCTCTGCAGCTTCCTGCCTCCTCTCCTGGCCCTTTGCGCTTGCCCTGTGCTCCTGCCATCCTGAGTGGCCTGCCCTTCCTGGCGTTCACCCAACGTCCTGCCCCCATGCCCTTCCTTAAGCTGGGCCTGCTGTCACCTGTATCTCTTGCCAATATCTGTGGTCACGCAGGAAAATTTCTCCCATCCCTCCAGGCTCAACTAAAATGCCATCTCTCCTTTGCCAAAGTTTCGGAACTCCCTCCAGCTTGATGTACCCTCTCTTCTCTGAGCGCCCCGGGAACCTCACTCTTCCCTCCCGGAGGTCAACTGTTACACTTAATCCATATTTGGGTATGTGGCCAATTCTTTTAAGGAGCACCTTCGTCTTATTCGGCATTGTAAGTTCAGAACTAGAACGGCGATCTGATACATAGATGAAACACAATACATCTTTTGTTGAAAGACTATATAATAAACACAGAAGGAATAGATGTTATGATTCAGGAATGCAAGGTGAATGGATGAATATATAATAAGAGAAATGGAGAATGAAGGGATGAAGAAAGAAAACGGAAAAGGGATGAATGAATGAATGAATGAATGAAGAATCCGACAGCTCATTCTGGGTGAGCATCTGCTGGCCTTGGCATTAACACACACACACACACACACACACGCACGCACACACACACATGCACCCCCCCCGGGGGGGATAACTCACAGACTCAGCAGTACTCACACCTTCTCTTTGTCAGATTTTCCCTGACAGGAGCCCTCTCTTGTCATTACTCATTATCTCTGCTATCTCTGAGTTGCTTTGTGTCCTCTTCCCCACAGATAAAGAAGGGAACCCACCTTAGCCTGCTCAGCGTGACCAATGGGTATGGGCGAGCCCCAGGCGCCTGCAGCCAAGGACGGCTGGAACGACGGCCCAAGCACAGGTCTTTCCAAGGCAGACAAAGACAGGAACAGAATCCAAAAGGGTCCAAGCAGGCTGGCCCTGCCAGTAATGGGGGGGGGGTGGAGGTGGAGGGGGGACAAGGCGTGTGTCTTCCCACAGCTGGGCCAGGTGATGCGGCCACGTTCCGGGCAAAGGGAAAAAGCCACCTCGACAAAACACGAGAGTCATATTTTGTTGGATTTTTGACTAAAATAACAAAGTCCAGCCAAGCAAGCAACCCACTAAGCAAATAAACAAATGGGGAATCCGCCAGATAAAAACATTCCTGACACCTTAACTTGGAACAGAAGCTTTTGTGGGGGGTGGGGAGACGGAAGTAAACCTGATCTTTTTGCATTTGTTTTCAGCGGGTTTTGCAGAAATATAAGGGTATGCTCCAACGCTCTGATCCTGGTAACAATTGTAATTCTCTGGCTCTTACTCTCCTCCCCACCCCCACCCCCTGCCTCCCTCTTCTCTTGAGCCTTGCTCTTGTGTCTTTTTCTCCCTGTGCCCCTCTCCCCGCCTGTCCCTCGCCACTGGGCAAGGCCCTAGTGCCATTTCCCATTTCCCCTTTCCCATGTGTCGTCCTTTGATTAGCAAGAAAGCAGCAATCACAGATCCCGCTAAAAAAAAAAAAAAAAAAAAAAAAAAAAAGGCTGCTTTGATGTCAGCCAGGAACTACATTTCCCTCCCGTGATATCAGACCTAGGGCTATAATCAGATTGAGTATTTGGGTACAGGAGACAACTCATTTCAAAGTATTTAATAGTCATTAGCTAATCCATCCTCTCTGGCAAGGGAGGTGGCTTCCCGCTATCACAAAGGGGCCGGGGTTTTCAGCCCCTTCGAACACACAGTGCTTCACTTTGTGGATGGGTGCAAATATGGAAAGGAAAGGGGAAAAAAGGAAAAAATGTGTCTGCCACACTAGCTTGGTATTCTTTGCGTCAGTCCTTTTTCCTAGAGAGGTGCCTCCTTATCGGGTTCCAGACCTCAGGCGCATCTTCTATTTTAGGCTTGAACTGCACAGAGGTAGTTATTGCCACCTACTTCTCCTTCCAGCTAATGGGAATGCGAAGGTAAGAGGGTGTTGATAACACTGAGATTCAGAAAACAAAAACCTAGGGCGCCT
This sequence comes from Cryptoprocta ferox, assembly GCA_028646485.1. Lineage (NCBI taxonomy): Eukaryota > Metazoa > Chordata > Mammalia > Carnivora > Eupleridae > Cryptoprocta > Cryptoprocta ferox. The sequence continues at coordinate 75,137,338 of CM053579.1, forward strand.
GGGTGGTTCAGCCGGTTAATTGTCCCACCCTTGGTTTCATCTCAGGTCATGATCTCACGGTAGTGGGACTGGGCCCCACGTTGCACTTTGCGCTGACAGTGCGGGGCCTGCTTGGGATTCTCTCTCTCCCTCTGTCTCTGCTCCTCCCTGACTTGTACGTGTATTCTCTCTCTCTCTCTCTCTCTCTCTCTCTCTCTCTCTCTGTCAAAATAAATAAACATTTAAAAAAAAAACCAAAATCTCCACCAACACCATAAGGAGGGAATGCATGTGTGCGCACACACGCACACACATGCAGGCACACACATGCATACTCTTACAGGATAGAAAAGTGGGGTGATGGGTGTGTGAGACCGACGCTGGATGTGAGTGTGCCCTAGCCCGTCGTTTGAAAAGCACCTCCGGTCATCCCAAGAACCTTCTGCAAGAAGACAGTATAGCTCTGGGGATAAAGTTGGTTTTCTATTTCTATTTTACTTTTTTTAAATGTTGATTTTTGGAAGAGAGAGAGAGGGAGAGAGGGTGAGGGGCAGAGGGACAGGGGTACAGAGGATCTGAAGCGGGCTCTGTGCTGACAGCAGTGAGCCCGATGTAGGGCTTGAACTCACGAACTCACCAACCGTGGATCACGACCTGAGCCAAAGTCGGATGCTCAACCGACTGAGCCACCCAGGCACCCTGGTTTTCTATTTTTTTAAATATTCGGCTTTGTAAAATTTCCAAGTAGGCTTTGACTATACAGGGCTCAAGGCCACTGAGTTGCTTCTAAAGCTCTGGATATGCATATCTTCACCTGAAATCACATGCTTTTGTTCAAAAAGCTGGGAGACCATGGTTTGAGTGTTCTCAAGGCCCATCTCGGTGTGGGCCTCACCTTGATTCTTCCTCTGTGCTGAGCACATCTGGCACATGCTGGAGACCTAGGCCATCTGGTCATAGAGCGCCAGGAACCACAACTCCACAAGGATGTGTGGAGACGCCATCTCTTCTTTCTCTTTCCCTCAGAGGCCCAGAATTTCCAAGTTGGGAGGGCTGATAGAGGTCACCTAAGGTCAACCTGCTCAACTTAGGGATGAGGAAACCAAAGCCCAGCAAAGAGCAGTGGCTCTCAAGAAGCCACCCAGCTAGACCTTGGTACATGATGCTCCTATTGAAATCCTCATCCTCCAGCGAAGGACGCGCCAGTGAAATGCTCCACCGTTCTGATTCCTTCCTCCTCAGCTCAAATAAATCGCAAGCTTCTTGACAGCAGTTCAAGCAATTTGTTGGCGACTTTCCCTGCACTTCCTATACCTTCTTCTCTAAGTCCCTTCTCAAAGGGAGCAGCCCTATCATCCCCTCCGCTAACCTCTGTTGGGGGCACCAAAAATAGATAGTTGATCTAAGATGCACTACCTGATACTTCTCTTTCGGGAATTAGGAATTCAAGTAAGTATCTGGTGTTCCTAAATGGAGGGGCCATGCAGAGCCCTCAAGGGCACCTGATTTTGTCCATGTGCAGAAAGAAATAGAAAAATGCCAGTTGCTGAGACAGAACAGTTTAAGAACCTCATAGCCAGAGAGTCAGGAGAAAAGGTGACTTGCTACTTGCTTCCCAGTGGATTTTAAGTTCTGCTTCCAGTCCTCATGAGTCCTGCTGCCCTTCCGGGCCTTGAGTTCTGGGATAGAACCACAAATCCTTCCAATATGTGCTCCTTTCTGCTTAAGATAGTTCAAACAGATTTCTGTCACTTGCTCCTAAGACCACGTACTACTCATACTTTTTCACTGACAACTTCTAATGCAATGCCTTCTGTATCAGTTAGCTACTGCTGTATAACAAATTACTCCAAAACACTAGCCACTAAAAAGCCGAAACCAAATTATCTCGCCGTCTCTGAGGGTCAGGAATCTGGGCATGGCTTAGCTGGGTTCTCTGGCTCAACGTCTCTCATAAAGCTGCCATCAAGATATCACCAGGGCTGTGGTCCCATCTCAAGGCTCAACTGGGGGACAATCTATTCCCAAGCCCACTACCGTGGCTGCGGGCAGGCCTCAGAACACCCACACCCAAGCTCAGGCACGTGCATTTCTTTTTAGGGTTGCCTCATGGCATGGCAGCTAGCTACCCCTGGAGCCCGAAACGTGAGCATGAGTGAAAAAAAGTACCCAGGATGGGAGCCGGTCTTTTCATAACTAATCTTGGAGTGACACCCCATCACTGCTGCCACATTCTGTCTGCTAGAAGTGAGTTACTAGGTCTAGCCCACACTCAAGGGGGAGAGGATCTCACAAGGGCATGAATGCCAGGAGGAGGTGAGGAACATGTGAGGCTGCCTTCACGTCTTCCTTTCACACCTTAGCTGGGAGGAGTACTCAGAGTTTGCCGATTGAATATTTGCAACGGGCACTCTATTTTCTGGGCCCTTTTTGTCTCTTCCTAATGGTTTTGTTGGAGTACTGTCTGATTGAAGAGGGTACTTAAGCCCGTCCCTTTGCTAGCAAGTACATACGATGACACGACACCCAAATTCTCTCATCCTTAAGACTGCAAATTCCTTGAAACCATGAATTATGTCTTATACTTCTCAATGCTATGAACACCATATGTGGTCAATAAACACGTTGTCAGGGGTTGAATGGATCTGTGTGATACAGTGGAAGAGCTCTGACACGAGCTTCCGGCACCCAAGTTCTAGTTTTGGTTCAGTGTTCAATCATTTTGACCTTGGGTAAATCACAATTTCTGGTTTTTTAAAATTTATCTTGAAGTAATCTCTACACCCGATGTGGGGCTCGAACTCATGACTCGGAGATCAAGAATCACATATTCTTCCAACTGAGCCAGCGAGGCACCCCTAAATCACAATTTCTTAGGGCCCCTTTAAAACAAGGAGATTAGACCAGAAGATCTTTAAGGCTACTGTAATAGGTTTTAAAAATTCCTCCTTGATTGAATTGCCACTGGGGAAGAGTATCAGACATCTCTGGTGACTCCCATCATGCCCTTGGTTCGCCTCGAATTTCAGCAGCAGCTTCAGCGGGCAGACTCCCATCAAGCTGGGAGCAGCCATCTTCTTTCTGCCCTGGGTCTTCTCCACCCATGTGGGAATGTGTCTCATCTATGCATGTGTGTGCAGCCCAGAAGTGGGATGGAGTCAGCACCCCCAGGGGCAGTCCTCAACCAAGGTCAGATGGCCACTGGTGGATAAATGCCCCCAGGCTCCTGTCCTTCCAGTGGATAATTCTGCGAGGCACTGGCTACACTTCCTATGAGATCAGCCCCTGTTGTCCTCTCTTATATTCACATTTCTTCCTTTCCTGTCTCACCCTCTCCCTTCCTTTGCTCCTCGTTGCTAGGATCACCTCTCAAACTACCCTCACCCAAGTCCTTGTGTCATGCTCTGCATTTGAGAGAACTCAAACCAAGACAGGAAGCCATTTCTTTCTCTGCCCATCTTCTGCCGCTAAGGCTAAATCATGAGGAAGCTTGGGTCAGAAAGACAGACTATGACATGAGTGAAGTCCCAACCACACTGGAAAAGCCTCTCCTTCTGACTCACTCCAGACCAAAGTCTCAGAGTGGAGAGTTATCTGATAAGGAGTGAAGGCAAAGGCCAACAGTGGAAGTTTGGCTGTCCACTCTCCATCAGGGACTCCAGGAAGGGCCCACCCGGAACAGCGCACCCGCGATAACGTAGGGCAGCTACTGGGTAAGCAGAAAGCAAGCCGGAGTTAGCATTCCTTGGCTCTAACTGGCATGCAAGAGATCCCAGAGATGTCTACAGACCCTAGGAGAACACAGATGTTGGTGAGACACTAGCTGGACAGCTAGCCAGAGGGAGTTACCAGCCTGGAGCAAAAAGGATCCTAGACTCAGTGGAACTGATTGGGCCACCTGAATGGGAGACCGAATGGTGATCATGGCCATGCCTCAAGGGGATCTTAAATAGCAGCCAGGGCTGGGCAGCCCGAGTTCATCAGGGAGGATCACAAAGCCTTGGGAGAGGACACTGCAAGATCACTTAACTACTGACTTCAGCAGTCGCCACCATTGTGAATATCTACTGGCATGGAGGACATGAAGGATCCAGAGAGGGGAATGGTGACACCATGTGGTTCCCCAACCACCATGACCATAAGGATGTGGCATACTCTGATCCCATACCCAGCTGTCATCCTGGAGAGGATCGAGAGAGGGAGAGTATAATGGAAAGAGTAACCATTTCAAGCAAAAAAGACCGAATATCTGAAACACGTTGTTTAAATTGTTGGAGTGGACTAGACTTAACCGGATTGGAACCAAGTTTAATACTTGCTCCTCATTCTTCCACGTGTGTGCACATGTGTCCCTATGGACTCCTACATGCTCACCTACAGAGGCACGTCGGGCTCTTGAGAAAGCTCACGTCTCCTATAGAGAATTCCTTTGTGCATTGAGTGGAGCATGGAGAAATCATTAAAGTCCTCGTGGGTGCTGGCGGGGCAGGGAATAAGGCGTCTGTCTATCAGAGGGACCCAACCACACATACAGGGTGTCCCACGTGCTATAGCTTTCCAAGGCCAGGCTCATTTGGGCCAGAAGTGTCACATCAGCTGCAAACCCCACCTCCAAGGGTCTGGTTTTACCTGGGAGGCAGAAGTCAGGAATCTTAACACACTCAGCAAGGTCTGTGAAGGAAGAGGGTGGGGGGGGAGCCGCGGGGGTGTCCCAGCATTTGCCCCTTTCATCTCCTTGGGCAGTCCCAATTTCCCTGCCCCCCATCTTGGCTGTATCAAGGCTATCTGCGTCCCCCTGTCTATCCTGGCCTCCTCTGGGATGGCTCCTCTGCCATGACAGTCGCTGAGGGTTCCCCAGGGCAGGTAGAAGCATGATTTGCTTTTCAAGCTCTACCCACTTATTGATCTCCTGTCTGAGAAATGTCAGCAGCAGCCGGGAGCTCTCCCTGCTAAGGCACTTAGCTTGGAAGCCTGTGGTATCTGCCTGTATAAACCCTCCCGCCTCCTGCCTCTCTGGCTTTAGAACTATCCCCGCCCCCACCTTGGGAAAAGTCTTCTAAGATGAGATGGCAAGAATCAAACAGCGACGTGCTTTGAACACTGGGACGGGAAACCAGATTTAAATTGGGCAAAAGCCGCGAGCTCAGAGCGTGTGCAATTCACTTCCTGCCATCCCTCCCCCTCTCTGCATCTGGTTGCTGGGAGCAGGTAAGGAAAGCTGCCCAGGGAGGCTGGCCGGGGCACGCGGTTGGCCCGGGAGTCACAGAGTGGGGCTCTGGTCCAGGACCTGGGCAGCTGACGGCAGCCCATTATTTCAACTGCCATCTCTCCTCCCCGCACCCCAGCTCCAATACAATTTAAATGCCGGAGTGTCAGGAGGGGAGGGGAAGAGAAAGAAACTGTGTGTTTAGTGGTTAAACCTTTTAAAGTTTAAGTGCATAAACAGGGCCTTCTCCGTATCTGTCTATAGCAATTCCCATGACAGTTACAGCAAAATTACAGAAACTGGGTCGTTTATATAATCCTTTGTATTGTCAAAGCACATTAAATGTCTGCTTTCCTGTACCCTGCTGAGCTGTCTTCAGCTGTCAAATCCCCATACCGCAGCCCAGCACACTGAGGGTAAAGGACTTTGGCAATGCCCACACGGGGAACGCCAGACCGTCAGGTGCAGCAAAAGTTTCGGAAGGGAGATTTTAAATTTCCTCTGAGCGCAGGTCCCATGGTTTAAAATACACTGAACCTTCTGCTTTCCAGCCAAATGCATTGTCACCTGGCTAGTGGGGTTTTTCTCCCCAAAAGGGCAACCGTGGTATTTGTCTTTTATTGTGGACAGGATTGGAAGAGCTCATTCATTTCTACATTCATTTGATAAAGAAGGATGTATTGAATGTTTTCTAGAACGCTAGTGCTAGGAATAAAGGCACCGGCCACCATTTTAAGGACTTTGTATATATTAACTTTTGTAATCCTCATTTTAACCCAGTGAGCTAGGCACTATTATTATCCCCCCATTTTATAGATAAGGAAACTGAGGCACTGAGAGGCACTGTGGATGTTGTCGTGTACTGCCTGGATGCCCCTTCAGGGGCTCATTCTCCCAGGGGCTGGGAGTGTGGGAAGCTAAGAATTCGTGGTAAAACCAATTATTTTTTAAATAAAAATTGTATAGGGTCACCTGGGTGGCTCAGTCAGTTAAGCCTCCTCCGACTCTTGATTTCAGCTCAGGTCATGGTCTCATGGATTCGTGAACTTGAGCCCCACATCAGGCTCTGTGCTGACCGTGCAGAGCCTGCTGGGATTCTCTCTCTCTCCCTCCCTCTCTCACTCTCTCTGTCTCTCTCTCTGCTACCACCACACTTACTGAGCAGCTTTTCTCTGCTCGAGCCCGGGCCTGGCACTCGATCCACGTTCTTTGACTCATTCTAACACATGGGCCTGAGGCTCAAGATGCTAAGCGAAGGGATGGGGGCTGCAGCAGGATTTGGATGTGGGTCTCTCAGCTCGCTTGGTGGCTCCAGCCCCACCCCCAGCCGCAGTCATACCCCATCCACATGGCCTCCTTGTTACCCTGTGAGTCGGGTAGGATGGCCCTTATGGTTGCACAGATGAGAACACTAAAACGCAAGGTGACGGTCACATCACCAGCGGGTCCACGGCAGGACTGGATTTGAACTTAGGTCTTTTCATGCAAGCCCAGTGCTCTTTCCATCCGGCCCTGCCCTGCTTGATACCCTCCCAGCCACTTCCTCTCCCCGGCTTCCTTCATGTTGTGGACAAGTGTATCTGGTGGTGTGTTATGGCAAGAAGCAAAGCAGCAACTGGAAGGTAACGATGTGCGTGGTAGGGCTCTGGGGAATGCCCCAAACTTTAAATGCTCCCCTCTAACACCTAGAATTCCACCACTACAGTTAGCCCCAAGAAACTAATCATTGCCTTTTCCTTAGAACCTGGACCTCTTCTACACTGCCAACGGGAACGTAAAATGGTTAAAACACAACCTTTGGCAACATTGCGTAGTTTCTTAAAAAGTTTAACATAGGCCTATAATTCCATGCCTGGGTATTTATTTACCCAAGAGAAGAGAGATATGTCCAAAGAATTGTACGTGGATGTTCACAGCAGCTGAACAGAAATAACCCAAATGTCCAACGACAGGTGAAATCAATAAACCAATTGCGGTATATTCGTATCCTTCGGCAATTAAAAGAGTGCATATTATATGATTCCATTCACACGAAGTTCTAGGACAGGCAAAACTCTATAGTGGCAGAGGTCATAATAGTGGTGATGTTGATGGGAAGACATTTTGACTGGAAAGAAGCACATGGAATTTTTGAGTGAGATGGAAATTTTCTTTGTCTTGATGGAGTAGCGGCTATATAGCTGTATGTATTTGCCAAAACTCATCAAGGGGTGCCTCAGGGGCTCGGTCAATTGTGTGTCCAACTCTTGATTTCTGTTTAGGTCCTGATCCCAGGCTGGTGAGATTGAGCCCCATGTCGGGCTCCACACTGAGTGTGGAGCCTGCTTAAGATATTCTCTCTCTCTCTCTCTCTCTCTCTCTCTCTCTCCCTCTCCTCCTCCTCCCTCTGCCCCTCTCACCCACTTGGGCTATCTCTCTAAAATAAAAAAAAAAAACACTCATCAAAACATAAACTCAGAATGGGTGCATCTTGTATGATAATTATACATCTGTAAAGCTGACTAAAAACAGTATGTCGCTGACACGGTAAGTGTGGTGTTCGTGACCTGAGCTCTCCCCAGTGTCTGGCATCCGTAAAACGACATATACCGTGGTGAGCCTTGGTGTGTTTTAAGAAGAGCTCTCATTTTCCTTAGGTTCTACTCCTACAAGAGTGTCTGCAGCTCATCTAATGCAGATGCACAAGAAACAAAGTACCTCAAATAACCATTCTGTTCACAAACCCAGCAGACGGTTTTCTTCACAGAACTCGACAGCCCATGGGGGCTGGATTCCTAGGGGTGCAAGGCATGATGGAGAGGGGGGAGGCTCAGGAAGGGGGTCCAAGGTCAATCTTGAACTGTGGAAGGGAAGGGAGGGCTGAGGGTCAGGTCTAAGCCTGAAGGACCACCAGGCTGTTTAACCTCCCCTGCCAGTAACATGGAGGAGAAGCCACAATCATTTGGGCGTCCACAACTTACACAGGTTTGAAATCACAATCTTGTCATGCCTGCTTCAACCACCACAATGCAGTGAAATCCTATTATCTGCCATATACTACCGTGCTGACAGATGTGGGCGAGAACTGCGGACACCATCAGACACACCTCATATCCTTGGGAACGAGGGAGCTTGGGAAATTCTGTCCTTGCAAGAGTCTCTTTCAACAGTCATCTGAGCACCCCAGACATCAGCTGGGATGGGGACCGGGCTGTGTTGGAACAGTACCTGGTGTGGGGGGAGCACATGAGCATGCCTGTCTGTGCACGTGCACACACCCGCAAAAGCTGGGCCGGCGGTTTGCGAGATATTTCAGAAACTAGCAGCAGCAACAGCACTTGGGAAGTTGAAAAGATGAAACCTGTGAATCAATCCAAGTACAAAGCTCTCAGTTTCTAATTCGGTACCTGTTTCCAACACCTTGTGAAGAGTCAATCTGTGCAGAACCTCAGGCTCTTGGCATTTCTGACAGTCCGTTCTGGGAGGAGGCAGTAACAGCAGGTGCCTAAACCATTGATTTCTTTTAAAAGATCCTACGCCATCAATGACATCGAATCTGCTCTTGCAAATATTCTGGGACATTTCAATGTCCATACTTGGAAACAGGCAATGAGAAGCTAAAACTTATCTGTCTTCTGCAGGCGACAGTTGGAGCAGACCCAGGGAGTTTGTTCTTTCTTTCAACATATGTTTATTAAGCATCTACTATGTGTCAGGCCAGGAGCATACGGGAGGAACCAAGGCCTAAAAGCCCTGCCCTCATGGAGTTCTCACTCTGGATGGTTAATGGATAAATAAATTGTATACTATGTTAGATAACATACTAGGAAAAAAAAATAAAGCAGGGAAAGGCAAAAATGGGGCTGCGGTTTTAGATAGGCTGGTCATGGAAGGCCCCACGGAAAAGAAGATAGTTGAGTGAAGACTTTTCGAGGTGAGGAAGTCAGCTCTGAATAGCTGGGAGGACAGTCCCAGGAAGCAAGACCAGCCAGTGCAACGGCCATGAGGCAGGAACAGGCTGAAGTATTAGAGGAACAGCAAAGAGGCCAATGTGGCCAGAAGCAAATGAGCAAAGGGGACTAGAGCTATGAGATGAAACTACTGAGGTAGTAAGAGCCAGATTGTCTAGGTCCTGTAGGCCATGGTAAGACCTGGGCTTTGACTGAGTGAGATGGAGGGTTCTGAGCAGAGGAGGGACTCACTCCAACTTGGGTTTTCAGTGGATCATTCTGGCTGCTCTACTAACAACAGACTATAGGGGAGGTGGGTGAAGGAAGAGTCTGAATGTGAAGACAGAGCAATAAAAACTATCCAGTCTGAATAACACACAGAACAAATACTGAAAAAACTTAATAGAGCCTCAAGGATCAATGTGGTCTAATATTTATGTTTCAGAAACCAAGAGGAAAGGAGAAAGAGTGCAATGCTTAAAAAAAACATATATATATATATTTAAGATAATGGCCGAAAGCATCCCACGTTTGGCAGAGGACACAAACTTAGGTCTTCAAGAAGCTGAGTGAACCCCAAATAGGACAAACCCAAAGAAATCCATGACTAGGTACATCACGAACTGGCGAAAACTAAAAATGAAAAAAATATTCTCTAAAGCTGCTGGAGAAAAACAATGCATTACCTTTTGGGAAACAACAATTTGAATGAATGCAAATAGTTCACAGAAATTATAGAGGCCAAAAGACAGTGTTCCCCCAATTTTAAATTGAGTAAAAATCTACTTGATGAATGCATGAATGTGAAATTAAGAGATATTCGGCCAATGACAAATTAGGAAAATTTGGCACCAGCAGATCTGCCCAAAAAGAACTGCTAAAGGAAGTTCTTCCAACAAAAAGGAAATGGTAACAGAAGGAAACGTGGAACATCAGAAATAAGGGAAAAGCAACAGACATGGTCAACATCTGAGTAAATATGATAGATTATCCTTCAATTTTGAGATTTTTAAAATACGTTTGGCCACTGAAAGCAAAAATTGTAACAGCATCTTCTGGAAAACTTCATATATGTAGACGTAATACATTAGACAAATACAAGACAAAAGGGAAGGGTAACTGACCATAAACAATGGCTGATCTTGTATATTCCAACTGAAGTGGCAAAATATTGATTCTAAGCTGACAGTGAAGAGTTAAGTGCACATTTTGTAACACCTAGAGTGACCACCAAGATAACTATATGAGATATAGTCAAAATCATAATAAACTAAAATCGAATATAAAAAATGTTCAAATAAAACTATGAGTGACTACAATGTGGTATATTGGATTGAATCTCAGAATAGAAAAATGGGATGAGTAGAAAAATTGATTAAATACAAATAAAGTCTGGAGTTCAAGTAATAATAATGTAGCAATTATTGGTTTCTTAAGTTTGACGAATGTATCATAATAATGTAAGCTGTGACAGTAAAGAAAACTGATTGAGGGCTACCTAGGAACTCTGTAATATCATTGGAACTTTTCTGTAAATCTAAAATTTTTCTAAAACAAAAACTTTACTTAGAAAATGGTCAAGGGGTGCCTGGGTGGTTCAGTCGGTTAAGCGTTTGACTCCTGATTTTGGCTCAGGTCATGATCTCAAGGTAGTGAGATCAAGACCCAAACTGGGCTCCACACTGAGCACAGAACCTGCTTGAGGTTTTCTCTCTCTCTCTCTCTCTCTCTCTCTCTCTCTCTCTCCCTGCTCCTTCGCCTGTACATGTGTACACACACTCTCTCTCTCTCTCTCAAGAAAACAAGAAGGTAAATGTTCAAATAACCCAAAATTGGGCAAGAAAGGGAAACAGAAGAACAAAACACAGAAGGAACAAACAGAAACCAAACAATAAAACGGTAGAATTAATCCAAACATATCAATAATTACACTGATATAAATGGTCTAAAACACATCAATTAAATGAAAGATGGTCTGAACGTATTCATGGAAGAAAAACATGACCCACATATGTGCTATCTACAAGAAACTCATTTCAAATATAACGATACAGGTAGGTTAAAGGTGGAAGGACAAAAAAGATGCACCATGCAAATGCTAATCAAAAGAAAGCTGAAGTGGCTCTATTAATATCAGACAAAAGAAATCTCGGAACAAAGAAACTTTAACAAGATTAAAAGGGACATTAAATGACGATGAAAGAATCAATTCACCAATAAGACATAACAGTGCTGAAAATGCATGTACCTTAACAAAAGCGTTTCTACCACATGAAGCAAAAACTGAAAGAACGGAAAAGAGAACTAGAAAAACCCACAATCATAGGCAGAAACTTTTCAACACTTGCCTCTCACTGATAGATAGAACTGGGAGGTGGAAACTCACCAAGCATATAGAACTGAACAATGATGCCAACCAACTGGATCTAATTGACATTTCTAGAACACTCAACCCAACCACAGGAGAGCACCCAGTTTTTCCAAGTGAACATGAGATATTTAGTAGGACAGACAATATTCTACAAACCTGAACACATTGAAAAGAATTGAAATTATATGAGGCACACTCTCAGATCATAACGGGATTAAACTAAAAATTAATGATAGAAAGGTAACAGGGAAAGCTCCCAATACTGGGAAAGCTAACAACATACTTCTTTGGATCAAAACGGAAATATCAGGAGAAATTTAAGCATATTTTGAACTGCACAAAAATGAAAATGCAACATATTAAAATTTGTGTGATGTATCTATAGCTGTGCTTAGAGGAAAATTTATAGCATTAAATGCTTACATTAGAAAAGAAATGCTCTCAAACAATAATCAATAGCTTTCATCTTAAGAAATTAGGAAAAGAAGAATATCAAGCAAAATCGAGCACAAGGAAGGACATTATAAGGAACAGAAACCTGGGTGCCTGGGTGGCTCAGCCGGTTAAGCGTCCTACTCTAGATTTCGGCTCAGGTCATGATCTTGCCATTTGTGGGTTAGAACCCCACTTCAGGCTCTGCACTGATAGCACAGAGCCTGTTTGGGGTTCTCTCTCTCTGCCCCTCCCCTGCTCACATGCACATGTGCACGCTATCTCTTTCTCTCGAAATGAATAAATAAACTTAAAAAAAGGAGCAGAGATCAATGAAATGGAAAACAAGTGAGCAATAGATAAAATCACACCAAGACCTAGTTTTTCGAAAAGATCAATACAATTGGTATTGGTCTAGCAAGACTGACAAAAAGAGAGAAAACACAAATCTCCAATATCAGGAAGGAAAGAGGGAATATCACTACAGACCCTGAAAACATTAAAAAAATAATAAGAGAATAATGTGAACAACTCGATGCAGCTGAGGGGGAATGGGCCATTCCTCATAAATCATAAATTAGCAAAACTCACCCAAGGTGAAATAGAGAACCTAAATGGTCCTTCCTTCAACTACAAAAGAAATTAAAGTTATAGTTAAAAATCTTCCGAAAAAGAAATCTCTAGGCCCAGGTGGTAAATTCCACCATGCATTTAAAGAAGAAATAACATCAATTCTATAAAATATCTTCCAAAGAACACCAGAGCATGGAATGCTTCCCGACTCATTTGATGTGACGAGCATTACTCTGATTCTAAAGCTGGACAAACAGAGTACAGGAATAGAAAACTACACCCTAATATCTCTCATTAACACAGACATACAAATCCTCAATGAAATATTAGCAAATTGAATCCATCAAGACATAAAACCATAACACAACCGAGCAGGGTTTATCTCAGAAATGCAATATTCAAACATGGATAAATACAGTTCACAGTATCGACAGTCTAAAGAAGAATGAAAACATAAGATCCTATCAAGTGATGCAGAAAAAGCACTTGATAAAATTCAATATCCACTCATGATAAAAACTCTCAGCAAACTAGAAATAGAAAGGCTCTCCCTCAATCTGATAAAGGAGCATCTACAAAAACCCTGCAGTTAACATCACACTTAAACCCTGCAGTTAACATCATACTTAATGATGCAAAATGGAATGCTTTCTGCCGACGATCAGGAACAAGGCAAGGATGTCCACAATTAGCCCTCTGACTCAACACCAGTGGAGCAGACGGTGCAACAGGCAAGAAGGAGAAATAAAGGCATACATATTGGAAAGGGGAAAAAATGCAATCTTCTCTCTTTGGAGGCAATGTGATTGTCTACACAGAAAATCCCAAGGAGTCTATAAAATAAGACAAAATCTCCTGGAACTGTACGTTTAGCAAGGTTGCAGATATACGGTCAACATATGAAACTAAACTGTAAGTCGATGCACTAGCAACGTGCAACCATACACCAACATTTTAAAAAGCAATACAATTCATAATCACGCCAAAAGAATGAACTATTTAGGCATAAATATTACAAAACACCTACAAGGCCCATTTGCTGGAAAACATAAAACAGTGATGCAGGAAACCAAAGAGCACCTCAAAGAATTGGAGAAATGGGACGATGGGCCATGGTCATGCATTGTTAAAGTTCACCATAATAAATACGGCAATTCCTCACTAAAAGGATTTATAGATTTAATACAGTGCCAATCAAAACGCCAGAAGGATTTTTATCCATATAAACAAGCCGACTCTAAAATGTATATAAAAAGACAAAGGAACTGGAAGAGCTAGAATGAAGAGTAGAGAAATCATAGTACTCGATTCTCAGACCTGCTCCATGGCTTCAGGGATCAAGATGAAGGGACAGACACAGAGCAGTGAAACAGAATACAGCATCTGGAAATAAAACTCACGGTGGTACCGCCAAAGGATTTTTGATGAAGCTGCAAGGAGGGGGCGCTGTGGTCAGGGCAGAGGTGGGCACAGGGAGCCGTGCCCTGAAGGGACTGTAACTCTGCCATGGGCTCCTGAAAGGAGACCTCTAGGGCCCCTCCCAGTGCCCATGGCCTTTTCAGGAGCAGGCAACAAAGTGGGCCTGCTGAGCCAGTCTGAGGAAGGAGGGGCGCTGTGGCTGGAGGTGAGGACAGAGGTCAGAGGGGCCGGACACAGAGGGCCTGGCTGGTCTCTGGGAAGACCTGGGTTTTTCCTGAGGTATGCTGTGAGAGGGTTTTAAGCCAACAAGTAACACAACTTACTAAAAGGTGACTAAAAGGTGACTTAACCTTTTTAGAAAAGTTTTTTAATGTTTAGATTTGAGAGAGAGGACAGACAGAGAGAGACTGAGCAGCAGAGTGGCAGAGAGAGAGGGAGACACAGAATCGGAAGCAGGCTCCAGGCTCTGAGCTGTCAGCACAGAGCCTGCCGTGGGGCTTGAACCCACAAACTGTGAGATCATGACCTGAGCCAAAGTCGGAAGCTTAACTGACTGAGTCACCCAGGCGCCCCACATGACTTAAGCTTTTAAGGGCTTATTCTCCCCGCTGGCTTGAAAAATGACTGAACAGGGGAGAAAGGGAAAAGCAAGGAGGCCAGCTAGGAGGCTGCAGAGAATGTTCTGGACGTAATTTGAAGGTACAGGGTGTGTGTGTGTGTGTGTGCACGTGCACGCACACGTCTGTGCACGCACGTGCATGTGCGTATGTTCGGGGTTATGATAAGAATTTCTTAGTGTTGCGGTAGCAAACAAAACAAGTCTGAGAAACACTGCCTTGGGAGCAATTATATTTCCCCTGTGTTCTGTTCACTTGAAGGCTGACTCAAAGGTCTTGTAATGGCTTCGGGCCTCTGGATACCAAAGCATTGAGAGTGTGTGCCCGCAATGGCTGAGGCGAGCAGAGGGCCACTGCTTTGACTTCAGGGGAACCTCAGACCTTTTCCCCTGGGGTCTGTGGCAGAAGAAGCCCCCCTCAGCTGGCCTGCGGGATGGCTTGATGTCATGGGCCCAGCCACACTTCGGTAGACTGGACCCGCTCAATGGGGTTTCCAATCACGAATGGCCATGTTTCCCTCTTCATTTTACAGATGAGAAGGTCAGGCGTGGAGAGCTACGGCAGCGTGCCCAGGGTCCCAGATCAAGTGGGTGGCAGAGTCTCAGATTGTGTCTCCTGCTCAGACCCTGCATGGAAGGTGCTCAGCGTCGACGGCCACCTTCCAGAGCCCGAGTTCCTTACTGGTATCTGTCTACACAGCCCAGCGACCTTCCCTCCTGAACCAGGCCAGCTGTGCCGCGCGGCCAGAGTGGTGATGCAGGGTGTCAAAGCCCTTACTATTCTGCTTTTTGAGGAGCGCCCTGGCTGTGTGCCTGCAAGCTCTGAGCTTCCGCTGACCCAGGCAGGGAACGAGGAATCAAATAGCTGCGGCACCCAAGTTTGCTGCTCTGAGACCCAGCTAGGGGCGTGCCCCTCCTCTTATTTCAATTCTTAGGCTACAGAACTATGATGGGCTCAGCTGCATCCCCTCCAAATCCCTACATTGAAGCCCTAACCCCCCGCACCCCCAGAACGTGACTGTATTTGGAGACAGAGTCTTTACGGAGGTGGTGAAGTCAAAATGAGGTCATGAAGGTGGGCTCTGACCCTGTATGACCAGTGTCCCTTAGAAGAGGAGGGAGCTTGGACACAGACCCGCAGAGGGACGGCCATGTCAGGACACAGGGAGGAGAGGCCCGGGACAGAGCCTTCTCTCTCGGCCCTCCCACCTTCGGAGGGAACCAACCCTGCGGGCATCTTGAGCGCGAACTTCCGGCCTCCAGACCCGTGAGATGGTACATTTCTGCTGATTAAGCCACCCTTCTGTGGTCCCTGTTACAGCAGCTAGAGCAAACGAACAGAAGCGTCATCGTGTTTTCTTACGTTGCAAGCCAAGGCATGACAAGTGTGGTCCGCCCTAACCCTGCCCCCACTCAGGGGCAGCCACAGGGACAGCAGGGGCCATGGAGTGGGGAGTGGAGTGGCCCAAGCTGGTCACTTCTTGCAGCCCCCGCTCTCTCTCCTTTCTTCCCCTTGGCCTCACTGAGCCGGTTAGGAGTGGCTGCAGGAGACCTCTCCAAAGCCCTTCTGCACTGCCTGGAGGAGGCATCACAGCTAGAAGTCGCTAGCCTGGTGCCTGAAAGGAGCTGCAAGCATGGCCCTCAGAGGGCCAGCCTTCTCCCAGGGGACCCCAAAGCCAGGTTCTCCCGGGGTTGGGCCAGGCCTCCCCCGCCCATCCTCAGTGAGGAGCTCCAAGACGCTCCAGCCTGTGGGTGCACCTGCTTGGCCCTCCTGGAGGGGAGCTGGGGGCGGTTTTCGGCACATGCACCCTTTCCTCTCTTCCTGTCTGTCTTTTTTTCTAAATAAGAGAAGGCAGTTCCTTAGTCACCAGGAGCGAAAAAGAGGGAGGGAGCCGAGAAATGAAAGACTCGGAGAGTGTTACACATAACAGTGGGCGTATTTTATGGAAAGCAGCCGACAATCAGTGTTTGCAGACGCCTTTTATTTTATATTATTTCCTCATCTGTTCAGCTTTCTTGGGCGGGAGCCAGAAAGTTAATATTCTCAGTCAAAGTCGGTCTTTTATCTGTCAGGTTCAAAATGAAACCAAGTCGCTGGGGTTTTAAAGCGTCTCAGCCAAAAGGCAAACACACCTTGTCAGCAGCTCTGGCCTGGGGGGCTGTGACTCGGGTTGACGCCCTTGCCAGCAGGTCCCGCTGAGGCCCTATTACTGGGGCTTTTGATGGGGAGGGGTGCTGTGGCTCCCGACCCAGGCCATGGGTCACCCCTGGGAGCCAGGCCTGCCTGTGGCCTTCTGGCGCCATTAGCACAGAGCAGGGCACCATCAGCAAGTGCCCGAGTCACCTCACCAGACCATGCTGGAGCTGAGGGGAGTTCGGCCAGTTAAACGAGGCAGGTAGGGAAGTTGGGGAGAGGGGGTTAACCCTGCCTGAGTCCTGCTTGGCTCTCAAGGACAAGTGGTCTGACCAGGGCTCTGGTGCTTTTAAACCATGCCACCCAATTCTGTGACAGTCCCCCCATGGAAAAGGTGAGCCCAGTGCCCCGTCCCCTCGAATACAGGAGGGCTTTTGTGACTCACTCAGAACAGATAATTACAAGAGTAATGAAAAGTGATGCCGTGTGATTTCCAAGGCCAGATGATAAAAGCTGATCCGCCATCATCTGGTCCTCGCTCCCAGGACAGCCACCTTGGGAGCCCTGAGCTGCACAAGTCCTTCGTCGGCAGGACAGCTGCGGGAGCGGGCCCCTCGCCTTGGGTCAAAAGGCCTGAGTTTCAGTTCTGATTCTTCCCGACATACCACCATGGTCCTCTCGCTACTCTTTTGGACCCCGGTTTCCACTTCTATAAACTGGGGATGATAGATAAGACGAGCTTCACAGAGATATTAGAGAAGGGTCAACTGAGACGGTGGATGTAATGACCAGATTTCTCAATGCCTTGAGATACAAGTTCTACAAATGACACATTAAGGCAGAGAGGTGCAACTGGAAAGAAGTGTAACATACATGCCACGCTAAGCAGAAAGGAGCTCCTGCCTGGTTTTACGGGTTTTTTTTTTTTTTTTAATGTTCATTTATTTATTGAGAGAGAAAGAGAGAGAGAGAATCCCAAGCAGGCTCTGCACTCTGAGCTCTGAGCCCGATGCGGGGCCCGAGCTCATGAATCATGAGATCATGACCAGAGCCCAAATCAAGAGCCAGATGCTTACGGACCTCTGGGTGGCTCAGTCGGTTAAGCAACTAACTTGTGATTTCAGCTTAGGTTGTGGTCTCACAGTTCTGAGTTCAAGCCTCGAGTTGAGCTCTGCACTGACAGCTTGGAGACTGCTTAGGATTCTCTCTCTTTCCTTTCTCTCCCTCCCCCCCCTCCAGCTGAGCACGTGCACTCTCTCTCAAAATAAAGAAATAAACTTAAAAAAAAAACCATCAGATGCTTAACCGACTGAGCGACACAGGATCCCCCTTATTTTTTTTTAAGTTTATTTATTTATTTATTTTGAGAGAGAGAGAGAGAGAAACACACACAGCATGAACAGGAGAGGGGCAGAGAGACGGGGAGAGAGAATCCCAAGCAGGCTCTGCGCTGTCAGAGCAGAGTCTGAACTGGGGCTCGAACCCAGGAACTGCGAAATCATGACCTGAGCCAAAATCGAAAGTCAGATGCTCAACCGACTGAGCCACCCAGGCGCCCTGTCCCTTATTTTTATGTTCTATCATAGCTTCATTGGGGCAACCAATGAAGGCATTTCCCCATGGGGATTAATTTCATTCCGGGAAGCCCATGGCTATGTGGCCATCTCTGTCACACCCCAATCAAAGCGAGGGCCTCTGTAGGCCATGTGGGGCCTCCTCTGGGTTTGGTGGCCACTGAAAATGCAGTGGGCTTTCCCTGGGGCTAGGGCTCCAGAAGCCACACCAGCCCCCCCACCCGTCCCCCCGTACCAATAACACTTACACTTGGTCCAACTCCAGACCCAGCTGGACTCAATAACGTTTTCGGAAACCAACTGAAATTGGAAATAGGCCCTGCGGGAGGGGCTGGGGAGGGAGAATTTTACCTCAGGCTGCATTGCCCCCGCACTTAGCTTACACCCCGAATTCCCCGGGCCTCTCTGAGTGGTTCCACCCTGGGCACGAACCCCTTGGCACTTCTGCGGGCCTCTCCCTTCCTTACAATATGGCTGCTGCTAATAAAGGCATAAATGCTGCAAAGCACTTATTACGGTAATATTATCTTTATATTATCCCAGCATTACCGGGCCGCGCGCAGGGGCAGGGGGAGGCGGGAGAACCTCTTCGGTGCTGTCAGTAATCGGAGGAAGGCAGTTTAGTTTAATGATAATGACTCACACTTACATAGCTGCCGTCATCCCAGAGGACCCTGGAGCACTTTACAAACACACTCTCACTCGGAGCCTTTCTAACAAACCTGAACCGCGCGGCGATGCTTATAAATAATATATACTCTGAGTGCCTCTATATACTGCAAATGCATGATATAAATATGTATAAATGTAACAAATATGATTTTTGCATGTGACATTTATAATCTTTAAAAAAAAAAAAGTGGTGACCCAACATGGGTGTGCAGCCACAAAACAGACTCATAGGATCCAAAGTCCAATAAAAATCGATACTGTGCGACCGTTTACAACAGGTACCAGCCCGGGGCTTTTAAACGCTGAGGAAATCGTTCAGGGTCTGCATTCACCGGCTTCCTCTTTCACTGGGAAGGTCATTCGCAGCTCAAGTTTGTTCAACCAGTTCCAGCCCGGGGTGCAGCAAATACACAGACAGGAACAACCTGGGGTGCCTGCCAGGGCTGATCCCGAAGCCTGTGTGATTATGGGTAAAGCAAGAGCCTTCCCTGGGCCTCAGCTGAATCCTTAACGTAACTGGATATAAAGCTTTATGGTAGATTGCCGTATTGCTCCCAATCCTTCTGGCCCTTGCTGTATTAAAATTATGCATTTATGCCCTTTGCCGTGTGAATTTGCCGTATTTCTTGTTGGGGTGGGCAGAGTTCACTTGCTCACCCCGGGGGTCTGGAGGCTGGCCTTGGTTTCTGATTACTATTGTTATGTAACAGACTCCCCCAAATGCAGCAACGTAAAACAGAAACCGTTGTATTAGTTCATGGATTCTGCCTGCCAGGAATTTGCTTGGAGCACAGTGGGGATGGCTTGTCTCTGGTCCATGATGTCTAAAAACTCAATCGGAAAGAAACAGAAGTCTGGGGGCAACTCCATGGTGGGAGCCTGGGATCATCTGAAGGTTTCTTCAGTCGCACATCTAGAGTCAGGGCTGGGCTAGCCTGCGGAGTCGGACAGCCAACGGGAGAGCCTGCGCAGAGCCTCACGCCCTGGCAGCCTCCGACTTGTCAGACTGGCTACACGGCAGCTCAGGGCTCCAAGTGCAAGTGATCCAGGGACAAGGTGGAAGCCGCGTGGCCTTTCATGACCCGGCCTTGAAAATCTGTGTCACTTCCACTGTCCTCTATGGTCAAAGGAGTCACAATTCCATCTGGACTCCAGGTCAGGAGAATTAGACTCCACCTCTTGATCGGAGGAATATCAAGGTCACGCTGTGGGGGAGGGTGTGAGATGGCATATGCCATAGCCATCAGAACAAGTTGCCCGTGCTGCATAACAAATGACTGCACACTCAGTGGTTTGCCGCTACGTGCGTACCCACCCTTTCCGTGGGTCAGGAGTTGGAGCTGAATTCTGCAACGCTGCAATGAAGGTGTCAGCCAGACTGCGTTCCTTTCTGGGACTCAGGATTCTCGGCCAAGCTCATGCAGTTGTGGGCAGAATTTCCTTCATCTGTGAAAGGACCATGTGAAGCATGGGAAGGGTCAATGGTAAAAACATGTGAAGGGGCTTGGGCTACCAAAAAGAGCTACACAAATGGCCCTTAATATTCTCCAATTAGATGGCAAAACTGCCAAGGTCAGGGACACGGTGTTAAATTCACGTTGAACCACAGGAGCTAGGAGCAGAACTGTGCACACGGCTGAGTCTCAAGAAATGCTGGCTGGCTGGATGCACTGAGGACGGAGAGACAGACGAGGAGTGAACACTTGAGATCCAAGGAGAATCTGAGAGTGTGTCAAGGAATACGAGGGCAGAGACATTTGGCGTAAAATCCGGACACTGGAATGAAATAGAGCAAACTTACTTTATCTCCTTAATCTTGAGGACAGTCTGCAGGTCTCTGGGGAAAGGTACAGTGTGGTGGTTACAGCAGGGCCTTTGAAGTCAGACAGACTTGTGTTGGAACTCTGGTTCAGCCGTTTTTCGAGTTGCGTGACCTTGGGCAAGTTGTTGAGCTTCTGAGCTTATGAGGCAGGGTATGTGAAACTGCGCTCCTGGTGGATGCCTGTGTAGCATCGGCAACCATCAAGGCACAGTGTGTCAGAGCTCGGGTTCCAGAATGGCAGTGCCTGGTTCAAAACCTGGCTGCACCACTTCCTGGCTATGGGGCCTCACACAAGTCACATAACCTCTCTGATCCTCCTTTTGCTTGCACATAAAACAAGGAAAACAATTTTATGTTACTCACAGAATGGCTGTCAGGCATAAGGAAGATAATACATATCAGATGCTTCGAATAGCACATGACCCACGCCGAGCACTCTATGAATATTAGCTAGTGTGGGTTTGTGCCACCGTCCGCCTTCCTTCCTTCTTCTCTTCCTCCTCCTCCTTGTGCATTAGTGAGGGCCCTCCAATTCCAACTCTGTGCTGCCGATATCCTTCGCAATGGCCCCTGAGATGCGTCCGAACCTCTTTGATTCAGTTCCACAGATTTAGCCAACAGGTGGGGGAATTAAGCTTTCCCGAGCATTGCTCATCTCTGTTCCTCCTCCAGAATCCCACAGCCAATTTCCAGCACTGCATCTCTCCCTACTCAGTTGTTCAAGTCAGAAACTGAGGAGCCAAAGCTGCCACCTTCCTCTCCCTCACCCCTCCCTTCCAACCAACCACTGGGTCCTATCAGCTCTGCTGCAGAGTCTATCTGAAACCTGTCTGCCTCGTGACACCACAGGGTCCCAGCCACCATCATCTGTCACCAGCATCTTTGCCCTGGATCCTTAAGGAGCCAAGCCCTTTCCTGCCTCAGGCCTTTGGCATCTGCTCTTTTGCTCCAAACGCCCTCCCCATCCCCCACCATCCCCAGAAGATTCCACATCCTTCGCTCCTCATCTGGAAAGAGAACATTCCCATCTAAATTATGGCCCTTTGTCTCTTCTTTGACATCCTGTTCTGTCCCCTTAACACCATAATTTGTAGTTAAATATCTGTGTGTTTCTTGGATTTCTGACCTCTCCCCATTAGACTCTCAAGGCCATGAGGGCAGGAAGGGCATTCCTAGCCTAACATATTGTTGGCTCTCAATAAATATTTATTGAATGAATGAAAGCATTTACAATTTCCTAGGTCCTTTATGAACAAGCACATCCTACTGAGAAAACGAGCTGAGAGGGGCAGAGAGAAATTTGGCCAGGGTCACCCAGCTGGTGAGGGGCAGAGGTAGGAGTGAGGCCCATGGCCCTCGGAGACTCAAGCCCTCCCGTTCCTCCAGCAGCTTCTCTGTTGGACACTGGCAGGGTACAAGGTACCTGAAGTGTTCAGACAGAAGTGAGAGGTCTGTGCCCTGGCATGGGGTGGCAGTGACGATGAGAGTTCGCGCTGGCTACCCCTAGACTACCCTATCCCTGATGTTCTCAGCCCTCGGCCCCTTCAGACACAGCCTCAGCAGCTAAGGGCAGCCAAGGCCAAGACCACGCCCCTCCCAGCTGGTGGGGTGTAGGTCTGGTCATCTTGCGTCCACTCAGGCGCAAGTCTGATGGGCCATCCAAGGCTGTCCCCTGTGCCTTCATGACAGCTCCACTTCTTCTGCCCGGTCCTGCTTCCCTCCTTCCCTGCCTCCCACAGGCACGGGTCCCAAGGCCATTCCCTAATAAACCTTCCACATGCTAAACTCCATCCCAGAGTCGTCTTTCTGGGACATCCAGCCCATGTGACACTCGGTATCTCAGACCTTCCCATCACCTATTTAGCTTTTGTACCTTAGTCCATGCATTTTTGCCAAGGGCAGCCACCATCACCACCACCCTTTTTTCTCCCCAAGCAGGACAATCTGTAGCTTCCTGTGCATGTCTCACCCGGTCCCAGTGACACTGTGCCGCTGTCCAGGGACCGTGCTGTGAGAACCACTGCTACTGGGATGTGAGGAATAGTAAGAGATGTGGTTCTCCGCTTGGTTCTAGCCTCTACGGTCCCTTGGCAAGGTAGCCCCACAAAGCTCCCTTCCAACTGGGATCTTCTATTTAATTACATTTAACTCACAAAAAAGAAGTCTGGCCCGAGGAGACCCTTGGCTGGGGAGACAGACCAGGAAAGTGAACACAAGGAGGCTGTCCTTTCCCTCCGGGCTACCCCGAGCAGTCATCCAGCCAGGGCCCGGACTTTTAGTTCCCTCTTGCATTCGACTCCCTCCCGCCACAACAGCCCAGCCCTCCTGAGCCCCAGTGGCTCAGGAGGCCCTCTCCCCAGACACGTGTGCGCTAGACACTTGGGGCAAAGCCACTGAGCGTTCTGATCTACTTTCCCTGTCCCTTAAGCTGGAAGTCTCCAGAAGAGTGACGAGAAAACAGCCAAGAGGTGGGCCGAGCGAGGCTCAGGAAACTAATTGAAGAACGAGTCCTCTGCGGGGCGTTAATACCTTGCAAAGAAGTGAATCTACTGGCATTTTTTTTAGAGTTTAATAAAAATATATATGCACCGTGAGAAAATCACAGCAATAATTCCTTGCACCTTTGTTCCAAGAAGCCCAAAGCACTCCCCATATATTATCATATTCATTATCCTATTTTCTTCACGTTTCTCATTAATTTTTTTCTGAGGTGATATATTAATATGAAATTCTAAATCACATTAAGGAGACCACGAGCCCAGCTCGTTCTCCTCACCCTGACTCCACCTTTCCTTCTCCCCTTTCCATCCATCATCCTCAGCGCCCCCTCCTCGGCCCAGAAGGGTAAATCGGAAGCTGGTAAGCAGCTGATGGGGAGGGGGTAGAATATTGGAGAAGGGCGGGCGTCAAAGTGATGCCTTGCCCGGTGGGCCGATTTCCGATGCCCCCTCCCCAGGACCACCTGACTGGACCCAGACCCTGATGCCCTTCAGGGAAGGGAAGTTCCTTTGCAGCCCAACTCCCCTTAATGGGTGTAAAACCTACTTCCCGCCCCCACCCCATGCAAGAGGGAGAGAATCAGGCTCATTACAGATATTATCATGCAGCACTTCGTATTTCAAAGAGCTTTATAATCGCTAATTAGTTATTGCCAGAGAATATGGAAATGGCACCTCACTGGAATCCCGCAGACTGGGGGCCAGAGTTCCGCAGTGCTGCCAGCGAGCGGGTCAGCCCCAATCTGGCTGCCTGGCCTGGCCTGCCAGGCTGTGCAGGAAGTGTGCCTGCCACAGGGCAGAAGGCACGAGGCGTTTAGTCCCAGCCAGTGCAATTCTGAGTGCATGCCCCCTGCTTGCTGGAAGGCGTTCTGTTGCTTAGGAGAGCCCAGAGATGTGTTAATGCTTCGGGTGGCAGAAGAAAAGGGGTAGCTGAAAACGAACAGGGATTCCCAGCCAGAAGAGGCAATGAAGCGTGTCGTTCCCACTGTGCTGAGTTCAATTCCCCCAAACAATGGCTGGAACGGGCCTGGGGTGCACACCCGGGGTATGCTCGTGTGTGCAGCAACGGCAATCCCGTGCTCTAGCAGCCTCCCGAGGATTTCAAGGGCACACAGGGGTTCGGGTTCTGAATCCCCTTGGCCTTATTCTTGCCTAGCTAAGGAACGGCAACCCTAGCACTTCAATGGACATCAAGGGCGAGTCCGACTCCCACCCCGGGCCTGTACCCACCGCATCCTACCTAACTCCACTCTCCAAGGCGATTCTTGACGAAGGTTAGATCTACAGTCGACAGCCCTCTACAGAGAAAGGGGAGACAAGAAGCAGCCTCGTTCACCCTGGATAACCTCAATCTCGTTTGAATTTCATTATAAATATGCTCAGACGCTGGGGGTGGGCCCTGGCCAGGCTGACTCGGGCCTTCCTGGAAGGACACTGTGTTGGATGAGAGCAGAGGATGTGGGGAGCCCGTCCCCCTTAAGATCCCATCCCTCTTCATTCCTGTAAATGGGGACTGGGGAGGTTCTACCTGGAAGAAAACTGAACAGGGCAGCAAAAGTTTTCCTCCTAGCAAAGCGTGCCTACACAGGTCAGAAGGGGTGGGGCAAAGGCTCGTCAAGGACTCCCAGCTTACAGAAATTCTGCCAGGCCCCAGTCATGGGGACCTCCAGAAAGGCTCTAACTCCCAGGGAACGATCAGACTTTTAGTGGCCCTGACTTTTGTCTTCCTGGCGACAGGACGCGCGGAGGCCACTCAGTTGCCTTATTATTATCCTTCCCCTAATAACCACCAGGGCTTGTGCCACAGTAGAGCAAAGATGGAGAGATGGAGATGCTGGAATTAGCCTCGCCCTATGCTTTTCTGCAAGCACGTGCCTGCAATACCCAAGGCTTCGCATCCAAGCAAGTCGTTTGCTACTTGCTGGCTGCCTACCCATGAGAAGCTGGTTGTTGCTAGCATGGACCTGTGCTAAGAGCCTGATTGCCCCTGGCCCTGGTTTCTCAGCACTCCAGCCCGGGAGAGACCCTCACCCTTGCCGGCACGCTCCACGGCAGCCCTCACAATGAGCATGTGGTGAGGTCCAGCCTGCTTGGCAGGGACTGGGCTGTGGGGGTGGGGCGTTGGACCACACAGAGTGGGTTCCCGAGGCCTTTGGGAACAAGCACTTACGCAATCTGGGTCTTCCCAGGACACGACAGCCAGGCCGCCTTCCTCCCTTAGTTTCATACTGAGGCAAGTGGCTGGGAGGTCCTAGCCAAAGCCTGCACTGCAAACTTAAATTGCCCCTTCATGTCCTCCCAGCAGCCCTCGTGCTCCCCTCCTTCTTTCTTGAGGTCCCCGAGGCAGAGGCGGCTGCCCTGGAGAGGGGTGGGGAAGCCCGCCCTTCGTTACCACGCCTTGCTCAAAACGGCTTCCCTCTCCCGCCTGCTACCCAGAACTGTCACGGGATTCCCAGTGCCAGCCTTCTTTTTTGGCCGGACCCCTTCTGACACTCCAAGCCAACACAGTACGCCTCCACCGGGAAGGCCACCCAAGCCTTCCTTCTCAGGTCTGCGGGCAGCTGCAGGACGGGCCCCGAGAAGCTGGAGTGCACATGGCCCTCAGCTGCCCGCCCCCTGCATCCCCGTGGGAACCGAGTGCCAATGGAGCCTGCAGGCCAGGTCCTTTCCTGATCTGCTGAAGGCGACTCTGCTCCCTGCCGCAGGCACTGCCGACTGTGCGGGCACACACCCACACCCACGCCCAGACGCACTCCCCCTCACACTCCCACAGGTACCTCCCCGGCACAGGCATGCTCGCTCATACACACACACCAACACACACCCGCTCACACCCATGGTCTGGAGTGTCCGCAGCCCTGGGACACCTCTAGCTTTAGATTTTGATTCTTTTACTGACTGTAATTGAGTCAGGAGTCAGGACCAGCAGTCACGGTGCAGGGAAAGGAAGGGGGCCATTCCCTCTGACTCTGCAAGAGCTCCCCCTTCGGCCTTGAGCTGGTGTGGGGGGGGGGGTCGGGCGGCAGGTGGAAGTATAAGTGGGAAATGGGAAAAAGAAAGGAAAGAGAGAACAGGGGAAGGGGGGAAGGGGAGGGAGGAGGGCTGTGGGCAAAGCAGAGTGGGACGCCTTGGCAGGCCGACCTCACAGCTCCCCTCCGACTCTAGCAGGAAGACGCCATGTGGGGAAAGCACAGGCATGGGGATCAGGCAACCTGCCGCAGGACCTTGGGCCAGGAGGTCACTTACCCCCTCCACATCTCAGTTTTCCCACCTCTAAAGTGGGGGTAGGATACTTGGTGTGTAGAGGTGCAATAATGTTTGTAAAGAGCCTGGAACCATGGAAGGCCTCATGAATGGCTGCTACTGGCACAGATGCCGAAATTATTAGAGATTTTGGAAGGTGTCAGTTCTTGGCCTCATTCGTAGGGGACTACTTAGGACACATGGTGATGTGCTTCCTTCCTTTACAGCAAAGCTGCACCCCTCACGGCTCATTCCAGATGTGTAGCACCCCCCCGGGCACCAGTGCAGAGAGTAGCAAGCGTCCCCCCCACAGGGACGGAAGAGCTGGGGAGGGCAGTGCGCAAGGGTCATGCAGAGGCATGGGGCAGCTCCCAGGCCAACCCCCAGGAGAGAAGAAATGCAGATGTTTTTTCTCCTACTCCTGGGGAAATAGCTTTCCCATGGTTTGGGTTTTGGCCAGAACCACCAGGTGGGACCAGAGACACAGGAATGTACAGATGCACAGCCCACGGATGCAGGGAGGAGGGTAAAGAGAAACTCCCAGCTTTGTGGCCACCTGCCCCAGAGAAATGGGACTACCTCCCTGGTGCCGTCTTGAGAAAGTGGTCCCAGATGGGTCTCTCTCCCATTCTTTGAGCCTACGGGGCATCCTGAATAGCAAAGCACTTAGCAAGGAGAGGTTGTCAGTAAGTGGTTAACAGCCCAGACCCTGGAGCCAGACTTCCCCGAGTCTGAATCCTGGCTCTACAATTTGCCAGCGGTGTAACGTAACTTCAAGGCGCCTCTTTTCCTTATCTGTAAAATGGGGAGATTTAGCACAACACCAGATGTGTGGGAAGAGCTACTGTGATGTCGGCTCTAATAATGGTTACACTCCTTGGCCAGTTGGTCTGCATGGAGAACACCTCTTAGGAGGAAAGGGTCAACTGTGGCCTTGCAGTCTGCACAAAGGGCCAAAGGGCAGCCTGTAGGGAGTCAAGGAGAGGAGATGGCATCACTGTCTACTTTCACCTTCTGGCAGCCACATGGATCCTTGGATCTGCAGCGTGTTCCCCGCTTAGCCATTCTCTGGCCAGGGCTGCCTGGCAGTGGGCTGTTCCCTGAGTCAAGATAAACTGAGCCCCTCCAGCCGCCCTCCTCTCCCCCCCCCCCCCAGCTGCCCCTCTGCACCTTCCCCCAGTGAGACTGCCATGCTGGGAGGCTGAGACAGATCCAGGTACCACCCTTGGGTCTGCCCTTCCAGCCTCCCTTCCTGCTGCCCCCACCCCAGCGGGCCACGGAGGAGAGGCCATCTGCTCCGCAACATAATCTAATCTGGTGGGAGCCGAGAGGGACAGGCCTCAGCTTCTCTGGGGGCTCAGATGGAAGGCGAGGAGATAAGGGGGAAGGGCAGAAATGGACCCGAGGGGAGGATAGCTGAGGGGAGGGAAAGGTGTCAGAAGGGGAAGAAGGAAAGGGGGATGGGCCAGGAAGGGGAGGTGTGAAAGGGAGGGGAGGAAGAGGAAGAGGAGAGGGGAGGAGGAGGGGGAAGGTGAGGGGGAGGAGGTCAAAAAGGGACTGAAGTTGGGGGGATGGGACAGAAGGGGAGAGGAAGGAGCAGGAAGGAACGGTTAAGAAGCTTTGGCTTGGCTTCCTGTCCCGAGACTGGTGCCTGCCCCCCCCACCCCCATCCCCCCAACACACATTCTCTGAGGGAATTTGTAAAAAGAAGCCATACAAAAGGGAGAATAAGGGAAAGAGGGCTCTTGAGGAAAGCGAGGTGAATCAGAATCCTGAAGTGGCACATCCTGACTTTGGACATGTAAGTGGCTGGAGACAAAAGTCCTGGCCCGCTGCCAGGGAAGTCAGTCC
This sequence comes from Cryptoprocta ferox, assembly GCA_028646485.1. Taxonomy (NCBI): domain Eukaryota; kingdom Metazoa; phylum Chordata; class Mammalia; order Carnivora; family Eupleridae; genus Cryptoprocta; species Cryptoprocta ferox. The sequence continues at coordinate 75,165,657 of CM053579.1, forward strand.
AAGTTCAAATCCCTCCTCCGTCTGTCTAGGAGGTTTGCTGGTCATGTGATGCTGGAAGCAGGGGGCACACAGCCCTGAGCACTAGCATATTTATAAAATTGGTATGATTTAAATGCTTGCTTTACAGGGATGTTAAAATTAAATTAGGTTAAACAAACAAAAGAAATGTAAAGGCCTTGGTCTCAGTGGTTGTGACCAGGCATTTTATTTAGTGCCTGTAGGAAACGCTGATGGTCTGCCACTTGGGCTGGTCACCCATCCCCCAGCCACTGAGTGCTGGCTGACACCTTCTCAGATGGGAGCCTCCTGGCCCCCAAATGCCTGGCAGATTACCACCCTTGACCCCTGTGGCGACTGGCAACCAATGCCCGTCTAAGGGGTGAGAGGGGCGAGTGATACAGAAACCAACTCCCTTGCCTCAAGGCACCAGAGCCCCCTGCTGAAGACTTCAGCTGAACCCACATCTGCGCAGCTTTTCCCCTTCCTACCCTGCTCCCCTCGTGGGCTTCTCCCGAGACCCGTCCCAAAAAAAGTCACTTGCACCTAAATTCCTGTCTCAGGCCCTGCTTCTAGGGATTCCCACCGAAGATGGCACCTTCCCGGCAATGAGCTGTTAGCGTGCTTGGACCAAGAATGAGCCCAAGATTGGGGACAGGGTCCCCTAGAAATGGAAGGGCCTCCTACAGCCCTGCTCTTACCCAAAGGGGCCACATCAAGCCAGGTCTGCGAGCCTCTGGCAGGTTCTAGGCTGCATGCAGTAGGCCGGTCTTACCTGTCCTGGGGGGGCTGGAAGAAGAAGCTGGATGGAGTTGAAATGACATAAAATAAACGCAAGCTGAGAGGAGTGTCCCCCAAGGCGAGGGTTTGCTGGGACACTGGCAGCCACCTGCACCAGCAAGCAGGGCTGATGCCGGCCCTCAAACATTCCAAAACGGCCACTGAGAAGCCTGCGGGTGGGGGGCCGGTGGAGGGGGAGGCTGCTGGTGGGCACGGGGGCGTTTGGGAGTAATTTAAGGGATGAGAAGGAGTCAGGGCACACTTGAATGGGGGAGGTACCCACAAAGCTCGCATTTTGTGTGCAATTAGTCTAGGGATGCCCTCATTTGCATAAGGTTCATAAATTTGCATAAAATTGCTTGAGGCCCTAACCACCAGTACAGAAAATAAAATAACATGAATCAATTAGTGGCACTGGCAGCGACTGGAGCAAGCCTGGTGTAAAGGAATCTCCTCCTCGCTTAGGAGTGCTGGGTTGGTAGGAAGGAGCCAGAAGTGCGTCCCCTCCACTGGCTAAGCCACCCTGGGGGCACCGGGAGGAGAGCCCTGCCCCCACCCGGTCCACCCAGGAGTGGGGCCGGTCCCGAAAGAAAGTGGGGACTGGCAGCTGGGCACGGGAGCTGTGAGCCAGCAGACGTAGGCAGCAGGCAGGCTGGTGGGGGAGGCACGAGAGGACCTCACGGATGAGGGCACATGTGTGAGGGGACAGACCGGTGTGTGTCAAAAGAGGGAAGGTCATCATTCCAGCCCCCATGGTCACCGAGGGCCTGGCCGCTTCTGGCCTGAGCCACGAGTCCTCTCGTGTGCTTGTCATGACAATCACAGGAAAACGGCACAACTACCCCGTTGCAGAGGTGCGCACACCTGAGTGGGGAGGGGTTGCAGGTTTGCACGGGATGATAGCAAATGGCAAATTCGGGCCTGCCCAGCTCCGGAGGCCAGGAGCAACCCCCCCCCCCCCCAAGTCAGAACGGTGCCCAGCATCCTGGAGGGGCTTGACACACATGTGATGAATAAACAGCTGATGTAGGTGGGGACGAGGTCCGAGGGGAGCTGCAAGTCACCGAGGATGCTGGGTGATAGTTCTTCACAGGTTAAAAGTGAACTGCGGGATGCAATTTCCTTAAGGGGCCGGGGGGAAGCCCTACCAGTCATCTTGGGAGTCCCGGAAGCTGCAGCTAAGTCAGGTTCGCTCCCCATCGTAATTTCTGTGAGCTGGCCTGCTGATTCCTCCATGGCATCGGCCCGTCCTGCCCCCTCTGCCTGCCCACCTCCTGAGCCCTGCCCGGCGCTCCTGGCACTCTGCGTTCCTGACTCCGGTCTGAAGCCCGTGGGTGCTCCGAGAGGAAGCCGAAGCTGAGAGCTGAGGCCGCGGAGCCAAACCCTGCGCTGAAATTCCCCGGGCTCTTATCTTTCATTCCCATCCACTAGCGAGCCTTAGCTGATGAATCACCAATTTCTCGTGCCATCCCTCCCTCCCCTTCTCTCTGCACTGACCCAGCTGGTTTAGAAGAACTCTCGGGATTTTTTTTTTTTTTTTGCCTCTACACTCTCCGTGAACCTCCTCCTCTCCGAGAGCCACTGTTAATGAATCAAATTGCCCTCTGACTTGAATTACCGGGAAAGCAGGCTCACCCACTACTCGAGGTAGATGGGATGGCTGCCCCCAGATCCACGCTGGCCTCGGCACCGTGACTCAGAGTGGCTGTTTATTTTTGAAGCTCGCATCCTTTATCTGAGAAAATGGACTACCGATGGGAAACAATTACCTACCACTTACCCCACAGGGCTGACGGGAGCAGATGGCACGTGCGATGGAGAAGCCGCACCGTGCGTTAATGTCATCAGCAACGATCACAGCTGTAATGAGTCCACATCGCGGGGACTGAGCACCGAGGAGAGAGCAACAGCTGGGCACTTCAGCCAGATGTGGCCGCAACCACCCAAATGGCTTGTTCCAGTTTCACTTAATGGGCAGGGAGTGATGTGAAGCTATCAGGGGACCCGTGAAAAGCAGCCCCCGCTTTCAAAGCCACCCACTAGCAGGGAGCCACGCTACAGGGAGCGCGTGGCAATTCGCTGTGTACCTGAGCCCACCGAGCCCCTTCCCTCTGCTCTGAACAGCGCGCGAGCCTGTGTTTCTGTGCCTGTGGCCACACAGTGCCTCTGCTAATTCTGCCCAGAAGACGATGCAGACCACAGTCACAGGAAGGTCTATAAAGCTAGGGACAATGTTCAAAGATAATACATAATGGATGTGAGAAAGACCTGCAGCGACACTTCACGATTTGCTGCATTTGGATGCTGTGGTATCAGAGGCTAAAAAAACAGAACGACAGGTCAGTTTCTCAGCTACAGAAAGACCAAGGATGACGGGTTGGGGCAGAAAAGGAAAAGTCAGCCCACGGCAGAGTCTCCCAGACCCCTGCCCAGCTTAGACCACAGCCATAACTGTGCCCCACACCTCAACTCCCCCACCACCCTCATTTGGGGCTTTCACGAAACCCAGATCAGCTCGAAGATGCCTTCAGATTCTTCCCTTTCCCTTCCGGCTGGACCAGGAAGTGGGTTCTACATGAACACTGTGAACGTGTAGAGTCCTCAGCACACGTTCTGGGTCCTAAATTTGGGGGGACCCAGTGAGAAGATTTCTGCCGGTGCCTGGCTGCGGGCAATGGAAGAGCTCTTGAACGGGCCCAGCGAGAGCGCCAGAATTCAGTGACTCCACAAAAAGTCGCACCATTTTGGGGAGTATTGATATTTGCAGCGATTTATTTCACAGCGAAGTCACAGAATGCAAACGTTGGAAAGTAAACACAGAGAAGAGGTTTTGTACAACCCCCTTGTTCGGCAGAGAAGGACACTGAGGTGCAGAGAGGGTGAATGACTTGCCCGAGATCACACAGGTTATGACTGCCTGGCCCCACTTGATATTCTAGGCCTCTGGACCCTTAGGCCAATACATTTGCTACTATGCTCCACCCTTTTCCCCATTACCGTCTGTCTTTATTCCATGTCAAAACATAGATTTTTTTTTTTTTGCTTGCTTTTTGCAGGTAGACTCCTTTTCTTTATTTTTAAAAACTATTTCATGGCTTTGGGGAGAATGTAGGTTCCGGAAGGAATCACTGGGGGCAGAAACACACAGGCTTTGGGAGTGGGGAGGTACTTGGAAGCTGGGGGAGGGACCGCACCCCCCCCCCAGCACCTCTGAGCTAAGTGCTCACTCGGGCGCCAGGTGGGGTAAGGGTACAGCATGCGCAGGTGGGCCAGCTGGGGACATGGCCACCCATGACTGGTTCCCAGCATCGCCCCTCCCAGGAAGATCGGGTCTGAGGTCCATGCACTCAGCTGCAGGGGCCAGGAAGGGCCCATTCAGAGAGGTTAGACAAGCACGCCCTTCACAGGGCCCACTGGGTGGGCCTGAGCCTGACAGGAAGCCAGCCTTCAGGACTTTGAGGGGGCTCCAGCCGCCCCCCCCCCCAGCCCATGAGTCCTACTCTCCAGGGCTCAGGCCAGTGTGCTGGGGGCCAGGCTCAGGACGGCCTAAACATCCCCAAGGAACTGACCGGAACAAAAGAACACAAGACCCCAACCAAATGCACTAGAAGCCTCTCCTACATACTTCTGCTAGAGAAATGGAAATCCAAGATGCAGTGCTATGTGCAGTTCAACAAAAACAAACACGAGACGAAAGCGTATTCAAATCCTATGGTCAGGCAGTTGGTGAGGTGACCCTGAGATGCAGGGACGGTGGCCCCTAGGCTCACGGAGGCACGAGGCCAGTCCTACACCCCAAGTCCTAAGGGGTTGCCTCACCTGGCCCTCGCCCCGCCCCCAGCAGCGTCCTGGCTCCTCTGAACAGATGCCATGCTCACCACCACGGAGAGTGAAGACTCTCTCCGGATACCCAGAAATGTGGTAGGGAGTAAGCAGACAGACAGCATGGGGGTGGGGGGCACCAGGGCTCAGCATGAAATATGGGGTGGCCTACCTGCATCAGGTGACTTCAGGGTCCTGGCCAACCTCCACAGATGTGCTGGGGGCCTGAGGGGCCTTGGTGTGTGAATGACCTTGGAGATGTGGCTGTCCTCTGCGGACCTGCCATTGTTGTTCCTGGCCGCATAGCAGAAGGTAAGACACACCGTGCCCTCCATGGTAGGTAACTCATGGGTCACCTTGGGAAGGCCTTTGGTGCCTAATGGGAGTCCGGGCCCTTCGGCGTGGCACGGGCTGCACAGTTGACATTGGGCAGCACCTCCACCAGTTCCTTGAACATGATCCGGAAGGTGCTGGTGGAGCCATCACAGCTGAAGCCCCCGTCATTCTGGCCCTGACTGTGTCACCCACCATGCAGATCATATGGATGTTCACATAGTAATCAGTGGTCCCAGTGGACAGAGCCATAGAGCCCAAAGCCAAGCGCGAAAATGCTCTTGTTGATGGAGAACCTGATGTGGTCCCGGGTGCTGCGGAAGCCCCAGCGGCTCTCCCTCTGCTGGAAGCTGTCCATGCTGTGGCACTCCTTCCGCCATGCTGGTCGATAAAGTCCACCGGCAGCTTGGGACACACGGTCAAGTGCAGGAAGAGGCTTGACCACCTCGCTGTCCACGAGGAAGCCCTTTGGCACAGGCTGGGGAGCAAACTCCTCCATGGTCATCACTGGGAAGCAGATGCGGGCAAGCGCCTCGCCCAGAACCTTGCACTTGCTCTCAGCAGTCACCTGCAGCTGCTGTCGCTGACACTCAGCCTCGGACCAGCGGACAACGGCGCTGAACAAGCGTACCCCCCGAATGCCTAGGGTGTCCGGCTCCAGCACGGCCACCAGCGTGTCCGGGTCGATGTCAACGAAGCCCCCAGCAGTGATGGCATCCGTTGGGTTTTTGCCGATGTTCTCCAGGCACCGGCTGGCTGGCTGGGGTTCAGCAAAGAGCCCCGCCCGCGTCAGCCCCATGAATGTGTGGTCGGCCGGAGGCTCTTCTGGAACTCCACGCAGTGGGTCTCGAACGCCGACCCCGCGTACTTCTCGGTGCTGTACCAGAGGTGTCCTTGTGGTTTTGACCTCAGGGGAGTAGAGGAACTTGAGCAGGGCCAGGAAGGCCGCCGGCTCCAGCTCCCGCAGCTCCTTCTCGGCGCCCGCGGTGGCCGTGCCCGTGAACGCAGCGTGGAAGACGGCCCTGCGTGCCCGGAAGCGCCGCGCACCCACCGCTTGCCGGCCAGCAAGTGCAGGGCGCAGGCGCAGAGCGCCTCACTGTTGAAGATGGAGGCCAGGCGCTCCTTCGTCGTGGGCTCTGGGGCCCGCCAATTGTAGACAGCGCCACCACCTGGCTCCTCGGCTGCCTGCTCCCCGCCCTCCGCGGGAGGTAGGGGGGAATACCCTGGGGACGGGGTGGGGGGGCTCCGTTGGCATTGGCATTGGGCCCGGGTTAGAACCCCAGCGGGCACGTCGCCCGCCTGCGGCTCCTACCCATCTTGTCTGGGCGGTGGCCTCGGGCCCGGCCTAGGCGCCTCCTGTTGTCCTTCATCTTCCCTTCCACGTTTTCTAGGTGCTGGGAATGCTGCTGAGCTCCTCCACCCGCCTGGTGTGGCTTCTGTCTCCACCACTCCTTCGAAACTGCTCTTTGCAACTACCTATTTGTTGCTACATTCAAAGGACGCTTCCCAGACCGCACTTGACTCGACACCTCGCACCCCAGCTGCCGACCCCACCTCCTTCGGCCACGAGGTTAAGTACAGAAACGAAGATCAGCAGCAACTTTTATAGCAATTCGGCAGAGGAACTTTTGCCTGCCGACTCTAATGATAAAAACTGGGGTTTGTATTTTGAATGCGTTAATTTTTGTTCATCCTTTTCGTTGCATTTTATCACAAAAGTGTTGGTCTGGGACACATGGGAGAGGAGCGAATCCCTAGCCGTTCTCCAAAGATAATGTAAGAAACACCGCAATACTCCCTTACCTCCTCTGAATCCAACTGTCCTGGTCTTCGGAAGCTTGCGTGTTGCCTTCATCTCCCTCATGTGCACAGATTTTCCCTTTCCTGCTAAGCTCCTGAGCATCTATTGGATCTCAGCAGAGAGGCCACCCCTCCGGGAACCTCTCCTCTGTTCGGCCCTAGAGCCCTGTACTGTCCATAGCTTCGCCATAACAGTCCACATCAGATTCCGTGACAGCTGTTAGGCCTCATTGTTCCCTCGGCCCCTAGCCCAGCGCCTGGCACTCAAGGGAGCCCGATCCACCTTCATGGTATGAGTTCCACATAAGGAAGCCTTGGGATCACACCATTCACCAATGTAGAAGGTACCTTCCATCCACTCATTTCCTCCACGTTAAGTTGCCTTCCCTAACTCTTGCAGTAAGCATCCGGATTGTCAAAAATCAGCAGCGAATTCAAAAGTGGTCCAATGCCCTCGGTGGTCCAATGCCCTTTTCTAACTTTGTCTAGAAAACCCCAGGTTGCAAACCATCCTGTAGATTACATGATTTCCCGTTTCTGGGAAGGGGGAAGGAACGGCAGTGGCATATCAGCCAGAGAACTCGTCCTGGGGGGCTGAGTGCATCCGGGGAATCTGCCAGCCTCTGTGGAGGAAATTGCCTTGCCTTAATGTAAGCACAGATGGGGAATCAGGAGCCTGGATCAAAGTCTTGGCCAGGTAGAGTGTTGCCCACCAGATGAATGCCACAGCCTTCCCTGTCCTATGCCACAGTATCCTGTGGAGTGAGCGAACGGCAGCCAGGGTGACCCTTGGGGCTAGGCTAAGGGGGTTACTAATTAGTGCTCCTATAGCACACTGAAAATAGAAATGTCAAGTGTTACTATTAATAGTCATATTTCCTCTGGTCTGGTTTCAAAGGTCCCTTCCGTTTTCACTCCGGAACCTCTGGAAAGAAACAAGAAATGTGCTTTGGAGGGAAAAGACAGCTGTAACTAGTGTAATCCAGTATGCCTGGAAAAATAAAATGCAGAGGAATATGCTGCCTTTCTAGAGTGACCCTGAAGACTGAAACCCTTAGGAAAGCAATTAACTGCTTTAATGCATAAAATGTAAACCTTTGGCATTGAAAAGAAAAAAAAAATAGACACAAAGGACAAGTGAAAAGCTGAGAAAAATATTTTTTACATAGACAGCAACTGAAAGAAGAGTATCCTTAATATATAAAGTGCTCTTTCAATCAATAAGAAAATGGGGAATATCCAACTAGGAAAATGGGCAAAAGGCATGAGTAGGCAATCCACCACAGAAGAAATACAATGAAGACCGAAAAGGTACTTTTTTATTTGGTATCTCTTTGATTGCCAGTGAGACCGAACCTGTAGAATATAATTTATCATTTATCAGCTAGGCAAAGATTAAACATATTGATCCTCCCCAGACAAAGTGGGGGGAAATGGGCATTTACATTTGCCAGTAATGGGACTGTACATCGGTACAGCCTCTCTGGAGGGCAACTTGGCAATGCACACCGAAAGCCTTGTCTTTTGACTCACGGATTCCACCTCTAGGAAAGAATCCTAAGGAATAATCAAACAAGTAAACAAAGATGTATATGATAAGATTAGTTCTCTTGGTGAGGTTTATAGTAGCAAAACCGGAAGCTATCTAAATGTGTATCAATAGACAATTGGCCAAGCATACAGTGAAATACTACGTAATCACTTTGAAAACACGAGTAGCTCTGTATCTATTGATATGGAAAGATGTCCATGACACATCGATGTCATTAAATGAAAAAAAAAGAAAGTTGGAAACAGAAGGTGTAGAATAATTTGGCTTTTGAGCACTTTAAAAATGTGTATGTGTAGAAAAACATCTGGGTAAAAGTGCTCTGCCATCATACTTTTTGAGTGATGAGATTACAGGTGATTTTTATTTAGTTCTTTTATACTTTTCCATAATTTCTTGATTTTTTTTCACAATGAAAATTTACAGTTATCTTCACTGAAAAATACCTTTTAGGGAGCACTTGGTCTGGTTATTCCGGCTGTTTTATGGAAGTGGAAGAAGCAACAAATAGAGACATAAGTACGTAAAATAAGGAAGTGAAATTTTTCATCAGTGAAAAATGTGATCGTTTCTCTCTGGAATCATTATTTCATTATTCATTTTGGAAGTCACTCACTTTATTCCTGGAAGCTTCCCTACTCCTAGCAGCCTCATCTTTCTCTTTTGAAAATATCCTGGAACATTCTATCACATAGGCTGTCCCTGAAATCATTACTGGGTATAATGATACTTGTACTTATAATTTTTAAAATCACCAATAAAAATTAATTGCCAATAAACTCTGCTAAAGCACATCTCTCCCCTGGGATATATATCATGACCTCAGACCTCTGCGTAAAGCTGGGTAGAGGTCCTTCACCTTTGCCAGGAGCCAACATCCCTGCTAGTGCCTCTAAGTGACCTTTCCACGTGTCAACGTCTGATTATATATCTTATAGGACCACATCAGGGTCTGAGCCCATGTTTAGAAATGCAATGTGGGATGCCAAAGTGTGTTTTGTTAATAAGTCTTAGGTCATCTCCTTCTGTGTTAGGATAGGGATATGAAGAATGTACCGGTCTTTGGCTGGGAAAAATATTTGCTAGAAAAATAAGAATATCTAAGAATCACAGTTCTCTAGACTATGTTATTATTATTATATAATTTATTTTATTTTTTAATGTTTACTTATTTATTTTTAAGAGGGAGAAGGGGCAGAGAGAAAAGGAGAGAATCCCAAGCAGGCTGCACTGTCAGCACAGAGCCCCATGCAGGGCTTGATATTCTACGAACTGTGAGATCACGACCTAAGCCAAAATCAAGAGTCAGATGCTTAACCGACTGAGCCACCCAGGTGCCCCTTGTATAATTTATAATGGCTTATGTATTATACATACACACACATATATATACCTTTTGATATGTAATAAAAATATAACTGTATATAAACATAATAATACATATATACCTTTTGATAGGTAGTATATATACCTTACATATATATACACATATATAATATTAGTTTGAACCATAAGAAATTTCTTATATTCAACTCTTTCTGACCTCTAGAAATAACAATTTCAGATGGTTCAAACTTGCATGTTATTGTCCTGCTGATAATATCTGGACAGTTTCACACAACTACAAGAATTAAACAGATCATAATATCCTGATGTTGTTGTTGTTTCCAGAGAGGGAGAAAAGTGAGCATTTTACGTGGCTTTGCCTCTGACCAAAGGGTACCCATGTGTGTTTGTATGTGTGTGTGCTCTTGGAAACTAAGTAGAAAATCATCCTGCACATTTTTAAAAAATGGGTCGTAATCAAACTTCCTCTGGTGCCCTATCCAATAATTGCTCTGTTGAAGTTGCTGTTTGAATCTATCTGTTCCTTTTTTTCAGAACTTTCATCGTTAAGAAAAGGGAAAAATTTTTCCCAGGTGACACTCCTGTATTACTTTTTGATTTTGCACACCATGGGCTCCACCGTTCATCCTTAGAGATCGTTCCATCCTTTGACAGCTGGCCACAGGTGTGAAGCAACTTGCCCACGTTCACACAGCTAATTAGGGCAGAGCTGGGACCAAACCCTGGGCTTTTTTACCTTTCCACCCTGCAGAGGGAGTGGAGGCTGTTATCATCAGTGCCCCTCACGAAAGACAGACCTTGGGCTCAGTTAAAGAGCAGGGCCAGGACCCAAGGTCCTAGAAGGTCTAAGGGAAAAGATCATCAGTTGACAAATGACGGTGATCACTATTAATGTTATTATTCATATGCTAGGTCTGCAGCAGAAAACACAAGTTTATTTAAAATGCACATAATAATTTGAGTTTGCTCCAACATTTATTTTCCGTCTAAATTATTTTTTAACTGATATGAATGCCAAGACTTCTGAAGACAAAAAGCAAGGCTTTTTAAAAAATCCATAACCTTAAATTAAGACCACATTTATTCACACGGCTGCTTGCAGCCCAGAACTTTCTCCCTTTTAACCCTTCAGTGACATCAGCAAGCCACATCTCCACCTCTTCTTGGCCCAATTTGTATTTTTTTTTCTGGGAGTCACTGCATTGGAAAGCCAAAATATAATGCATTTCACACTCAGACTCCTAATGGGATTTTTAGTAAACTGGCCTGACCAGCCCACTTCCCCAGTGAAAAGATGCCTCTAATTGATCTCTGTGTAGAAACAGCAGCTGGCGATCAGAACCACTGTGCTCTGGTGGGTAATTATTTTATCAGGACAAGCCCTTCTATCATGATAAGAGAGAAATGGCAGGACTTGGGGAGAGACACACAGAGAGGGCCAAACCGACAGACAGACACAGATAAGACCCAGCGAGAACCTGACTGCGGGACCCACAGCCACGCAAGCCGAAGCAGAAAGTTTCTGATAACCCAGGATGGAGTGGCGCCAGGAGGAGGCAGGGAAGGGCTAAGGGGGTAGGCTGCAAAGTGTGGACGGTCAGAAAAGGCCTGCTCCCCGGTGCCCCTGCGCTTGCCCCCAGCTTTGTTAGGGGGCGCTGTGGGGCCGCAAGTGCCGATTCCCTACCCGGCGTAGCCCGCAGCTTCAGTGGGCCTGCGGTCCTTGAAACCCCCCCACCCCCAGCTCTTTTGGCAAAGAGTAGGTGTGTCCTGGCCAGGTTCCAGTTTGGGTAATTACAGCCTGTCAACCTAAATTCCCCCCAGGATTGCAGTTAAATATGGTACCCGTCTTCACAATTAAATTTTAGCTCTAATAGGACACTCGATTGTCATGTTACGTGACAGTTAAATAGCGGCTGCATCGTACCCCAGAGGTAGCTGCACTTTTGTGGTGACTACAAAGATTTCTCTGGGTGTAATAAATGACCTGTATGGACAGACTTGGGGAGGGGGGGGTCTTGCTGCTAAATTAGAGTTGGTAACTGTAGGACTTTGCTCGTCATTACAATTTTTTCCCAAACTCTTCCGGGGAAAAAAATACGGGGAAAACTTCATGCCGCAATATTATTTCCAGTTCTTTCACATGGAAAAAAAATCAGGATGCCGGGTTGTTGCAGGACATATGAAGGCTCCGACTTCCTTTCCGGACCCAGGTCCCCTCCATTCCTTTGTCTCAATATCACAGGCATCCTTGCCTTTATCTGAAGGTGTCTTGCACTCTCTCTGGAACATCTTTTTTTTGTTCTCTGCTTACAGAGACCTTTTATCCTGGTAAGGTCCAGCTCAAATGCCGCTTCCTTCATGATGCCATCCATGATCCTCTACTCCAATTAAGTGTTTTTCCTCTTATGGCCCCCTTACGATGGTTCTATAATCCTTACTCAGCATTTATTCAAATTGGTCTTATACAGTATTATAGTAAGTTGTTTACACATTTGGCACATGCACTAAACTATGAGCTCCGTGAGGACAGGGACCTAGATTACTTTTCCTGATTCCTGGGCACAGTGCTTACTAAATATTTCCGAAGGAGAGAAAGGAGGCGTCCACTCTTTCTTTTCCAAGGGCATAAATAAGAATAGCTGGCCTTTGTTGAGTGTTTGCTGTATGTTGATCATGGTCCTGAGCACTTTCCATGTACTAACTCTTTCAGTCCTCACCGTCTCCTAAGGCATTGTTATTATTGTCTCATTCTTATAGGTGAAAATACTGAGGCACAGAGAAGTCAGACAATTTGCCCAAGGCCACACAGCCAGTAAGTGGCAACGCCAAGAGTGAAACCCACAAGGCTTACCTTGAGAACTCTGTACCCTTATGCCGCAGCGTCAAATAGTTTTTTTAATTTTTTTTAATGTTTTATTTATTTTTGAAAGAGAGAGAGAGCGAGAGAGAGAGAGACAGCGTGAGCAGGGGAGGGTCAGAGAGAGCGGGAGACACAGAATCGGAAGACAGGCTCCAGGCTCTGAGCTGTCAGCACAGAGCCTGATGCCGGGCTCCAACCGCGAACCGCGAGATCATGACCTGAGCCGAAGCCGGACGCTTTACCGACTGAGCCGCCCAGGCACCCCATCAAATAGGTTTTGAATAAAACATATCAGTACCCCCGCTGTCTTCCATATTTCAGATCAATCCAGGTCTTTGAAAGCACAAGTCAGTTTCTAAAGGAGTGGGCATGACAATGGGAGAAGGTGATGACACATAATGCCATCCTAAGTAAGGAGTGGGCTGCTTTCTGAAATCCACATTCTTGTTTGTCAGTTTCCATCCTTGGGCAATTATTTCACACTGCAAATGAGAAGGTGATAATCTAAAAAGTATTCGCAGCCAGTCTCACCGACAGAGGTGTGAGCAAGGAGGAACACAGCATGTTGTGATTAGAAAGAAGCAACACACGCCAGTGATTGCAAAGCGGAAGGAAGGGGTCAGCCTCATTATTCTAATGCATAGTTTTCTGCACCCATAGAAATATTTTGTTCCAACAAGTTAATTCCTTTAAGTGGTGAGCACTGAGTGTGGCAGACACGATTATCCTTCTTAGGTTTCTTGCTGCTTTCTCCCCACCCGGCTGGGGGAAGGATTTCTACAGCTCACCTCCTGCAATTAGAAACAGCCCCACGGGGCAGAGGTGCAGCCTGTGTTCTGAGATACTCTTCTGCCGCTGAAATAAAAACAGCCTTTGAGAATATTCTCCTGCCAAAATCATTTTAGCATTTCACTGTCACACAGCGGGAGGCCGAGAAAGAGAGAGAGAGAGAGAGAGAGAGAGAGAGAATCCTTTCCTCACACGACCCGCAAGACCTCATGAGTGTTTCCCGTGTGCAAGGAAATTAATTAACTTCCTTTTTTATTTTTGAAAAAAGGGGGCCATAAAAAACATAGTTCAAGATGTTACGTTTTCATAAGGAGGAAGTCTCCATTGTAAATGAGTCTCTCTTTTAAGACGAGGCTGTAATTAGATTGCCCGTGGTGCTGATGAATGGGGAGGGTGAAGGGTCCTAGCTTCTTTCTGGAGAAAGAAACACCCTCGGAGGCAGAAGGAAGGGCTGCCTCAGGCGGCCACGCTGGTGCCAGCGCCACGACTTCTCTCCCGTGATGCTGAAAGAAGAAACGCTGTTTCTACACCTAGGAGGAATGACAACAGGAAAGGCAATGTAGAGAGAAGGGGAGCCAAGGTGCCCGCCTAAACAGAGGCCAGCAGGGCCGACAGGGGTCGCTGTCCGAGGCCCAGGGGGTGTATTTTCTCTTGCAGTTACTGAAAGGATGAGCGAACTTGGTAACCACTCCAAAAATGCCTTCGTTTTTGTTGTTGTTTCTACGTGCCCATGACGGGCTGATCGTATCCCTTCCCCAAATTTGTATATTGATGCCCTCACCACCAGGACCTCCGGAGGTGCCTGCCTCTGGAGAAGGGGCCTTTAACGAGGTGATTAAGGGGGCGCCTGGGTGGCTCAGTCCATTAAGCATCTGACTCTTGACTTCAGCTCAGGTCATGATCTTGCAGTTTGTGGGTTCAAGCCCCACCTCAGGCGCTGCGCCGATGGTATGGAGCCTGCTTGGGATTCTCTCTCTCTCTCTCTGTGCACTCTCTCTCTCTCTCAAAGTAAATACATAAACTTAAAAAAAAATTTCAACAGGTGATTAAGATAAAATGAGGCCCTTAGGGTGGGCTTAATCCAATCTCACTGGTGTCCTTATAAGAACGGGACATGTGGACACACAGACACGGAGGTATGCATGGGCAGAACACATGCCACGTGAGGACAGGGTGAAACAGTCATCGCCAAGCAGAGGACAGAGGCCTCAGGAGACACCAAACCTGCCTGTGCTTTGATCTTCGATTCCCAACCTCCAGAAGTGAACAAACATAACAGAATAAACTCTTGCTGTTTCAGCCACAGAGAGTCTATGGTGGCGGGAGCAGACTAATACACAAGTAGTTTTCAAAATGCAGTCCACGGACCACTTCTGTTGGAAAGCAGAGAGGAGAAGAAAATGCAGACTCCGGGCCCCTCACAGGCCCACTAAATCCAATCTCTGGGGCCCAGGGTCCCGCAGTTTCCCCGAGCGCCCCAGGCCATTCCAGGGCACACTAAAATTGGGAAATGCCTGCAGCCAGAAGTTCCTGTGTCACCGAGGTGGTGACAGGGGCTGCCCGAAGGCCACAGCGCCTGAACCGACACCCCCCCTCCCCTCTCGCCCCCAGGAAAGGCATTCTTTGCAGTGAAACATTGCCTTCTCCCCGGTGGATCTCTTTTCAGTGCAAATAGCTCCTGGATGGGGGTGACAAATTAAGTCAATAACCTTTGAGTATGAATTCATTTATCAGCTGAATTCCTGTGGGATTGGAAGAATGCCAAACCTGAGAACACCCGGATAAGTGGGGGTTCAGAGACGGCGGCGTGGTCCACACGGGGAGAAGGCGCTACCTTCGCGGCTTGGCGCAGGGCTGGCCCCACGGAGGGGCGGCTGCAGGGCCCCCCGGTGCACAGCTCTCCGTCAGGAAGGGGGACAGAGACGTGGAGGCGAGGCTTCTGGGCAAAGACTGCTGACTCCCACCCGCCCGTCTACTGCTTTCCTGTTGGCTGCTGAGAAGCTGAGGGCAAAGCCAGGCCTGCCTCCCTCACTCCCTTGGGGTGAGGCGCGCGGGGGCTGCTGACAGCAGAGGAGAGAGGGCCACGGTGATGGCAGAAGGGGTGGATAGAAACAGGGACGGACCTCGGACTACTGAACAACTGGTATGGCTCCCACACGGCCCCCTGAGAACAGAAGGCAGACAGAGGGGGTGCGGAATCGTCCCCAGCCCCTTTGTTTCAGGGTTAACCTCTCAGGGCCCCCAGCCAGGTGCCCGGCACACCGCGCCAGGCACAGGCCCGAACCCAGAAGCATCTGAGAAGGAGGCTCTTTAGCCTTGCTCTGTACTCCCTTGCTTTCATTGTTACTTATTTCCTCTCGAGGAAGGAGGCGGCATCCCTCCCCTGCCCCATCCATCCCCAGGGGCCTGGCTTAATTCACTTTGCGATTCAAGCTCAGTGTACTCCAGGCCTGCGCAATTCACATGCGATGGTGGCACCTGGGTCCTCCGGTTTCTGGAGTCTTCTGGCACATCCTGATGGGCTGGGAGCTTCCACCAGTGGGTCAAGGCCAATCTCCCCACTGCTGACAAGTGCCTGCCTTAGAGAGAGCTGTCTGGCGGCGGGCTCAGAAGCCGCAGCATTGGGCTGGATCACGAGCTGGGGCTCCGAGCCCTCCGCGGGGCCCTCCGGCCACCTGCCCCCCAAGCCAGAGCATCGAGGATGTGCCAACAGCCAGAGCGCGCTGCAGCCCACAGGGGGCTCTGGCATTGAGAAATGTGCCTTCCGGCCTCCCGTTTTCTATGGAAAAAGGTGAACGTGAGGTGAAATCTGCAACAGACGCCAGCCGAGGATTCCACACTGTTCCTTCCTGGAAGCAGCAGATGGCTGGGAGGACGAGGATCAGCCGGGCCAGAAGAGTCGCTGGCAAGCCACCGTTCTTTCTCAAGACAGCGCTCCTGGTGACGGCAGACGGGCTTGCTGCCCCACCCAGGGGCCCGGGGATCCGTTTTGACACTTTGTGTGCACACACCGCTCTTGTCGGTGTGTTTTTACCTCACACGCTCCCCCCGCCCCCCAGCGCCTATGCTTTGCTTTGGGAAGTCAGTCTTCGGGCTAAGAGAAGGGAGCCACTTTGCACACCTGTGCGGGGAACTGGCAGTGACTGGGAGGTGACACCCCCTCCCCCCGCCCCCATGGCTCCTAGTCACTGGCCAATGGGGACAGGGGTGTGAACATCCAGCTCCCCTCGCTGGACTGACTCAGAGGTGGTCACCCTCCAGAGCTGTCATACAGGTGAGGCCAGGCAAGGACATGCCCTGCTTGGCTCCTCTTTTCGTTTCCTTTTCTGCTTCCGCTCCTCCCCTGCAGGTTTCCTCCGGACATGCCTCCTTGCTGACCTGCTCACACACAAATCCTCGCCTTGGGACATGCTTCCGGACAACTGGACATAGGTTATGCATAAAAAAAATCCTGTCGTGGGGTGCCTGGGTGGCTCAGTTGGCTGAGTATCCGACTCTTGATTTCACCTCAGGTCATGATCTCACAGTCGTGAGATCGAGCCCTGCATCAGGCTCTGAGTTGGATGTGGAGCCTGCTTAAGATTCTCTCTCTCTCTCTCTCTCTCTCTCTCTCTCCCTCCCTCCCTCCCCCCAACTCGGGTGTGCGAGCACACGTGTGCACATGTGCGTACTCTCCCCCCACCTCAAATAAATTAATTCTTAAAAATCCTGTTGTCTTCCCATTAGTATCTCATAACCAGGAGAAATGCTCACTCTCTCTCTCTAGCTCCCTTGCCCCTCAACCAGATCCTCCTGCAGACCCCCTATTGCTATTAGAGGGAACCACCACTGTCCTTGTCACCAAGTTCAGAAACGTGGGTGCCTTGCAGTGTCTCTCTGGCCCAACGCTTCTCCCTACCCCCACCCCTTAGATCATGCCCCCTGCCTTCACCTAAACTAAGACAATAAGCCTGAGGGCACTATGTGTCCTCCTATCTCCCATTGTTTTGGAATATCTAGAACACTGCTCGCAGTCTAATCTCTTTAGCACTTTCCAGATCACCAAGTCTTCAGCAGCTCTTCTGTCTTTGCCAAAGGAGATCCACCTTCCTTGTCTGGGTATTCAAAGCCCTTCCCAACGTGCCTCTGGGTTACCTCTCCACATTTCTAAGGGGGTTAAGATGGGAAACCACTGTCCCCTCTTTCTACCAAGCGCATTCGCCAAGAACGGCCGATGTTAATGTGATGAGATCATCACACTGGCTAAGATCACGATGTAAAAGAGTGGTCGGCGAACAATGAGACACTCTGGGTAGAAAGTGCGAGATCTTCTCTCTGATTTTAGAAGTTGGCTTCTCTTTTACTTGCAGCCATCTTATGGGGACCACAGAATGTTTTTGGATTCTCTCTCCTAACATCTATTTAACTGGGTCTTTCTCCAAGCTTACCAGTGTGCTTCACAGCTGACACACACCCACGGCTCTCATGTTCAGCAGGATGTGAGCAGGCCCACTTGCCTTGGCCATCTCTTCCCCCAGGCCCCCAACGAACCTTCCCAGCTTTCTGACCGTGGGCTTAACTTCCCCTTAGAGGCCTTTGCTGGGCCCCCTCCAATGCAGCACGGGCACAGATGTCCTACTTTTCCATTAGTTCTCTACAAGGACCTGAGTGCTCCCTACAGCATGGCTCTCTTTGGTTCGGCCAAGCTCTGGGAGCTTCTCCCTGAGAACTTGTCCGTGCTGGTCCTCTCTCCGTGCCCTCAGTCATATTTATCAACTCCTTGAGTGTGTCATTTATCAACTCCACAGCACCACCCAGACCCCCCTTCAAAGGAAGACTTGCTGTCCAACCCCAGGTGTCAGCCGTTCAGTGTCTGTCTGAGCTGCTGAGAGCTACCTCGTCCAAGGTCATGCCCTTTCCGGGGTGGCCCACATCTGGTGAGTGGGCGAGGCAGGACTGTGAAGGCCTGGCCATTTGGGTCCAACATGGGACAGTCTTAGGGACAGTCCTTGCTCTAGATAGAGCTCCCTGCTGGGCTGGCTGAGGTTTCGCCGGCCCACATCACAGTTCTGGTTCTTCTCTGTACAATCTTACTTACAACAGGCATCTCATACCCCAGACTCAGTCTCTACCTCCACAGCAGGTGACAACAACCTCATCTGGGATGAGGGGCCATGGTGGTGCCGCTCTGTGTACCCCACAGCACTCACCTGTGGGGCTCGCTCTTAGGCGCCCAGCAAGCGTTTGCCGATCTGTTTAATTACTGCTTGTCATTGCTAGCCATGAAGGATCCATGTGCCTGGCACCAAGGGAGGCAGACTAAGCACTTGACACGAATGTAACCTTTAGTCCTCAGACAAGCCCACTAGAAAAGCATCATTATTATTGCCATTTTGCAAATGAGGAAACTAAGGCACAGAGGGGTGAGGAGTGAGGAGTTGAGCCCAGGCAATCTGACTCCTGAGCCAGAACTTCTCACCCTCGTGCTGAAGTGAAGCGAGGGATGCAGTGGACAGCAGAGGAACCACGTGGTGACACAAGGCAGCATCAGAAAGCCAGAAGGGGGGTGGGGTGCGCCTGGGTGGCTCAGTCGGGTAAGCGTCCGACTTCAGCTCAGGTCATGATCTCACGGTTCGTGAGTTGGAGCCCCGCGTCGGGCTCTGCGCTGCCTGTCAGGGTCTGAGCTCAGAGCCTGGAGCCTGCTTCAGATTCTGTGTGTCCCTCTCTCTGCCCCTCCCCTGCTCACGCTCTGTCTCTGCCTCTCTCTCTCAAAAATAAATAAACATTAAAAAACTTAAAAAAAAAAAAAAACAGGGTGTTATCGACTGCCTGACCCAGCCCCACACAGAGCCTAACCTCCCCGGGGTACAAACCAGAAGCAAGCCCAGAGAGGTGAAGTAAGTCGCCCAAGGTCACAGAGCTGGTAGGTGTCCAGCTCTCTGGACCTGCAGGGGTTCCCAGCCCCATCCAGCTCCACCTGTTTCCCTGTCCCCTCCACACCATGACCCTAAAAGCTCTCTGATACTTACTGGGTGGACCCTGGAGCCGGAATAGCACTTCCTGCCTGACTGGATCCACCTTGGACGTAGGAGCCTGCCGGCTCCTCAGTCACGCCCTCCTTGCTCCCCCGGCCCCATCAGTATTCCGAGCACCTCTGGCACGTAAAGGCAAGGGGATCGAGAGAAGGGCAGTTGTAAGAGGGATGCAACAGCGCTACCTCATTTTTATTGCCACCTTGCCAAAGTTCTATTATTACATTTCTCACTTCCCCTTAACATTAAAACATAACAGCACGGTGGCAAGTGGTTAAGTGCTATGAAATCAAACAAGCCTTGGTGTGAAACCCGCCCTACCTCTTTCTAGCAGTGTGACCTTGAGAAATTTACTGAAATTCTTTGAGCCTCAGCTCCTTCCTCAATGCAGCAAGAGAAATAACGCTCAAGAGTTGCCTCATGGGGGGGCAGGAGTGGGGGACGAGATAATGAATACAAAAGGCTCGGCATAGGGCTCCCAAACAAAGTGAGGCCACTGTAAATTGTAGCCAGTGTTATTTTTATTAAAGATACATAAGAGATAACGTACGTAGCACCCAGTAAGCATTAATCTGCAGTCCTCAGCAGTGAAGAACAAATCAGCACACGCATTAATTAGGGCTCCTCATGACGGAAAGGACTTATCTGATACTTGCAGTGCTTCTCGGGATAGAGGCAGGACCAGACTCACCATCTCCAGACCGCAATCTATCCTCAGGCAGTCTCAAGCCAATGGAACCCCTCCTCTCCAAACTCACCGTGGTATCACATCTGTCAGCCCCACCATGGGTTTCCTTAAAGTCGGAACGAAGGCAGTCTGCGCGAATCGTCAAGAACCTGGCGGAAGGTTGGGGTGGGAAACATGTGGCATTTCAATAACTTGCTCCCACGGCAAACACACAGGGATATCTGATAAAACATAATGGAAAAAATAAATAAGTACACAGCTTGAAATGGAGGGAGGGAGGGAGGAAGGAAGGAAGGGAGGAAGGGAGGGAGGGAAGACAGAAGGAATGAACCATAAAATAAAGAAATTCCCAGGTTCTCAAAGGAATCCTCCATTTCAACTAGCAGCATTTATTGCCCTAAAGCAGAAATGATGGAGCAAATAACTGGAGAAAAACATTTTAATTTTTGAAAGGGGGGGCCACAAAGATCACAGAGCCTAGGCTTCCAAAGCCCCTCGACAGAAGATAACATGATGCAATAAGATCAGGCTGTCCAGCACTAGGCTAGGGGAGAGAGTCAGAAGGCAAGAAGAGAATTGCGATGGTAAAGGCCTCCCTGAGCAAGATTTCTTGCTGGGCTCTGTCCACTCACCTCTCATCCACCGAGCAAAACACCAGGTAAGTTTGAGGAACCCAAGTGCTAGAGGATGTTTTTCTGGTCTCATTGTCCTATTTGAGTTCTTATAGAATAGGGGCTTGGGAATAAAATAGATCAAATCCTATTTTCCTGGCTTTGTCACTTTCTATCCATGTGACCATGGGAGGATTATAGAATCACTGTGTCATTTCTTAATCAATAAAAACAAAAACAGGGGCGCCTGGGTGGCTCAGTCAGTTAAGCATCCGACTTCAGCTCAGGTCATGATCTTGCGGTTTGTGGGTTCGAGCCCTGTGTCGGGCTCTGTGCTGACAGCTCAGAGCCTGGAGCCTGCTTCAGATTCTGTGTCTCCCTTGCTCTCTGTCCCTCCCTAACTCGTGCTCTGTCTCTTTCTCTCAAAAATAAACATTAAAAAATTAAATATAAATAAATAAAAACAAAAACAATAGACACTTTACTACTATCCATTACATAGGAGTGCAATTCTCAATCATTCTCAATGCTTGCTGGGATAACACATACACACACATTCTCTCTCTCTCTCTCTCTCTCTCTCTCTCTCTCTCTCTCAATGTATGAGTCAGAAATCTTCTGGTTACAAGTGACAGGGACCCACTTTCAACCAGGAAAAAACAAACCAAGGGAGATTTATTAGTTCAAGGAACTGAACTGAACTCAACTTACTTGTCTCTCTCTGACCCTTTTCTTTGTCCTTGCTTTTTATTCGTTGGCCTCATTCTCTCCCACTGAAAACAGCTTTGTCCCTAAGCTGGGAAAGATTGCTTCAAGCAGCTCTAGTTTTTCCATCCTTGCAACTCATAATCTCAAAAAGTGACCCAGATTTTTTTCAGCAGAAGTATCTCAGGGAAGACTCTGATTGGTCTGTTTTGGGACATATGTCCTGCTCTAAACCAATCCCTCTGGCCAACAGGATGGAACGCTCTGACTAGGCAAGTCTAGCTCATGTGCACGTCCCCAGGGCAAGGGTTGGAGGGGAAGGTGGGTGTAGACACAACTAAATTTTAGTTCCTCAAAGGAAATGGGGATCCCATTTCCAGTAGAAAGAGGAAAAGAGTCTTGGGAAGTCGGACTAACATATTCCCACTACACTCCACCCCTTGGCAGCCAAGAATATATACATTATGCTAAAAATGTCCTTACACCATTTAATGCATCAATTTCCCATACAATAGACACCTACTCACGCCCCTCAGAAAGAGAAACCAAAGTCTTTTCTAGATACTCAGTTCAACTCCAAGTCCTGGGTTTCTGCTCCCAGAGACAGGTCTGAGCATAGCTCTTCATAGGCTGCTCACCTCCATCTAAACCGTTTTCTTAAACCTTTTCACACTATGGACACCTCTGGCAGTCTGGTGAAGCCTATGAACTCCTCAGAGTCACACTGAAATGTATTTAGCAAAACATTATAGTTGCAGGAGTGGGTCCAATAACTAGCACAATTTCAAAAGTGACATCCATGAATGACATTTTGAGCATCTACCACAACCATCATATGATTAAAAAAAAAATCTATGATTCGTTGGTGACAAGTACTGCTAATACTTTTGTGGCCTGTTGCCCGCAATGATATTGGAAGGAAATGCTAAACTTTAGTTAAATAGTTCTGAAACTAAACCTGACTTTTTCCCATTCAAGTTCACAAGCTGTTTAAATGTGTAGACCCCAGGTCAAGAACCCCACATGTAAATGGTAAATGTAACCACCCACAATGTACCCCATGATCAGTTGTAAAGGCAAACAAGTAAATCACAAGAAAAGCTCCTGCTCCTTGGGAAGAGGAGAGGAGGGAACAACATGCAAGGACCATAGCCCATGTTCGATATCCTTTTGGAGGTGGGCAGCAGAATTCCATGCTCTATGAACTGAGAACGTGGCTCAGAGTTGTGAACCCTGAGAGAACTTCTTTTGGCCATTGTCTTCCATGGACGTCCCTAAGGAGGGCATAAGAAACAATTCAATTCTGGGGCACCTGGGTGGCTCAGTCGGTTAAGCCTCTGACTTTGGCTCAGGTCATGATCTCACGTTCGTGGGTTCGAGCCCCGAATTGGGCTCTGTGCTGACAGCTCGGAGCCCGGAGCCTGCTTCGGATTCTGTGTCTCCCTGTCTCTCTGCCCCTCCCCTTCTCATGCTCTGTCTCTCTCTGTCTCAAAAATAAATAAAAAACATTAAAAAATTAAAAAAAAAAAGAAACAATTCAATTCTGAAGGACGTATCCATTTGGCAGCTCGACACCTGTCAGAACAGTTATAGAGGCCTGGGCTTGCCTAGGCACTAAACAATCATACAGCCCTGCTTCCCAAACTCGGGGGGTACTTTGGCAATCCAGTGTCATTAAAACTCTTGATTAATGACCAGCCATTGGATTTCTCAGCAAGACAACTGGTTAGTAATCAAAGCCCGTGTGGGCCTTAGATGTGGGCAGGCAGGACCCCTACTCTGATCTAAGTGTTTCAACGGACCTCAGCTTTGAAGTCCTTTCCTTGAAATTTTCTAACTCCTCCCCTCCAATGCCTGAACTGGTCCAGAATACTCTCTGGGCACTGCCTCTCATCTTGCCACCCTGGTTCTGCATGGGTCCTCATCACTGGAAGCACTTACTTGAACATTTTCTATGTCCTCTAACCGTGACTAGGATCCACCCTCCAGGGCTAGCAGCACCATCTGTCTGGATGAGGCCCCCTGAGCCCAGACCAAGACGTACATGAGCTTGTGTCTCTGTTTCTCCCCTTTGGGGCACTCTGCAACCATCTACACCCCTCCCGACCCCCAGAGAGGGATTGATCAGATGCTCTGAGGAGCCCTGAGGCTCTGTCATATGGCATTGTCTTCGGCCTGGTTCCAGAAGGGCCGCCTGGGGAGCAGATCTTTTCTGCAGGCCAGCACGGTATTCCTCTTGCAGCATCACAAAGACTGGGCCATCAGAATGGTGCTGGCACCACTGATTTCGGTGGCTCTCACTTATGGAGGACACAGAGTGAGGTCAGGGCTCTGGGCCACCAACAGTATATGGCTGACCTTTGAGTTTGAGCCATGGGTGCCAGCCATGTGTCAGCTACAGCATATCCTTGTCCTGGCTACAGGGCCAGCTGCAGTCTACAGTACCATCACCCTGTGTGCCTCCTGCAGCCGGCACCCAGAGTAGGCACACACCTCTTCTTCAGGTTCCATCCCTAGTCCCCCAGGAGTGCACATGCCCATCTCATTCAATGGCTCCCTAGACTATTGCTCTGCAATGTCAACAGATCTTTCTGATCTAGGTCCTCTCTTACCTTCAATCGATGTAACACCATGCTCTCCTGGGCTGTCCTCAAGCCTTGCAGGAGAAGAGACAGACATCTCTTGCACAAATGAGACTTCTTCTCTATCTGCCCCTGGGCCTCTCACCTATCCTCCCCACTGGCGGTGGTGTGTGAAAAGCAGGGGTGAGGTCAACGTCAAAAGAGATTGTGTTCTAGAAATGCAATGATGATGGCCTAAAGGGATCAAGGGAAGATACAGACCGAAGATGTATTGTTTGGTGTTTAAACCATACAATTCTTTTTTTTTAATGAATATAATTTATTGTCAAATTGGCTTACCTACAACACCCAGTGCTCATCCCAACAAGTGCCCTCCTCCATGCCCATCACCCACTTTCCCCTCTCCCCCATCCCCCCATCCACCCTCAGTTTGTTCTCTGTATTTAAGAGTCTCTTGTGTCAACCATATAATCCTAAACAGTAAGTTTAACATGACCAGACAACGGATTATCATTTGCATTCTCTTGCATACTCAGTAAGACTTGCATTGGTGATGGTCATCAATGAAACACGGCAGTGACCTTTGAGAGAGTCACTGGAAATGAGCATTCGTGGTGGCACTATGGGTGATGCAGCATCCTGGATAACATAACCAGCTTTGCATAAATGGAATAAGTGGTATGAGGGAACTGAAAAGGCAAGAAGATCTGCATAGTTTCCATAAAAACAGGTCCCAAGCCCGCATTGTGAGTAATAACAGTAGTGCTACCCTTGTCTTGTAGCGAGAGATACAAAACTACCCAGGAGTGACACATCTGGCAACCAAGAACACCAAGAATGGTTCCTGGATCAGAAACAGGAAGAGATGATGCCAGGACACTTTGAAGAATCTTTACAGGCACTGACTGAACAGTAAACAGATACCTAAGTATCTCTTCTATACCCATCGTCCTAAATCTTTGCCAATAAATCACTCCACCTCGCATGAGCCCCCGAACTCCGGAGCACATTTAGAAAATTAACTTGTACATATAGCTCGCCCCCATCCCCCTCCAAAACAGCACCTGAATGGGTGCCCCCACAAACCTAGCGGTGGCTCT
Organism: Cryptoprocta ferox; assembly: GCA_028646485.1. Classification (NCBI taxonomy): domain Eukaryota; kingdom Metazoa; phylum Chordata; class Mammalia; order Carnivora; family Eupleridae; genus Cryptoprocta; species Cryptoprocta ferox. The sequence goes on from CM053579.1 coordinate 75,190,631, forward strand.
AATCAAAGCTGAAGGCCTTGTTGAGTTATGGTGCTTGAACCTGAACCCCAGTCCTGTGGCATCTTTTGTTTCATAATTGGTCTCAGTGTGCGAGCAGGTAACCCCTCATTGTTAATCTAACAGCTTCCATTTGGGCCTCAGCGTTTCAGCAATAAAAACAGCAGCCTGGTTATGAAGCCCAGTTAATCTGCCCCTTGCTTCCAAATTCAAAGCTTCCATTCAATTTGAGTGAATGACTCATTACACTGAGGATAATTATTACCTTTGTCAGGCAAAGAGTACTCATCTGGAGATATTTGGAAGGAGCCAAGAATTTTCCATTTTCCACAGATCTCTTCCTGGGACCGATGTTACCCCCCACTGTGGTTCCTTCCTCCTAGCCTTAGTGAGCTCTAACTTTAGTGTGGAGCATAAAATAGGACTTTTTCAGTCTTTCAAGGCTCTGGATGATGCCTTTTAGCCAGAGATATATGCTCCTCCTTTTTGGCTTCCATATAGAATAGGCTTTCTTGTAGGACCTTGGGGAAAGCTACAAAAAGTTGCTCCCACACTACAACATCCTAATCTTGTCCCACTAAGCCCAGTAGTTCGTGTGCATAGGCACATTGCCTGTATCTGAAGATACAAGGGGTGATAATTTCATCAGCAGCTTTGCCACTCTAAAATGAGGACTTATTTGCTTGGCAAGTAATAGACATTGATACATAAGAGGGAAGATGATATTTGTCTCAGTTTGCTCAGGCTGATATAAGAAAGTACCAGACCGGGTGGCTTAGACATCAGAAATTTCTTCCTCGCTGATCTGGAGGCCAGAAGTCTGAGTTCACGGCACCAGCATGGTTGGTTCTGGTCAGGACGCCCTTCTTGGCTTACCGATGGCTGCCTCCTCATTGTGTGGTCAAATGGTCTTTCCTCCGTGCATGTGTATGGGAGATATCTCTTTTTCTCTCCTCCTTAGAATGCCACCAGTCCTATTCGATTAGGATCCCACGCTTATGACCTCATTTAACCTCAATCACCTCCTAAAAGTCCTATCTCGAAATACAATCACACGGAGGGGTTAGAGCTTCAACATACGTATTTTGGGGAGACACAAGTCAACCCAGAGCAATTTTTTGTTTCCATAGAAGTTTTTATTAGAGAAATTCTGAGTAGTTCACAGAGCTAAATAATCAAGACAATCAGAACTTGTGGCTGACAGAAACCACGTCAGCTCTGGATACAAATAAAGAGAATGCATAAAGTGTATTTCCCAGGCACTGGCCTATATATAAAGATTTAGCTGTGGCTCCTTTCATACTTGCTCATTCAAGCCAAGGTTTAAGGCTTAAATTTTCGGGAGAGAGCGTGAATGAATGGCTAGACTTGAGTCATGTGCCCATCCTGGAACTAATAACTCTCTCCAAAGGAAGAGATGATGTTTGCTGATTGCTCACCCTGGCTCGTGTGTGTGTGTGTGTGTGTGTGTGTGTGTGTGTGTGTGTGTGTGTGTATGTGTGTAGATGAGATCGGCTTTATCCAAATCACATAGAATCAGTTTCCCATAGGACAGGGAGGCTCTGTTAGGTGGAAAAAAGGGAAAGGTAGATGGGTGGGCAGAAACAATAGATGTCCACCATAGAGTGCCAAGGTTTTGTACAAAAACGGTTGAAGTATAATATTTTTGAAGGAAAATATTGCTTGGCCCCAGGAGGGAAAAGTTGCTGTGCATGATCAACTTTGCCTTTTCAAGGTGACATTGACATGAAGAATGGAGTTTAGACCAACCAAGTCTTCACAGGTCCTTGGAATTTGTTTTCCAGGTAGATTCATTTCCAAAAGAGAAGAGGGAAGACAAGCTTTCAATGTAAATAATTGGTCACCCCAGAGTTCCCAAATTTGTCTTTCAGGGTGTGGATAAAGGCCAGATATCAGTTGCCTTATTGTAAAACACCAAAACTGACTGATACAATAAAATACAACAACAACTTTCAGTTGTAAAAGGAGAATAGCAAAGCTGGCAATTATTGAGCACCTGCTTTGTCTGCTGTGGTCCCCAGTGTTGAATTTCTTCAAATCTACTCCCATCTTCCTCTTTTCTAGTAAGATCTTGGTCTTGTCCAAGTAATCACTCCTTCCCCATCCATACCATGTAACTTAGGAGAAGGTGGCCCTAATTCCAGCAACATAGATGAATCTAGACTCATGCAGATCAATCACCATAGTCCAGTCCTCTTTTCTCCTGATTGGTTCGCACACCCAAACTAGATCCATTGGCCACACTCTTCTGGCAATTGCTACTGATTCAGGGAGAGGAAGGTAACCTAAGGTTGGCTCAATGAGATTTAAAGGAAGGATTTTTTTTTTCATATTTGAGAGTGGTTTGTTCTTTCTCTTCCACTGGCCATGGACAAGCAATCCAACTGCCCCAGTTGGGGCCAAGAGCTATCTTGCTTCTATGGGGCCCAACCTGAGGAAAATCACACACAGAGAACGGCTGATATATCAGGACCAGAGCCCCAGCTGGAACACATCTGGAGCTCTCTTCCTTCACCGGACCATGTGAGATGATACATTTCCTAATTGTTTCAGCCATTTGGACTCAGGATCTCTGTCACTTGTAGCCAAAACTATCTTAAAGCCAAATACTGTGTTAAGTAACTACTTTATATGCATTACCTCATTTTATCCACATACCACCCAGAAGGCGGAAGTATTATTATCTCTATCATATAGGTGAAAAAACTGAGGCACAAAAAGGTTAAGTAACTTGCGAAAGTCATGTAGTTACTGAATTCAGTCATCTGTCTCCAAAGCCCACATTCTAAGCCAATAAAAGTAAAGCCAAGTGGCTTTACATACTCCACAAATTCCTAGAAAATTATAGTGAGATGGATATATTATAAAACAAATCATAGTTTTCCACTGATTTGGATTAAGACTCCAGAGGTTTCTTGTCATCACTTCCAGTTGACCTTCAAGTCCCGGGGGATATCAACTTCTCACCCCTACATCTCTTGGTAAGTAAATGGCCAATGTTCTGTAGCAAATACATCATCAAAGAATTTCCCCACACTTTGAAAAGTCAACAGCACTGTAGGCTCTAGTTTTCTTAAGAACAGGACCATCTGCTGGGGAGAAGAGAGGACAGGTACAAAATCTCAAGATCTCGAATTTTGTCCAGTGATACAGAAACAGCGAATCAGCTGGATGACATTTAATTGCTGTAGGAAATGAAGGTAGCTGCCCTCTCTCTGCCCTAGACCTTGTGGGCTTGTACTTGATGAAGAAAACATCGTTGCTAACAGCACAAGCCTTGGAATCCCACACACCTGTGTTTGAATTACCATTCTGGACATTTCTCAGTGATGTGAACCTGAGTAAGTTAATTAACCTAAGAATGAGTTTCCACATCTGTAAAATGGGAATAATAGGAGTGTCCAGGTATGGCATTATTGAGTTAAGTGGAAAAACTGCTTAAGGAGTCCTATGACTTTTGGGGTGCCTGGGTGGCTCAGTCAGTTGAGCTTCTGACTCTTGATTTCAGCTCAGGTTATGATCTCGCTGTTCATGAGATGGAGCCCCACATCAGGCTCCATGCTCATGGTGCAGAGCCTGATTGGGCTTCTCTCTCTCTCTCTCTCTCTCTCTCTCTCTCTCTCTCTGCCCCTCCCTTGCTTGCGCTCTCTCTTTCAAAATAAAATAAAATTAAAGCAGAAGCTCTGTGACTTTCAGCTATTACTACACATCCTCAAACTTAATGACCAATAAAATGACCATTCCACCTCACACTTTATGGATCTGCAGCGTCTGTGGACCAGTGGACCCAGGCTAGGCTCTGCTGAGTGGATCCACTTTAAGCTTCAGGTTCAGGTGAGCTTGAATCTACGCTACAGGAGAGTATTCAGATCTGCTCCACATGTTTTAATTCTGAGGCCAGGATAAATGGGCTGCAGCCAGCACATGAGAAGGCAAGCCCGATAGCACAATCCATTTCAAGTCTTTGTGAGCATCACGTCTGCCAGGATCTCATTAGCCACAGGAAGTCACAGGGTCAATTCCGTTATCAGTGGAGAGGGGAGGCACTGCAAAATCACGTGGCAAAAGGCGTGGCTATATGGAGGGGTGAAGTATTGGCAACCACCATGGCATCTACCGCAAGCTCTTAGATCAGTGACCAACTCAGAATACATGAGTGGTTGTTCCCGATTGTTCCGGTGATGATATTAGAGGTCCAAGAGTGGCCACCATTGTCCATGGTGGATGAGTAGAACGGTGACAAACTCTTGCCAATTCATGGTTAAGAAAAGAAAGAAATGCTTCTGAATAGCATTTGTTTAACTGAAAATGACTCTACTTATTCCCGTGTGGGAAAACAAAAATGTAGATTCTTACAACTTAGTGCACTTACCAATCATTGAGTTAATCATAGAAGAACGTCAGTGAGAAAATTGACACTGATTTCCGGCAACTTTACGGTTGATATCTTGACATATGTGAGAAGTATCAACTGTGAGGTGGCTTTCTATCCTTTCCCCCTGATATTAGGTGGTGGGTCTGTCTCAAGCTAGGTGGGCAGTGCTCAGTTTGTAGGCTGAAAGTTAACCCAGTTGTCAATTCTCCATCACCTTTGCCTATCAGCCACAATATGACAAGGGCCCTCAATCATTCCCTCCCTTCAAGGGATGCTCCTTGTGTAGCCACCAAATTTCTTAGAGTTGAACCCAGCCACAGATAAGCATAAATGTTCTCTGGTTCCTCTCTTCCTCAGTCAACTTCTCTGCAATTCCCTCTTGGCCCTGCACCTCAAGCCAAGCCCTTAAACCATCCTTCCAATGCTCTCCTCCATGAAGGGGTCACTGCTACGCAGCTTCTCCTCAAATTCCATTATTCTCCCACCGTTGGAAGATAAATACAAGAACACAATGCTTGGGGAAATCCCACCTAAACAAATCACAGAGACCAGCTGTTTCCAGACAGGAAGCTAAAGCCAAGGTAAACGGCAGAAAGAGTATAACTCTCTGTTACGATCATGGTCTGGCATTGGGCTGTTGGGCCTATTGAGGGAAGTCTTCATTCTACTTACCTTAAGGCTTGGCAGTCCTCATTTGTCAGCGCTGTGGATGGGTGTGGATGGCTCTGAGATTCCCTTCACAGATGTAAGGTTCTTGGTGAATGCTTAATAAAAAGTCCATAAGGGGCCTGGTTAGGATCTATTTGTTTGTAATCTCTATCATACCAAAGGCTCTGGGACAGTCAATAAATGTCAAATATCAGGGCACCTGCAGGGTTCAGTCAGTTAAGCATCTGACTTCAGCTCAGGTCATGATCTCATGGTTCGTGGGTTCGAGCCCCGTGTCAGGCTCTGTGCTGACAGCTCGGAACCTGGAGCCTGCTTCTGATTCTGTGTCTCCCTCTCCCTCATCTCTGTTCCTCCCCTGCTCGTGCTCTGTCTCTCTCTCTGTCTCTCTCTCAAAAATAAATAAACATTTAAAAAATGTCAAATATCAAGAGTATCACTCATTTGAGGCCAGTTTTGGAAACAACACAGGTTCAAATCTGAGAATTGGTAGGTGATTGCCCTTCCTTCTCTATCATTTCCAGTTGGTAACACTTGGAGATGGAGAAGAAGCTGGTCTGAGACACCAGCACTCTTTAGCCATGTTAACTCAAGGCCCCAGAGGGGATGGCTCCTCTTTATATCTCCAACCCAAGTCCCGATTGTACCCCAGACAGACTGGCCTCTTCAAAGAGACTTCACAGAATCCTTGATGGGGCAAAAAGGGCACAAGCCCAGAATATACGAAAACTGCAATCCATCTTTGGCTTCTGGTCTCTGGCCCTGATGCATCCCACTCTTCTTGAGTCACCTGCTTCCTCAAGGATGCCCATCTGCCCAGCTCCCTGCCCCTCTCTCATATCGCCAGCAAGTGGCAGGACAGGACTTGGAATTATGGTGACTGACCCTCCCCTCAGCCCTGTTTTTTTCCAGGATACCATTTTGCTTCCTTGTAAAATCACAATAGATGCAAACTTGCTACATTTTAGACAGAGAGGCAGGCAGGAGGAAGGAAAGGAGCCAGTGGTAACAATTTAAACAGGGGATGGCTGCCTCCTCATATTCACCCGCTGTGTTCAGGAATTGCTTTATCTCCATTAGCGATCTGACACTCTAACATAACTGCACCATGAAATGCATTTAACAATCATACAATAAGAGAGACAGCCATAGAGCAAAGTTGGGGGATTACTTTGTTACAAGTAGATTTGTATGCACTACAGACTCTATAAATTTGTTATGGCAAGTGTCTTGCTCTCCAACTTCATGTTCCAGTTGTGCTCTGAAGGCATTAAAAAAAAAAACCCAAATAATCAACAAACAGGCATGGATTCCTTTGCAACATGAGTTCAGAGGCAGCTCAAAGATGCTGCAAGAGAAATTCTTCTGTAAGAGGATGATAAATGGGGAAAGACACTGGTTTCCCTGTAGATCAAGACATCTGACTGTAAGGAAGGGATTTTGAGATGCTAGTTGTGGTAATGGGTGATGAAGAGACCAGGAAGTATCCAAGATGATCAAAGAGAGACGGGAAGCTGGAATGAAAAACAAAAGGAAGCAAATTAAAAACATGGCTCGACATCAACACGCACCCATCAGAAGAGCTAAAACGAAAAAGAAAGACAATGCCAAGTGCTGGCAGGGGAGAAATCAGGACTCTCAGACACTGGTGGTGGGGGGCAGACTGGTCAAATCCCTTTGGAATGCCGTTTGCCAGTATCTACCTAGAGCTGACCATATGCCTGCCTTGTGATCCAGCCATTCTATCCCCCCGCATATATCACCAGGAAGGCACGCATAAGTTAGCCAGAATACACATACTTGAGTATCCATAGCAACACTATCCATACTAGCATCAGATAGGAAACTACCCAAATGCCCATCAACAGTAGAATGGATAGCTAAATGATGGTATATGCACAAAATGGAATACGATACAGCAACGAGAGTGAACTAACTACAAGTACATATTATAACATTAACAAATCTCACCAACTACACTGAGCAAAAGAAGCGAGCCACAAGACTTCATACCGTACGACTTCATTTTCCTTCTGGATGGTGTTATGAGCTGTTGAATCATGTCCCCTCAAAAAGGCATACACACTGGAGTCCTAATCCCCAATACCTCAGAATGTGACCTTATTTGGAAATAGCGTGGTTGCAGATGCAATTAGCGAAGATGAGGTCATACCAGAGTAGGGAAGACACTTAATCCAGTATGAGTGGCGTCCTTGCTAAGAGGAGAAGAGACACAGAGACACAGATACATTGGGGGAGAAGGCCATGTGACAGTGGTGGCAGACATTAATTAAGGTGATGCCGCTATAAACCAAGGATCACCAAGAATTGCTGCTCACCACCAGAAGCTAGGGAGAGGTAAGGAAGGATCCTCTCCTCCAGGTTTCAGAGGGATCATGGTTCTGTCCACACCTTCATTTTGGACTTCCAGCCTCCAGAACTGTGAGACAATTGTTTGAAGCCATCCTGTTTGTGGTATTTTGTTATGGCATCTCTGGGAAACTGATACAAGGTGACAAAACCAATCCATGCTCTTTTTTTTTTTAACTTTATAGTTTATTGTCAGGTTGGTTTCCATATAACACCCAGTGCTCTTCCCCAATCCATGCTCTTTAAAAGCAAGGCTATGGTTACCCTTGGCGGCAGGGATGATGTCCGGAAGGGGGTGTGAGGGGGAATTTGTGCACCTTTCTAAATACACGCTATACTTCAATGAACATTAACACACACACACACACACACACACACACACACACACACACTTAAGGACTTCCTGGTTATCGATGGGGCTAGATTCCCTGAGAAGTAGACCTGCAGGTAGGAGGCAGAGAAACCTGTCAAGTGTACTCGAAAATAATATTGGGGCGCCTGGGTGGCTCAGTCGGGTAAGCGTCCAGCTCTTGATTTCAGCTCAGGTCATGATCTCACAGTTCTGTGGGTTTGAGCCCCACATCGGGTTCTGTGCTGACAGCACGGAGCCTGCTTCTGATTCTGTCTCCCTCTTTCTCTGCCCCTCACCCGCTCTCACTCTCTCTCTCTCTCTCTCTCAAAAATAAATAAACTTTAAAAAATCTAAAAAAATCTAAAAAATAATATTGAGAAGTTACTATGTGTCGAGAGCACTAAGTTAGGCAACACAGTGATCAGCTAATTTCTCCCAGGGACCTGCTTCAGTCTGTAACCTGGAGTAGCTCTGTTCCCCTAAAGTACCATCTACAAGTGACTTTTTCTCTAGCCAGTGGACACAGAGCTGTGTGATGGGCGTGCAGGCTCTGGGCACAATCTGCTTGGGTTCAAATTCTGGCTTGGCCACTTTCTAGCTGGATGACCTTGAGTAACTTCCTTAGGCTCTCTGTGCCTTAGTTCCTCATTTATAAAATAGGGGTAACAATGGTGCCTATACCTCATACTATGTTTGCAAAGATTAAATCAGTGGATACACGTAAAGGGCCTCCATTCAGTAAATGTTGGCTGTTATGGTCGTGTATCTCACTTACTGTGCCTGTAACGCTATGTGGCAGAGAGCCTCACTGTTCACCAGGTCCCCTCCTCTACTTCCAGGAATACGGCGGGGGGTCGGGGGAGGGTTACTTCCCTGTATTTTATTTCTGTTTTATCAAGGAACATCTTCCATGTGATAAAATGCACAATCATTATTATGGGCTGAATTATATACTCCCTCTCCATTCATATGTCGAAGACCTATCCCCTAGGATCTCAGAATGTGACTGTATTTGAAGATAGTACCTTCAAAAGGTGATTATGTTAAAATGAGGTTAGGGTGGACCCTAATCCAATATGATGGTGTCCTTATAAGAAGAGATTAGGACACACACAACAGCAGACAGAGGACCAATATGTGAGGACACAGTGGGAAGGCAGCCGTCTGCAGGCCAAGGAGAGAGGCCTCAGAAGAAACCAATCCTGGCCACACCTTGATCTTGGACTTCCAGGTTCCAGAACTGCAAGAAAAGAAATTACTGCTGTTTAACACCCCCCCCCCGCCGCCAGTCTGTGGCATTTTGTTATGACGGCCCGAGCAAACTATAGATGTGTTACATGTTCAGTTTGATGAGTTTTGTCAAGAGGCAGAATATTTCCATCATCCCAGAAAAATGATGCACATTTGAGGCATTTCTTGTTTGTGGCTCTCGGAAAGAAAGCTGCTAGGAGCATTTGTGTACAAGCCTGGGACTGGCATTGCTGGGTCGTCGTACGGTTAAGATGTATAATTGTAAGAAACTGCCAGTTTTCCAAAGTGGTCGGACCACTTCACATTCCCACCGGCAAATGGGTTTCAGTTGCTCCTCGTCCTCATCAATAGTTGGGGTTGTCGGTATCTATTTTTATTGTTGCCATTTTAACGCTGTGAGATCTTGGTTCTGGCTTGTTTGCGCTGAGCATTAGATGGAAGAAAACCCACTGGAGAGGCGGGGGCCCTGGTGAACATACCGATCATTAGGTAAAAAAAAAAAAAAAAAAAAAAAAAAAACAAGTAACAGCGAGGACTCCTGTCATCTCTGCGGTATCCGGGAACAGAATAGCCCACTGGTGGCTCATGCCTGGGGCTTGCCAGTCCTCGTGGGCAAGCAAGGCCGGAGCCAGTACAGATGTGAGGAAGGCACTGCCCAGGGGTGTGTATCCACACGTCTGAGGATGTGGGAGACTTGAAATTGCAGAGACAAATATCAATCCATATCAATCAATATTTATTGCTGAGTAAATACCTCCAGGACGCAAGGTGTTCCCGAGGGATCCAGGAGAGGAGGAGACGGAGGCTCTGAAAGATTTACTCCTCTTGATTTTGCATTATCTGCGCCTCCAGCCCCTTCCATTAGCATGAATAATTAAGAGCTGACAGAGCTATCAGCCACAGTAAAGAGCATGCTTAGGATTGAGGCTTTGTCATGCGCCAAGGAAGAGAAAGGCTCAGGGGTTTGAAAGTGATGATCAGGTTGGTGGTGAAGAGGAGGAAGAGAAAGCACATTAAACACAAATGCCGCGCGGTCCCCGATTTTCTGGTTTCCTGATAAAATCGCCTTTAAAGGCACCTACCATACGTGAATGCTACCTTAGAAGTACACAGAGAGGAACCTTTCAAACCACCCTTCCCTTGTTCCCGTTGCCCTCCCTGGGGAGTGGTTGGAGTTAGCAGTCCGAGTGTGTCCTTTCAGACCCCGTAGGAAAGTATTTACACACGTAAGTGAACATATATAGATTTCTATTTTTATATTAATGAGATTCTATCCTGCATATTATCCAGAGCTTGCTTTTATTTCATGATCATATATCTTGAACATCGTTCCCTGGCAATACATCCGTCAAAGACTCCATTGTACAGGCATGCCATAATTTATTTATTTAACAACACCCCTATGGATGGGCATTTAGATCGATTGCATTTTTTCACTCTATCTATCTAGCTATCAATAGCTAGCTAGCTAGCTGTGCGTATATATGGGTACAGGGGCAGATCAATCTACAGGATAGTTTCTCAGGCTGGAAGAGGACTTTGCCGGGCCAACGACTATGACCATTTTAAATGTTGCCGGGAGCTGCCAAATTGCCTCCAAAATGACTCTGCCAATTAGAACTCCCACCGAGAGTGTACAGCAGTGCCCAATTCCCCCCACTCTTCCCAATTCTAGATATCGTTGATCCTTCTATCTTTTTAATGCTTGCCAACCTGGCAGATGAAGAGTGGTCTCTCGTTTCTGTTTATAATTGCAGAGTTGTGATTTCTAGTGAGGCTGAATGTCCTGCACATTATCTCAGTCCCTTACCAGATCAGTATGTAGGAGAGAGGATTGCACTGTAGTATTTTTCTTTTTTTTAACAGAAGGAAGCAGGTAAGTGAGAAATGCCCCACCTGGCCCCGATCATCTGGTTCTTGGTGTGCAATGCTGAAATCCAGCCAGAATGAAGTTGCTCAAACTTCTGGCAATGACTTGGAAAGGTGGATTTGTTCAGCTGTGCTCAGACCCAAGTAATTAGCTGATCGTTTGGGCATTTAGCTCAGACACCCTGCCAAGATGCTGTTCTCTTTAAGCTCCCAGGAAGCAGAGGATGCACTTTGGTCCAGCTTATTTTCTGAGTGCCTCCTCAGCCCTTGAAGGAGCTCACTCTTCTGTAAGGATCATACTTTGGGTGCGCTTTCTAATGGTGAGGAACATGGATGACGGCCATCCATTCAGAAAATGCTCATGAAGACAAAACAATTAAAAAGTCAGCTAGGACTGTCTAAACTCTGAACCGAAATCCCACTACCGGTATCCCAATCCAGGCACCTACCCCTCTCGCTGGTTTCGAATCCCCCGTCTTCCTTCCTTCTGCAGTGAAAGGGGTCTTTCCCATCTAATCATGGCAATCTGATAATAGTGATGGCCTGTCAAAACTGAGCACAGTGCTAAGCATTTTACTAGCATTAATCGTCAAATTTAAATCCTTGGTTGAACAACCCCGAACCCTGTCCTCCTGCTCATGCACACTCAACACGCTCCTGCCTGGGAGCCTGGCTGTTCCCCGGAATGTTCTTCCCCAGACCCAATACATGGCTCACTCCCTCACTTCTTTCAGACGATGAGACGACCCATGGAATGGCACCCCTCAGAGAGGCCTTTTCTGATGACCTTACCTAAAACAGCATTCCCCATCACTCTCTGTCCCCTATCTAGCCTGCTTTATTTTCTTCACAGCACTTTTCACTACGTGGTTTTTCATTGTGCACTTAGGAGTTCATTGCTGCCTCCTGCAGTTGACTGTAAGCTCGCTGAAGGCAAGGACTTCCTTCACGGCTAAATCCCCTGTGGACAGAATAGCACCTGGCGTGAGGTTCGTGCTCAATAAATCGTGGCTGAGGACACGCATCTTGAAAGCAATTTGGCAACACGTTGTAAAGCTAAGTATGTGGATGGCCCATCACCGAGCAATCCCGCCGAGAAAAATCCCCACACGGGTCTGTAAGAGGACATATGTGGGGATGTTCTTTATGGAAAGAGAGAGCTATTAAGTCACCCTGGTGTCCATTATTAAGGGAGATGATGGGAAAAATGAGGTGTGCTCACACCATAGAACGCTATGCTGCACTTAGAAGGAAAAACGAAATGCCCATACAGCAAATGCATAGATCTTTTAAAAGAGTGCTGAGTGAACAGTGTAAGAAAGGAAATGACACAGCACAATGCCTCTGGGGGACCATGGGGGGGCATGGGGGGGATTGAAGACAGGGAGGAGGAGAGAGATAAAGCAAAAGAGAGAACTTGGACGGATGGATGCAGGCAGGGCTCGCAAACACAGAGATGTGGCTAACAGAGCCTTGTTGACCTCGGGTGCAACCGGCAGCCAAAGACAGAGTCTAATGCCTTTTCTCCTTTCTCCAGCTGACGTGCTCCTGCCCAGCCTTCAAGCTTAGCTCAGACATAATCTCCATTTTGAAGCTTTCTTTGACCCTTCCCCATAGGATTAATTCCTCCTTTACTGACATTCCCATAGCATTTTAATGATACTTGTATTTTAGCGTTTATAACCTCATATAATAGCTATTTGCTTACACATCTGTCTTCTCCATCAGTAGATAACGGATGTGACTTATTAATTTTCCTACCTCTGGCACCCAGCATTGGTGATGAAACAAATTAATGGGGAGTTTACACAGACATAGGTTGTAGGGCCTCGACGATGACTCTAGTTTGAACTTAATCTATAAATGCAGTGGTTTCAGATTCAGCCAGTGTCTGGCTGCATGGACAAGAGTTCCTGAATTTGGAATTGGACGCCAAGTCAGAGGTGGTTTGCTTTCCATTTCTGGAGAAGAAATGGGAAGGGTGTAGCCAGCGTGGTCTGAGTTGCCTGCCTGACCAGGAGCTCCAGCCCCAAATAGAAGAGGCTGCAGATACACCCGCTGGGCCAGGGCGATTCTCGGGGTGCCGGCCCAGCTGCAGGTGCAGCTAGAGGAGGTGTATCCTGGAAGCTGAGTCTGGCACCCGATGTCGCAGCTGCTTCTGGTCTTCAGCCAGGCAAACACCCGGGAATTGGGACAATGTAGCTGAAACAAAGTATAGGGCCCAGGAAGCCGTGGTGGCTTGTGCGTGGAAGCTCCAAGAAAAAACGGGATATGCCACCAGGGGCCTGGCAGTGCAGAGCAGTCTTCTGTCACTGGCTTTGGTACCAGGTAGGGGTCCTTGTCTCGATCTTTAGACTCAGCCACGAAGCAGAGACTAGTGGACCAATGCCGGTGCCAAGCATCGTGCTGAATGCACAAAGGAAGGGGGATGGGCCCGTGTGAGAAAGCTGAGGCATGGGAATTAGGGCACAGGGGTGTGGAGCTGGGACTGGGGAACCAGGAAAGAGTCAGGCTTGAGTTACAGGATCAGAATTTTGGCTGCAGGGAAGTCGATGCAGAAATCCAGGCTCCGGAGCTGGAGCGGTTACAAAGATTGGGGGTTAACCATGAGAATCTCAATGACAGGTGACTCCAAATGTGTGCCTGAGGGGGGAGGGGAGCTGCTGGGCTAGGGGTTGGGTGGGGGCTGCCGTCGGCACAGTTCTTTTCTGCTGCAAATCCAACTTGCCTGTGACTTTGGGTGCATCTCCCCACTTCCACGGTTTTCGTTATCTCACAAGCAGAATGAAAATGTCAACAGTTTCCAAGCATTTGCTAGGTGCTCTTAGAAGGTCCTAGATGTTTCTATAACTTTATCCTTGCACCAGTCGTCTGAGGTGGTATTGGGAGAGTGACATGGGGCACATAGAGGTTAAGTGACTTGCATGGGTAGCAAACCTAGCATTTGAAGCCAGCCAGCTTAACCCCAGAGGAAGTGTGCATACGCATGTATGCGTGCACACACACACATATACATACTCTTTTTTTTTAAGTTTGCTTATTTATTTTGAGAGAGAGACTACAAGAGAGGGAGGGCCAGAGAGAGAGGGAGAGAGAGAGAATCCCAAGCAAGCTCTGCACTGACGGCACGGAGCCCAGCGTGGGGCTCGAACTCACAAACCATGAGATCATGACCTGAGCGAAACCAAGAGTAGGACGCTTAACTGACTGAGCCACCCAGGCGACTCTGCACATACACGGTCTTAATCACTGTGCTACACTGCCTTGTCAGAGCATATGTCTCAGGGCTGAGAAGGCAGGAAGGACCAGAGCCCCTATTTCACTTCATGAGGATGTCCAGACAGTTGAGAAACATCTGCCAGGAGCCGAGTGACCCACTTTCCTTGGCCACTGAGTCTCCTCCAGGTTAGAGACAGAGCAGCCTAGAAATCAGATCTGACGGCTGTGGCCGGAGGCTCTGGCTTCTGTTGCCAGGCACAGGTGGCCTGAGACAGCACGTGGGCGTAGATGACCGAGTCCTCGCCAGGGCAGCACCAGGCTCCTCCAACCATGGCCTTTCTCTGGGTGGACCACGAGTGATGCTATCAGAACAGCCAACATAGGGGGCACCCTTGGTGGCTGCGAGTTCCACATTACACTGGGCCACAAGCCCAGCTCCTGGGCCTGTGCCCTGAGAGCCAGTGGTTGGTGGAAACTAGCAGGGAGTTTCCCCGCGCCTCAGTGGGGACACTCCTAAGCGTGTGCTCTGCACTGTCTCCCAGACACCGCCCCCCCCCCAAGTGGGAGTAGCTCTCGCTGCCCCGAGTGGTAACCTGCTTGGTGATGCACCCTTCAGTCGCCTCCTTCCTTCTCTTCCCCGCCCCACTCCCTGGCAGCGCTCCCTGCCGCCCCCCCCCCCGAAAGAATGACGTACAATCATATCCGTTGTCTCAGGGTCTGCCTTTGGGCAACTCGAATGAAGACACCAGAAAGGACTCTTGGTGGCAAAGTGGATCCTGAGAAACATCCTTCCGCTGCGCAGTGTCTAGATTCTGGGAAGGATGGAGGTCCTAACCTTTTCCAGAGATAGTTAGGTCACAGAAGTAAGACAAGCTTCGAGAAGCCTAGTAAGGGGTTGTTAAAATCTGACCGAAGACAGGCCTAAGATACTCTGATTTCTACACGCCTCTGGTACCTCCCAGGTGGCCTCCTCAGGTCTTAGCGTTCCTCCCGGACCGGGTTTCTGCCTCTGGAAACGCAGGCACAGGTGATCCTGTCTCTGTTATAGGAGGCTTCCTCTTCTGATGCCCTGGTCTTCTTTTGTCACATCCAAATGGAAATTACTTTTCTGCTCCAGTTAGCAACAGTTTCTGCTTTCCAGGTGAATAAACAGAATTCTCTGCAGGGTAAAGGAAACCTCCGCGTGGATTCCCATAGTTGGTGCTGGCTGCCCTCCCATTTACCTAGGGCACCCTTTCTCAGCCAGCTCCGCACCCTTTTCTTACAGAAAGCCCCAAATCCACTAACAGCAGGTGATCCCCCACCCTTCTCCCCTCCATCAGGCCCAGGTTCTTATTAAGAAATACAGAAAAGGTTGAGAAACATGGCACTTCTTTAGGGAAATCCTTTCTGGGTGTTTTTTTTTTTCCTATATCATAGCACCCAAAGACAATTTATACTATTTGTCTACCGTGCTGGGGCAGATCGAAGTGGACACCCTTGGCCAGAGGCAATTGATAGAGGGTTTTCTGTACCCCAGGCCTCGGGGCAGCCTTCCCAAGGGCTGCGAGGCTCAGTAATGTCCCAGCATATCTGTAACCCACTTGTGACATGCCACCTGTATCAACAACCATTTTTTAAAAAGTAGCTCGATTGACGGATAGCTGCACAACCAGTACCACGGTCCAATTTTTTCATATTTCTTCCACCTCTAAAAGAACTCAATGTTGACCCGCTCCTGCTCGGGAGCTAACTCAGTCACTAACAAATGACCATCCTTAGCTGCCTCCCCACCCCAGGCCTTTCTGGAAAGGTACAGAGGGTGTTGCCCAGGTATGTATGAACATGTCTGTTCCTCTCAAACTCTGAAATCGTTGCCAGGTGTGGCCACCAACACAGAAGTTTCTCAAAGTGCCAACGTTAAGATGTGGTCTGTAGCAAAGTGGGCCGAGGCCTCCCGATCTTTTGTGTAACAATCTTTTAAGGCATCCCAAAGCTGCGTGGATCCTTCACTATTTTTTGAGCACCCACTAGGTGCCGGTTCTGGGCTAGCACCGGGGAATTGAGGGCTGGGTGGGTGACATGCCCAGGAAGCCCCTGTTTGCCGCTGCAAGTCAAGTTTTGGGACTCCCCCCCTCCCCCGGCTCCTTCACCTGCCATGCTTGGGTATGTTTGATGCCCAGTGGAGGCACACACTAGGACCCTGGTTTCATTCATATTTCTACCACGTGGAATTGGCTAGTATTCATATTTGTCATATTGTCTTTGGCTTGAAAAACAAACCAAGTAAAACATGATAGATAAGGTCTGTTCTTTGTCCTACCCCTCAACGAATATCATGAATTTATTATCTCTGAGTCCAGTGTATTTTTTGCACCTATCAGATCTTCCAGGATCTTTCTTTTTTCTTTTCTTTTTTTTTTTTTTACCAGCTCTTCTTAGCTTCTGTGGTGTTTGGAGATTACCCCAGGATTCCTAGAGCCACCTTGCCTGCAGTCACAGAGAGTCAGAAGTGCCTGGGCATTTCTATCCTCCAAGGGGCCCCTTAGCCAATGACCGGCACCAGGGAACAAAAGCCCAGAGCTCCCCTTCTGGGCCAGCTGAGGCTGTGGGGTCCTGATCCAAAATCCCCCTTGCCTGACTCCGTCTCTCCTTTATCCTGCTCCCCTCCTTCCTTGCTGGCTTCTGGGCAGAGGTACGCTCTTCACAAATCACTCCAACACTCCAAGAGCACAGCCGTTCAAAACAACCTTGGTTCACACATGTGACCCTCTTTCTGCAGACATTCTTTCTAAGGTATATACTTTGTGCAATTGTTGGCTCCTAGAGCGTGCAGCTTCCATTGTACTAGTTCTGCCAGCAGCATCTGTGAGGCCCTGTTTCCCTGAATTCTTGAAAATCTGTGATATTGTCAGACTTCACATTTTGCCAATCTACTGGCCGAGAAGTGGTAGCCCATTATTTCGCTCTGACACCTTGATATATATTTGTGGGCCTTCCAGTTTTTCCATTCTGTTAATAACCTGTTTGTACCTTATGCCCATTCTATTGGGTTGTTGCCTTTTCCTATTTGACTTGCACAAATCCTAGTATATTCTAGAAATTTGCCGGATACAAGATTTGAAAACCCCATATTGTTTCAAAATGGAAATACAATTTAAAAATAACACATGTTTATTGAAAATTTAAATAATGCAAAAGAAGAGAAATTAGAAAGTAAAAGTTGTTTCTAATAATCTCCACTATGGCCTCAGGCTTCAATTCCACCCAACGATAAAAATAACCACCGCTAACAGAGAGGCATAGATCCTTCCAGAATGTATAATGCATATAAAAGTATATAAAAATAGATTTACATGAATTAATTCACTAAATGTTATTAAGCATCTGTCGTGAGTCAAGTATAAAAGATACCAAAATATACAAATCATTAAAAATACACCAGATATACAAAAAACACTTCCTAACTAGCTTTTATCAATACCCAGTTTATTAAAGATATCCTTTTATGTTAAAATATATGAATCCCCCTGACTCAGCGTTATAGGCCATTGAAAAGTAATGCACCAACAGACCTTCCACTTTTGTATGTACGTCCTTGTACATACTTCTTTGGCAGTCGTCCGATTCTCTCCTTAGGATAAATTGTTACAGCTTAAACTTTTGGATCAAGAAGAGCCCATTTTAGGGGCACCTGGGCAGCTCAGTCGGTTAAGCATCTGACTTCGGCTCAGGTCATGATCTCGTGGTTTCACAAGTGCCAGCCCCGCGTCGGACTCTGTGCTGACAGCTCAGAGCCTGGAGCCTGCTTCAGATTCTGTGTCTCCCTCCCTCTCCGCCCCTCCCCCGCTCTCACTCTGTCTCTCTTTCTCTCAAAAATAAACATATTTTTAAAAATTCATAAAAAAGAAGAGCCCATTTTGAATTTGATAGAGATCGCCAGACTGGCCTCCAGAAATCTTGTGCCAATTTACACTGTCACCAACGACGGGTATGTGTGTCTAGCTCCTCCCATTATCAAGCTATTCTTTAAAAGAAAATCCTTGAAAACTATTTCTAGAACCAAAATATAGTCCATATAATTTTCCCTTCTCTACGGATTTTAGGGAAAAAAAATAGGCAAGAGCAAGTTTGAACAATTCTAGCCTACTAAGATATTTTAGTCCTTTTATTAATTCGCTGAATCCTTTCTATGGAGCTATTAATCACAAAGCAAAATATGTTTGAAGGAAGAGGTCTGATTGAAAATCCACCCAAAGGCATTTAGCCATCGAATATCAAAAGGATTTCTTCCTAAAGTCTCTGCCTGACGGTGT
The DNA here is from genome assembly GCA_028646485.1 of Cryptoprocta ferox. Lineage (NCBI taxonomy): Eukaryota > Metazoa > Chordata > Mammalia > Carnivora > Eupleridae > Cryptoprocta > Cryptoprocta ferox. Next base: position 75,209,046 of record CM053579.1, read on the forward strand.
GTTCCCATGGCATAGGACCCCTGTCATTCATAACAAGGTTTCTTGGCCCTCCCTACACCTCTTGTTCTTTTAGCCACACATATTTCTGTGACATATGGAAATACAACAGTCGCCTTGATGGGATCTCCCCCTCAGATGCAGACTTTGAGTTTCACTTGTTTACTGAAATCAGGCTAGACAGAATAAAGATTCACAGGTGAAGGTGGAAAGTAAACACCTGACTTTTCACACCCCAATTCAGGAGTCGCTTAACATCTCCAAACCAAAGCACTGGCCCATATCCATCCCTCCTCTTGAGTTAAATTCTAGAGAAACACTGCTTAACCAGAGGTCAGTTAAAAAAGTTTGGAAAAGCAATTAACAACGTAAGAGGGTGAGAGCGCTAATTTCCCAATGTGGCAACAAACTCTAACCCATGAAACTTTTCATGGTCCAGATCTTTGTTTTAGAGCCCTCTTTCTGGAGGCTTAGAAGGAATTAGCCACATGGGACATTCCTGTTTGCCTCTCCATGTGGTCCTCCCAATATCCTCCACGGCTGCTTGACTAAAGATACAACAAAGATGGCAGGTAAAGATGGATGGCAATATAGCTATGATGTCATAAAGTACAGGAGGAAAATGCCTGGGTAGGGCTGACATCCAAAGAGGTCCTTGTAGGGATACCTGGGTGGCTCAGTCAGTTAAGTGTCCGACTTCAGCTCAGGTCATGGTCATGTGGTCTGTGGGTTCGAGCCCCGTGTTGGGCTCTGTGCTGACACCTCAGAGCCTGGAGCCTGCTTCAGAGTCTGTGTTTCCCTTGCTCTCTGCCCCTCCCCCACTCACACTCTGTCTCTCTCTCAAAAATAAATAAACATAAAACAAATTTAAAAAACACAAAGAGGTCCTTGTTTATTTTGGCAGAAGCATGTACGCTTAATTGATAGGTGTTTGAGAAGAAGTAACAATTAGGATCCATTGCAAGAAACAGAAACCCCTGTGTTATGCAAAAGCAAGAATTTAATATAGGGAATTCCAGGCTTATAATATAACTGGAATGCCTGAAGGAGTACTTTATAAGCTGCACCCCCACGAATGATTTGTGGAATCATTGTGACAGTACTGGCCTATCAGTGTCGTGTAGCCTCTTAGTTTACCACAGGAACACTGAGTTCAAAAACAGTGCATTATAGAGGCACCTGGGTGGCTCAGTCGGTTCAGCATCTGAGTCTTGATTTCAGCTCAGGTCATGATCTCACGGTTCGTGAGATCGAGCCCTGCGTCAGGCTCTGCACTAACAGCACAGAGCCTGCTTGGGATTCTCTCTTTCTCTGTTTCTGCCCCTCCTCCGTGTTCTCTCTCTCTCTCTCTCTTTCAAAATAAATAAACTTAAAAAAAATAGAGCATCATAACTGTGATCCAAGGATCAGGAAACCAGAATAAAGAAGGGACCACTGCCAGGGCACCTGTGTGGCTCAGTCAGTTAAGCGTCTGACTTCGGCTCAGGTCACGATCCTACGGTTCTTGGGTTCAAGCCCCGCGTTGAGCTCTGTGCTGACAGCTCAGAGCCTGGAGCCTGCTTCGGATTCTGTGTCCCCTCTCTCTCTGCTTCTCCGCAAGTCTCTCTCCCTCCCTCCCTCTCTCTCTCTCTCTCAAAAATAAACATTAAAAATTTTTTTTTAAAAAGAAGGGACCACTGCCTGTGCACCCATTGCCACTAGAGCCTCCCAAAACCCCACAGCCTGGAGAATTGACATGGAGCCTCACATTTTACATTTCCCCAAAGAAGACACACAAATGGCCAACAAGTGTATGAAAAGATGCACAACACTACTAACCATCAAGGAAATGCACGTCAAAACCACAATGAGATAATACCTCACTCCCATTAGGATGCCCACTAGGAAAAAAAACAAAAAATAGCAAGTGTTGGGGAGGAAATCAGAATCTTGTGCACTGGTGGTGGGAATTTAAAACGTTTAAGCTGCTATGGAAAACACTATGGAAGTTTCTCAAAAAATTTAAAATAGACTTACCATATGATCCAGCAATCCCATTTCTGGTTATATACCCAAAATAATGGAAAACGGATCCTGAGGAGATTTTTGCACATACGTGCTTGCTGCAGCATTATTCACTATAGCCAAGATACGGAAACAACCATATCGATAGATGGATAAAGAAACTGATCCAACACACACATACACACACACACACACGCACACACACCCACACCCACACGCCCATGCACACGCACACACAATTGGAATGTTTTACAGCCTTAAAAAAAAAAAGGAAAGGGGAGCCTGGGTGGCTCAGTCATGTTAAACATCCGACTCTCGGTTTTGGCTTGGGTCATGATTTCACGGTTCGTGAGCTCAAGCCCTGCATTGGGTTCTGCGTTGGCAGTGCAGAGCCTGCTTGGGATCCTCTCTCTCCTTCTCTCTTTCTCTGCCCCTCCCCTGCTCATGTGCGCGTTCGCTCGCTCGCTCTCTCTCAAAATAAATAAACTTTAAAAAAAAGAAGGAAATCCTGGGGTACCTGGCTGGCTTAGTTGGTAGAGCATGTGACTCTTAATCTCAGGGTTGTAAGTTCAAGCCCCACATTGGTTGTAGAGATTACTTAAAAATAAAATCATTAGGGGCACCTGGGTGGCTTAGTTGGTTAAGCGTCCGGCTTCAGCTCAGGTCATGATCTCATGGTTAGTGGGTTCGAGCCCCGCGTTGGGCTCTGTGCTGACAGCTAGCTCAGAGCCTGGAGCCTGTGTTAAGTTTTTGTGTCTCCTTCTCTCTCTGACCCTCCCCTGCTCGCACTCTCTCTCTCTGTCTCTCAAAAATAAATAAAAAACATAAAAAAAATTAAAAAAAACTTAAAAAAAATCATTAGGGGCACCTGGGTGGTTCAGTTGGTTAAGCGTCTGACTTTGGCTCAGGTCATGATCTCATGGTTTGTGGGTTTAAGCCCCATGTCAGGCTCTGTGCTTGACAGCTCAGAGCCTGGAGCCTGCTTCGGATTGTGTGTCTCCCTCTCTTCTGTCCCTTCCCTGCTCACACTCTGTCTCTCTGTATCAAAAATGAATAAATGTTTAAAAAATTTAAAAAAATAATAAAATCTTTAAAAAGAAGGAAATCCTGTCCTATGCTACAGCACAGGGGAACCTCGCGGACATTGTACTAAGTGAGATAAGCCAGTCACAAAAGAAAAACACTGTATGATTCCACTTACATGAGGTATCTAAAGTAGTCAAACTCTTAGAAACAGAAAGAGGATGGTGGTTTCCAGGAACTAGGAGGAGGGGGAAAATGAGGCATTGCTGGTCAATGGAAAGAGAGTTTCGGTTTTATGAGATGAATGAGTTTTAAAGATCTATCGCACATCAATGTGCATTTGTTAACGCCTCTCCACTGTACACTTAAAAGTGGTTGAGATGATACATTTTATGTTATGTGTTTTTTACCACAATAAATAACAAGAAAAGATTATCGTGGGTGGATCTGACCTAATTTTATAAGCCCTGTAAGAGTAGAAAGTTTTCTCTGGCTGGAAGCAGAAGTCAGAGATTCAAAGCACAAGAACGATGATGAGGTGTTGCTGGCTTGAAGATGGAAAAGCTCACACAACAAAGACTATTGGTGGCCTCTAGCAGCTAAGAATGGTCCCCACCTGATAGCCCTCAGGGAAATGGTACCTCCGTTCTACCTCAACTTCAAGAAACTGAATCCTACCAACAGCAAGAATGATCTTGGAAGCCAATTTTTCCCCAGAGTTTTGAGATGAGAAGTCAGACTAACTAACAACTTGAGGTCAGCCTTGGGATACTTAGACCGAGGAACGCAGCCACACTGTGCTGGGCTTCTGACCTACAGAACTATTAACCTAATAAATGAGTATTTTTCAAGTCCCGAATTTTGTGTCAGTTTGTTCCATAGCACTAGAGAACTAAGACAGTTGATTTGTCATGTGGCAAAAGTGAATTGAAACAAGGTAGAGGAACTTCTCTGTACAATTGTCATAGAATGATTCCTAATAGAACTGGATGTATGTATGTTACAAAGATCGACCCAGAATGTGACAGATTCTGAGCCCCAGGGGTCGGTTTACTCAAAAGAGATGCATGACTGTACTCTTGTTCTCCTTTAATGACTTTACTTCCCGAAATCCCTGTTGTTTCGTGTGATACTATTACATGAAAAAATTTTCATGCAAAAGTATTTTCATGAATAAACTTCCTTAAGGGACACCTGGGTGGCTCAGTTGGTTAAGCGTCTGACTCTTGATTTCGGCTCAGGTCATGATCTCACGGTTTGTGAGATCGAGCCCCACATTGGGCTCTGTGCCAACAGTACAGACCCTGCTTGGGATTCTCTCTCTCTCTCTCTCTCTCTCTCAAAATAAATACATAAAAACATTTAAAAAAACTTAATATGAAAATACAGAAAATATATCAAGATAGGAGAGATTGTAATGATTTACAGTATGACAGCAAAGAATATTAACTATTTTGTAATTATTATAGCCACACAAAAATTGCAAAAATAATAGGGAGATCTCCTACATGCATGACCTAATTTCCTGAAGTGGTTTGTATGTCTTCTTACTGTTGAGTTTAAAGAGTTCTTCATATATTCTGGATACGAGTCCTTTCTCAGATATGTGATTTCTAAATATCTTCTCTGAATCTGTGCCTTGTCTTTTTATCCTCTTCGTCTCACAGAACAAAAGTTTTAAGTTTTCATGAAGTCCACTGAAGTGATTTGTTTTCTTTATGGATGGTTTATTTTGGGGTCACATCTAAGTATTCCTTAGGTAACAAAGGTGTTTTCTTTTGTTCTCTTCTATAAATTTTATAGTTTTACATTGACATTGAGATATACAATCCATTTTGAGTTATTTTTGTGTAAGATGTGAGGTTCCTTTTTTGCCTATTTTTTAAATTTTTTAAAATGTTTACTTGTTTTTTGAGAGAGAGAGAGAGAGAGAGAGAGAGAGAGAGAGAGAGCATGCGTGCGCGCGAGGGAGGGGCAGATACCCAGGGAGACACAGAAACCGAAGCAGACTCTAGGCTCTGAGCTGTCAGCACAGAGCCCAACATAGAGCTTGAACCCACTACCCATGAGATCATGACCTGAGCTGAAGTCAGACGCTTAACTGACTGAGCCACCCAGGTGCCCCTCATTTTTTTGCCTATTGATGGCCAACTGTTCCAGCACCATTTGTTGAAAAGACGATTCTTTTTCCATTGAATTGCTTTAGTGCCTTCCCACAAAAATCAGTTGGACATATTTATGTGAGCTTATTTTGGGGTTCTCTATTCTTTTCCACTGATCAAACCATATCTCTCTTTCTCCCTCTTTTTCCCTCCACTAATACCATACTGTCTTAATTACTGTAAGTATATAGTAAATCTTAACATTCCATAGTGTAATTCCAGATTTTGTTTTTCTTTCTCAACATTGTTTTAGCTATTTTAGTTCATGGTCTTTCCATATAAATCTTAAACTAAGCTTGTCTATATCTACAAAAGATATTGTTGGGATATTTATAGAAATGTTGTTGAATCTATATACAGATCAATTTCAGAAGAATTAATATCTTTACTATGTCAAGTTTTCCAATTCATAAACATAATATTCTCTCTCCATTTATTCATATCATTGTTAACTTCTTTTATGAAAGTTCTAAAGTTTTTAGCATAGTATCTATATGTGTTTTGTTAGATTTATACCCAGATGTTCCTTTTGTGAAACAATTCTAAATGGCACTGTGGTTTTCATTTTGTTTTTTGATAGTCTGTTGTTTGTACATAAAAATGTGATTAACTTTTGTATGTTAACCTTGCTAAAATCACTTATTAGTCTGGAGTTTTCCTGTAGATTTATTGGGGCTATGTCATCTACAAATAGGAGGAGTTTATTTCTTATCTTCTAATTGCTGTGTCTTTTACTTCCTTTTCTTACTTTATTGCACAAGCTAAGGCTTAGAGTTAAATGAGTGGTGAGTGTAGACATACTTGCCTTGTCCCTGATCTTAGGGACATACACATTACATAAGATGTTAGTCATACATTTACAAAAATTTTTTTGATGTTTATTTATTTTTGAAGGAGAGAGAGACAGAGCATGAGTGGGGGAAGGGCAGAGACACACACACAGAATCCCAAGCGCCCCCCAGGGTCTAAGCTGTCAGCACAGAGCCCGATGCGGCGCTCGAACTCATGAGCCGTGAGATCATGATCTGAACTGAAGTTGGATGCTTCACCGACTGAGCCACCCAGGAAGCCCAGCCATACATTTTTTTTTTAAATGCCCTTCATCAGATCAAGGATGTTCAGTTCCTTTCAATTCCTAGTTTTCTTACGTGTTTCTCAGAAATGGAAGCTGGAGTTCATCAACTGCTTTTTCTGTATCAATTAATATAATTGTGTGGTATTTCCTGTTTAGCCTGTTAATCTATGGTGGATTGCATTGATTGATTTTCAAATGCTGAACAACACTTGCATTCCTGGAATAAGTCCCCTTACTTTTGGTATAGGATTGTTTTCATATGTTGTTGTATTTGGTTTGCTAATTATTTGCTGAGAATTTTTGTGTCTGTGTAAATGAGGGATATTGGTTTGCAATTCTTTTATTGTACTATAAATTTATGTGTGCAATGTTGTTTGTAGCATTACCTTATTATTATTTAATGCTGTTGGTGTCCACAGTGATATTTCCTTTTATTTCCACTTGTGACTTCTCTTTTTTGTCAGTCTTTATAGAGGTTTATCAATTTTATCGATAGTTTAAAGGATCTGCTTTATTTTTTTAAATTTTCTCTATTGTTTTCCTGTTTTTAATTTCACTTATTTCTGCTCTTATTGTTTGCTTCCATTTGCTTGGTTTGGGTTTATTGTTCTTTTTCTACTTTGTTGAGACAAAAGTTTAGATTATTGATTTGAGACTTTTGTGCTTAGCAAATATACACATTTAATGCTATAAATTTCCCTCTATGCACTGCTTTAGCTGCATTCCATAGGTTTTGATATGTTGCATTTTCATTCTCATTCAGTTCTATGTAGATTTTGATTTTCCTTGAAACCACTTCTTTGGCCCATGAATTGTTTAGAGTTGTGTGGGTTTTTTTTTTAATGTTTATCTTTGAGAGAGAGAGAGAGAGAGAGAGAGAGAGCAGGGGAGGGGCAAAGAAGGGGAGATACAGAATCCAGAATCCGAAGAGGGCCACAGGCTCTGAGCTGTCAGCACAGAGCCTGAAGCGGGGCTCGAACTCACAAGGTGTGAGATCATGACTTGAGGCGAAGTTGGACGCTTAACTGACTGGGCCACCCAGGAGCCCCTAGTATTGTGTTAATTCCCAACCATTGTGGAGATTGACCAGTTGTCTACCTGTTGATTTTTAGTTTGATTCAGTTGTAATCAGAGAGGATACTCTGTATGATTTTCATTCTTTTTTTTTAATTGAAGTATAGTTGACATACAACATTATATTAGTTTCAGGAGTACATTGTGATTTGAGAACTCCATACATTACCCAGTGCTCACCATGATAGGTGTAGCCGCCATCTGTCAACATTCAATAATATTACATATTATTGATTATACTCCCGATGCTACACTTTTCATTCCCATGACTTACTTATTTTATAACTGGAAGTTTATACCCCTTAATTCTTGCCACCTATTTTGCCATTCCCCTATCCCCCTACTCTCTAGAAATCACCAGTTTGTTCTCTGTAGGTATGAGTCTATTTCTGCTTGTTTTTGTGTTTTAGATTCCACGTAGAAATGAAATCACATGGTATTTGTCTTTTCCTGACTTTTTTCACTTAGCATCCATGTTGTGAATGGCAAGATTTCATTCTTTGCTGTGGCTGAGTAATATTCCATTCTTTAGCCATTTTAAAAGAATGATTTTAATTCTTTTTTATTTATTATTTTTCGTTTCCATTTTTTTTTGTTTGTTTTTACTCAGGCTATGGTCTATCTTTGTGACTGTTCCGTGTATACTTGTAAAACATTTGAATTCCACTTGTTGGATGTAGCGTTCTATAAATATCACTTAGATCCTGTGGCTAATAGTATTTTTCAGCTCTTCTAAATCTTTGCTGATTTTCTGCATGGCGGTTCTATCAATTATTGAGACAGAGTTATTGAGATCCCGCAGTTTAATTGTGGATTTTCTAGTTCTCCTTTCAATTGTGTTAACTTTTGTTTCATGAATTTTGTAGCATTGTGATTTGGCAATACACATTTAGACTTGCTATGTGTTGGTGGATTGGTCTTTTTTCATCATGCAGTATCTATCTTTGTCCCTGGTAATTTTCTTTGTTCTTAAGTCTACTTTATCTGATATCAGTATAATATGGATACCAATATATTAGTATAACCAGCTTTCCTTTGGTTAGTGTTTCCATGGCATATTTTTTCCATTCATTTTTAACCTATCTATATCAGCATATTTGCAACAAGTTTCCTTTAGAGAGCATATAGCTGGGTCACTTTTTCCCTATTCTGTCAATTACGATCATTTACTTGGTGTATTATACTATTCACGTTTAATACAATTATTGAGATGTTAGGAATTATGTCTGACATTTTATTATTTTTTCTGTTTTTGTAAAATTCTTATTTAAATTCTAGTTCGTTAACATACAGCGCAATATTAGTTACAGGAGTAGAATCCAATGATTCATCACTTACATACAATACCCAGTGCTCATCCCAACAAGTGCCTCTTTATCTGTTTTATTTGGCTTTTGCTTATTTCCCTTTTCCTGCCTTCTTTTAGGTTATTTAAATGTTTTTAGTATTACATTTTGCTTTATCTATAGGTTTGAGTATATCTCTTTGTAGAGTTTTCTTAAGTGGTTGCTCAAGGAATTACAATATAAATATGTAATTTACCACAGTCTATTAGTATGGCCATTTTACCACCTCCAGTTAAGTGTCGGAAATGTATCCATTTTTCTTTGTAGCAATGAGGCAGGTCCTTAGTAACTCATTGCTACTAAGCCAGGGGGGTAGTCAGGGCTCTGCTCACATACAAGCTCTGATCACTACCTATCAGGAGACAGAGGGTTGTGCCATATTACTGCCAGAATGGGATGGTTGAGAATGGTGTGCTCACACAGTCCTGGTGTTGGCTGTCATGCACAGTGGCACTGGGGATGACACCTGCTTTTTGTGGTGTTCAGGTGGTATAAAGCTCAGGTGTCAAAAAGGTTTTATTTTGGAAGGGCTTCCACTCTCCCTGTTTTTCATGTAGAGAGGAAAGGCTTCCCTTGTTTTATTGATTTGATTTGACTTCTCTGTGCTTGGTGTTTCTGACTCGTGAGCTTCTACGGTATCCAGGCCAGGAGATAGAGGTCATTCCTCAAATACTAAGATTCCTGGACAAAGCACTTAAAAATTTTTTTTTAATACTTATTTATTTTGGAGAGTGGGGGGAGGGGCAGAAAGAGGGAGACACAGAATCCGAAGCAGGCTCCAGGCTCCAAGCTGTCAGCACAGAGCCTGACGCAGGGCTCAAACTCATGGACCATGAGATCATGACCCGAGCCGAAGTCAGATGCTTAACTGACTGAGCCACCCAGGCTCCCCAACAAAGCACTTTTTTAAAAATTTCAGTGTCTTCTGCTGTTTGCTTCATGTAGTTTTTCCAGGATTTTAAGGAATAAAGTGAAATGTGTTTACTCCATTCTGTCTGAAAGCACAATGCCACTAAATGCCACTTACTTTCATAAGGAAGATTATGTGTTCCATCTCAACCTAACATACAGAAGGAATAACCAGAGATAATATGTATCAATTAAACAACAAAATAAGTCTCTACAAATAATAAACTTGAAAGTAAATAAGCACAGTAGGTACATACATATCATGTCCTGAAACTTTCGTGTTCTTGGCGAAGGAAGAAGAGAAGATTTGATAGCAGTGGCCAGTGACGGAGGAAAGGCGAAAGGGAGTCATTCTTTGGAAGATGAATTCCTTTTTTCTCTACCATTTTGTTCACTTTTTCAGCCTACTTGGGCTCATGGTTATCCCGCATTTAAAGTGCCTTAAAAATAATGTTACAGCACAGAAAAAAACACCCGAGGACAAAAATAAAGAGTAAGCAGAAGAGTGCTTTGGAAACATAGAAGTAGCACACACGAACAACAGAGAAAAGTCGATAGGTCTACATATGCAAGACCAAACATTCTGGGCTCATCCGAACGTGGTATGCAATACAAACCTGTGCCATATGATATACTCTGACTAAAAAGTGATGTTTCAAATAATTTGCTGAATTCCCTGGAATTATTAGGTCAAAATATCACTTCTTAGAGTGTATTTATTTAGTGGGTTTTGAGGTGAGAAAATTATATCAAAACAAAATAAAATAGAGGAATAATGACAAAAGAAAAGGCTGTGGGGGCTCCTGGGTGGCTCAGTCGGTTAGGCTGCAGACTCTTGATTTCGGCTCAGGTCATGATCTCACAGGGTTTGGGGGATCGAGCCCCACATAGGGCTCTGCACTGACAGTGTACGGAGTCTGCTTCTGATTCTCTCTTCCTCTCTCTATGCCCCTTCCCCGCTTGTGCTTACTCTTTCTCAAATAAACTTAAAAAAATAAAAAATTTCTGGTCAGAGTGGCTAACATTAAGAATTCAGGAAACAACAGATGCTGGCGGGGATGTGGAGAAAAGGGAACTCTCTTGCACTGCTGGTGGGAATGCAAACTGGTGCAGCCGCTTTAGAAAACAGTGTGGACATTCTTCAAAACATTAAAAATAGAATTACCCTACAACCCAGCAATAGCACTACTAGGTATTTATGCAAAGGATACAGGAGTGCTGATGCATAGGGGCACACGTACCCCAATGTTTATAGCAGCACTATCAACAATACCCAAATTATGGAAAGAGCCCAAATGTCCATCAACTGACAAATGGATAAAGAAGATGTGGTTCATCTATACAATGGAATACTACTTGGCAATGAAAAAGAATGAAATCTTGCCATTTGCAGCAACGTGGATGGAACTGGAGGGTATTATGCTGAGTGAAATAAGTCAGTCAGAGAAAGACAGATACCATATGTTTTCACTCATATGTGGAATTTGAGAAACCTAACAGAAGACCATGGGGGAAGGGAAAGAAAAAAAATAGTTACAGAGAGGGAGGCAAACCGTAAGAGACTTTTAAGCACAGAGAACAAACTGAGGGTGAAAGGGGGTGGGGGACGGAGGGTGGGGAAAATGGGTGATGGGCACTGAGGAAGGCACTTGTTGGGATGAGCACTGGGTGTTGTACGCAAGTGATGAATCACGGGAATCTACTCCCAAAGCCAAGAGCACACTGTGTACACTGTATGTTAGCTGACTTGACAATAAATTATGTGTATATATAAAATAATAAAAATAAAATAAAGCTGGAATAAGGAAAAATAAACATAAATAAAAATAAATAATAAATAAATAAATTCTAAAAGCTGTTATGACAAAAAGTCATTAACTAGACAGTCACCATGAGAAGCAGATTTACAGATTTTAAGCCCAAACCATGCTGAAATGACTGGAGGTCTGTTAACGAAGCAAAGAAACTTGATACGACCTCATTGGCATTCCCCAAGGTTGTCTTGGGAAGAAAAGAAGGCAGACTCCAGTTTGATCACATTCTTGGAGGAGAGCAGTCATTCCTAGTATACCTAGGGGCTCTCACTTAAATTCATCCCATTCCAACACTAAGGGTGATACTGTTTCTAGAAGGGTCATAAGTAAAAACCATTTTATTAAGGTTTCTCAGAAGTTCAGGGTTATATGCATCTAAGTCCCAGGTTATAAGAAGGGAGCACTTAGTTCTCCTCTCCTCTCCCAACAGCTTTTGGGGACTGACGTGAGTCCAGTGCCTCCACAAGTGGGCCCGCCCATGGCGTGGAGCAGTGGTGGTACCCGGTGGAAGATTCTGACGCCTAATGAAAAAGGGAGAGCAGCATCTCTTGGCATATGTGACGTATGGCATCAATGACCATGATACGACGTCAGTCCTTATATCTGTGCCCTTTGCCACCAAGAGGCAGAGTGTACTTCTTGATTCTGGGTTCAGCCATTGACTGCTGTGTCCAATAGAATAAGGCAGAAGACTGATGTGACAGTTCCAAGTCTCCTTTCTCATTCTTTTGCCATTGCTATGAGGAAAGCCTGTCTGGGATATTATGGTCTAACGTGGAATGCAGTTGTTATCACAGCTGGATCCAGCCTCGGTTGGCAAATCTCTAGCTGAGAAGTGTTCGAATCCCAGCCTAGATCAGCCAATGCACATCATACCCCCGGGTGCATGAACCATAAATATAGTTGAATGCCAACGAGGTGTTTGAGTTAATAGGCTATGCAGCAACCCCGCAGAAATAGTGGCTGATGCAGTAAGAAAGACTCCTTCCTGAGCACATAAAGAACATCTCTGGAAGGGCCACGTGAAGAGAGGCTGTCTATCAGTGATGGGACAAAAGCCAGTGGAATTTCATCCACGACCATGAAGGTGATTCCCATTAGTATGTCCACTGTGCTATGAGCACTGGGGATATTCTGTCTATAGGGTTGATAAAGAGTTTCAAAATCCTATGGCAGGTTACGTATGCATCTACATGTAAATTTGTCGAACTTGAGATTTATTATTTTATTATGAATAGGTTATATCTCATTTTAAAAAGTAAATTAAAAAGGAAAGGAGGGGCGCCTGGGGGGGGCTCAGTCATTTACGCGTCTGACTCTTGGTTTTGGCTCAGGGCATGATCTCATCGTTTATGAGTTCGAGCCTCGCATGGGCCTCTGTGCTGAGAGTGCCGAGCCTACTTGGCATTCTCTCTCTCTCTGTCTCTCTCTCTCTCTGTCTCTGAAAATAAAGAAATAAACTTTTAAAAAAGGAAAGGAAAAGAGCCTCTGCCAGTATAACCCAGGATATCCCTTTAAACCAAAACCCGGCAAGCGTGAAGTGGTCCTGGGCACATCTCGAATATCCCAAGCCCTGCTGCAATGAGCCTCTCACTAGCCCTTGGCCCCCATTCCAGGAGCAGGAGGGTCATGCACGTTTCTATGGCATGCTTGTTTCGAGAGCGTGTGGCCTTCAGCAAAGGAAGAGAGGGGGGCTAACTCCGAAATCCATCATCATCAGGGATGGCCGCATGTCTGGACAGCCAGTCAGCGTGCAGGCCGAGACAGCCGGGCCTGCAAAATGAGGAATCCGTGATGCAAATAAATAATCATCAGGCTCCTTCAGCACAGGCGCTGCTCAGCCTTCCACCTGGGCCGCCGTGGCTCGCTCCCGACCAGGAAGCATCAGCGACATGCTTGTGACTCCCTTATTACAGTAATCGCTCCCCAGCAGACCACAGAAGGAATCCAGACATTTTCCCCCTCCGACCTCCATCCTCTTCCATTTCACATGCATTCTCTTTCCTAAGCCCATTCGCTTCTTTCTTCTCTCCTTTCTCCTCCAAGGGGCACCGGCGATGCCTACAACGGGCTTATCAGTTTCAACACACTAGTTTTCAAAATTTCAGTCCCGAAGCACAATATGCCTGTGGTTAAATCTACCGGGGGTTAGACAACTACCCATAGCTGAGTGTGAAAAAGGGGTGTTTGTCTGTTTCCAGCACAGCACTGCACGCTGGAACTGGCAGCCTGTAATTAACTGCCGGGTTTCCTTCTATCAAAGTGCAGCAGGAGGACAAAACATCTCTGGAGGTAGCAATAGCAGGAGAGACAGAACACTGGGCTCTGTCTCTGACGATCAGAATGTGAACCTTGGTCTTGATTTACAAGGTGGAAAACATTAGCCCCTGGCTACCTGAAGCAGAGGCCGTGGGCCAGCAGCATTGGCATCCCATGCAGAATGTCAGGACTCACTCACCGCCTATCGGATTCGAGTCTGCATTGTAACACGCTCCCCAGGTGAAGTTTGAGAAACACTGACTTCAGCAAATCACTGCGTCTTCTTTTCTACATGCGAGTTGATACACGGCGACAGCAAGTTCTATCCCAAGGGATGCTAACACCGTGTTCATGATTCGTAGATTGTTCTTTTTTAAATCTTATTTTTATTTATTTATTTACTTATTTACTTATTTATTTTGAGAGAGAGGGCACAAGTAAGTGAGGGAGAGGGAGAGAGAGAGGAAGAAGGAGAGAGAGAGAGAGAGAGAGAGAGAAAGAGAGAGAAATGGGGCTCCCCTGGGGCTCATGTTCACCTGAAGCAGCACTCAAGCTCACCCAATTCGGGGCTAGAGCTCACCCTATGTGGGACTCAAACTCCCAAACTGTGAGATCATGACCTGAGCTGAAATCAGATGCTTAACGACTGAGCCACCCAGGCGCCCTGACTTTATGTTTTAGATTAACATAAAGCAAAACTGATTTTTAGGGGGAAGGCATATATTTCTATGAATTTTAGCACCTATTTTTATGTAACCGACACCCATATCACAAAACAGAATATTTCCATTACCGGAAAAAAGCTCTCACCAAATCCCCTGTAGCTGCTCCCTGCCCCTATCTCTCACCCCTGGCAACCGCTGGTCTGTTCTCTGCCACTACAGTCTTGTCTTTTGGAGAATGTCGTAGAAACGAAATCATGCAGTATGTTACCTTTTGAGACCGGATTCTTTCACTTGCCCTTTGAGTCATACAAATTGTGTTTATCAATAGAACACTCCTTTTTATTCCTGAGTAATGCTCCACTGTGTGGAAGTAACAGTTTGTTCATCCATTCACTTGTGTTTCTTTTCAGCTTTATCGAGGTATAATTGACAAATAAAGTAGTAATATAGGGGCACCTGGGTGGCTCAGTCGGTGAAGCATCCGACTCTTGATTTTGGCTCAGGTCGTGGGTTCAAGCCCCACGTCAGGCTCTGTGCTGACAGTGCAGAGCCTACTTGGGATTCTCTCTCTCCCTCTCTCTCTGCCCCTCCCCAACTCGTGCTCTCTCTCTCAAAGTAAATAAATAAACTTTAAAAATGGTAATATAGTTAAAGCATATGGTGGTTTGTTGTATGTACATATTATGAAAGGATTCCTACCATCGAGATAATTAACACATTCATGGCCTCATGTATTTAGTTTTTGTGTGAGAGCACTTAGCTCTGTTCTCTTCGAACACTTCCATCATACAAGACAGTATTACCAATTGTAGTCACCAAGTTATACATTAGATCCTTGGAACTTATTCATCTTATAACTGAAAGTTTATACCCTTTAACCAACCTTCCTGTATTTCCCCCACCCTCCAGCCCCTGGCATTCACTATTCTACTCTCTGTTTCCATGTGTTTCACTTTTTTTTTTAGATTCCATGTATAAGTGATACCATGCAGTATTTGTCTTTCTCTGACTTATTTCACCTAACATAATGGCCTCAAGTTCATCTAAGAAGGAAATGACTGGGTTTCCTTCTTTTTCAAGGCTGAATAATATTCCAGCATGTGTGTGTGTGTGTGTGTGTGTGTGTGTGTGTGTGTGTATAACATTTGCTTTATTCATTCATCCATCCATGGATATGTAGGTTGTTTCTATATTTTGGCTACTGCTATTGTGTTATAATGCACATATTGGTCGGCTTGATGGCATCCCATAATCCCTTTAGGTTATCTTCACTTTTTCATTCTTTTTTCTTCTTGTCCCTCTGATTGGATGAGTTCTTCTACTGCCCTAACTTTGAGTTCACTGATTCTTTCCTCTGTCAGATCTAGTCTTATGCTGAACCCCTCTCCTGAATTTTTCATTTGTTATTGTACTCTGCAGTTCTGTGATTCCTGTTTGGTAGTTTCGTGTATTTTCTGCCTCTTTGTTGAAATTCGTGCTTTGTTCATGCAATGTTCTCATGACCTCAGTGACCATCTTCATGATTGTTGTTGTGAACTCTTTATTGGGTAAATCATTTGTCTCCATTTCATTAAGATCAATATCTGTAGAGTCATTCTGTTCTTTGTTTAGAACATATTCTTCTTCATTTTCCTTGATTCTCTTTGTTGGTTTCTGCACATTAGATAAAATAGCCACCTCTCCCAGTCTTGACAGACTGGTCTCGTGTTGGACATGAACCTTATCAGTCTGCCTGGCCTGAGCTCCTGGTTGCTCCTCAAACCTTTGTGACTGTCCAAGCTGCCGTCTTTGTTCTTAGTGGCTTCCAGTAGTTGAGGATGCGCCAAGACTCATTAGTGTCCCAAACAGGTGGCTCACAATCAGCACCCAGATGTGTGACAATTAGAAGCTTGACCCTCAGGCAGCAGCTAAGAGATGGGCATATTTGCTCCTTCCTGTGTGCCGAATCTGGGTACGTAGCCACAGAGGGTGATTCTGTACTCATTTAAAAACTGCTTCTTCGTTTGCTGTGATCCTGTAGGACTCATGAACACAAGTCCCAATGGCTAGCAAAAGTAGGTGATTTGGGGGCCCGTCCCTTAGGTGGCAGCTAGATGTGTAGACAAGCTCCTTCCAGGGAAATTCTGCCAACTTGATTTTATTATTGGGGTGAGTCAGAGGGAGAATATGGAGGAAACGCCCCCCCCCCCAAGTTCTTTAGGGATCTTGGAAGGATTGCAGTGAGCACTACTGGATTCAATTTTCTAATATTTAGTTGAGGATGTTTGTGTGTTTGTTTATGTAAGATATTGGTCTATAATTTTCTATTCTTAGCATTGCTTTTGTCTGATGTTGGTATCAGGTAATGCAGGCTTCACACAATGAATTTGGAAGTGTACCAAACCCCCACTTATATATTTTCAGAAGAGATTGCGTGGAATTGGTGTTATTTCTAAATAAGTGTTTAGTAGAATTCTCCAGTTAAACCATCTAGGCCTCCATATTTCTTTCTTGAAAAATTTTCCACTAATATTTTATTTAATTTAAAAAATTTTTTTAAACATTTATTCATTTTTGAGAGAGAGAGAGACAGAGCACACACAGGGAGGGGCATACAGAGAGGGAGACAGAGAATCTGAAGCAGGCCCCAGGCTCTGAGCTGTCAGCACAGAGCCCGACGCGGGGCTTGAATTCAGGGACCTGAGATCATGACCTGAGCCAAAGTTGGAGGCTCAACCGACTGAGCTACTCAGGCGCCCCTCCACTAATATTTTAATGTGTTACAGGACTATACAAGGTATTTACTTCATCTTAGGTGAATTTTGGTCATTCATGGTTTGCAGGGAATTGGTCCATTTCAACTAACTTGTCAAATCCATGTGGGTGGAACCGTTTGTAATATCCCCTTATTATCCTTTCAATGACCATGGGGTTTGTGGTATCCCTTCATCCATTCCCCACATTGGCAATTTGGTTTCTTTTTGTCCTTCTTTGTCAGTATTGGTAGAGATTTATCCTTATATAAACATTTTCAAAGAACATCATTTGGTTTCATGGATTTTCTCTGTTGTTTTTCTGTTCTCAGTTTCATTATTTTGTCTTACCTTCATTATTTTCTTCTGTCCATTTACATTGCCCTTATTTTGTTCGTTTCCTAGCTTCTTAAGGTTTAAGCTTAGATTAAATTAGGCCCCTTTTCTTATCGAATATAAGCATTTAATGCTAGAAATTTCCTTCGAAGCATTGTTTGTTTTGAATATTTTATTTTCACTTACATTTAGTTAAAAAAAATTTTCTAATTTCCCTTGGGACTTCCGTTTTGGATTGATAAGATTATTTCGAAGTGTGTGTTTAATTTTCAAATGTTTGAAAATTTCCTGTTACCTTTCTGTTGAGTTACAGTTTAATTCCATTATGGTTAGAAAGCATACTCTGTCTGACTGTAAATCTTTGAAATTTGTTAAAATTTGTTGTATGACCTAGGACATGGTCTCTGTTGGTGAATATTCCATGTTTACTTGAAAATTTGTATTCTGGGGGCACCTGGGTGGCTCAGTCAGTTAAGCGTCCAACTTTGGCTCAGGTCATGATCTCGCGGTTCGTGGGTTCGAGCCCTGCATCAGGCCCTGTGCTGACAGCTAGCTCAGAGCCTGGAGGCTGTCTTTGGATTCTGTGTCTCCCTCTCTCTATGACCCTCCCCTGTCACGCTGGCTCTCTCTCTCTCTCTCTCTCTCTCTCTCAAAAAAATAATTTTTTTTATTTATTTATTAAAAAAAAATAAAACATGAAAAACAATTTGTATTCTGATGGTTTTCCATAAAATTTCCTAAAAATGTCTATTAGATTCAATTCGTTGATGGTGTTGTTCACTTCCTCTATTGCTGTATTTTCTATATACTAGGTCTGTCAATTACTGAGACAGGAGTGTTGAAGTCTCCAAGTATAGTTGTGGATTTGTCTGTTTCTCCTTTTTGTCAGTTTTTGCTTCATGTACTGTGGTGTTATGTCATTAGACAGATACTCCCTTAGTGTTGTCCTGTCTTCTCAGCAACTGACTCTTTTATCAGTATGTGCTTCCCTCCTCACCCTTGGTAATTTTCTTTGCTCTGAAGTCTATCAATATTAGCGTACCCACTATGCTTTTGATTAGTCCATATTTTTCCATCCTTTTACTTTTAACCTAGGTATATCATTATATTTGAAGAGAGTTTCTTGTAAATAGCATATAGTTCAGTCATTAAAAAGAATCCATGCTGGGGCGCCTGGGTGGCTCAGTCGGTTAAGCATCCAACTTGGGTTCAGGTCATGATCTCACGGTTTGTGGGTTCAAGCCCCGCGTCGGGCTCTGTGCTGACAGCTAGCTCAGAGCCTGGAGCCTGTCTTCGGATTCTGTGTCTCCCTCTCTCTCTGACCCTCCCCTGCTCACACTGTCTCTCTCTCTCTCTCTCAAAAATAAATAAAACATTAACAAAAATTAAAAAAAAAAAGTATCCATGCCGACCAACTCTTTCAATTGATATGTTTTGACCATTTGTATTTAATATAATTATGAAAACATTTTGATTTCTACAATGTCATTTTCTGTTTGTTCCCTCTGTTTTTCATTATTTTTCTTCTCCTTGCCTGCCTTCTCTTGGTTATTTGAACGTTTTTAAATATATGTTTTAATTCCTCTACTGTTTTTTACTATATCTCTTTTTGTAGATCTTTGACTGGTTGCTCTAGGTATTAGGATATACATATATAGCTTGCCCCATTCTATTTAGATCAATATTTGACTATTTCAAGTGGAATGAAGAAATTTAACACTATATAGGTCCCTGTACCCTCTTACATTTATGTCATAGTCTTATATATTGCATCTAAAAACACTGAAAACCCTATCAAACAATACTATACATTTCCTTTCGACTGTCAAACTTATCTTTAAAAACTCAAGAGGAGAGAAATAGTCAATTTTACTTACTCAGTAAATCTTTTTAGCAACAGTAAATAAATATTTACTATTTACATTACTATTTCTGTTGCTCGTCCTGCATTCCTAATGTTCCACACTCCGTTTTGGTATCATTTCACTTGTCTGAAGAAATTCCTCTAGCAATTTTTTTAGCACAGGTGTGCTGGCTATGAATTCTCTTACTTTTCCTTCATCTGAGAATATCTTTAGTTCATCTTTACTCTTGAAGAATATTTTTCACTGTATATAGAATTCTGTTAACTGTTCTTGTTTTTCTAGCACTTGAGAAATACTGTATCGTTTTCTTTCAGCTTCTGTGGTTTCTGCAGAGAAATTCAAAGTCATTGGAATAATTGTTCTCTTATAAATAAAGCATTGTTTTTTTCTGACGGATTTTGACTTTTTTTTTCTTGGTTTTTAATTTCCAGTAGTTTGATTATGCTGTGTCTGGCTATAGATTTATTTGAGTTTATCTTACTTGGAGTTTACTCGACTTCTTGAATCGAGTTTATGAATTTATGCATTTTATCAAACAGGGTAATTTTCAACCATTATTTTTTCAAATATTTTTTTCAACATAGAGTTCTTCCTTCTCTTCTTCTGGGATTCTGAAGGCACGAATATTAGGCCTTTTGGTATTTTCCCAGAGGTTCCTGAGGCTTTGTTCATGTTTTCTCAGTCTTTTTATCTATTATTCAGATTGGTTCATTTCTATCGATCATTTCTGCCACCATCTACATTCTATTATTGAGCCTATCCAGTGAGGCAGGTTTTTATTTGAGCTATTGTATTTTTTCGTTATGAAACTCCCACTGTTTTTTTTTTAATATATATCTTCTATTTTTGATGTTGTTGAGACTTTCTATCTTTCTACTCATTTCAATAGTATTTGCCCTGACTTCCTCAAGTCTTTTTATAATAGCTATTTTAATATCTTAGTTTGGCAATTCCAGCATTTGTATTATCTTACCATTGCATTCTGGTTCTCTGTATACTGAGTAATTTTCCGATTGCATCTAGATGTTTTGAATATTACTAGATTCTGGTTCTTGTTTAAATCTTATGGAGAATGTTGCTATTTTTTTTGTTTTAGTAGACAATAAACCTAGTTGCATTCAGGCTGCAAATTTTGACTTGCCTTCTGTGGGTTGTGGTTTCTTTCTTTTTTTTATGTTTATTTATTTATTTTAAGAGAGAGAGAGAGAACACATGTGAGAGCAGGGGAGGGGCAGAGAGAGATGGAGAGAGAGAATCCCAAGCAGGCTCTGTGCTAACACCACACATGGCTCAATCTCAGAACTGCAAGATCATGACCTGAGCCGAAATCAAGAGTTGGACGCCTAACTGACTGAGCCACCCAGGTGCCCCTGGGTTGTGGTTTCAATGTCGGCTCTGTTTTCAAAGCCTTTGCCATACAATTTGGACCTGTCACATGTGTGCATGACCCATTGGCCAGTCTTTGACCTGCACATTGGTCTATTTCTTTGTTCAGTTCTCATAACCTTTAGTACACTGTTCAGGATCACATCCATGCATGCATAGGTATGGGATGATCACAGAAATTTATAAATAACTTTATGGGGTCACTTTCACAAGCTTCCCCTTCTCTGTGATCTCCCCAGATTTTTTCTATTTCCCTGGGCAGTTACATTATAGGGTAGTTCCTCCATAATAACATTTATCAAGTACCTGTCGTGTGTGAGGCTATGTTTCAAGCAATTAATGTATATTATCTCACTTAACTCTCACACCAACGCTATGAATAATGTATTATTGCCATTCCTGTTTTACAGATTGGGAAACTGAGGCCCAGAACGGTTAAGCAACTTACCTGGGGTTGCACAGCTATATATGGTGGAGTAAGTAGTGGGCCAGGATTTGAACGCAAGAAGTTCTCTTAACTATCATAGAGTTCTGCATCTATAATATGACCTCATTGCACGAGCCATTCTTTGTTGCCCTAATTCCGCTTTGCACATACTTCCATTAACATAATTATTGTATAATAATTATTTAAGATAAATAATAAATAAATGTATGCCCCTATCTCCAGAGCAATAATGCTTTCTTTTCAAATTTGAATTGTCGGCAAGCACCAAGTGTATTAGTTCCCCATGGCTGCCATAACAAATCATCAAAAATTAGGTGGCTTAAAACAATGAGAAATTTATTCTCTTACAGTTCTGCAGGCCAGAAGTATGAAATCAAGGTATCAGCGGGTCTGTACTCCCTCTCGAGGCTCTAGAGAACAATCCTTCCTCACCTCTTCCAGCATTTGGTGGCTGCCAGCATTTTCTGTGGGTATATCGCTCCAATCTCTGCCTCTGTCTTCATATGGCTTTCTCTTCTGTGTGCATCTTCTCCTCTTACGTCTATGTGTCTCTAATCCGTGTTTCTTATAAGGACACTCATCATTGGATTTAGGGGCCATCCCGATAATCCAAGAGATCTCATCTTGAGATCCCTAAAGTAATTATGTCTGCAAAGACTCTGTTTCCAAATAAATCATATTCCCAGCTTCTGGACAGGGACATAGCTTTTGGGAACCAACATTCAACTCACTATATCTAGCGAGACTACCTTATGTGCTCAGTAAATACTGTATGAGATATTTTCTCCATTGCAAATGATAGAAATTTGAGTCAGCCTAGCTTAAGGACAAAGGGAATTTATTTGTTCACGTGCCTGGCAAGTTGGAAGAGACGCTGACATCACACATGGTTGGATCCAGGACTCCACAGTATCTTTCAGTCTCTCCATCTTTCAACTTTTCTTCCTTCTTGGTGTTGCTTCATTTTCAAGAAGCTTCACCATCAAAAAGATGAGAAACCCTCATTCTGCCAGCATCCATATATCAAATCTCAGTGAACACTTTGATTATTCCTGTGTAAATCACACACCCATCCTTGAAGGCATTGCTGTGATCAGAATAACGGAGGTGTTTGATTGGCCAATCCTTCCATGACCCTCTGTGGCTGGGGCGTGTGACCATGGAGGTGGGCAGGGCACGAGGCATTGTGATTAATCTCCTACCAGAACTGCATAGAATGGAGGTGACATCAGTTCTCCAGAGGAGGGACACTGAAAAGGCCAATAATATACGGCCACTATACCATCCAAGACTGTGGTATTTGGAGGCGCAAGTGCCTTGCTGATGGACGACTTAATAGGTCTTTGCTATGTGTATCTTCTATGATCCTTTCATAATATTTAATTAGCTCAACCAGACAGACTTCATCCTACTCATCTCAGAGACTTGTAATCTTCAGGTTCTCTCTCGAAGTATTTACAATATAGATGCACCGGGGAGGTTTCTTTTCTCATTGCAAGTTTGAGTTTGTAGCGCCTCACAGACCCTCAACTGTTCCCAAGGTGCCTTGCGGCAAGTAGGAGCGGCAATGTCTAGACTCTGGCTTTGTAGGGCAAATAGCTCCAAAAGTCTAATCAGGATTCTGGTCCAAGCCTTCCCCGTTTCCCAACACCCCATTCTTTGCACTGCAAGCTTTCTAAATACTCTCACAAAGGCATGACCCTGCCATAGCCCCAAAATCAATACTACGTAGGCCATCCTGGTCCCTACCCACAGAGGTTTATTAAGGTTGGAACCAGAAAATCTCATTAAAGTATGGTCTCACCTCCTTTATGACCTCATGTTGAGGACTCTGTTGGGTCAGGGCTCAAGTGCATTATAATGCACAGGATGCTGGGTATCCAGAAGGACTTCTGCCCTTTTCTCTGACAGTCTCACCTACCCAACTCCCAGTGACCCTCCCCAGCTCTTCTTTGAAGTCCTCCTGATTTCTGTCCGTTTGAATCCTCCCAGACCAGCTCATTTGCTGAGAGGACTTTTGTCCAAGCTCCCTTCAGTTTTTGGCTCCCCGTGGTAGCATATTATCTCCTCGTTCTGCAGACATACTTCCCGTAGTCAATGTGCTTGGTCCCCTGTCACTTGTCCTATTGGTCACATCTCTGATTCTAATGGTGACTGGGGTAGACAGTTCTATGTCAGCTTAGGCTCATGAGCATCACCAAGAATAAGTGCGGTACCTTTGCTCTCTGCCCCAAGGCACTTATGAGTCCCAGGCCACAGCAGGCACAGCTCAGAAGTTCAGGGATGTCAATACACACGGGGCTAGCCCTCGGCCAATGAGGGATGGGAGCCAGGGACTTAATGTTCCTGCCTCCCATCTTTTAGGTAGACATTTTTGGGAGGCATTCTGTATGCTCCCTTCTTGGGAGGCCCTGGCAGAACTAGGCCCTGATAATTCTCCCTTGTGTTGACTTTCTCTCCATCCCTGTCTCCACTCTCTCCTCCCCCACTCTTGCTCTTTGGAATCACTTCCCCCCAAAATTACCCTTTCTCAAATACTTGTTTCTGGCTCTGCTTTGGGTAATCCAAGGAAGACTCCCTTGCCAAGCAAAGCAGCTAGGATCCCAGTGGCTGTCCAGCCCTCATTGTTTCTCCACTCGTGGGGTCCAGTGACAGCACCCAGGAACTGGCTGTAGCTGTGGGTGGTAGAATATTGAAAGAGGAAGAAGGTGAAGGGGAGTCCAGGGGTCTAAGTGAAGGGGCAATACAGGCTGGTGGAAAGGGTCCAGGGCAGGTTCTGTCACTGCTTCTACTGACGGCATCATATGACTGCGTCCCATCATGCTGGATTTCAAGCCCTAGCTCTACCATTCCTCGGTGGTGTCAATGAGGTTACTCTGAATCGGCGCACTCACCTTTCCAGGGGTCGTATTCTGACCTGGTGGAATGCACTAACCCCATCTGTGATCTAGCACCGTCTGTTAGAAAAGCCACAAAGCCACGTGGCTTGGTCTTCATGGTTGTTGATGCTACCAGTAGTGATACCGCTTGTTAGAAGATTTGCTTTCTCTAACAGCCACTTCCCTTTAAGGACCCAGAACATGGCTCGAAACTGCCTGTTTCCTCAGTCCCCGAACCAAGCTCCCCAGACGACTCTGCTCTTCCGGGGCTATTCTATCGCGCAGCAAGTGAGTAGAAGTCTGCCTTCCCTGACTGGTCAGCTGTCCCCACCCTGAGTCCGCAAGTCCTTTTTGCTGCCGGTGACTGAACTGTTAACAGTTCACTGGGCCCCTTGCTGGAGCGCCTTGCCCGCACCCTTGCTGTGTTTACACCGGCTGCCCGATCTGACAATCCCCTATCATCCACGAAATGAGCCCCAGAACCATCGGCCCAGCCCAACATTCACGGATGATTCCTGGTATCTTTCATCTCCCAGGCCCAGAGGACAAACTCTTTTCCTTTGTGTTCTATTTTGACATTATTCTGCCTCTTTGTTCCCATTTTAGGGCAGTGTGAGGGGAGCTGTGCATTAGCTTTTGTGGGCTTTAATGAAGCAGGATTTGACAGCATTTCATATCAGGTATCATCTTTTGTGTGCATGGGGAGAAGGGCTGAGAAATGTTCCTTTAACTGGTGCCAGAAGAGAAGACAGAGAAAGACAAGGAAAAAAATCTGATAACTACTTTTTTCCATTAAAGTTCCGGCCCCTTTCTAAAACATGCTATTCGTCTATATTTCAAATCAGCTGGGAATCATATCTTTCCACAACTGCATTTCCTTACTTCCTGGAAACATATATCACAGGATGTATAATAAATGTTTATGCTAGCCGTAAAGAGGAAAGTCACATTTAATAAAATTTACCATAGACCCCAAGGTGAATTTAATATAGGAGCCTGAGTGACGAATCCCAAAGCAAGTGAATTTGGGCTGAAAGCCCTTCCTGAACTGACTTCATTATGCATAGTTGACGTTCGGGAAAAAATTCAACAACAAAACTTCCTGAGGTCCCTGCATGAATGAATTGGAATGAGGCTCTCATATTAACCCTGCACTTTCCCCGGTGTCTTTCAGATGCCCCACGCTAAGGATTATTACTGAGCAGCTAGTGGCTGGCTCCTCCCTGTGTCTTTGAAGGATGGAACAAGAAGAAACAGCTGAAAATAGCCAGGCAGACCACCAAGGACAATTTCAATTACACAGGAAAGACTGCTTCTTCTCAGAATGGAGATGTGATCATGAGTCAGCCCTGGCTCAACGTGTTGGGTGAGATGCATAACCACTGAGATCAAGATGGTTGTCCACGCCAGCTGGCCTTCATGACAGGCCATTCAAAATAGAACAGGATGGGGGTGCCTGGGTGGCTCAGTCAGTTAAGCGTCCAGCTTCGGCTCAGGTCATGAGTCGTGAGACCGAGCCCTGTGTCGCACTCTGTGCTGACAGCTCAGAGCCTGGAGCCTGCTTCGGATTCTGTCTGTGTGTGTGTGCGCACGTGTGTGTGTGTGTCTGCCCCTCCCCGGCTTGGGCTCTCTCTCTCAAAAATAAATAAATATTAAAAAATTAAAAAAAAAATAGAACAGGATGATTGAGGCCCAATTCAATGCAGAGTCAGGGGCATGCATGATTTGGTGTCTCACGAAGACCCCCAGAGGCCCGTATTTACCTGCAAATTAGTGTACCTGGGATTGGACTCAAGTGCCTTTCTAGAAACTATCAAAGGAGCCACACTGAGAAAACCAGAATCAGGAAACTCTTTTCCTGCATTTGTCCAACTGGTGTTGTTTATTGACTGGCTAGGAGGATTCCATAGGTAAATTCTGATAGAACTAATTTCCACGTGGCCTGCGACTTCGAAAAAACATCTCCTGAAACAAAATGTTTCTGACCTGAGGGAAAAGCAAGAGAATCCTCAGGTCAGCCCTGTAAGGGGACAGACTGCCTTTGCCACTGTGGCCTGGCCGTGAGTAAAATCCACGGAACTAGGTAGATCCTGGTCAAAAGCTGACATGCTTTGGGGTGCCTGGGTGGCTCAGTTGGTTGAGCATTCGGCTCTTGGTTTTGGCTCAGGTCACGATCTCACAGTTTGTGAGTTCAAGCCCCGTGTCGAGCTCTGTGCTGACAGTGGGAAGCCTGCTTGGAATTCTCTCCCTGCTTCTCTCTCTCTCTCTCTCGACAAATAAATAAAGTTAAAAATTTTTTTTAAAAAGCTGACACACCCTGAGATTCATTCCATCCCACTCTCTTTTCTTGGTCCCAAAAAACACCCCCTACTCATTTCTACCATGGGGGAACCAAGAACAACTGGAAATGGCGTGGATCTGGAGGGAGCAAAACCATAGTTCATCCAGTGAGCATATTTTCTAGCTGGACCCACACACGGAAAACATCCTCCCTTACAGCCTAGAAGACAGTCGGACTTAGACGAGGCCAGCGCAAGACTTAAGGAGGAACTTAGTATCAAGGCTTGACCCTGTCTTTGCAGAACCCTGACACTGTGTGCCTCCTTTAAATGTTGCACCTGGCAGTTGTGCTTTGATGTGCCTCTAGTGAGGGAAGGATCACCACCTGGGCCTTCAGAGACCTGGGAGTGGCTGCCCTTCCTTCCAAAGTGCTGCTGGTGGATGAGCCAGCCCAGGAGGGGTGCCAAGTGACCTCGGGGAGCAGACTTGGGCTGTTCCGGGCCGGCAGCAGCCACAGCCCCAGCAACTTGTAAAAGGATGATTTTGGATCGACGCTTGTAGTTGCCCAGGAGGTATCAAAACTGAAGCCCGAGATGCAGCTGCTCTCTGGACCTAACTGAAGATACCTCCCTAACCAACAATGGGACTTGTTTTAACCAGTTGTATACAGAGACTTCCACTCCTCCATCCATCTCAAGGGCTAGTTTTGGTTTTTGATAATTAGCATAGCCACCAAGGACTTCCCTTTCTGGGACTTAACTCAGAGAACAACTCATTGGCCTGGCCTCCCAAGCTAATAGTCTCAGATTTGCAAATACACACACATACGCGCACACACAGACGCACACATATGTTCAAAACTTGGTTTGAGAGCATAGTTCATTCCAAAACCATGCTTGTAATCCAAAGCACTTGTATCTCAAAGCGAATTTCCCCATAAGAAGTAATGGAAACTCAGATGATTTGTTCCACAACCCAAAAATATTCATATAAAAATGAAAATACTGTAATATAATACGAAATCATAAAGAAAATACAAAATATAAAGAAAAATGAAAAAATTAACCTGCACTTACCTTTGAAAGCCTTTGTGGCTGGTGTGAGGGAGACAAGAGAGAGGAGGGTTATTGTGTAGGAGACTTTCACTGTCCCTAACGGAACAGGGTTCCGTTCCTGATCTGTAGGCTCGATGGAATCATTGTCTGCACGGGGGCCATTGTATACCCTCCAACGGATGTTGACTACAGTCTAGTATTAATAAGCCATTGTCATAGACTGTATTTAATGTAACTGGCAATAAGGCAGCTGAGGAAAGGGTCTATACCTGCAGGCAGCCTGACCTGGAATAAAGCAAAGCATTCCTAAGCTTACCCTTGTCTGGAACAGCAAAGGACTGTCGAGAGGTGCTTTGAAGTGACAAAAAATACACTAGTGCCAGTTGTGGGCGCCTTCCAACATTCTGAAAAATCACTGATTTCTGCCAAATACCGTGGCCTGAGACAGAGCATCTGAGCATGGGAGACGATCACCCACAATCCTGCAGAGAGAGAGAGAGAGAGAGAGAGAAAGAGAGAGAGAGAAGAACCATTGGCTCAGTTGTGATCATGTGATATTCGGTATCACGTACGACTCGTATTGCAAGACATCGCTCGTTTATCAAGTTAAAATAGATCAGAAATGTTTGCTCGTCTGTGCAACACTCGCAGGACAAGTGACTCGCGATCCAAGGGTTTACTGTGTATAGATTTCGAGCTTGGGGAATCTGTTTTATTCTCAGATGCTGCCCCATTCCAGGAATGTGCTTTCCTCCTCTTAGCGTGCTGGAGTTGGGAGAGAAAGGAAGGTGCCGTCCACTGTCCACGTGGGGTCAAAGGAGCAAAAAGCCTCCTTCACTGTCCCGACTGGGGGGGCTGCGTGCTGCTAAGAGCCAGCAAGGCCCAGCCCTGGCAGCCCAATAACCATCCGATTAAGTAGTGGCCATCAGTGGAGCTGCTTCGTGATCCCCGATCCAGTGGCCAAGACTTCGGGGCGCCTCCTTCCATTCTGGGCCTCGGAGAGTCAGTGAGCCCTGTGGGGCTGCCTCGGCCCAGAGCTGCACATCAGGATGGACAGGCAGCAGGATGGAGCAAAGAGGTCTGCAGTCTTGTATTTTATCCACTAAAGCGAGGGGGTGATAAAACCCAGCTTGTGGGTCTAAAACCAGAAATGTGGGGGCCGGAGGGGTTAGGAATCAGTGCTGTCAATAACCTCCATGGTGGGTGGTTGTTTCTCACACCTGTTTGAGAACCACCGCGCTGAAGTAATCCCGTATCTCCAGGCCCTCCTAAACAGACTGGCTCACGAAAGGTACGCTGGGTAAAAATGCAAACTCTTAGGGGCGCCTGGGTGGCTCAGTCGCTTAAGCATCAGACACTTGATTTGGCTCAGGTCATGATCTTACGGTTCGTGAGTTCGAGCCCCACTTCGGGTTCTGTGCCTGCAGTGCGGGGCCTGCTTGGGATTCTTTCTTTCCCTCTCTCTCTGCCCCTCCCCTGCTAGTGCACTCTCTCTCTCTCTCTCTCTCTTTCTTTCAAAATAAATAAATAAACATTAAAAAAATGCAAACTCCCAGGCCCCTGTAAGGGTGACCTGAATCCACGAGACAGAAATGGAAATGTCCTCTGGAGGGTGGATGCGAAGATCGAGACACCAAGAAAAATTGTTCGTGCCCTTCCCCCGCTAGGCGTGCAACCCAAGAACCATGGCCCCAGGAAGGGACAGTACATGTAGAGGTCGGGTGCCCAGGCTCTGGAGCCAGACTCTGTGTTTGAATCCTGCCTCTACCGCTTATTAGCTGTGCTACTTTAGGTAAGTCACTTAGTCTTTCTGTGCGTGTCTGACCCCATCTGTAAAATGGGGCTGCGGAGAGCACCTAGCTAAGTAGGGATGTTGTAAAGATTCAATGAGATAATACCTGGTGCTTAGACCAGTGCCTGGTGCTTAGTAAGAAACTGTGAAAATGTTGCCTCTTACCCCCAGCTGAGGCCGTTAAGATCTTGTCATGATGCCTGGGGCACTTATGTCAGGGGAAAGCCGCTGACCACACACCAGACAAGAAGCCAGGCAGCAGGAAGTGGCCCACGCTTCCTCCGGGCAAACCTCAACCACTCAGTGCCCACAGCTTAGCCAGCCTCGAAGGACCAAGGTGGAAACCAGCTTTTTCAGCAGGAGCCAGACTTCCTAGCAGTGGCAAGCGGGGGGGGGGGGGGGCGGGCGTGGGGAGCTGTGCAGTGTCCCTCCTTGGGGGAAGGGGACTCCAGGCAGGAGCCGCTTTCCCTGAACCAGATGTCTCAATCCTTCCAAGCTCCCTCCCTGCTCCCTGCTCCCTCCCTGCTGCTGCTTTCACCGCCACCGCCACTGCCACCATGAGGCTGACGAACCCCTCAACCTCCCATGTGGGGCTGGGAGAACTGCCAGGAAGAACCGCGCAGCAGTGAGTTCCAATAATGCTAAACAATGGATTAATTACACCGCTCGCCTGTTTAGCTGCAGCTCCCGGGGTCGCCTGCACGTGTGGTCACAGCAGACAACAGGTGCCAGACGCTGGTGAACACATCGCGCCGCCCTCTGGCCCCTCTCTCCTCCCGACTCCCTCCTCGGCCCCCCCCCAGAGCACGAGCACAGTTCAAGTCCTCCAGCCTCCCCGCTGCCCCGGAGACATGAAAGGCTTTTGTTCCCTCTCTTCCTTCCCGCCTTTTAAAGGGGTTCGTGCTGGGAGTGGGGCTTGTTTTCATAGCCCCTTGGAACTATAGGATGGAAAGCTCTAGGGGGTGAAGTGAGACTTCTTTCCAGGAGGGCATCTGGCGTGGGGTGACGGCTGGGCTGGCACTGCTCTGAACCCACCTGGCCAGGCAGGGAAGAGGCGACAGCTGCTTTAGTGCCAGGTTTCCCGAAAGGAGGTCAGCCTCGGAGACCAAACTGCTAATTAGGTCGCATTCTGCTTCCTGCTGCCACTTTAATTTCCACCCCAGAAAACCTTCAGCTGTGAGTCCAAGACCATCAGCCCCTTTCACCCAAATGCAAATGTCTTCGGGGCCTCTCTGGCTGGCCAGCCTTCCGGCTGGCAGGAGCTCCGGGAGCAGATCTCTGCACAGAATAGGAGCCTTCCAAGACAGAAGGCTGCCTTAGCCAAAACTGGCTTCGAAAACCCCAAGTCTGCCGGGCCCTCGGGCTGCTCTGAAGGCAGGCAGCCCAGCAAAGAGTACAGAAGCTGGGCGTTCGCGATGAGCACTGAACTTCAAGTCGGAGACCTTGCGCCTACTTTTGATGTTGACACTGACAAGCTGGTGACCTTGGGCAAGTCACTTCTGCTCCCTGAACCCGTTGCCTCATCTGTAAAAGGAGTGGGTTGAGTCGCCTCTCCCACCTCAGAGCGCTGTGATTCTCATGATAATTTCGATCTTATTTCCATTGACTGAAGAGCTCCTCATTTTTTTTTATCTGTGTGTCCCTTGCAGCAGCCATCAATGTGTCTGTTGACCTTTTCCCCCTAAAGACGGAAGCCCGAGGATTAGGTGGGATTAGTCCCCGCTTGCCAAGTGGGAGGGTGGGAACAGAGAGATCATCTCCTGCCCAGGGTCTCTCTCCGGGTAAGGTGAAACTCCAGGCCCTCGGCAATCCTTGGGTGGGGGGTGGGGGAGTCCCTGCTAGCAGAACTACATGAGCAAGAAGCCCCCAGTGACACAGAGAATTCCTTGTCCTTCCTCACAACCTCTTCTCCTCTTCCCCAACCCTGGTCCCTGTTCATCTCAACCTCAAATTCACTTCCATGACCCTTACCCAAACTTTATCAAAAAAGGCTGTGGTAGCAGTCATTTAGTCCTTGGTAGCCATGGAAAAACGGTCTGTTGCTTTTCTTGGGTGGGTTTGCGCTTTCAGCCGCATGTGGCAGCTGCTATGGTGTCCACAGTCTCCCCTGCCCTCCTGCCGAAAAGGCACTTGGGGCTGGCCGTCAGCCACCGGGACTGCCATAGGCTGAGTTCCCCTCTGGGGACTGCTCTTGGCTGCTGGGGAGGCCTCTTTGTCCAAGGTCACACCGCCTCACCATCTTCCAGGGTGATTGGGAGGCGGTACAGAGACACAGCCCCTTTGCCTCGGTTCAGGACAATTCTGTAAGGCTATCCCAGCTCGCCTGAGGGATCAGCTGATGACCGTGTGGCCACATTTCAACTTCTCCCTCTGCCTCAGCCTGCTTCCCTCCCTCCCTAATAACGTGTTGCTCCCAATAGACTTTCGCACGTGCATCTCTGACTCAAAGTGTCTTTCCCAGGAAACCCAAACTAAGATACCTCATTTCTTTTAGGGACCAGAAAGACTCCATCCCTATAGGTAAAGGAACCGTGTTCAGTGGACAGGGAACAGTTTCCTTCCTGAATGCCCATAGCTTAGGCAGTCACCTTCTGGCAAAGTGAAAGGGCAATCCGCTGAGTCCAGTTTTACATCTGCCCCAATACCGTGGAGCGCCTGAATTCCTTTCCAGACAGGACACACAGGTTTGTGACAGTCACACGGTGCAGCAACACCGAGATAGACTCCCCGAATGACACACACTCTTAAAGCCCTCGACCCCGGCAGGGGACATCCGCCCTGTCTCCTCTCGTGCTGTTCCGTCCTTGCATGGTGTCTCAGAGCGGCCCTTGTGACACACTCTGGTCCATTGCAGCAAGACCTGCTGCCCCAGGGCCTCGACAGAGAAAAGAGGTTCCAGGCTCCATGGACAAGGGTTTAGAAATAGGCACTATTTTCTCACTTGGCGCACGGCTGAAGATTACCGAGCCAGATAGGACCATGTCTCATCCGCACACATTCATTTATAACATGCTGGGTAATGGGGGCTGGTGTACAGACCACCAGCTTGAGGGGCTCATCTGCCCCAGTGCGGGGAGGGTCCAGGCATGCCTGGCGTTCCTGCTGAGGCCTCCTTCATCCCTGTGCTGATGCCGCACACAGAAAAAGCCCGCTGAGAGAACGAACCACTTCTGCCCCATGCTGAGGGGCCCCATGTGAGCCCGCTCGGCTCTCAACCCCAGACCAGCTCCAGACCCGGTCGAGGAGTCTGCTGGGAAAGAGCTTCTCTGTCTGAGAAGGCTGAGGGGTGAGCCGACACAGGGGGCTGGTGAGACCCAAGGGTTACCGAGAGAGGAGGTAGCACAATGATCTGAGTGATTTCAGCACTGGAGGCAAGAGAAGTCATAAATCTGGAGACATTTCATAGAAGCAGGCTCAGTGAGCCATTGGCTATGGGGAGGGAGGAGGAAGGGCAGGTGAGGACGGTGCGCAGGTGTCAGGCTTGAGGAACTGGAGGATGGTGCAGCAATTCAAGGTCAGGAGGAATTCACTGTCACTAGGGACAAGGACCGGGAGCAGGCCCCCAGGGGCAGGGAACGAACACACTTTCAACAGGCTGCAGTGGCAACAGCCATGGGACTCCGGAGAGCACAGGGTCTAAAATTCAGGAGAGGTCCGGGCTGGAGGTGGAGATTGGGACACATGAGAATATAGGCAGGGAGCAATTGAAAACCTGGGAATGGATAAGACCACCGAGAGAAAAGGGTCCGGGGCAGAATCTAGAGTATTAACCCTTAAGAAACAGCCGGAGTGGGAGGAGCCTACTAGCGGCCAGGGAGGTCAGAGTGGATCAGAGGTCACGAATGCCAAAGGGAACATCATTTTCCGAGTGGAAGGTGCCAAAAGCTGCTGAGAAGTCAGATGGGCAGAGAAATGGAAAGTGACCCTGGTAGGAGCCGTGCCAATGGCATGTGGCCGACCTCAAAGGCGGGAGCAGGAGAAAGTCTTGACCGAGACAGTCACAGAGACCCTGACCAGTGCACAGAAGGCAACCCAGTCCACAGCAATGCGCACTCGAAGCTTTAGATTGAGAAGCAGTTTTCCCTGACACTGAACTCAATTCCGGTTCAAGAGACGATGCGGGCCTCGTGCTTCCCCAGGTGTTCCTCGGCCCTTGGGACGCGCGTGTGCAGTCATCTTGTGAGTACTCTCAGGAACGGGAACTAATAGATCGGCCAATCACAAGGCCCGCAGCTGCCTGCCCAGGGGAGGTAAGGGATCAGAGACTCACCCCCGCCCCCCCACCCCCCACCCCCCGCCAGGAGGCCATTACAGGAAGCCGGCAGTGCTATGCCAGACATGTTGCCCAGCACGCCTCAAAATTCCCAACTTTAAGACCTTCTTTTAGAGAGGCACCTCTTCTGGCTTTTTGTTTCAGGGGGTGGGGAGGAAAAGAGGCCTCTCTTATAAAAATAAGGGCTCTCCCCCTCCAAGGTTTGAGGTCAGTCCACTGTCTAGAAGGAACATCTGTAGAATGGGTTTGGGGACAGGGGAGTGACCCTTTACCTTTGCCTCAGCGGCTAGTCTTGGAGGTGGTCTCCCTTCAAAACTCTGGCCCTGGCATGCATAAAGGTGCAGAAAAGGCCCTTTCCTTTCTTTTTTAAATGCTTATGTATTTATTTTGAGAGAGAGAGAGAGAGAGAGTGAATGAGCACGGGAGGGTCAGAGAGAGAGGGAGAGAGAGAATCCTAAGCAGGTTCTGCGCCATCAGCACAGAGCCTGACATGGGGCTTGAACTCACAAACCATGAGATTTTGACCTGAGCTGAAATCAAGAGTCTGCTGCTTAAATGACTGAGCCACCCAGGTGCCCCAGAAGGCCTTTTCCTTTAAACTATTCAGACTGCTGGGAAGGTTACAGATTCTCCAAGTAAAATCTCCTAAAATGCCACGGGCCCACAAAGTTAAATGAATACACACAAGTATCAACAAGCTATGTTGACCAAGCTTCTAATTCTACTCTAGCTGATACTTCATGCAGCTCGTGGGCCCATTTCCAAGGGCTCCAACACCCCAACAGTACCCTTTCTAGATTCCTCCTTTCTCCTCCCCGCTCCCCCCTCCCCACCTTCTTGACTTCCTTTTCCTTTCCCAAGTGTAGGTCTCCTGTCACTCAGACCTTCTGGGGCATGATGATGCCTTCCTGGGGACCTCTGCAGCCTTCTTCAGATTCCCAGCAGCAAAGAAATACCTTAGGCCAGGGGTGGTCACACTGGAGCATGCATGAGAATCATCTGGAACAGAGCACAGAGCCCTGCTGGATGGTTTCTGGTTTGGTCGGTCAGGGGTGGGACCCAAGAATTTGTATTTCCAACAAGTTCTCAGGTGACGCTGTTGGTGGCCCATGGAACACACTTTGGGAACCACTGGTGTAGGCCCAGGTCAATCACTATTGAGTATTTAACCCACCTCGCCCTGCTTCTGTGCCCATGGCATTACTAATCAGTCAACACTCACTAGTCTACTAACCCTGATCATGGCCTTGGAAACCTTAGGTTCTCCAGGTAGTGTTCCAGAAAGTCATTAAATAGGTTCATAGGTCAAGATGCTTCTGCTCCCGCTGCTGCTGCAAATATCTAATATGCCCCATATAAAAACTGACACCACCACTGACCTAGTTGCTGAGGCCGAAAGCCTACGCACCATCCCGGTGTCGGCTCTTTCTGTTCTACGCTCAGTCCGTCAGCAAAGGCTGCCGGCTCTAAGTGTAAAACAGAACCTGAGCCTGACCGCTTCTCACCCTGGTTCACGCCACCACCACCGCCTCTCCTGCCTGACCCCTGGGAGAGCCACCTAACAGGTCTCCCTGCTCTATTCTTACGTGCCTCGCCACCCCCTCTCCACACAGCGGCCAAAGAGCTCGCTTCAAGTTTTTTTTAATGTTTTTTATTTATTCTTGAGAGACAGAGAGAGACAGCGCGAGCAGGGGAGGGTCAGAGAGAGAGGGAGACACAGAATCCAAAGACAGGCTCCACGCTCTGAGCTGTCAGCACAGAGCCCGACGCGGGGCTCGAACACACGAACCGTGAGACCATGACCTGAGCCGAAGCTGGATGCTTAACTGCCAGAGCCGCCCAGGCACCCCGGGCTCACTTCAAAACGAGTGCTCTTTCTCTGTTCTCACCGTCCAGCGGTTTCTAACAGCTTCAGAATAAAACCGAATCAAACGTTCCTACTGTGGCCGCCAAGACTTATATGATCCAGCCTCTGCTCACCCCTCTGATCTCATCCCCTTTTACGCATCCGCACGCACGCGCACAGACTCTCGCGGTGCTCTCCTGGTGTGTTCCCACCCGAGGTCCCCGCACTTGCTTCTCCCTGTGCCTGGAGTGCTCCCACCCCCATCGCGGTGGGCTCACCGTCTGGCCTCAGAGGGGTCTTCCCAAGGCCCCACCTCAATTCACCCTGCCACACATTCCCTAGGCCCTACCTTCCTTTCTTTCCCTTCACAGAACTAGTTATCTGACAGTATGTTACACATTCATCCGTTTGCTCGTCCCTCCCTCACTAGAGTGCAGGCTCCGTGAGGGGAAGGATTGGATTCTTTCTCCCCACCCCCCCCACCCCCACCACCAGATCCCCAGTGCCTGGAATAATGCCTGGCCCCGAATACATGCTCAATACATATTTAGTGAAGGAAAAAAATTGATCAACATGTTTACTGTTACATGCTAAGAACTTTGTGAGAATTATTTCAATTAATTCTCATAATGACCTACAAGGCTAGATAGGAGTATCAGCATCGTCCCCATTTTATGGGTGAGGAAACCGGGCAGCAGACTTACACACCTGCCCAGGCCTCACATATAGGAGACAGCAGAGCCCAGATAAAAAATTAAAGGCTCTTTGGCCCGTGCACATGGGCCCTTTTCCTGACTCCTCACCCGAAGCAGGGCCAAAGCTGATTTCCCAGGAGCGCAGTAGCACGCTCACCCTCTAGCACAGATTATTTTCCTATTATTACCTGGCAAAGAATGAGGCTCCCAAGAGTAGCTGATGCTGATGGAGAAATAGATGGAGAGGTCCAGAGTGAAAGGTTCTGCTCAGGTGGGGACTCGGGGAAAGGGCCAGGTGGGGCACAGAATGGGATCGTGTGCCCTGGAATGGAAGTGACACTCCAACAGGACAGGAGAGGACCCCGGATGGAAGACGGGCTGTGCTAAAGACAGATGCGTCCATCCATCACAGCTTCGCTCCAGGCCAGTCCGGGCTTACATAAGGCAGCACCGGAATACTTCAGACTGGGTCCAGCCACGGTGGAGGAAAATTGAAGGTCACTGTTATTCAGCGAACACTGACTGAGCACGTACTCTGTGCACCGTGCTGTCAAAATACATGCCCACTGTGTGTTTCTGCCGCCTTCTGCCATCAGCCACGTCACGTCCGACTCCTGCAGCCCCTTTCTCTCAAGAGCCCACACGGTATTCTAGCATCGTCCTCACTTCACAGCTGGGGCTGTTCGTTGCAGTAGCTAACATGACTCTTGGCAGTAGCCGGTTCTGCACACTCTTCCAGGACCTCTCTGATCTCTCTCCTTCCCTTCACAGGCATGGTTCCCGAGTCGTCCTTACTTTCTGCACCGCAACCGGTCAGCAGCGTGATGGCCTCGATATTGCCAAATCAAGTGGATACATTCCGGGCCTCTCTCCCTTAGCTGCCATTTCCACCATTCTGTGCGTTTTGATAACATCCCTCTCCCACGTTTGTCTCCTGCTTCTTGGCTGCCTTTCCCTTAGTCTCCTTTCTAGGGGTCTACTCTAGTCCTTCCCTCATGTCCTGAGGGTTGAGGCATCCCTGTGCTTCCATTCTAGACCCTCTGCTCTTCTTATTCTAGAGACACCTTCCAGGTGACTTCTTTCAACCTATCACTTCTATTATAGCGATAATATAGCCTACTGCAATTAGACCAAGGTCCTCCAAATATTTTTGTTCATGCTATTAAGTTTTAACCATAGACCCCTCTGTATGTATAGCTATTTGTTTATAGGTGGCATGCATATGCGTTCTTGTACTTCTTCCCTCTGTATATTAGCAAACATTTTTAATAGAAGTGTGGAAAATAGACACAAATAAATCTAAATAGAAGCTCTAATCATTGCTTCTCCCATCAAAAGGATTATCTTGTTACACATCCTTCTCAAAGACTACTAGTTGGCAAACCAATTACTCCCTCTGGTAGGGACAGCCGCCGGTCCACAATAATCCACATGTCCCGTTCCATAGTTGTGGCATAGCTGGGAAGGGCTACTTAGACTTTCAAGAGAAAAGACCACCATTCAACACATTGGAAACAAAACTGAAGATATAAATAGGAGTGTGTGTGTGTGTGTGTGTGCGCGCGCGCGTGCCCACGCGCCTGTGTGTGTGCACACACATACACAATTGCCTACCAGATACTTGATATCATAAAGGAATGCCAATTTTAAATGCAGCATGCACAAAATGAAACTCGTCATCTTTCTTCCCAAAACTCTGTCCTTCAGGAGAGTACCAGATGATGCTGGAAAATAATATGTCAGAAAACAGAGAAGTACTCAAAGGCTACGGGGGATATGCCAAAAGGACACAATAATTGGCTTAAAGCGGCTCCCACTAGGCAGATTTGGGATGACTAGAATATCAAAAAGAATAACTCTAGAAATATATACTTATATTATATTATATTAGTATATATTTTAAAGGAATCCAGGAGCCCAAAGTAATACTTTTTTAAAAAGTATTTTAGTGAGGGAGTGGAAAAGTAGAGAGGGAAAGCTCTTCTTTATAGATGAAGGCCAGCTAATAAACGTATAAGGTATGGAAAATTTAGGAAATCAATATGTTGTAACTGACAACAGAATAACCGATTCAGGCAAGGATCATTAATGGGATTACTGGTAAGACATTGCTCACAACAAGATATTTACACAGTCACATTGTATCACCCCTCCAAATTACTGATTAATTACAAAGGGGGAAAGGGGCTTTTTGGGGGAGAGATCAAACTTAGCATCATTAAAAAAAACTTAGCATCATAAATAATGAGACAAACCACTATTAGGTGCCCCCTGATGAGACACAGCAAGAAAGATAAAACACTACCCATGTAGAATGCTCGCCCACAATGCACAACCTGAATCGTATCCTGAGGAAACAGCCGTGCTCAGCCTGTGGCTCATTCTACAAGGCAACTGGCCTAGGCTCTTAAAAAAGGTCATGTCATGAAAGACACAAAATGGCAGAGAGAACTGTTGTAAATGACAGGAGACTAAAGAGATGTGACTACTGCGTGCAATTCACAATCTTTGAGTTCTAGATTTTTTTGAAAAGCTATGAAGCACATGAGGACATCTGGGGAAATTTAAATATGGACTGTGTATAGAGTATATGATTGGTTTGAGGTTACATTTCTTGCGAATTGCAGTTTTGTGGGAGAATGTCATTGCTCTTAAGAGATACGTGCTGAGGTATCTAGCTGTAAGGTATCCCGGCATCTGCCTCTTCTTACAAATGGTTCAGTTAAGACATGTTTCTGCGTGTGAATGTGGACACATTGCAAACTTGTCGGGGAGAGAAGGCAGATGCAGCAAATGTTAACAACTGGTCCATCTAGATGAAGCATATATTCACGTACTATTCTTTCAGCTTTCCTGCAGTTTAAAAATTTTCAAAGTACAATATGGGGAAATGAGCAAACAAACTTTGTCCCTGCTCCTAACACAAAGGTTATCAGGGACCAGATTAGAAAACGCTGTATTTGATTAACCTCAGAGTCTGAACTTTTTCCTGAAAGCTAAGGAAAATCATGGAAAGGATTGAGCCAGAAACATGACACGATCCGATTAGATGCAGGAGGTGAGAGAGAAGGAAGGGCACAGTGGGGCTCCATCTTCTGGTTTTTCTTCTCATCCGTCCATCTAGATGAATATGTTCTAAACAGTCTACTTTCCAAATGCCTCTCTCCTCAGCCTGAGCCTTAGCACTTGGATTCCCATGACAAATGACTTGATTCAGCCCCCTGTCCTTGTCCGTTGGATGACTGGTCTCTCCACCGAGGCCACTCCCAAATCAGTCTGCAGCTGAGTCTGGGGCAGCTTTTCTAACATACGAGCATGACCAGAACATTCCCTGTTGAAAACTTTTCAGCAGCTCCTCCCGGGGAATGTTCAGTGTCTTTGGCTAATCACCAGTAGACATTCTGGTCCAGTGGCTGCCTGCCAACCTCTCCAGCTGCCCCTTCAGCCATATCCCCATGTCTGTCCTATGTCCCGCTAACCTGCGAGCTATGCCTTGGATGTGCCCTGCTTCCGCGCACCTTTGGGCCTTCATGCAATGCTTTCCAGTCCAACGGGAGCGCATCTCTGCCCCTTCTCTCTGCTTGGGCCACCTCTACCTGCCCATCGGAGCTTAACTTAAGCAACCTCTCTTCTGGAAGCCTTCCCTGACTCCAAAGAGTCTCGGCTGCTTTCCCTTCCTGTTCCCTGATGTGCACTTACAAACTCCGCTGTTGCCTTTCTTCTTCCTTATATCTCTTCCCCATTAAACTCGAAGTCCTTGACGAGAGGAGCCATGTTTCATCAGTAGTGATATCCGTGCCTGGCAAGTGGTGGTGCTAAATCAATGATGAGTGAAAGAATGAACGAATGAATGCATGCATGAACCTACGCGAGGGTATCAGTTAGGGTTCTTCAAGTAGAAGCCACAGGAATGACCTGGGGCAAAAAGAGGACTTCACTAGAAGGATGCTCCATGTTCTATACATGGGACCCGAGCAACAGATCCCAGGAGGAAAAAATATGCACAGATTCCCAAACTTGAGGAGCAGAGCGTTGTCAGGAGTTTCTCAAAGTCACAGCCATCGGACGAACGCAGCTGATACCGTTATTGTTACACAACGAAATCACGGCTGCGGTTTGGTTTTCTATGTGTATCCTCAGAAGCGCCCTACAGCATAGAGCAGACACGAGGGAGCAGTGGAAAGATGGCCTGGATTCCAGAAGCTGAGAACTGGGGTCTCTGCCCACCCCCCACTCTCCAAGCTGGTCAGGCATAGACACTGAGCTCAGTGACGCTTCAGGGCCCCCTAAGATCGCCATTGTTCCGTTCTGGGGTTGCAGAAAAAATATTTTCAGTGTTGAGGCTTCAAAGTATCATTTGCTTCTTTGGGTCTTGCCGGTGAGAGCTCCAACGAGCTCGAATTCATGAGAAAAAGTCTGTCCTCACATCTGCTAGGACTGTCCCTTGCCGCCCTCCTCCGTGAGACGGGCTGCCTGGGGTGTTCTGCCCACTTCCGAGGTGAGCAGAACCTCCTTCATGGTGAACCAGCCGCCCCAAAGCCCTGCTTCCACCTCTGGTTTACCCACCCG
This sequence comes from Cryptoprocta ferox, assembly GCA_028646485.1. Taxonomy (NCBI): domain Eukaryota; kingdom Metazoa; phylum Chordata; class Mammalia; order Carnivora; family Eupleridae; genus Cryptoprocta; species Cryptoprocta ferox. The sequence continues at coordinate 75,249,530 of CM053579.1, forward strand.
AAGACGAAGTCGTCTTAAACGGCAAAATGCCTGACTTCTGTTCTCCTGGCGTCCCTGTCCCAGCCTCTGCATGGCCCCGGGTCTTCTCTCAGCTGGCGAGGGGTCCGTGTGGTGTGGTGCCAGATGATGTATCCGGAAAAAGGATGCCTTATCACAGCCACGGGCAGATTAAACTCACACCCGAGAAGCCCCAGGTGGTTCTTCCGGGCCCCGAGGAGATGAAAGTTTCTGTTCTCTCCCCCTTCACCTTCAGCAGACTGTGGCCTTTTATCCTTCATTACAGTCACTCCTTTGTGAACTCTCTTTGCCAAAAGGCTGGAGACCAAGATCCGGGGCCAAAGGCACTGCAGTCATCCCAGCCACTGAGAACAAGCCGCCTTTTGTATAAGGAACACCGATGAAGCGCTGGGTTTACTTCTAGCACCTTCGGACACAAGGGTAACCTATTTCTGTCACCCGAAGGAGTTCAACTTTTAACAGGGGAGAGAGCGAGCCAACCGACGGCTATGCTCGGACTCCCGCAGGAACACGCGAGCGTGGTCGCATTAAATAATGTGACGAGAAAATTAAACGAGGCCCTCGAGGAAGGGTCTCTCTGTGGTATTTCTGCCAAGAGTGACGGGAGGAGCCGCCCCAGAGAGTGGCCCGAGGTTCTGGACTCCTCGCCTCCGTCTGCACCCACCCAGCCTCCGCTGAGACCATCTTAGCCGGAGCCTCCGTGGCAGTTCACGCAGGGATACTCAACCTTTATGCATCTGGAATGTGCTTTCCCCTCCCGGAGCTCCAGAAGCCGTGCATCTGAAGTCCATAAATATTGTAAGACCCCACCTCCATGTACTCTGGCAGCCGGGGGCTTGTCCCAGAGCAGGCCCTCATGGTTTCGGCAGAAAGATGCTTGTTTGCCGTTCGGAAATATGACCCTGCAGCCGACAGTTCACAAAGAAAGGCACTCCGGTCTCATTGCTGCTCAGGGCCCAGGGCCCATCCGGCTTCTCCCCGGCCCCCTACCCCCCGACTCCTTTGCTGCTTGGCTGGCCTCTGACCGAGCTGACCCCTCTGCTCCCGCCTTCTTTCTTGCTTCTTGGTCTGAATTCACCACGAGAATGCTCGAACGTGTCCGCGTTTCCTCCTGCTCCACGCTGCCCTTGATGCGCTGGCGTCCGGCGTCATCCCTCCCCTTGATTAGCAGCAGTCTGCCGAATACCGCGTCCCATGGCGTTCTCCCCATGGGAGAGCATGTGCTACTGAGCATCCCTCCTGGGAATGTTCACCTATCAGGTGTCTGTGGTGACACAGTGGTCACCACTATGGTTGTCATCATGATCACCATTATCAATAAATGACAAGTATTTATATTTGAAGAGCGCTTCGTTGCCTTTAAGCACGTTCCCGTGTATTCGCTCCTCGTGACAATCTTACCATGTTTATAAAGCAGATTATTCCCATTCTACTGATGGAACTGGTGTCCCACGGAGTGAGTGACTTAGTCAAGACCACCTAGTGCTGGAGCTGACCTTGAATTTAGGTCTCACTTCTGGTCAACAGGTCGTGTCATGTCTGAGAATGAGCACATGCTTGGTAACAGATGGGTTTGGGTTCTGATCCCAACTGGGACTGGAGTTTGGCCAGGTTTCTCGCCTCACTACGTGTTCCCATGTGAGAAAACAAGGCTCGGTGCGTGCGTGGGGCACACTTTAGAGGGTTCTGTGAGCATGAGAGACCTGGTGCAGGAAGGTGTGAGGCCCACTTAACCCCCTTGGAAACCTCTGGCCACCTTCCCTCCTCACCAGCTTGCCCTTCACACCCCACTATTGGACTCAAGATACACTTAATTGTGTAACCAGCCCATCAGTGTTCTGCCCTAATTTGGGAATGTTTTGCCCACCCAGAGGGGAACCCCTAAACCCTAAGGCTTCCGTCGGGTAATGCTGGGCCAAGCTAAAGACCGAATTGCTCTTGGCAGGAAGCACAGAGCCTTCCTGTCCTCGAAGCAACATGCACATCCCAAGTGCTTACAGGGTGTAAAAATATAGTATTACACATTCGATACCAAGTAAGCCTTCCTTTCCTTCCTTCTTCATGAGTTTAACCTGATTCCAAGCTATTAAAATTCATTTGGTGAAATGCCTCCCCAGACAGATCTTAGCAGCTTCACCTTTAGCGAATGTGGCTGACCTTCCATTCGGTGCAGTAAAGCGGAAGAGCCAGCAGGCTGCTGAGGAGTACGGACCTGTCTCAACGTCCTGTGCTTCCGAAGGCTGCTTTTCAGAGACACGAAGCCGAGTACGGATTCGGGAACAGCTCAGGACGAGAATAGACGGGCCGGGATTGAGCTGCACGTCTGCACGCCCACGGGTGCATCCCTGCGCCCAGAAGGAAACTCTGCCACCTTGCTCGAGACGAGGCCAAGCGGCACCCTCTGTTTGGAACTCCGGCTTTTCATTCAGACAACTCCGAGAGCTGCAAACCCTTTGCTCTGACGGATGGAAATCAGCTTTGGAATGGGAAAGCACTTGGAGTCACTGGGGAATGAATATAATCTCCAAAACACATTTACTGCTCACATTCAAATAAAGATTAAATGATTCCTTTAATACTCATCAACTCTATTAAACTTCATAGAAGCAAAACCTTTTGAAATAAATTAGCCAGATACTTGCTGGAAACAACAGGCTTTTGAGGCTGCATTCTTCTCTGCCATTACCTACCTTCCTGGCAGCCCAGGCAACAGGCATGATCAAGAGGAGGAGGGAACAATGGGGAGGCCAACTCACACATGCACAGGGCATGTCCCATGTGCCTGGCATGGTGCAAAGCACTGTGAATGTATCATGTTGTTTAAATGCCCCCAACCGATGTGGCAAGGAGCTGGTAATATTAAGCCAATATACAAGGAAGAGCATGCAGGTTGGGGGGGGGGGGTGTCAGACAACAAGAAAATGATAGATCAGCGTCTCAAAAACCCTGTACTGATTCCAAAAACCCTGCGCTGCTCTTCTGTTCAAATCCACGCCCAAGCTAAACTGTCTTGGGGTGGGTGCCCCAGCAACAGACCCCCAAGAGAAGGATTTGGGCACAAGGAGTTCGCTAGGGGAACATCCAAGAAAAATATCCCAGGAAATACTCATAGAGTGGAGAAGTATGACGGAGGATGGAAGGACACTGACAAAGGGGACATTAATGATCAGGCTAACATTATAGACGACCGAAATCCAATCTTGCCAGGCACCTCTGGGAGTGGCTGTGGACCTAAGGCCTCAGAATGATTCCACTAGAGGGACGAGGAAGCTGGTGTTTTCACCCTGCAGCTCACCCCCGCGCAACAGCCACTCCTGAAGGCAGCAACCCCTCGGCCCTTCTGGCCTGCCCGTGCTCCAGTGAAGAAATGCCATCAGGTGGAGAGTTTGGGTTGCTCACAAAATGACATTGGTGGCAAGGACCAATAATGGAAAGGGTTGGAGGAATCTGGGCAGCCTAGTGACACCATCTGTTGAAACAACTCTGAAGGCTCAGTTGATGCCTGTCTTGGTCACTGTGGGCTGGCCCCTCAGCAGGGCCTTTAAGGAGGTGGGGGCCCAGGACCAGAAAGCACCCACATGCATGGAGCTTCCTGACAAGAAGCTTCCACATTCAACAACGGCTCCACGCAAGGACAGATTTCTTTTTACTACAGAGATTATTTCTAAGACACAGACCATGGTGTGTGTTTGTGTGTGTGTGGGGTGAATGGGGATCCCTGGAACAGCAGTCATAATGACAGAGGCCACCCCATCTTACCTGTGACCCAGCACCCTCAGTCACTGGCAGTCCCTCTCCTGGTCCCAGATAAGAGGGGCCCTGCCCTGGGCCCTGTGCCTTAGAGGATCCCTCTCTGGCCTTCCTCATGGGGTGGGGAGTTTTGAGGGGCAAGGAAATGTACCCTTAGACCTGCATGTGGCTTTCCCTCTGAGAGTGGGTGACCACTGCTGTGTATCCTTAGCCCCCAAAGTGGCCAAGGAATGGCTATTTCCAAAGTGGGGTGATGGAGCTTGGACATAGATGCTCGTGGGGTCTCTTGCAATGTGGGTGGGAGCCAGGGGTGGGAGGAGGACAGAGGCCCCCCCTTCCATGCCACCACGTTCCAGTGAACAACTCCAAGGAGTCCAAAGATTCTAAAATCAAAGCTGAATTTCCAGATCATTATGAAGTGATATTTGTCAAGGCAGGAGGATGGATGGCTTTTACTTAACAATTTATAAGCTTAATTATACTTTGTAAATAGTCAGACATATGGTAGGCAGGGCTCCATTTGTACTCAGGCTCTGATTTTTGCACATGTTAGGGGTAGGCCCAGGCCTGGGGATGGTGCCTCTGTGTCTCACCAAAGAGCCCATGAATCCAATCTATCTCGGTCTTGAGGAATCTGCCCCAAAGTGATAATTAAGTAGATGAGAATGGAATCTTCTATAAAGTTCCCCCTCTCGATAAAAAAGCATCCAAAGTATGAATCAAAGACTGTTCATTGTGGAGGAAGAGAAAATACACATGGGCATAAAGAAGGAAACAAAACACTCATAATTCCACTGCCTTGATAGGAATATCAAGTTGTTATTGATTTGTTTGCTTGTTTTTATGAATGCGCTATCAGAGTAACACAGGCAACTGTATCTTGGTCACCCCAAACTTTTCAGAACGAAAATTTTGAAAAATTTTCATTCAGTGAGCCATGTGAAGGCTGCAAAAGTCACATATTATTATTAATATCACCATTAGCATGGTGTCTTATTAGATTAGCGATCATCTAATCCCATTGCTGAAAATCCTTCAAGAATATTAGCAAGAAATAATTTCTTTCCATGGCTTCTTGAACAAAAGCAATTCGGTCACTACCCAGGAAAGTCATATTGGCTAGAACTGTAGGAGGAAGAAAAGTGTAGGACGATGCCAACTGTTTAAGCCCCAATCCCCAAAAGGCTGATGGCTTGCAATGGCCATGGTGGGCAATGGATGGGTGTGGGGGTGGGGGAGACAAGGAAGCAGGGCCAGGCCGTATTCACTCTCTTCCTCATTCAGGAACCCATTCAGTGTTTGCTAAGTGCTCACTGTGTGTGAGACACCGTGCTATGCCCTGAGGAGTTCACAATACAGGGAAGGACCCTCGTTATTTTTGTGGTCTAGCATCAGGGGATCCTTCATTTGTAGTAACAACTATCCCTCTGACGCTCTCCGCCTACAAGGCTCAAGAAATTTGCCTCCATTACTAGACTCTATGAGTAGGACATGTGACCTCTTTTAAACCAATTAAAGACTTCCATCCTCCAGACCACTGTGATTGGTGAGAGATGGGCACATGATGCAAGCCAGGCCAATCAGGATCAAGAAGACTCATGCCTCAGATTTTTATCGTAGCTTCAGGGAGAAAAAGGCCCTTTCTGGTTTTGGCGGGAGTTCTGAGAGTATTTAAATCTGAGCTTCTGGAGGAACAACATATAAAGCCAGAGAGCACAGGAGAATGGAGCTCACCCAGAAAGATCCTGGAGACCCTCTCAGGCAACTGAAGTAAGCGGCAACGGAAGGTGGGTTTTTTTAGTGACACGAACCAATAAATTCTCATTTTGGTTTAAGCCAGGTTTTTAATTTTGTCTTGTTTTTGGAGACTTACAGTCAAAACATCCTAGCTGATACAAAAACAGGAGCAAATAGTTACCATCTAATGTGACCTGTCCTGTAACAGAGGGGTGGGTCATGGTGAAATTTCAGCGCTCTGGGAGAAAAGACTATCTCTTGGAATTCCTCCTATCGGAACTGGGGAATTTCAGGGAGTGTGACATCGAGCTGGGTATTGGTGGATGAACGGGAAGTGATCAGGCAGAAGAACGGACAGAGGGCTTTTATAAATATAATACGTTTTTTATGTAGGAACCTGGAAGACCCCAATGATTTGGGTGCTAGTTAGGAAATAAGACCTTGTCTTGAGCAAGACCCTTTCCTGGTGTAAAACCCTGGACTTCCTGAAGAAAGAGCCGATCCCTGGACTGTACTCAGAGAGTGTTTCTGAAGCCCTGTAAACCCAGCATTGAATCACTCAACACCAGGTGAGCCCTTTGGCCTTCACCTCCACCTTCTGCCCCTGACCCTCCCAGCACTTGGGATCCAGGGGCAAGGTGAGCGGCCACTCGCCTCATTCACGTCTTCCCCTTAGCCATTCACTGCCTTACTCTCTTGTCTTGTTGACAGTTTCAGTAAAACCTCTGCCACAAAGGCATTTTACTCAGGCTATTAACTCTGCGGAAGGTTCAAATCACCCACTATTTAATTCAAACTTCCAGGGACTTTTGTTTCTGGCATATAAACTCTTGCCTCCTTATTACAACTTGCCTGCATTCTCTTTGCTTCGGACTTTTTTAAAGGTAGCACAAACCCACCTATTTCTTTCTGACTTTATCTATTGCGAGTCATGAAGGGGCATGAAACCAATGGGTCAGAGTTCCAGGATTCTGCAGGGGTCCCCCATTAGAGACTCGGAACTTGGTGCACTTGTCACATGAGTCAGTTTAGCAATTTGCCGACTCCCCGCCAGTGAAGTTCACTGGAGACTGTGCTGGGGGCCATTGTGCGAGCACCTCACAACTCTGATCGCTTTGCATAATCCGCAAGTACATGGACACAGGGCATGTTAGTGCTGCAAAGTCTGAGACCTGCTCGTCTAACCCTCCAGGAGACACGAGGGACCGAGGCTCAGGAAGCCGGAGGGATTAGCCAGATCAGTAAAAGAGAATGAGGATTGAAATCCAGGCCTGCTGGCTTCCAGGATTTTTCTAGCATCTCAAGCCTAAAAAGATTTGGGAAGGAAGGAAAGAAGGGAGGGCCGGAGGGAGGGAGGAAGAAAACAATAACTATGGTACCCAAGTGGCACGTATTCCACACTTTTTTGTTTGGTATTTTGTGATGGAATCAAGTGCATGCAAATGAGCTACTTTAGCTCTTCTGTACTAGCGCCTCTCTCTCTCTCTCTCTCTCTCTTTCTCTCTCTCTCTCTCTCAGACCCTTCACTAACGATCTCCCCCCAACCAGGGCAACAAGCTCTACTAGAGAGTACAAAGCTGGGACTTGGATGCTTATAGTGAATGAAGTCAGGTGACATTCCCCCTCCCCATTACTATATATCTCTCCACTGTTTTAATAGCCCCTTTTTAATAGCCTCTTCTTCGGGGCTAAGAAGCTTCCTGGGTAAAAAGAGTCTTGGGGTTCAGACACATGGATATATTTGATATTTATCTAGAAGGTCTCTGATAGAAACATGATCTCCTAGAAGGCAACAAAGCCCCTGGGAGGGAAATCCCCATAAGGAAAGAAGCGAAGACCATTCAACAACAGGACCTAAATCTCCGAGGCAAACGGTGCTTTCTAGATAAAACATGAGGGCAAACAGTGGTAGGACCCTGCCACCCTGTGGATGTGAGTGCCCCCCAAACCCCTGCCATGACCAACTGAAACAACGGTAACACTCAACGCTAGAGCACTCTTCGGCTCACACAATCTTGCCACGGGACCCCCACCCCAACTGATGATAACACTCTTTACTTTGCAAGCCCCATGGCGTGGCATTTCTGCTTCATCATCTCAAGGCTCCATGGAGTCCCAGCATTCCCAGCACCTTCATGGGCACCCACCTTGGGCACAGGGTGGGAGGGCCAGCATGGAGTGACACTGCTGTACAACTGTGGGGGACAGAGTTAGGGGAAGTCTGGCTTGGCTTAAAAACAGACCCCCTTCCGTACCACACGTTTCGTCTCTCGTCCACTCAGGAATAAATAAGTCATTGAATGTAAAAATAACATAAGTTACTTTGCAAAATATTATTTTATATCTACCTTGGGTCCCCAGCCTTCTTTAGGAATGTGAATTTCTGTTAGTAGTTTTTATGACCCTGAAGTGTAGCAGAGAACACACAAGATAAGGAGTCCAAAGATAGGGTCTGAATACCAGCATTGTTACTAATTAACCACATGACCTTGGGTTAGTCACTAATCCCAGAAATTCTTAGCAGAAGTGTCTAGAAACATTTGAGGGTATTACCACCGTGAGGTGTGCCTCAAGTAATTAGCTAATAATAATAGCCGAGTGGTGAGGTTTGAAAGCACCTTAAAGTATTAAGAGTGAGTCCAAAGTAATGCCAATAATTCCATCATTCTAATTTACCTGGATTATTATGCATTTTCTCAAAGAGAGAAAGTGTCGGGGAAATTATAGCCAGCCTCATGGGGGCTGAACATGACCTTCCGCTGCCTGTGGAACCAGTAGGGGGTGCACTGAGGAGTTTGAAGCCACGTATGGTATCTAAAACATCTTTTATATATTAAAATACAAACATCGATGCCTTCTGAAAGAAGACAGTGAAATGTGCATGAATTTTCAAGATCACTCATCGACTTGGGGCTGCTTAGGGCTATGCACCCGGGAACTCAGGGTTATATATTCTTTCTCCTTGGCCCATATGGGTCTGAAGGTGAGAGGTTTCTGATACTCTTAAACCATGCCTCAGCCAAACCAGACAGTTACCGCTCCATCAGTATTAGTTATAATGATTATAGATTTTACAGTACCCATGAGTTGTGATTCTACAATTGCTTCCATTTCTCTTTAAGTTTCACCCAATGATAAATTTTTAATAACACAACTGCAAGGAAAGACAAGAGGAGAAAAAGCAGTGCTTGGGCTTCTGTATTGCACATGATTGAGAAGGGTCTTAGGAATATTTTTGTCTTTGATATAATGGTCAACACTCCAAATAAAAGGCAGAGTGATAACATGAGTGCAATTGTAAATGCTCTTCATGTTTATAATAAGATGTTAAGGCTCTATAAATTCTACCTTTTGTGATCTCAAGCAATAAAATAAGAATTATTTATATCTTTCTTTCAATTTGCATGCTCACTGCTTTATTAAATTTATCTATGGAATGGGAGTCTGGAAAAATTTAAGACCTCGTGTCTTCAAAAATAGGCTCCCTTCAGGAAAATTGGACTGAGTACACTTTTTTCCTTGTGTGGACCTCAAAGGCACAGAACTGGATTCATCATAATCCTTAGTTCAAGATATGCTCTGCCAGATTTTATTTGCCAAAGATGGCTGTAACCCCTACCTCTCTCTCACATGCTCATCAACAATGTGACCCAAACACTCCTCCCATAGAGGGGGAAGCTGTCTGTCCTCTCCTTCTTGAAACTGGGCAGGACCTGTGACTTGTTTGTGACCATAGAGTAGGCTAGGTCTTCTGCCTTCTGCCTTCTGGAACACTAAGCTGGAACCCTGAGCCGCCATGCTGTAAGGAAGCCCAAACTAGCCCATAGGGTGAGACCACATGGGGAAGTCCTGAGAATATATGAAGAAGAGAGACCTCAGCTGGCACGAGCCCCAGACACTATCTGATTGCAGCCACATGAGAGATCCCACGGCAGAATCACCCTAGAAACAGTGGATGATAATGGCTGGTGTAGCAAGCTAGTAAGTTTGGAGGTAATCTGTTAAAGAACAATGTTAATGGAGCATACACTATTGTCATTGATCCAGGAATGATTCTATGGATTGCTTAAGGGATTCAAAATAATAAAATACTCTCATTAGCCCTGATTGACCATCTCTCTGAATTTTTCCTTGATAAAATTCGGTATTTTTTAGGGACACCTGGGTGGCTCAGTCTGTCAAGAGTCTGACTTCAGTTTGGGTCATGGTCTCATGGCTCATGGGTTTGAGTCCCGTGTCGGGCTCTGTGCTGACAGCTCAGAGCCTGGAGCCTGCCTCAGATTCTGTGTCTCCGTCCCTCTCTGCCCCTCCCCTGCTCACTCCCTGTTTTTCTTTCTTTCTTTCTCTCAAAAATAAACATTAAAAAATTTTTTAATTTGGTATTTTTTAAGCGTTGATTTCATTATTCACATATTTCTAATTTTTTGTGACTATAATGCCTATTTCTGCCTCACCCTCCCCCCAAAAAAGTTTATAGTACTATTTGCCCTGGAAACATGAATTTCTTCTAAACTTGGTCATGACCTTGAGAGTGCATTATGCATGGGAACTCTACCAGTCCTTGAACTCCCCGTAGCTTAAAGATTAGAAATTCCTGACTCAATCCCTGGGAAGCTTCAGTTTCCCACACGTAAGACGGCAGAATAATACCAACCCAGCCTGTCTCACAGGGTTGCCATGAGCACCTATTTAGAAAATGCTGGAGAAAGCATTTATAACTAATAAGGATTTATCATCAAAAAACTGTATTCTTTTTCCAGTTTCATTATGTATCTTTCATCATCCTGTCTCCTTCTTCATCTGGAAAGCACAGATTTCAACCTCTTTCCCACTGTGTAAACTTGAGAAGTTGCTCTGTAAATGATCCATTGTCTACGTGGCATACATTTATACATTTCTTAACGGCAGGATCCGAATCTTCTGTTTCTTCACATTAGTGATGTAATAATGCTCTGCGTTTAATAATTCTTCCCCACCCACATGTCCCAAAATCTGGCCTGGCATTCCCACAGAAACCGTAAAACAAAACCATGTATGGGCAGGGCATGCCCAGCTTGGATCTCATTCTAGGAGGGGTCATTACTGAAAGACCAAGAGGGTCTCATTAGGAGGTGGCTTTGCCCTCAAGGCAGCCCCATGGCATGGTCCCTGAGGACAGCTTTAGAAAGATTCTGTCGTGCCCGTCCCTGAGATTTCTAGAACTAACATCCAGATGTCCATCTGCTGCAGAGACACCACGAGGGTTATTTTTGATGATGTGATGTTCCTAATTTCTATTCACAGGTTGTGTATGTTCCCTGTTTCCTTTGGGAATTAAAGCTGGGGTCTTGGGTGTGGAAATCTCCAAAGAGTTGGCAACATAACTCCGGGTCTTCAAATCTCACATTCAGCTCAGCCGCTAATTGCCCACAGAACTTCTGTTTACCATGCAAGGAAAAGGGACCACAGGAGCCTTTTTTACCTATAGGCTGAGACCTCCTTGCAGAACACTGGCAATCTCGCCTTGGGGGATATTTCGCAGCTCATTATTTTTTCTCTTTAGATACGGTAGCCTCACTTCTGCTCATTAGGCTCCTTTCACCACATCATTGCTTTTCTTTAATGTGGCCGGTCTATTAAATAGCCCTCACCTGGCAAAGTCCCCCAGTGTCCCGAATGCATCTCCCCTCTCTCGCTTTCAAGACTCAGTTTGGACGTCGCTTTAATAAGAGTGGCCCTGGCACCAGCATACCCCATCTCCTTGAGCCACAGAGTCCCTCTGCAAAGGAGGGGGGGGGGGATATCAGAGAACTCGGAGGACATGCCACTTAGTGTTCAGAGGTTCCTGAAGGCTTTCACAGTAACAGAATGAGGCACACCGGAGGAACGGCTCTGAGCAGAAATATCGGCATCCCATTTATTCAGCGCTACCAAATATCAAAAGGCAATTGATTAAATATTGATCTGACAACTGCTTGAAAAGGAGCAGGTGCTTCTCACAATCTGGCAAGAAAACAGGGTCAGGAACACTAAATGTGGGTACTGCAAAAGCGTGTTTGCAAAATCTCCGTGTCTTCTTGCCATGATTAAAAGGCTTGTTAGTCATGGGTGAAATCCTATAGAGGGGATGTGCTTCGGCGTCAGCGCATATTAAAGCTGCATGAAATTCATGTTTCTTCTTTAGTCAGAATCCCTCAAACTGACCCAACCGGTGCAGTTCCCTTTGTGGTCAGATCAGCTTCTTCGGACTTTTCCTGAAGGTCGCCCCTTGAACTGAAACAGACCTTAAAAGGCCACTGTTCTAGTCTTTGTTTGTTTCCAAGTACAGAAACCCACCTGAGCTAGCTCAGGTAAGAAGTGAAACAGCAACGTGTGTGTATGTATATGAGCATATACGTGGAGGTGTATATACATATACATATACGTATGTGTATATATCACTAACTTAATGCCGAGGAGTCTTCAGAAAAGAACTCTCCTGCCCTCCTTCCCTCTCTCTCTCTCTCCCTCCCTCTCTAGGCTGTCACAGGCTCTCATTTTTGCCTCCCTGCACACATGTGGGTTTTTCTTCTATTTCCCCACAGACCACAATCCTCTTAGCTCGCCCGTAACCGGCTTGACTTTCACTTTGGTTTGTCCTGGTACTCACGCCGGCCCACCACCCCTGCGCCCCATTAATGGCATGTTACCATCACTGTAGGCTAGATGGCAATTGTGAAATGGTTGTCATTGCCCTTGTACATGCAACGCTGGTCATAGCTATGCATACTGTCATCACTTCAGTTGAGATCTGTGCATGCTAAATTGAATTGCTGTTTAAAATGTCTTCAGAAAGATTATACCATGATTTAGCATTGAGATGAAAAGGTATCGTGTACACAGAAAGGCATGTAAACAGACCGATGGGGCATAAATTTGATATTAGCGAAGCAAATATTCATCATTGGAGGAATGGTAGCAATTTCATTTTTTTTTTTTTTTGCAAAAAGCAACAACCAAGTGCTTACAAGACCTCAGTAAGGAAGACATCTACAAGTAGATGAACCTGTGTTACATTTTGCTTCTGAGATACAAGCAAAAAGGATTGCCTATCTCATGTCAAGTAATGCAACCGAACGCAGGAGAAATTGCCAAATCCTTCAGAACGGACAAAAGAAACTTCAAAGCCACGAGAGGCCAATGTGACCAATTTGCATGTGGAGCAAGATCATTCTTACGACAACAAATATCCACTTGTCACAAATTGGTCAACTTCTAGCACCATTTGTTTCAACCGAGGGAAAAATAATACTAGTCATTGGATCAAAAAGTAAACCCCAGAATCAAAAGTTGCCCAAAGGAGTGTCAGCTTCTCAGAAGGAAATCCTGGACACAATAGTAGAGCCCGCTTTGAAGAAATGCCACATCACTGATGTTCTGGGGACATGGAGAAAAATCGTCTGTGGAAAAGCACAGACATCAGCAAGTCTGAGCTGAAAAGTGTTTTAGGAGGGTTAGATTCTCAATGCAAGGAAGGTTTAGGAACTTATCTTACTTATATTTTCCTCTGTGTATGTACTCAGTACATCCAAAAGGCTCTTTCAATACATATAAAATTAAAAATGTATGTGATTTTAAAAAGTACATTTGTAACAGTTTAATGGGCAGTATTTTTTTTTTTCTTCTTTCTTGGCAGCATATAAGACCATGATCCGTCTTACAACTAATGTCAACTTAGATGCAGTGAAACACAGGAGGTCCGATGGAATGTGAGCAGAAGCTGTGGGTACTACTTCGGCCTCACCTGCTTTAAGAGGAGATCCCAGGCCTCAGAATTCCACCTTTTTCTCCGATCCCCTTGGCTGGAGTGTCCAATATGGCCACACTGTCCAATATGGTAGCCACTCATTAGCCACATGTGGTTGTTTAAATTCAAATGTTAATTCATTAACATGTACAATTCTGTTCCTTGCTTGCACTAGCCACAATTCAAGTATTCAATAGCCATAGCCATGTGTGGCTTGTGGTTACTATACTGGACAATACAGACATTGACAGAAGGTTTCCATCATCATAGAATATTCCATCCGGAGAGCACTGGACTAGAGCGATTTTGGAAGCCATGCAATAGAGATGGTGGAGCCACTCTTCGTCTGGCTTCCTGCACAACTGCTTGGAGCTGGGCTTCTCTCTGACCTTGAATGAACGTTTCTTCATCACGCTACATTATTGCTGGATATTTTAGTACAGCAGTTCACCTTTCACACTAATCCCATCACGTGACCTGTTGATTCTCTCTCTTCCCCAACAGATTCTTATTGACACAGGCTTATTTGGTAATAATGTATCACAGCGCCCTTGCACACACATATGAAATGCTTTAATGAATAAATATGAGCACCTAGGGGGGACGGCTACAATTAAGAGGATCAGTAGAGGTTTCCCGAAGAAAGAAGCATCTCAGGTGAGACCCGACGGATGAATCCGAGGCAACAGAGAGCAGAAGGAAAAGGGTTCTAATGGAGAGAGGCCCCAAGGGGAGAGAGCATGGGGGCTTTGGGGAGAGTGCACACCTACAATGCGATTGAAAGTGGAGGGAAGTAGGAGGGCAGAGTCAAGTGGGGACGAGATCGTGACAGGCTGTGCGAGCCATGTCGGGATTTTGTTTCATGCTGAAGGCAGCAAAAGAACCAGTACGCGATTCTGATGCTTTTACTAAGTTGTCCTAAAATTCTTCCAAGAAAACAAACGTTTGTTCCATTCCTGGAAGCATTCGAAGGAAGAGATCGCCTGACACTAAAGGTAAAACATGTCTGCACTTAACCAAGATCCTCAGGGAAGGTTCCCTTGTGTCTAACCTGAAGCTCATTCCTTAACCAGAGTACTTTTCTCTTTTATCATGTAGTGGACCTAAAACACGCTGGTTACCATTCTCTATGCTTTGCAGATGCGGTAGGACGCTTTCGGGGAATAAGGCAGAGGCCTGTGCTATGAGTTAACTGGGTTGGTGGCAGGCATTTTGCCACACGTGGTAGTGTGAGTGAGGAGGGGCCCGATGCGACCATAGAGAGGGACTGGGGAATAATGGAATCAGGCTGCATTCCGAAAGAGAGAGAGGGGAAGACCATCTCGAGTCTTCCTTTCCTGGAAGCCATGATTCCAGGTCCTATCACCTTCTTTCCGCAGTAATGGTGGCAATCTAGGGCCTTGCTTTGTGAAAAGGATGATATATGGAAAACAGACAGTCTACATTTGCTTTTATCGATGGGGTGATTCCAACAACTCACGTCTATGCAAGAAGCCCGTGTTATCGACAGCCTTCTCCAAATACCTGTAACAGCTCTCTCGTGAGCTTCACATCTACCTACTGTTCGCACCTTCATCTGCTAAACCCTCAAGCTCCTAAAATTGCATGTGGCTCAACCTCTATTTATTATCACCCCCTATCCTCCCCGTAAATCTCCTCCTCCTTCTTATTTCCAGTGACAACATCCCATCCACCCAAATCACAAAATCCCCACACGTGTTTGTTGTCCTTGCCTGCTGCCTTTCCTCAGAGCCCTCAGCCTCTCCATCACCTCTCTCTCCATCATGTCTGCTGTCCAAGCATCTCTGCCCCACATCCCATCCTGTCTGGCATTTCTAGCTGCGGCTCGAATCTGTGTCCTCCCATTTCCTGCATCTGGCCCCACGGTCCTGCAATCTGGAGTGACAGTCCTAACATCCACATTGAACCCCGCCCACGCCACTCTTCTGCTTAACACGTCTGAGTTACAACCTCCCCCTTTCAGGAAAAAGTCACAGTCTAGAACAGAGTGCACAAGGCGCTTCATGACCTGCCCCCCTCCCTCCCCCCCCCCGCCTCCCCAGCGTCATCTCTCATCCCTCCCCTGGAGCTCCCCCTGCCACTTCTCCAGCTGCTAACAGCCACAGTAGTTCCGGCTCTTCTTTGTACACTTGTGCTCTTTGACAGCCACAGGCCTCTATCTCTTTATGCACCTGGCAAAATTCTACCTGGCCTGCCAGGTTCAGCATGGATAGCTTTTACCTAAGGTGGGCCTCTCTGAGTTCTGGGTAGCCACCCTCAGTACTCAGGGAACACCATGGTTTTGCCACAATATTCAAGACGCCACACGATATTGGTTCTTGACTTGTATCTCTTCCTGACAAGACGTGGAGTTCCTCAAAGGTAGCGTTCTACCTCCTTCATCTATAACAGTGCAGTGTCCGCTCCAGTACCTGACACATAATAAACCACCCAGGAAATGGTTGTTGAGTGAACTACAAACTTAATCGAAGAGATAATTAAGGAATTGGAAGATAGTCTTGTATAATTTATAAAATACACAACAAAGAGATAAAAGGATATAGTGAAAAGAGTTGAGAGGGACTGAGTGGGGGCTCCACTATACATCTTATTAGGGTTCAAAATGAGGGCACATCGCTTTCCAGAATTATGCTGGTTAGAGAAAGATCGAAAGGACTCAGATGAAATTTACACCAAATTCTAAACACTAGGAATAAAGACAAATCTAAACTTAACCATGTTGAAACTTCAGACTATCAAGGGCAAAGAGAAAATGTTAAAAGCTACAAGAATGAAAAGACAAACTACTGTCAAAAGAAAAAGTATTAAACGTACAGTGACAGATGACAGAAGACAATGGCATCTTCCAACTGCTAAGGAAAAATCATTGTCAACCTAGGTCTTCAACTGCAGTAAAAATACCATTTAAAGGTGAGGACAAGTAAAGACATTTTCAAAAATAAAAGACCCTCAGATATTTACAAAGTGAAAAATTAAAGGATATACTTTAATAAGCAGAAAGTGCACCCAGAAGAAGTAGGCTACCAGAAGCAGTGGTAAACAAAGAAATATAATAATAATAAAATAGAATAGTAAATTTAATTAACTATTAAACTCTTTAATTAACTCTTAAAAAGTAAGAGCCACAGGGGTACCTGGTGCCTCAGTCAGTTAAGCATCTGACTCTTGATTTTGGCTCAGGCCGTAATCTCATGGTCATGAGATTGAACCCCACATCTAGCTCCGTGTTGGGCATGGAGCCTGCTTAAGATTCTTTCTCCCTCTATTTCTGTCCCTCTCCTGCTTGCTCTCTGTCTCTCTCAGAAAGAAAGAAAGAGAGAGAGAAAGAGAGAAAGAAAAAGAAAGAAAGAAAGAAAGAAAGGCCATAAATTGTGTTTTAAAAAGGATGGGATTATGGGGCGCTTGGGTGGCTCAGTCAGTTGAGCGTCTGACTTCGGCTCTGGTCATCATCTCATGGTTCGTGCGTTCGAGCCCTGAGTCAGGCTCTGTGCTGACAGCTCAGAGTCTGGAGCCTGCTTCAGATTCTATGTCTCCCTCTTTCTCTGCCCCTCCTCTGCTCATGCTCTGTCTCTCTCTCTCTCAAAATATAAAATAAACATTAAAAAAAATTTTTTAAAGGATGGGATTAAGATTCTAGACAAAATAACAAAGAAATTGAGGAGGCTGTGGAGGGTAGTTAAAGGTTGGTGGAGAAGAATAGATACATTAAATAGCTTTGGACTTTGAAAAAACATTTATAATTAAATATGCATGTTTAAAATGTAAGAATAACTAGCGAAATTAGATAGAAATACAACACATAGTTTCCAAACTGGCAATGAATAAAAAGGAGAATTAATTTTTTCCAGTCTATTACACAGTTGGAAAGGAGAACAAAAGTGTGGGGAGCAGAAAACACAAAGTGAGATAATAAAAATAATTTCAAATATATCAGTATAGCAGAATGATATATGCAGCATGATTTCATTTGTGTACTGTTTTAAAATTCACAAGACAATCCTAAGTGTTGTTCTCAGATACATATCGATGTGCGATCTTATTAGACATTCATGTAAATGAACACCTGTCTCTGGGGGAAGGAAGGAGGGAATGGGACAGAAGTAGGGCCCACAGAGGGCTTGCACCATGGACTTTCTTTCTTTTTAAAAATTATGCAGTGAATATGACAAGAGGTTAATATTTCATAATCTGGGTAGTGGACTCACAACTGCAGTTTTCTGAGCATCTGAAATACCAAAATAACTATATATAGGTCTATACCAAATACAATGTAACCTCCAAATTTCCAAGTGGAAAGACCTTTACAAAAGATTTTTTGATGGGGGCGCCTGGGTGGCTCAGTCAGTTAAGCGTCTGACTCTTGATTTCAGCTCAGGTCAGGATCTCACGGTTTGTGAGTTCGAGCCCCGCATCAGGCTCTGGGTTGACAGTGCAGAGCCTGATTGGGATTCTCTCTCTCCCTCCCTCTCTCTCTGCCCCTCCGCCCTTGCTCTCTTTCTCTCTCTCTCTCTCAAAATAAATTAAAAAAAATTTTTTTGATCACCTTGAATACACAAACTTTCAAAGATACAGATGGGATACTGAAATGTTTACTTACACTGTTTAATTTTCCAATAATGTTACATATTCATATGGACAAACATGTTTTACATAAAATGACGTATTAATTGGAAACACTGTCCTTTTTCCTTGTGAAACAATTATATTTATACTGATCTTGCAGCTTTGAGGTGACTTTCTTAGAAATCACTTGGGGATGGGGGGGTGCCTGAGTGCCTCGGTTGAGCATCCAACTCTGGATTTTGGCTTAGGTTACAATCTCACAGTTTGTGAGTTCAAGCCCTGTGTTGGGCTCTGCACTGGCTGTGGGGAGCCTGCTTGGGATTCTCCATCTCCCTCTCTCTCTCTGCCTCTCCCACACTCCCTCTCACTCTCTCTCTCTCTCTCTCAAAAATAAATAAATAAACATTTACAAAAAAGAAATCACTGAGGGATATGTCTGAGGCATCGAATGTAGTTTTTAAAAAATTTTTTAAGTTTATTTATTTTGAGAGAGAGCATGCACTCGTGGGGGAGGGGCAGAGAGAGAGAGGGAGAGAGCCCCAATGCGGGGCTCAAACTCATGAACCCTGAGATCATGACCTGAGTGGAAATCAAGAGTCAGACGCTTAACTGACTGAGCCCCCCAGGCGCCCCTGAATGTAGTTCTTAAGGTCACATTATCCTCATTTTCCTCAAAGCTGAGACACAGCCCTCTTTAGTGGATGTATAATGGTGCCGCTGGAAGCATTGGGTTTGCATCCTTGTATTAGGACAATTGTTTTTTGTTTTTGTTTTTTTAATTCACCCTATAAGTTTAGTTTACACTTTCTGAGGGTAACCACTTATTTTGTTGTTTTTTAAAGTGATCCTTAAAAGGCTTGGTTGCTTCCACATCTAACTCTTGTGATTGTGAGGCCCTGCTCCTAGGCATGAGGACTATGTTTGCATTAAATTTCTTTGCCTAATTTTTAAAATTTGTTTAATGTTTATTTTTTTATTTTGAGAGAGACAGACAGACAGAGCATGAGCGGGGGTGGGGTGGTACAGAGAGAGAAGGAGACACAGAATCTGAAGCAGGCTCCAGGCTCCAAGCTGTCAGCACAGAGCCCCAACGCAGGGCTCGAACCCATGTACTGTGAAATCATGACCTGAGACAAAGTCAGAGAGAGAGAGAGAGAGAGACAGAGAGAGAGCCAGAGAATCCCAAGCAGGCTCCACACTCAGCACAGAGCTTGATTCAGAGCTCAATCCCCAGACCCTGGGATCATGACCTGAGCCAAAATCAAGAGTCAGACACTCAACTGACTGAGCCACCCAGGTGCCCCCAAAACAATTTTCTTAAGCAGCCAGGGGGAAATGATGCATTAACTAGAGGGAGTGAGAATTTAGAGGATAGCAGATTTCTCATCAGAAACAATGGCTGCCGAAAGGAAGGGGCACACGTTTCAAGTGCTGAAAGATAATAGCTATCAACCATGAATTCTGTATCTGGTAAAACTATCCATTAGGAATGAAGAGGAAATAAAGACATTTCTTAGACAAGGGAAAACTAAGAGAATGAGCTGCTGGTAAACCTACCTTTAAAGAATGGCTAAAGGGCCATGAAATAAACCTCAACCTAGAATATGTTCTCTAACCATAAGGGATTCACTGTAGACATCAATAACAGAACAATGAAAATAAAACAATTAGAAATTAAACAACACACTACTGAGCAATCCATGGGCCCAACAGGAAGTTTCCAAATGATTTAAAAACATAGAAATAAATCACATTAAAATACAACATAGCACAGTTTGTAGGATTCAGCTAAAGCATTACTGAGAGGGAAATGTATAGCACTAAATCTTTCCATTCAAAAAGAGGAAAGATCTCAACTCAATAATCCAAGTTCCTACTCTGAAAGGCTAGAAAAAGGGCAAAGTAGAGCCAAAGCAGGAAGATGAAAGGAAATAATAAAAATAAGAGCAGACATAAATGAAATTGGAAACAGGACAACAGAAAAAAAAATCAATGAAACAAAATGCCGGCTCTTTGAAAAAAATCAATAAAGCCCCAGCAAAACTGACATAAAATGTGAAGAGACACAAATCCCTAATATCAGGAATGCAATAGGAGATATTGCTATAGATCCTGCAACCATTAAAAGGATAATAAAGGAATACAACAAACGACTTTACTATCGTAAGTTTGACAACTTAGAATAAATAGACCAATTTCCTAAAAACCCCGAATTAACAAAGTTCAATGGAGATGAAATAGACTGCAACCATTAAAGACATAGAATCTGTAACTTAAACTCCAAAAAAAGTTCCCTGGTCCAGGTGGATTCCCTGGAGAATTTGATGAAAACTTTAAAGAGGATTAACACCAATTTTACCCAATCTCTTCCAGAAAATAGAAGAGGAAGTAACACAGGTCAGCTCATTTTATGAGGCATGTATTATATTGATACCAAAACCAGGAAAAGACAATACAAGAAAAAGAAAACTACATATCTACTATGTCTCAGGAACCTAAAAACAAAAATCCTCAACAAAAGGTCACCAAACACAATCCAACAATGTATACAAAAAATTCTATACCACGATGAAGTGGGATTTATTCCAAGAATCCAAAGGTGGTGCAAAATTCAAAAATCATTCAATGGAAACCAGCATATTAACAAGTTAAGTAAGAAAAATCAGGATTATATCAACAAACAGAAAAAAAAAACATTTGAAAATGCAGCACTCTTCATGATAAAAACTCTCAGCAAATAAGAAATAGAAGGGAACTACCTCCGCTTCATAAAGAGCACTTACAAGAAACCACAGCTGGGGCACCTGGGTGGCTCAGTTAAGTGACTTGTGGGTTTGAACCGTGCATCAGGCTCCGCACCGCCAGCTCAGAACCTGCTTGGGATTCTATCTCTCTGTGCCCCTCTCCCGCCCCTCCCCCCACATAAATAAACAAACTTAAGAAAAAAATAAAGAAACCATGGCCAGCATCGTACTTAAATGGTGGGCAAATGGATGTGCTCCCCTAAGATCGGGAACCAAGTGAGAACAGTCACTCACATTACTCGTATTCACCAGAGTACAGGAAGTTGTAGCCAGTGCCCTAGGAAAGAAAAAGAAATAAAAGACACAAAGAGAAGAAACAAAGAAATAAAATTGTCTCCATTTTCCAACTGTCTATGTAAAAAAAGTCCCAAGGAATTTATTAAAACACACACACACATTCCTGGAACCAATAAATGAGTTCAGCAAGGTTAGGGAATATAAGATCCACACCCAAAAATCAGCTGCATTTTATATACTGATCACGAGCATGTGGAAACTTTCAAAAAAGCACAATACAATTTACATTCACACCAGAGAAAGTGAAATATTTTGGCGTATACTTCACAAAACATGCACAAGATTTAGATGCTGAAAATTATAAAAAAAAAAACTGGTAAAAAAGGGCGCCTGGGTGGCTCAGTTGGTTAAGCATCTGACTTCAGCTCAGGTCATGATCTCACAGTCCATGCGTTTGAGCCCTGCGTCGGGCTCTGTGCTCACAGCTCAGAGCCCGGAGCCTGCTTCAGATTCTCTCTCTCTCTCTCTCTCTCTCTCTCTCTCTCTCTCTCTCTCTCTCAAAAATAAATAACTATTGAAAAATTTAAAATTGGTAGAAGAAGTCAAAGAAGACCTCTAATAAATGGAGAGACATTCCAATAAATGGATTTGAAGACTCAATGTAGTAAAAGCATCATTTCTCTCCAATTTGATATACACATTTAATGCAATTCCTATGAAAACCCAGCAAGGCTGTTTGTGGACACAGACAACTATATTCTAAAATGTATATGGAAAAGCATAAAGCCCTTGAATAGGCAAAGAATCTAGAAAAAGAAGGATAAAGGGAGGAATTGTTGTACCGAATATTAAAGTTTATCATTTAGCTATGGTAATCAAAGCAGTGGTATTGGTAGGTAAATAGACATATTGGTTAATGGAACAGAATAGAGAGCCCAGAAATCGCCTGACACAAATACGCCCAGCTAATTTTTGACAAAGGTGCAAAAGTAATTCAATGGAGAAAAATGTTATTTTCAACAAATAGTGCTAGAGCAGTTAGATATCCATAGGGGGAAAAAAAAAGAATCGTAACCCAGACCTTATAACTTATATAAAAGTTAACTCAAAATGGATCATGGCTCAAGTGTAAAACATAAAACTTGGAGACATTTAGGGAAAAAAAGAAGAAAAAAATTTCTGATCAAGGGCTAGGCAAAGAGACTTTAGGCTTGACGCTAAATGTAGAATCAGTAAAATAAGAAATTGATACATTGGACCTCATCGTAATTAAAAACGTTTGCTCTGCAAATCAGCCTGTTACGAGGATGAAAAGACAAGGTACACACTGGGGAGAAATATGTGCAAACCACGTATCAGATACAAAGGACTAGTATGTGAAATATACAAAGAACTCACAAAACTGAACAGTAAGAAAACTTAACAGTCCCAATTAGAAAAGGAGCAAAAGACACAAAGAGCTATTTCACGACAGAGGCTATGCAGATGGAAAAGAAGCACGTGGATCGATGTTCTGCTTCCTTAGCCATTAGGGAAAAGCAAACAAACAACCACAATGAGATATGATGACACACCTATCAGAACGACTAATATAAAGAATAGTGACAACACCAAATAGTCGTCAGGACGCAGTGAGAATGAATCACTCATATATTGCTGGGGAGAATGTAAAATGGTACGGTTACTCTGGAAACCAATTTGGCAGTTTCTTATAAAAGTAAACATGCAACTACCATACAAGCCGGCAATCACACTCTTGGGCAGAGTGCAGAACTTCCAAAGAAATGGAAAAGTGACGTACACATAAAAGCCGGTGCCTGAATATTTATATAGTAGCTTTCTACATAATGGCCCAAATGGGTAAACGACCTAGACGTCCCTCAACAGGCGACTGGTTGAACCAACTGTCACACATGCATACCATGCAATATTGCTCAGTAGGAAAACAGAATGAACTACTGATACGTGTAAAAACTTGATTCAAATTTGATAGAATTGTGCCAAGTGGGAAAAAAAAGCCAATCCTAAAGGTTATGTGCCCTAGGATTCCATTTATATAATATTGGGAAATGACAACATTTTAGAAATGGAGGACGGACTCGAGGTTGTCAGGGGCTAAGGATGGCAGTAGGGCAGGAGGGAGTAAAGAGGGCAACAGAGGGACCCTGTGGTGGCAGTGCGGCCCTGTGTCTTGACTGTGTGGGGCATACGCACACCCACATGTGTGATGAAACTGAGCAGGTCTAAGTACACACACAGGCAAATGAGTGCAAGTCAGACTGGGAAGATACAAAGACTGGTGGATTATATCATGTCAATATCCTGGTTGTGATATTGTCCGGCAGTTTTTCGAGATGTTATCGTTGGGGGAAAGTGGATAAAAGGTACAGGGGATCTTTCTACATTATTTCCTACAACTGCATGTGAATCTGTGATTATCTCCAAATAAAAATCAACCGCCCTACAAGTCAGGACTTCCTCCCTCCCGCTTCCTGTTCCCTCCCCCCACCGCCAGCTAAGTTGAACATTTACCAGCACGCAGAATCACTTCTCTTTGGAGGATGGACTTTGTGTTGGTAAAAGTCCTGGTTTCTTCCCCGAGTGCCTCACAGGAGACAGAATAGGTGGCTGGAGGCAATGGAAGAGGCTTTACTAAACTTCCTTGACTTCAGTTTTCCTCATCTGTAAGCTGGAGGTAGCAGTAGAGAGAAACTGGAGGCAGCAGTAGAGGGAAACTGGAGGCAGCAGTAGAGGGAAACTGGGGGCAGCAGTAGAGAGAAACTGGAGGCAGCAATAGAGGGAAACTGGAGGCAGCAGTAGAGGGAAACTGGAGGCAGCAGTAGAGCGAAGGAAAGTGAAGGCTTCTGGAGAACCCACTTCCCCCTACATTACCTTCCCTCATCCTGTCAGCCGGCCCGATGAGCCACGCGTTACAAGTCTCATGAAACGGGCTGGGAGATGTGCTCACCGTAGACCGGAGCTGGGGTTTGAGTCCACAGTCCAGGCGTTTTTGGTTACTGCCTGGAACCCTACCCACTGTCTGGCCCTACACCCCACAAGGCGGCCTCCCCCAGCGGAAAGTGAGCTGGGCAGAGAACGCCTGACCATCTGAGTGCAAGTAGTGGGGGAGGGTGGGGAGGACTGGGCTTGCTCCCACCAGGCAGATATGGCTGCACCAGAAGCCGCTGCCCTCCCCAGGCCAGCCTCCTCCATTCACCCTGTGAAGCTAGCAGACACAGCTGCTAATTTCCCGCTAGTTGATGGTCTGTTGTCTACGTTGCCTGCAGTACAACCCCAACCACAAAGGTGGAGCACTCTTTTCTTAGGGACCAGGCAGGGCACCAGGTGAGCCATGGGAACATGGGTATCACCCTTGATGACACTGGCCAGGGATACAACCTTGGTACCGAGGCCAGGCCAGGCCCGGCCCGTGAGGAAAGAAACAAGGGTCTCCTTGGGTTGAAGACCACATTGCCCAACAGAGACTTACCTTCCAACCCTTGGCAATATCCTTGATGCTTTCCTCACAAACTCTGGCTGTTGGCCACCCGCAATGGTCAAAGGCAAGGCAGTCCAGTGGTTGGAGCCCCGGGCTGGCCATCAGGAGACATGGACTTCATCCAGCCCTGGGACTTCCTTTAAGACTTTGGACAAGCCACGCTCCCCCTCTGGGACTCCATGTCCTCATCCATAAAATGAGGGGTTCGGATTAGGTGATCCTCAAGTCCTCTCCAGGCCCTGCCAGTCCGCATAGTCAAGGTTGGCTCTAAGACCTGCGTGCAGGGCCTGCCTGGTTCTGCCACAGCTCACAAACATGATTGGAACAGAAGCCCTAGTCCGATTTCATTTTTCTTCCGAGGCTGTTTATTGCCTAACAAAATGTACTTAGTGGTAAATTCGTGACTGTGATGTTAAGCGTAGGCTACAAACCTAGAGACAAAAAAATAATAATAATAATAATAGGTAGGAGGGGGCGGAAAGCACAGAGCTGGAAGAGGGAGGGCCATCCAGTGGGTCGGGAAAGCTGGAATTCAGCGGAGCGACTCATAAACACCGGCACCATTCCGTATTTATTCACATCCTCTGCCCTGTCTGGGTTCCGCGTGGTCTCCACTTCTTGTTAGCTTTTCAGCTGCACACCAGGCCCCAGCTGGCAGTGGCTAATTGCAATCAGCAGGTGAGAAATGTAGGTTCTCCGAAAAGGAATTATCCCCAGCGCTGGGAACCATTCTGGGAAATGTAACCGACCTGGGAAGAGAGGGGGAGATGTTTAAAACCTGAACTTCTGTGAAAAGCATTAATTGAAAAAGACAGCACTGCGCACCAGGAACCCATGACTCGCTCGCCTGAAAATATAATGAAGCAACTTCATGAGGAAGCGAGGACGCGGGAGCGTTTCCATTTTGCTTCGTGCGCACGAGCCTTGCCTGCTCTCTTTTCCCAGGAGACCCGGGGCGCACAAAGGTTTGCTCTCGGAGTTTCGTCTTTACCTTTACATTTTTCTGCATGAGCAAAATCACCGCGCCAAGCTCAGAACGTTTCGCTGAGTTTTATTTATGTTTTCAAAGGAAGACGTGAGGCCGTCTACTGTGAAGTGGGACGACTTGAGAAAGCAGGTCCAAAATCGGTTGATGATCTCGAGGTCGCCGAACACCCAGGTGTTCGCTCAGCCTTGTGCCGAGTGAGGGGGTGGGACGTGGGTACGGCCAGGGACCCCAAAACGTCGTGCGGCTCCTTGGGGGAAGCAAGCCTCGAGGCAAGGAGCAAGGTCCTGGAGGTGCCCGTGTCCTCAGCCCAGGCTGCCGGCTGTTGCGCCCATCGGAAGCACCTGGGGACAGGAGAAGGGCCCCGGTGGCGCTAGGTACACCTGCCCGCTCACCTACAGAATCGGCTTCTCTCTGTGCGTTATCAGGAAAGGGAATGAAAAGCGTACCAGAGGGGTGATTTGAATTTCATTCTCTCAATATGTGCCCCTGTGGGGAACGCTGCGTGGTGCCGCATCCGGATTCAAAGAAAACTCACTCTCTCTCCCTCTCTCCCTCCCTCTCCCTCTCCCTCTCTCTCTCTCTCCCTCCCTCTCTCTCCCTCTTTCCCCTCCCTCCCCCCCCCACCCCGCAGCACCTGGGAGGCTCAGTCAGCTAAGTGTCTGACTTTAGCTCAAGTCACGATCTCATCACTCGTGAGTTCGAGCCCCACATAGGGCTGGCTCTGTGCTGTCATCCCGGAGCCCGCTTTGGTTCCTGTCTCCCTCTCTCTCTGCCCCTTCCCAGCTCGTGCTTTCTCTCTGTCTCAAAAATAAATAAAAACATTAAAATAAAAAAACAAAGAAAACGCTCGCTGGGGTTTAAGGCTAGTCATGGGTAGCACACGCTGCATCGGCCTGTGGGGCGCCCTGAAAACTGACTGGGGGATCAGACACCTGGGCCTGGTCGGGTTGACCTTTAAGGACAGGCCCCCCCGACCCCCTGCGGAGCACCAGGTCACGTATATGATGAGTGAATTGCATACTGCTACCCTTCCCCTCGCTTGGGTCCCCAGGTCCCATAATGGCAAGTGATGAGATGTGGCGTAAAACACAAAAGGCTCGCTCCCCAAAATAAATGTTTACTGGTTTTTTGTGTGTGTGTTTGGTTTTTTTGTTTTTGGTGTGTGTGTGTGTGTGTGTGTGTGTGTGTGTGTGTATGTGTTTTGCAGGGTGGGCAGCTTGCTTTTCCCTTCCTTTTGGTTGTTTGTAAGACAAAGGAGCGGGGAGAGGTTAGGCTCTGGAGCCAGTCTCTGAAGGAATCACAGTCCCTGGTGGGAGGTCAGACTAAGGACAGCTACGCGGAGGAGGCCAGCTGGGGAGTCTTGGTCCACCTGCAGGAGCCCCTCCCGTGGTCCCCAGCTACTCCGGGGCCCAAGGAATGTCAGAGGAGACAGTCAAGTCTCCAGGGGAGGAGATAAAGAGGCCTCAAGATCTTTCCGCCTTGGAGCCGAACCCCAGGCTTTGTGATCAAAAGACAAATAAACAGCCATTCCCACTGGGTCTCTCAAACCTGCTGAGTGGCACAAATGTTTCCTCCTTATAAACAAGCCTACCCGAAGAAGGCGAAGAAAACCAGACCCTCAAATCCCACGCAGTTTTTGGCAGACCCCTTAGGAGAAACTGCTGCAGGCAGCTTATCAAGGGCCTTTCTCACATCGCTCTGAAATAAGATGTCAAAGTTGGAACATAAACCATGAACAAACAAAATCAGCCCGCTTCTTCGTGCCGGCTGCACCTTCCTGACACGGGGAAGGTTGAAATAGAGCTGCAGAATTCGAAGCTGCTGAAAAGATGTGAGAGAGGCCAGGGGGTCGTGAAAGTGAGCAGGGAGAGGGTGGCCTCCTTTCGACAAAGACTGGGCTCTGTACCGCTGAACTGCACAACGCATCCCTAAGCGGGGGGGGAGGGGGGGGGCTCCTATTCTCGCCGACGTCCCTGGAGCTGTGTTTCGGGATGTGTCGGTGCCAACCCAAGGCTGACGGCGCCCTGTGGAGTGAGGCAAGACAAATACCCTAAGGGGCACCCAGGGTGAGCCAATGTTTGGGATCCACCACTGTCCAAACAGGGCAAGTCTCTGCCTGTCCTGAAGCTTCCACTCGGATTAGTCAATTCAGCCACCTGTGAGTAGGTACTATGTACCAGAGCAAGAGTACATCCCCGAGGGGGGTGGCGAACAAGGGAGGACTGTGGTCTTGGGGTGGGCAGGCCAGGCCTCACTAAGGTGAAGTGACTTTTGAGTGAAGATGAGAAGGGGTGAAGGAGTGAGCCCTTCCTGGAAGGGAAGGGGGACCCAGGGAGAGGGGACAGCGAGTGCAAATGTCCTGAGGTAGAAGCAGGGCTGGCAGAGGCAAAGTGCAGCATGGGAGCCAGTGGAGCTGAAATGGAAACACGAAGGGTGTCTCTGCGGATCCTGAGTGCCATGGAAAGTCACAGAAGATCCCAGCCAGTGCTCCAGCCACCTCATCAGTCGGCTCTGCTGGGCGGCCATCTCAGTAGCTGTCTCTGGGGGATCTATGGGATTCCTTGATTCTCCACTAACTGACAACAAGTCCCTGATATGGTCCTGTTTAATTACTAACCAACTAGGGGTGAAGGCCCACCCCCTGCCTTCCTGGACTTCAAACCTCCCAATACTTCAGTTTGTGGAAGGAGGCATCCTGGAGACAGGTAGAAAGAGGGAGGGTGATTTGCAAGGGTCCCTCGCCACTGCTCACCCCCTAGGTCCCCTGCAAAAGGTGTCAGCGTACACTGAGTGATTCAATAAATGTTTGGCTGACCCTTCCCCACCACCTTTCCCCACGCACAAAGAGTGGAGAAGTCTCCAGAGAGAATTACTTGTGTCCTGGACGCATCTGATTTCGCTCAGGATCTCTTGCCCAAGCACCTAGGATTGATTCAGTGTCTGTCATGGTTATGGGTCAGCAGTAGCCCAAGCATTCTGATGACAAATTCTTGGCTCGATGCCCCGAGGATTTCCTCGGTCGGGACCTCTCTGTTTGCTTTTCACCGTTTATCAACACGGGCACTGCAACATGCAGACGGAGCCTCTAAGCAGGGAGCCGGTCAGAAGGTCCGAGGCTATGGAGTGAGGGACCTGTGATGGGGCAGAATGTTCCACAGTTTGGGGACCTGTTAAGCAGGGTGTGGGTCAGCTGTCTGCAGCCTGAAGACAGCAGGGCAGGCAGTCAGGAGGGAGAGGTGGACATGAAGTAAGGGAGACCAAAGATAAACCGGAGCCCAGCTGCACAGATGGGAACCTTCTCAGTTTCTCGCAGCCTCCAACTTCACTGAGGCAGGGGACGTACAGGCCAGGTGGGTGCCCTCCGGCACGCAGCTGCACACCCGGCAGCCCTGGCGCTCTGAGAAGCTGAGGGGGGAGCTGTGGGGGCGCTGGAGGGGCTGCAGGCCTGGCTGCCACCCACACCAACATGGCGAGAGAGCCGATGGGTGACACATGTGAGCTGCGATGGTCCCTGCCCTCCTCCATTGATCGGACCATCAAAATGGCTGCCCCTTTGCTTCCACCTTCCAAATCTCGCACAGATTTCTCCTGTGGCCAACCCTGACCAGAAAGGGAAAAGACAAGAATTCAGTGAAACATAGTTCTGGCTTAGCTACTAGAGAACAAAGCCACTGCGGTGACTTTGACCTGTGGCCTCAGCTTCCTCACTCCCAGCATCTAGGGGTTGGCCTGAAGGGAACTGTTGGGAGCATCCATGTTACAGTAACAGTTTCTTTTCTCCCGTCACTGGACGAGGGGCAAAGAGAGCCCAGATGCGATTGCAATGTCGGGAGTCCCCACAGGAAAGGAAGGCACGGCTCCAGGCCTCGTGTGTCCTTCTGTCATTCTGCCCAATCACAAAACCCTCATGATCTGGGCTCTCAGCCTGAACCTCACAGGAACTCCACGTTCTGTGGGCACACACAGGGACACATTGGCCACCTTATCGTAGGTCTGTAGGAGTGAGACATAATCATCTGTCTTCCCAGGTCGTGAACCTCAGATCCAGCGTGCTGCTGGACTCACACCAGTCACCCGCTGAGGCAGTGGCAGCAGGTGACAAAGCCCATGCTCTGTTTCTAATAATCAGGCTGAGAAGTCCCAGAAGGTTGCAGAAAGATTTTTAGGCTGCACACAGTTCAATTAACAATCTGGACCCAAACATCTTCTCTAGAAGTTCAGCTTCCTGGTGATTCCAGAAAACTCTGACACCACCTGATGAAAATCTCTGTCAGTAAATAAATGTGAGCACGATAACCCATGAAGAGCTCTCTGCAAAATATGCTCTTGGCAGACTCTGTTCCTAGGTACTGCGGGGGGTGGAAGGAGACCCATACGCAATGAAGACAAAGAGGTATAAATGCAGGAAAGAAAGTGAAAAAAAATTAACATGTATAGAAAGACTCATTTGTGACCAAAGAAATGAAGAGGGGTAAAAACATGGCGGTTAAAGAGAAGGGGGCTGGATGGATCTTCTCTGAAATTCCTTGAGTTTAGGAGATCATCAACAAAATGTAAAGCTAGAGGCACCCATGGAAGGGAAGGAAAATGCCAGAAGGAATCCCTTACTTCACAGTACCTCTTGAAAGAACGAACTTTTAGTTAGTGTGGGGCAGAGTTGGTGTAATACTGAATGAGGCTATGGTCCTGAAGACTTGTGCCTTGTGAGCTGTATGTCTGCAGGGACAGGAAAAGTCACTTTCCCTCTACGCTTCTAGGTTCTTGGCTGAGAGCCCCCTGTAATAAAAGACTAACAGGAGAAAAACAAATAGATGTTTAATAATGTGCATACCTGGGAGAGATCCAGGAAGACTGAATAACTCCAAAATGGCCCAAGCCACCCCCTTAAATACCATCTCCAGCTAAAGATGAAAGAAGATGTTGGGGAGGGGGAGGCCAGTCATGGGAGGCTATCGTCGAGAAAAGCGCAGTAATCAAGAGTGAGGTTGCTATGCAGGTTTAGGTCATTGCCTTCTCCACTGAATAGAGTTTCTAGAAATGTGTCATCCTTCTCTTCCTCCTACAAAAGGGTAACTTCTACTCAATTTTCAGAGTTTTTCCCATCTCTGCTGTTCCTTAATGATAATCAGCCTAAAGTAATCCTTATGCCAAAGAGGCATATCTTGGGGTGACACATTCTGGTGTTCCTTCAGCTGGAACATGTGTGTGGCTTGAGTGGAGCAAGGCTGTTTTGGATCTCAGCCAGGGAGCCTCCAAAGGGCAAAGGCCGGCCAGCAAGAGGGGCCGGCATGGCTGCAATGGTCTGACCTGAGGAAGAGGAGACACTGAAGGCTTAAAAGTGGGAAAGGACATTATGTCCACACAAAATCCTGCAGACGGATGTACACAGCGGTGTTATTCATAATTGCCAAGGCTTGGAAGCAACCAAGATGTCTTTGTTTGGTAGGTGAATGGATAAATCGACCGTGGTCCGTCCAGACAGTGGGATATGATTCAGCACTAAGAAGAAATGGGATATCAAGCCATGGAAAGACATGGAGACA
This sequence comes from Cryptoprocta ferox, assembly GCA_028646485.1. Classification (NCBI taxonomy): domain Eukaryota; kingdom Metazoa; phylum Chordata; class Mammalia; order Carnivora; family Eupleridae; genus Cryptoprocta; species Cryptoprocta ferox. The sequence goes on from CM053579.1 coordinate 75,280,455, forward strand.
CCTTAGAGGCATGTTGGGAAGTGAAAGAAGTCAATCTGAAAAGGCTACCTACTGCAGGATTCCAACCATATGGGATTCTGGGAAAGGCAGAACTCTGGAGACAGTGAAAAGATCAGCGGTTGCGGGGGAGCTGGGGAGGTCCGGGAGGGAAGCACAGGTGAAAATACAGAAGATTTTTAGGGCAGTGAAAATAATCTGCATGATATTATGACGGTGGATACATGTCACTGTATATTTGTCCAAACCCACAGAATGTCCAACAGCAGCGGTGAACCCTAATGTAACCTAGGGACACCAAGTGATAATGACGTGTCTGTGTAGGTCATCAGTTGTAACAAATGTACACTCCGGTGGCGATGTTGGTAAGGGGGAGGCTGTCCAGGTGTTGGGGCAGGGGGTATTTGGGAAATTGCTGTACCTTCTTCTCCATTTTGCTGTGAATCTAAAACCACTCTAAAAAATTACAGTCTTCTTAAAATGTGGGAGAGGAAACTGAATCTGAGGTTTCTTAACCTTCGGCATATCAAAAATGAAAGTTTGGAGGGGCGCCTGGGTGGCTCAGTCGGTTGAACATCTGACTCTTGATCTCGGCTCAGGTCACGATCTTGTGGTTCACAGGATTGAGCCCCACATTGGGTTCTGCGCTGATCATGTGGAGCTGGCTTGGGATTCTCTCTCCCTCTCTCTCTCTGCCCCTTCCCTGCTTGTGCTCTCTAAACAAACAAACAAACAAACAAACAAACATTTTTAAAAAGTGAAAGTTTAGAAACTAATTGTGCTTTGGTTAGCGGATCACAACATGCTTCCAGAATTCTTATCCCCTGGACAGTTCAGTGGAAACACGGCACAGGTCTCCCATTATTGTGCAGGCATAAAAGTTAGGCCCGGGGCTCTCTAGGGGCAGGAATGACTGCGAGTAGAATTCAGCTTGCCACATCTTTGTCTAGGGCAGGGCTTGGCAAACTTTTTCTGTAGAGAGCCAAACAGTAAATACTGTTGCCCTTGCGGGCCATACGGTCTCTGCTTCAACTACTCAGCTCTGTCGCTGTAGCATGGTTGTGTCCAATAAAAATTTATTTACAAAAACAGGCACAGGCTGGACTTGTGCTGTGGGCCGTAATTTGCTGGTCTAGCACTTTCCTAGAAAGTTGGGCTTGCCTATGCTCAAACTATGGGCAAACTGAGCACTGACATTATACATCACGTATCAATGATACATGTTCTCACGCAGAGAAGGAGGAATTAAGGAGAACGGTGGCAAAAGAGAAGAAAGGAAGCCGATTTCCATTTCATAGGCTGGGGGGAGAAGAAGGCAGAGAAGAGCCAGGAGGAGGAGCAGGCAGAATACATCTTGCCAGGGTGGCCTGCACTTGGAGGAGCACAAGACAAACAGAGAACACGAGACCAGAGCTCAAGGGACTTGGGCTCCAGGCCTTGTGTGCCCTTCGGTCATTCTGCCCAATCATAAAACCCTCACAATCTGGAGCCAGGAGGAAAAGAAGGCACGGCAGAGCCGCGGCGAGGCAGGTGTGGGAGTGAGCAGGCATGGGGTGATGGCCACCCCGGGGGTGTCTCCCTGTGAGGACAATCCCCATCTTCTTCCTACAGCACATTATGCTGAAAAACATAGCTCCACTTGAGCTTAAATAAACAATTTAATCAGCAGCCCAGTTTCCTTTTATCACCCAATCTCCCGGCTAGACGGACTAATTATTTTCCATCTCCTAACTGCTGGACTGTTAAGTATCATCTGAAGCAAACAGAATACCAGGCATTGCTAAATGTCATTGCGGCCCGAGCCCTTCACTAACATGATTCCCGTGTTGGCTGCGTTTTTAAAGACCTTGCGACTAAATAAACACGGCTCTCGTAACGACTGCTGTAAACAAGTACTCTGTCGTGCGGGAGGAAGAGACGGCTTTTTCATAAAAAATGCGGCCAGTGTTCTGATCATTGACAAAGAAGATGATACACAGGTCGGATTAGAAGCAATACCATTACCCCTTCAAATAGGGAGAATGTCTCTAGACTGCACCCGATGAGCAACGCATTAGAACTCTCTCGGCCCTACTTCCCCACCTGCAAAATGGAGCGAGTGATGTTTACCACATGTAGGTAGGTGTTCTGCAGAGTAAATCAGATAATGTAGGTGGCCCAGCTCGTAGCATATAGTGGGCGCTTTCTAAATAGGAGATAACTTGATATTATCAATGACTGATACAGAACTCAATTCTTACACAAAGATCACTTCAATCTGGTGTGAGCATCGCGGTCCTTAAAAAAGATGCTTTTCTTTCTCTTTATCAACTTTCCCATTGTGTGTGACTTCTACAGAGACGCTCCCAATAGGCTCCTGACTGGTGTAGACATTATTTACCTTCGAGAAAAGGCAGTGCAGTGGACGCCACCCCTTGGCCACCATACCGCCTCTGAGGCAGTGTGGAATTATGGAAGTAGATAGGAGTCAGGATTAGTCAAGACTGTAAAGGCTTCTGGGTAATCAGACAATGCCATCCACTGAATCACAGGTTTCTTTTGGCAGGTGTGCAGAGGAAACACCCTTCCTGTCGCTGCAGCCCTTCCCAAATCCACTGCCTCTCTGGGCCCGGGCTCCAGCCTCCCTGCAGGCCGGTGTCCCTCACACACAGTCCACTCAGGTGGCCGGCAGAGAGGGGAATGACTTACCTCACAACCAAGGCCTTTTCTGGCCCCGGCATCCCTGGCTGTCCATCCCAACAGCCCCTCTGGAGGCTCGTCAGGACTCACAGGAACTCCAGCAGCTGCCTCCCAGCTGTTCCCTGTGACCTTAACCTCGGCTCCCTCCATTCCATCTTCTGCACGTGGCCAGGAGGCTTGTTCCAATGACCCAGATCTGCTCCTGCCACTGCCCTGCTTAAGTGTCAGGACATGTAGGACAAAGTTCACAGTCCTTAGCAGGATCTAGAAGGCCTGTCCCTACCTGGCGCCAGCCTACCCGTGGCAGCCTCACCTTCGGGCCTGTGCCCTTGCCATCCTCTCTGCTTGCATGCCCCTCACCTCCATCTTGAGCTTGTCCAATTTCCAACTTCACCTTCCGACCTCTAGCACAAACGCTCCCCTGTTTTTGACACCCCCACTTCAGACAGAACCAATCGCCCCCTCATCTATATTACAGAGTGTACGCCACTCTGTTCTAGCACCTTCCAAACGTTAGTATAACTAGTTGTAGATGGTTTGTGTTTGGCAAGGCAAATGCTAAAAAGACAGAGCCTCGTGAGCTTCGTGGCTGCTGAGGAAAAAATGGTCAAGGGATGGCTTATAGCTATGGTTTAAAATCGTAAATACAGGATGACTCACAGCTCTGAGAACAGCTAACTCGGGCTGTGGGTTGGGTTTTGCCTCCAGCCTGGGGCCATGGAGCAGGGAGAGAAGGGCCCTTACAGGCTTTATTGGCCAAGTCAGTAGAGACTAGCACCTTGGGGTGACTCTGGACTTCCAGAGTATGTTGGGACAAGAGATGCAGGACTGTGACCCACAGAATCGAAGTAGCCACAGAAGAGAGAGAGCTGATGTGGAGCCAATGTGGGTCCTGAGGCTACCGCCAAACACAAACCACAGAGGAGAGAGAGCTGATGTGGAGCCAACATGGGTCCTGAGCAGTAGTGCAAAAGGCAATCTCCACCGAAAGAGGCCAGAGGCATCCCACCAGATTTCTCCAGATTTCTATCTCAGGAGCAGGTCTCGACCACGGCCCTTAATGGTGACCTATCAGCCCAAGGTCAAGAGAACTTGAGAGAGGTCTCCAGCCATGATAACCTCTGAAGGGCCCAAAGAACCCCTCAGGAGGGAAAGAGCTACCTTTCTTCATCTTCCATGCCCATCCAGGGATACCAGCTAGGACCCCAGGCCTGACCATCTGAAAATGAGACCCAGGAAGAGCAACGCCACCACCAAGCGGGAGCTGTCTGCTTCCTGGCCTCTTCTCCCTCTCCCGCTACCAACCGTGGCTGTGGCAAAATGGCCCCCAATGAATGGAGGTGGCGAGCAGGGATAGAGGAGAGATTCCGCTCCCCGGCCCCTCTGCCTATAGGGGCAAAATGTAATGTGAAGCCAGGCTTGGAGTTTTGACTTTTACATCCTGGATGGGACACTCAGATGGCTCACGTGTGAACTGAAGTGACCGTAAGAAACTATTGCCCAGCAATAAATAGAAATAAGACCTGTTTAGTTGGCATTCAGGTTTTGGGGAAGATTACCCTCCCTGAACGAAGTCAAGCAATCAAGTGCTACTTTATTCACGGCAGAGGCTATGCTTGTCTGCACACTCGTTACACAGGCATGCCCTGACCCATGAATGTTCACCTCTCACGGACATTGGGTCACATCCAGCCAACCATACTGGACTTCCAAACAACCAACAGGCCAAAGGGTTTCCTTCCCTCCCAGCCACTTCTGGGCTTTCCTTCCTCTTTTCACTTCTCTCCCCCTCTCTCTCCTAGTCCCTTTTCACTTCCTTCTGTAGAGCCTCCTGCACTTTGATACTCTCGGTGTCTGGGTCCTTCTCCAAATCCCAGGATCTTGGTCCTTACTTTATAAGGAAAGCAGGTAGTCAGGGAATAGGAGGCTGGCCTGGTGGGTGATAGAATCTAAAAGGTCCAACAGGCTGTAAGAATCCTGATAACAAGTAGGCTATCATAGTTAAGGGTTTGGAATCAGATTGTCATCCTGCTGGGTACGGAGCTCTTCAAGGACAGAAAGCATGTCCTATTTGCTTCAGGGTCTCTAGCAGCAAGCACAGTGCCTAGAACATAGTAGCCCTTAACCAAAGTTTTTGGAAGGATGAGCAAGTGAATGAATACATGAATGGGCAAATGGACTAAGTAAATGGCACAGAGAATGGCATTGGCGCTCCTCTCTTTCAACTTTTATTCCCAACAGTGAAGCTCAAAGGGCTGGATCTAGCTAATTTGTGGCGACCAAAGGTGGGAGGAAGCCATAACGTACTAGATGACGGAATCAGGACTCAAGATCTCGATCGGATGGATGGACAGAATGGGTGAAAGAAACAAGATGAAATTCAATAAAGATAAACGTAAACATCTGCACTGGATTCAAGGGGTCAATGGCCCCCATCTGGGAAATTCAGCTCCCCTTGAAAATCTCCTGGGAAAGTTTCTTTTATTTAATATGCATCAACAACAACAAAACATGGCTGCCAACGTAGACATTCAGAATCAGGCTTGGACAGGCCATATCAGAGAAGGCTAGGGAAAGGAGGACATTGGTTAAACTAGAGCATGTCAGAGCCTAATGACCAGGAAGGCGAGGGATCTGGAAACTTCAGAATATAAGAAATAATTGAAGAAAGGGGATGTTTGTGCCTGGAGATAAGAAACAGGGAGTCACAAGAGTAGCTTTAAATTGGTTGGAGAGCCATACTATAGATGAAGAGTTAGTTTTAGGAGGCAGTACCGTAGCAGAAATTACAGATAAGGTAATGTGTAGCTGAGGATACTTAAGGACCCTCTCTCGGAACATCACAACTACCAAATAGGCCACTTTATGAGGCAGGAGCACTCCTACTCACCTTAAGAAGTCCAAAAGAAGCTCAAGAATGATCTCCAAGGGTCTGTGCAGGCCCTGGCCTCTGAAGTCCCTTTGGGTCTTGATATGCTATGATTTTACCTTAGGTTAATCAGGTACAGCCTGTCTGAATTGAGGAAGCCGGTGAATTACAGATTGAAGTTTTGGCATATGCAGATACTAGCTGTATCTGAAGCCAAGTAAATAGCATGACCTGATGAAAGGCTTTGGGGGCCAGGGAGAATGGAGACGAGCCAGGACCAAAATTAGTTAGGTGCCACTACGTTTGCAAGGCTGATTTAGAACCTAACATTCAAAGGATACTCATAATCAGTTCCAATAAGAACAAACAGCATTCATCAAGCACTAATAATAGGTAGATCCCACAGGTCCCTGTCGCTTGGAATTAAAAGCCAAATAACTCAAGTCCTTTAGGGTCAGAAGCAGGTGAACTAAGAGTTCAGGAGAAGAGGCCGTGGGACTAAATCAGAACCCAAATACCTTCAGATGGTTTTGTTCCCCCAAATATGAAAAATATATTTGGAATCTTTGGGGTTTTTTTGTTTTTGTTTTTGTTTTTTGTTTTATTTATTTTTGAGAGAGAGAGAGACAGCGTGAGCAGGGGAGGGTCAGAGAGAGAGAGAGGGAGACACAGAATCTGAAGACAGGCTCCAGGCTCTGAGCTAGCTGTCAGCACAGAGCCCAACACGGGGCTCGATCCCACGAACCGTGAGATCATGACCTGAGCCGAAGTCGGATGCTTAACCGACTGAGCCACCCAGGAGCCCCTCTTTGGTTTTAGGCCTTAAGGGAGACCGGTTCTATGTGCGGCATCCCCTAAGCACTTGTTAGAAATGCAGAGTCTCGGGGACGCTCGGGTGGCTCAGTCGGTTAAGCGCCAGACTTCGGCCCAGGTCATGATCTTGTAGTCCGAGGGTCCGAGCCCTGCGTCGGGCTCGGCGCTGCCGGCCCCTCCCCCGCCCCGTGCTTTCTCTCTCTCAAAATAAATAAACATAACAAAAACGAAATGCAGAGTCTTCAAGTCCCTCCCCAGACTTACTGAACCAGAATCTTCATTTTAACGAGAGCCCCAGGTGGTTCACAGGTGCATTAGAACTTGCCAATCGGTGGTTCTACCCTAGAGTTGACCAAAACTGGTGCTTTGCTGCTGTCTTCTGTTATCAACGGCCAGACCTCACCGTCCAAACATGGGAAGGTAAGACAATGGGTATGGGCATACGTATGAAGACGACAGGACAGGGTCCTTGGCACTAAGACCGTCCCATCCGCAAAATTGTTTCCTGTGGTTACAGAAAGACCAACAATTGCTGCCCAAGTGATCCCCTGCTGCATCAAGCAGCTAGGTTTAGCCTGAAGCAAAGAGAACTTGCACCTCTGGACCCAGTGATGTCTGACAGAATGGGAAAGCGAGTTCGATCCTTGGAGTCCGATGATCCAGTGCTCCGGATCCCCCCCCCCCCCCCCGCCGCCAATCCAATGTTAGAGGCTGGAGCAATTAGGGCAGCTAAGATGAGCACACTGCCGTTCCCCATCCGTAACTGCTCCCTCATTACTATCTTTCGTACATGACCGTGTGCTCTGCCCTGGCATCTGGCGCTATTTTAGAAGGGGTCACATAAGAAGCCTGCTCCAGGTGTATTGTAAAGGGTCCCTGGGGTGTGGCCTGGAAGGGAGCTAGGATGAACGAAGGAAATTTGAAGTCTCATAATGAAATGCCTTGAAACCTTTTTTATTTTATTTTATTTTATTTTATTTTATTTTGCACTGCCCAAGTGTTACATTGTCCTTTTTAGTGTGAGAAACAACCCAAGAAACCAAGATAAATGTGGAAACATCAAGGCTTCAAATGAAGGATAGTCTGGCCTTGGGTGAATCAGAAAATCCATGATTTTAATTCACATCTAACCATAAGGAGCAATGAAATGGCCTTTTGATTTGTTCCAGCTTTAAGACCAAATCCAAACATCTTGTCTAATAAGGACGCTCAAGACCATTACTCATCCTGTAATATTCCTCCTCTGAAAATCCCAGGAAGGGCTTTCTTTAGACCAACATTTAAACAGAGTTGGGCCTCCCAACGTTCCATGGGTCAGCCCTGTGACTAGGTCCAAGTAGATGCAGCAGGCGAAGCCCAAGATTACGAAACACAAAACTTGAAATCTCTCCAACGAAGCCCAAGAAGGAATAGTAGCTCTCTCTGTGGTCCTTATTTACACATTTTTTTTTCTGCTCTATAAATCAGAGCGCGGGGGGGGTGGGGGGAAGTCTTGTTTCGCCTTTGCAACAGATCCCAAGTGAGCAGAAGGAGCACTGGATGGCCATGCCCTCTGCTTTCTGGGGACACCTGTGTGACCGGCAGGCCTTGCCCGCAGGAATGAGCAAGTGTGGAAACAAAGGCAGGATGGCCGGGGGCTTCCCAAGGAAGGTACGGGCTTCCCCTCCACATCCTCCTCCAAACGTCCTGCAGCGGCGTGTCTCAACCAACCCGGGAACACTGACACGCGCCATCCTCACACTTTTCAATAAGGAAGTCACGTCTATTGGCCACGTTCCCCCTGCCTCCAACCCAGGGAGGGAGGCTGCTCTTTTAAACCCTGGCCTTCCATGGGTCAGAAAAGAACCAGCCTGCCCCCAGGCAGAGCGCATCGATTGCCTGCTTTATCCATCGGGCCAGCCAAATAAACCAGCAATATTTATTTAGCAGCATTATGGAGTTGGTGCTGGGGAATGCCAAAACCAAATGTGCCACATTCCATCCCTGCCCTCGAGAAGGCCACTCGACCTTTGTTGGGGGTGGGGAGGGATAAGATACCGCTAGCATGAACACCGGCAATAACAAAGCCCTGGATACAAAATGCCAAGAGAGTTGGAAAAACAAAGGAGGCCATTGTCATTGCATTGAGCTGAAAGGAAGGGCATTCTAACAGGAATGAGGCAGGAGGGTGCGGGGTGGTCAAGAGGTCTGTGAGCCTGAGGTCACGGCCTGCCGATGGCATTCAGGGGTGGACAGAGAAGGAGGGGGAGTGCTTGGAGCGGGCTATAAGCCTGGGAGGGAGGGGTACAATTGAGTGAGCTGTAGTTGGGGGCAGTGGCTGCAGTAAAGGCTTCTACTCTGTGCCGAACTCTCCTCTTGGCTTGTGGCCTGGTCCCGGATAAGCCCCTGTCGGGGATGGGCAGAGCCATTCTGAGGAACGCAGGATGGATCAGGTGCCTGACCTTGATCGCAGGAAGTCAGGATATTCCTCTCCACAGGGAGACACAGGGCTAATCACCGCAAAGTCAAATCTATCACCCAAAAAATGCAGAGATTTGTCATAGGGAAAAGGAGACATGCCAGGCAGTGCCACCTCCATAGCACGGTGGCTGAGATCCCAGTAAATGTGACCTTCCAATAGCCGGTGCCTGCTCAGCGCCTCGTCCATTCCTCTCAGGGCCCCTTCAGGTCTGTGCTCGTTTCTTCCGACCTCCTGCCCAGCCTTCACAGCCCGGACCCTCTGGGGATGCTGGTGTTCCCACAAACTGAGAAAATGAGCCATGGAGGCTGCCCCCTCTGCCACCTTTCCCATGTGCCGACTCAACTCCGTGACACCCACTCCTCAGTCCCACCCCTAACCTTAGAGGATGAGTTAGCCTTCTTTGCTGGGGATCCATTTCCTCAATTCCATTCAGCCCTTAATACTGGCTCTCGTCCCTCCCCCTCGCTCCACTCAAACATGCTATCTTAGGGGTGCCTGGGTGGCTCAGTAGGTTGAGCATCCAACTTAGGCTTGGGTCATGAGTTCGAGCCTCGCATCCGGCTCACTGCAGTCAGCACCAAACCCACTTCGGATCACCCGTCTTCCAATCTCTCTGCTCTTCCCCCCTCTTGCTCTCGCTCTCTCCCTCTCTCCCTCTTTCTCTCTCTCAAAAATAAACATTTTTTAAAAAGAAAGAAACATGCTATCTTTAATTTCACCAACCACCTCCTGGTTTCCAAATCTAATGAAAACTTTTCCCTCCTTATCTGCTGTATCTCACGCTACTCACATTGCCATTTCGGTACTTCTTGAATCTTTCCATTCCATCCCCTTGGTCTCTGTTTTTCCCGGTTCTCCTTCTGCCTCACTGATGATCCCATTACTGGCTCCACTAGGGAACCAAGTGTCCTCTCCTTCCAGAAGCTTCCATACCATGCTATGCTGAGTTATACAACTCTTCTCTGGGCTCCCTTAACAATCTGGCCCTTACCAAATTATATCAAAATTATCTGTGTGTGTGTGTGTGTGTGTGTTTCCCTATCAGGAAAGAAGTCCTCAGAGAGAAGTGGCTACGTCAATTCATCTTCATGCCCCCAGTACCTATCACAGAATACTGTGTCCACATGTACGCAACCAAATTTGTTCAACTGGCTTGGAACCTATGCCAAAGGTAAACGACACTGATTTCCAGCTTCACAATTTCTTCAGGATTTCATTTCCAAGCACGCGTGTTCTTTCTCTTTTACTCAAAGGCCCATATTCTACATAGGCAGCCCTCCAGAGAGTGGGGGTTAGAGCTCCACATTCAGTAGAGAAGCTCCAAACCCAATTTCTCAAGGTCTTTCTTAATCTACTTTCTTACATTTTGGTCACCATGTTGCTGAAATCTTCCACTGATCTGGCCTTGTGTCCATTTGCAGATACTCGGTTCTTGCTAAATGGAATTTGGCAATCAATTCTGCAACCATCCCGACTCCTAGCCAGTTTTAGAATGCCAATCTTGTTTTGTAGGGGACTCTGTAAATATAAACATGGAGTCCCTTAATTGGCTCTCCTTTTATATACTTGTGGCCATAGTGGCCATCATGTAGACTGGCGCTTTTTTCCTAGGTTTTTACAGAGTCCCCTACAAAACAACATTAGCATTCTAGAACCCCATGAGACCACACTGCAATCATTATTAAAGGAGAGATGGTATGTTATTGGTATTTGGAATCTCTAATCTAACATGCTTTGTGTTGTTGCCAAGCATTGTTGACCTCGGCCTGTCTACACAGCCCTGATATGTAGAATGGAACTCCTTCCCTTCCCTAGATTGTCCTTATTTCTACTTAGTGACTCTGACTTTGGATTCTGATCCTGATCTGATTGATTCCTTCTTCAAGGGTGTAGACCCTGGCAGTTCTTTGGATGTGCTTCCTTTCTTTCCAATTTCTTGGCTACTTGTCCTGGCTCCTGCCCTATTGGCTTTGACCCAGGTTCACTCTTCCAGTCCTTTAAGAAAAAGTCACACATCAGTCACTTGAGATAGCTCCTTCCTTCCCCTCCCATGTGTCCACAAAGGCTTTCTCACAACCCTTCCCATTCTCTTAGCCCTGTAAGAAACTCAGCTTCGAGGATGACCATGGATTTGTGGCTTCCCCCAGTCACCTCCTCCTAGCAGGTCCCGATTGCAAGAGACAGGCCATACTGAACGTATAAAACTCCTGGAGGCCCCCCGCTGGGTACCCGAGACAACGTACTACAGAGTGGTGTTAGTCAACGTGCATGGAATGGTGGGAAACACCCTGAATGGGATAAGACTTTACCACTTAATTCAAGGTGAGCCCTTGAACAAGCCATTCTATTCTTTTGACTTAAATGATCTCTGAGGTGCCCTTAAGCTCTAGTTCAGGTTCCTGGTTCAAGTGGTTCCTCCAGGGCTGTGAAAACCTGATTCACTGCTGTCACTGCATTCTCTACTATCCCTTGAAGACTGTCAAGTCACTCTTCCAAGGGAGGCCTCCAATGTCCCAGGTATATCACGCACAGTAGCCTCCTAACAAGGGCTCACTCTGCTTCAGTTTAACTCAAACATCACAGAGGTTGATAGAGAGGGCAACCAACAGAGCGGCCAGCCCGGTCTCTGATGCTCTGCAGATATAAAGCATCAAAAACTAAAACAGATATACTGTATACATGTGTTTATGGCTTCTGGATATTTGAATCCACAGGACCATTACTTCTTTCAGCTGAAACCAGGCCCCTTGGAACATCTCTCTGGGCATGGTTATCCAGAGAGTCCTATTATTACCTTTCTCTTCCTGTGTTTCATCAGCAGGGGACATGGCCGGGATTTGGGCCACACTCACAGTCTGAACTCGTCCGCATATTCATTGTCTAGAACAGAAGTTAGCAACCTTTTTCTGTAAAGAGCTAGATAGGGAATGTGTTTGGCTTTGCAGGCCCATACAGCCTCTGTCAACCACTCAACTATTCAACTTTGCCATAGTAGCACAAAGCAACCCATATATTAAGAAATAAATGTGGCTGTACTCTAATAAAACTTTATTTACAAAAATAAGTCAGGGGCCAGATTTGACCTGAGGGCTGTCATTGGTCTCTCCTTAGTCTGGCACTACCCATCCCCAGCTGGAACTGGTTTTCCAGCTCTTCAATAGAGGCATCTGATTTTTGGAACTACGTTGGATCCCTTTGTGGGTGTCCCTTTTGTTTGCATAATCTTGCATGGCCGGATCATTAACAGTGACCTACATGGTGAAGTTGGGACACAATCTGCCCGAACACATTTAAGGTCAACTAGTACCATGGTCCCATACATCGACTGACATTTTATTTGGCATGTCAACAGATGACTGCTACTCTCGACCACCATTTGCCAAGGGCATTCTCCCGAAGGCAACATTTTTGAGGACTAGGGTGCTGCAGTGCTACCCAAACTGAGTACATTGTTGTTAGGCTGAATTTCAGCAGCGACCTAAGTGACCCCGGTTCCAGATGGCCACCATATGTCCTAGTACATGTGTACTCCTAGTCTGTATTAGAAGTAGAAAAAGTTCCTATTTCCCCACCCTGCTTCCATCTCTGGTCCCCAGAGCAGCCCAGGCCCCGGCTTTCTGCAACATAATGCTGAGATCAGTTCAGAGCAAGAAAGGGGTGGGAGCAAGACGGTATTATGGAAGGAGCACAGATTTTAGAGCCAGAGAAACCTGGGTCCATATTCGAGCTCCTCTCCCAATTTCAGGTCTTCATGGGTCATAGGGGAATAGTAATGCTAATGCCTACTTTACAGGACGTTGGGGAGGATGAGGTAACATGAAGGGTGTGAATGTTCTTCAGGAAGGACAATTTAGTTAGTATTGTTGTTACTGATTCAGGTGGTGACAAGCCCAGCCCCTCCCTGCTCCCAACTATCATCGGTCAGGGATAGTTCCTACCTGTCACACAGAGAAAGTTGGGAAAGAAGAGTCTCTAGCTGAGACATGCCTGTCAAATGACCTCTCAGCACAAACCCAAATTCCCTTCCATATAATGGCGAAAATAGAACCTTACCCCTATGCCTAGTGCTTTGAGAGACATTATGTTTAAGTGTCTTCTCAAACATGATCTCATTTATTCCTGCCACAGCCCTTCAAGGAAAGCAGAATGGGTACTACCACACCCATTTTCCAGATAAGAAAAATGAGGGGAAGAGCCACTGAAACAATACCCAGAAAGCACCCATCTGTTTGCTTTCCATAAGGTTGTGAACCTTTCCTGTCACAAATAGAAAGACCTGATGGGATTTCTCCCAGTTCTATTTTTCATTAAAAAATATGTGTTTGGGAGGCACCTGGGTGGCTCAGTCGGTTGAGCGTCCGGCTTCGGCTCAGGTCATGATCTCGCGGTTTGTGGGTTCGAGCCCCGCATTGGGCTCTGTGCTGACAGCTCAGAGCCTGGAGCCTGTTTCAGATTCTGTGTCTCCCTCTCTCTCTGACCCTCCCCTGCTCACACACACTCACTCTCTCTCTCTCTCTCTCTCTCTCTCTCTCTCTCTCTCAAAAATAAATAAAACATTAAAAAAATTTAAAAAAATGTTTGGAACACAACTCAAGATGCTTCATACCCAGTCCTTCCTGTGGCATTTGTCACCCTGCTTCTTGTCAATGTCTTACCTGTAAACTACATTTAACCCAGACGAGGCTGGTAAAAGTCTGTGATAGCAGGGAGGAGGGGAAGAGAAGGAATGGCTTTCATTACTAAAATAAATGCCAAAAAGAAAAACCTATTTAATTCAGAGCTTACCTAGCCTTTTGAAGAGAGAAAAAAGTAAAAAACAAGATCCTGGTTTAGTTGTGTGTTTGCCCAAGCATTGATTTTTGTCTGAAAGCTCTGAAAATGTCCACGAGGTCATAATAGAAGCCTTGATGGCGTGCCTCCAACTCTCATAAAGCTTTATGATGAGGTGGTGTCTTCCTGCTTCCCAAACTAAAGGTGGATTGGTCGCACCGAGAAAAATCACATGTCCTGCCTACTGGCAAAGCCAGGTGTGATGCTGAGGAACCAATGGCTTTTCCAGTGGACCCAGGTCAGCACAGCACACAGCTGTTGTCTTCTCATCAATCAGCATGTTCCAAGTGTGGGTCCACTTGTATCCCATTTTAATATCTTACAATTGCGTCTCTTACGTAGACCATCCCTACAGGGGGATATAAACCCCAGAAACTAACCTACCGCGTATATGTATATATATGTATGTGCGTGTGTGTGTGTATGATACATGTATATGCATAATTCTAATAATATGATTTTAAATATGTTATATATAATACATACATATACACATTATGTGCTTTTTAATATTATTTATTCAATTTTTGACTAGGCAACAAACTCACATGGTTCAAACAAAAACCATTTAAAAACTCCACCTCATTCCTTTCCCTAGTCTCTCCCTCCTCTGTTATTTGGATTGTAGCAAATCTAAGACATCCGGTTTTTTTTAATGTTTATTTATTTATTTTGAGAGAGAGAGAGCGAGCGAGCACATGCATGTGCACAGTGAGGGAGGGGCAGAGAGAGAAAAAGGGAGAGAGAATCCCAAGCAGGCTCCATGCTGTCAGCACAGAGCCCGACGCAGGGCTCAATCCCACAAACCATGAGCCGGAATCAAGAGTTGGACACTTCACTGACTGAGCCACCCAGGTGCCCCTGGACGTAATCAGTTTTAAGATGCACCATGTTATGTATTATTGAGAAAGAAAATAATATGGCTGATTATAATTCTAAAATGCCATATAATGGAAGATCACTTCCTATTTCACAGACGTCAAAATTAGAAAAAACGCCTAAGAGAATCAATGAAACATGGTTGTCTCCTTGTGCACATTTCCTAATTTCTTTATGCACATACAAGTAAATACAAGTATAGATGTCAGTTCTGCATCCTAAAGAGAATAAAGAGTACCCCATGGTCTCCTTGTTGCTTTTTTCACTTTGAAGTCCATCTCGGAGGTCTGATCGTGTTAGTGTATAAAGACTGCCCTCATTCATTTTCATGGTTGCAAAGTATTCTAGTGAATGGATGTGATATAATGCGTTTAACCAGTTATTGTTGGAAGTTTGAGTCATGTCCAATCTCTTGCTATTTCAAATAATGCTGCAGCAAATAGCCTTGCATGTACACCATTGCACAAGAGGGCAAGGATTGCTATAGGATTAAAGTGTGAAAACTGAATATCTGGGCAAAACAGAACAGGCATTTGCAGTTTTGATGACTATTACCAGATTGTCTGCCATAGGGGGTCATGCCAAATTTGCCCTCCTATAATTAAGATATGAACGTGCCTGTTCCCCACAGCTTTGCCAATAGACAGTTGGTACTCTGTTGTTATTTTTTTGAAATCTGATAGGTCAAAAGAAATGGAATCTTAGTATAGTTTTATTTTATATTTCTCATATTGTGAAGGCAGTTGGATATTTTTCAAAACGTTCAGAGCCATTTCTATTTCCTTTTCTGTGAACTGTTTGCATCCTTTGTCTATTTTTCTATTAAGTTGTTATGCTCATTGATTTCTTTTCAGGGAGATCTATACTTTATCCTATGAGTGGCAACTTTTCTTCTAGCTTGTCTTTATTCATTTATTTGTCTTAGTTTGTCTATTGTACTTTTTGCCATGCAGAGAGTTTAGTCTGATTTTCAGGTAACTAAATTTGTGAACCTTTTCTTTTATGGTTTCTAGATTCCAAATCATACACACAAAGGCCTTGCTTGCCCCAAGGTTATACAAGAATTTCCTCCTTTTTTCTTTAATAATCTTTAAGATTTCATCGTTCTGCATTTAGGTCTTAGATAAAATATGGAAATGTTCCTGTTATGTGACATGAGGACTGGATTCATCTTCATTTTTAACTCAACAGCTAACCAGTTGTCCCAATGCCATTGATTAGTCAGTCCGTTATTTCCCACACTAGTTTGAGATGCCACATTTAAAATTAGATTCCTATATATATTTGGCTCCATCTCTAGACTTTCTAATCCATCCCATTGTCTTGGGTCTTCCTATTTATAAGCTACCTATATTTTTAAATTAAGTTCAGTTAAAATTTCAGATGCACAGTCTAAAATCATTCTCAAGGACTGGTCATTCTTAAAGCCTCCACCTGAACACCCATCTTTGATACAACGTGTCCTGTTTTACAGGCGATACAATAAAAAACAACTAGAAGAATTACTCTGTTCATTGAAGGCCTCCAGGGAACACTTGGCGACACAACATGGCTGCTGTTTGACAGAATGGTAATATTGATCATTACAGATGTATCGCTTACAGCTCCACGGGTACACGTGAGAACCGTATATAGAAATGGCCAGGGCCTCTTAGCAACAAAGTCCAGTGCTCAAACTTGCTCTCCCCAACCTGTCTTTCACACATCAACTTCTTCCTCTCACCTCTTAGAACCTCCATTCTGAATTCCCATCCTCCCCTTATACTCTCGCCCAGCCATCGAGATTTGATGCTGGTTTTGACCTTTCAGGTCACAATGACTTGTCAGTTCTGCATCCTGGGCCAAATCCCCAACATCTGTCTTCTGGACATAGTCTCTTAATGGGTCTTCCTGCCTATGGTCTTATTTTTCTAATCCAGGCTTCATATGACAGTGATATTTTCAAAGCACAAATCTGACCATGTCACTGTACTGCGTTAAAATCTTTCAGTGGCCACCCACTGTTTATTTTTGAAAGACAGACAAAGCATGAACCAGGGAAGGGCAGAGAGAGAGGGAGACACAGAATCTGAAGCAGGCTCTAGGCTCTGAGCTGTCAGCACAGACAGATAGAGCCTGATGTGGGGCTCGAACTCATGAACCGTGAGACCATGACCTGAGCCAAAGTCAGACGCTTAACTGACTGAGCCACCCAGGTGCCCCTTAATGTTTAAATGTTTATTTATTTTTTAAAGAGAGAGAGAGAGAGAGAGAGGGAGCGAGCACACGAGCAGGGGAGGGGCAGAGAAAGAGATACAGAATCTGAAGCAGTATCCGGGCTCTGATCTATCAGCTCAGAGCCCGACACAGGGCTCGAACCCATGAGCCACGAGATCATGACCTGAGCTGAAGCCAGATGCTTAATCGACTGAACCACCCAGGCGCCCCAATTTTGTCACCTTTGGAGTGGAAATAATAATAGTACCTATGTCACAGGCTTGATTCTAGTGCTCAGCACAACGTGTGGCACATAGGAAGCCCTCTAAAAACAGTCGTTGTTGTTCTTAGTCATTCAATATTATTATTATTATTATTATATTGATCATGCTGTGTTGATTGTGTAGTTTGACACCTCATTCTCCCTCCAGACTGTGAGCTTCCTCAAGGCAGTACCTTGGTGCTATTTATCTTTGCCTCTTCAGCTACTGGGCACCACTAGGGCACCACCCAGGACATCATAGAGACCAACATGTGTATCTTAGTGGGGCTGCCTGTGAGAGGGTACAGGCAAATTCAAGGCCAGATACTTGAGCCACAAGGGCATTGAGCAGAGATATTGTTTGTAGTCCAGGAAAAGGGCCAAAGAAAACACAGAGCAGAGCCATGCACTGGGTCAGATGGCAAGGCAAGAGGTTGTCCAGATGCGTGGAGGGTGAGACAGCCCTGGCCGAGTTGTCCAGATCCTTGTATGAGAGGTTCTCCTTTCCTCTTAATGAAGGAAGCTCAAGTTCCCCTACTGAGCTCTCCACCTTTGACGGGATCTTCTGAATACAAAAGGCCTCACTTGTCACCGGCGTGGGTGGCACCTTGGTCCAGTCCCCTAAGCTCACCAAGTCTTGGTTTCCCTATCTAGAGATCGAAGATAACAATAGTCATGTGTAAGACTCAGGAACACTGAGGGTTAAACAGGAAGCCGGGAAAGCGCTCAGCGCCCTGGCAGGCGTATAGAGAGAGCCCAGGAAATGGCGACCAATATTTGCATGGTGAAAACGTCTTAGTGAATACAATCTTTCATTTGCTGGTGTCTTGATGCCAAAGAATTTCGATGATTCTCAAGCCTTTCTGCCTCATTTGCAGAAAGAACCAAGGTGCGCGTGCGCGCGCGTACACACACACACACACACACACACACACACACCCTTCATTCTGGAAGAGGTTAACTATTGTGACCGGTACAATTAGCCCCTTTCCATCTGATAACAGCCCCATCTAAGGAATTCACAACTGTTAATTAGAGGCACCCGGCAATCTTGTGAGGGAGGAAAATTATCGCTCAGACTCTACACGTGTCTGAACCAAGTTGCTCTGGGGTAACCTCAGTCACAGAGCTTGAGCCTGAGCAGGGATGGAACAGGATGGAGTCTGCCAGCCGGCAGCCCCTCTCCGCCACCTCTTCCTTCTCCCTGGGCTCCAGGAGGCTGACTGGAGGCCCTGCAGTTGTAAGTTCATTATTAAATCATTTCTCACCGAAAGAAGAAAAGGACTCGAAGCTCCACACACCGTGGTTTTTAAAATGCTAGTCTCTCTTCAATAGAAATTGAATTCACTGATGTAGCCCAGGGAAAAGCTAGCTCCTTCCTCCCCTCCAAATGATTGTTTCAGGGTAATATAGCAGTTAAACCTTCAGGTACATAATAGCACGCCGGTCTATTAGCTAAGGCGATTTTATTCTTCAGCTTGCAGCTTCTTGCCTGACAGTTGTCACCTAGACAACCATGTCTCCATGAACTCAAGAGGAGACTGGGGGGGGGGGTGTCCTCTGAGGAGACAGCCAGCCTGATACATCAAATCTTCTGGTGAGAAGGAGCCATTCTTGGCTTTGCAATGTGGAACGCACTAAATAATGCATTCAACTGTTGTCTATTCATCCTTTCCAGCCCCACCACCGCGGGCCCCTCCTTGCCTGTGACCTTGAATCGCTCCCTGAGCTTCAGACCTTCCCATTCTCCTGTTCTCAGCAAATCTGGTTTGGGGCATGTGTGTGTGTGTGTGTGTGTGTGTGTGTGTGTGTAACAACTTTCCAACCTCGCAGCTTCCTAGCCGTTTCTTATTTTGAAACAAAAGAGCTGCAAAGGCAGAAAGTTCTCTGTGCCAGTGTGTAAGGAGACGAATCAGACAAGCCCCAGCGACCTCACGTGGCTGAGCCCCAAGGCGGGAAGGGAGAGCCGCCCCTCCTGGCCCCAAACGATGGGCACCACCAACTTAGAGAAGTCGAGGCTCAAGGGGAACACGGCGGCAATCACAGGACCAAGGACCGAAGTGGCACTTTCCTCACCCCAGGAAGTGGTGTGGCAAGTGGATGGAGGGCATCGGTGACCAACCATGGCCCCTCCCAGGATGAGGATGAGAAAGTCTGCAAGGTCTGCCGGGGCGGCCAAGAGATGTAAAGTGGGGCCTACGCCCCTTGGGCATTACAGGTGAACAGCTGGTTACTCATGAGGTGGGTCCGTTCGTGGTGTCGGGGAATGCGTCTAACTCCATGGACTGATCACATGTTCGTGCCTTCATGGAACAAGTACTGCGTGTTCGTGAATGCCTACATGCTGTACTGAGCTTTCTTCTAGACCCTGTTAGCTCAGTACATCCTGGAGGTGCTTGCAAGATCAAGACCGTGGGGGAGAAGATGAACACTTATTGTAATCTACCCATCTGTCCCGGGCATCGCACATGCAAGACGAAGCAAGCTCTCCTGTCAGTTCTTAATTTGGGCTGAAGTGGGCTACTGAGACTCCGTAAGATAGACCTTGGCCTTCTCTTTTATAGCTGTCGTGGCTATGCCGTGTGCCCAGGGCCCCTCTCAATGGGAATCACTCGGGGTAGGGGGGTGCTTAAAATTAGCCATGGTGGGAGTATCTATACCATGGGAATCAGCTACAAATCAGGGCCCTTGTTCATTCGTTTAAAAGCTGGCTTAACGTGCTTCTAGAACCACGTCTCCCACAGGTCCCAGAAATTCTTCTTGGCCCGTGATGTTAGCATAGGTGACGTCGTCCTCCCCAACCCAAGACATGACCTGAGTCTGGTCAATCAGAGTGCTCCATCCTCTTGGCCACATCATCTGATACAGGGACAGACACGGGACCCACAATGGGCCAATCAAAGCCTTCCTTAAGATGGCAACCAGAGCTACTAGGAAACCTGCTCTTGTCTGACATCAGGAGAATAAGGATCACGGAAGCTTAGAGCTGCTGTCTTTTCCACTCTCTTCTCAGCCAGCCACACAGTAAGGCCAACACAGAAGAGAACACAAGCAAGAAATGGACAGAAAACTGGGCCCTGATAGAGGTGTTTGTGCATCTGGAGCTATGTTACTTTTTTTTTTCTTTTGGCTTGAGATAGGTTGAGTTGGGATTTTGTCATGTGCAACCAGAAGAATCCTAGTTACAATATATTGTCTTCGCTCACACCCTCTTCCCCCAGAGGGCAGCAGATGACGTCAGGGTCCTGCTCATATCCCCTGGGCACTCACTGTCCTCATGTACCTGGATGCCTTCTTACCGTAAGCCAATGAGATGCTCTCAGGCCACCGATGACAGAAGCCAGAGTGCGTGGGTGTTAACACATACAGGGGCAGCTCTAAGCCAATGAGCCACAGGAGATGGTGGATATATACCCCAGCTCCCCTTCTGCTCAGGTCAGACTGTGAGGCACGTTCCACACCGTTTCCCCGAGATCCTCAGGTGCCCACCGTGGTAACCTGTTCTGGCAGTCCGAACTGGCTTCCATCTCTTCCCTGTCTCACGTCTCCACTCCCTAATGATGACTCCTGGAATCACCTCCCAAATAAACTACCTGCACCCAGATCGTCATTGCAAGGCCGGCTTCTGGGGGACTCCCGCCTAGAGAAATAGACTGTTGCCAAAAATAAATAAATAACGTAAACATGACTAATGATTACTACAACCTGAACCATTTTGTTCCTCTCTTTCTAATAGTCTCCTTCCGCGGTTTCTCAGCCTCAGCTGAGTTGTTCCTTGTTTCACGTTACCTAATGCCTGGCTACGGAGTTAAGTGTGCACATGAGGGGAGCAAATTGCCATTCCTAACAGAAAGTGGGAGTCATGCTCCTGCTTTGGGGCCATTATCACGAATGAATTCTAATCGGAATCCGGCCTGTGGGTGGTTTGGGCTATGAAATAGAAAAATCTGGACGCACCCTCTAGGTTTTCTTGGGAACACCAGTGAACACGCAACAAAAGGTGTCATTAGTTTTCTCTTGCGAGAGAGTCAGCCGGACAAGTGGGAGACACCATCACATTCAAACGGCTCCCTCCCCTTTCCACCTGGTTTGTTCACACCTACCACAGGTTGTTGGAGACACCTTAGCTACGAAACCCGTAATTGTCAGGGAAGTCAGGGCTGGAATGACCTTTTCCCGGCGGGAGAGGCTGTCTCTGGGTGTGTGCTCACAATCCCAGCCAGCGCAGTGACAACCACACCCGTCCTTCCCGGGGAAGCGTCGGGAGAAAATATGTGTTCCAGGCACTAGGCTGCCAAGCTTTACAACTCCCAACACCTAGATACCTGTATTTTTCCAAAGCATTGGTTTGGGAGCAATTTCCTAACATGTTATAGCTCCTTTGGACTGGGTATGCCTCCGACGTCATGGTAAGTGGGTCGGAGGGACTAATTAAATGAATTTAAGTGAAAGACTTTGCGATACCAGAGGAAAAGAGTCCAAATCTAAATTGCTGCGGCGAATGCTTCCAGGAATTAAGGATCTTCAAGGAGCAAAATTCAGAAGACGGTATGGCATAGGGGAGAACCTGAACTTAGAGTGTGAATACCTGCATGAGAATTCCAGCTCTGTCACAGGCAAGCCATCTGGCGGCACGCACAGTGGATACAAACACAGACTCTGGAGCCAGACTGCCTGGGTTTAAATCCCAGCTCCACTAGCTGTGTGACCATGGACAAGTTAAGTAACCTCTCTGGGCTCAGCTCCCTCATCCATGAAGCTAAGGTGGCAATGGCATGTGGTTTGGAGGACTGGCACAAGCATGAAATGAATTAGGAGCTCTCGAGGGTTCAGAAGAGTGCCCGACGCCTAGCAAGCTTCAACACCTTTGCTTTTCTCTCCGGTCACA
The DNA here is from genome assembly GCA_028646485.1 of Cryptoprocta ferox. Classification (NCBI taxonomy): domain Eukaryota; kingdom Metazoa; phylum Chordata; class Mammalia; order Carnivora; family Eupleridae; genus Cryptoprocta; species Cryptoprocta ferox. Next base: position 75,302,329 of record CM053579.1, read on the forward strand.
GCCTCCCTGGGCCTCAGTCTTCTTAGCTGTGAATGGAGGATTCCTACCTGGCCTATATTTTGGGGTTTTATGAGGACAAAATGACACGATGTTATTGGAAGGGAAAAATGTGGTAAAGCATAATATAAATTTAGGTTGTGATTAAATCAGCTCAAGCTTTTGTGGCAGACTATCCTCCCCTAAAGAGCCGGGCTGGGCATTTAGAGGCTTGGTTAGTCTTGACTTCTGGGGAAGGAAACAAGAGCTCAGGGAAACAACCCTCCCCGCTACAAGGGTCGGACATATGGCTAGCAGCTGGGGTTTATGCAAAGCATTCTTCAAATTAGTCCAAAAGCCCCACTGTTTGGTTATTGCCCCCAGCGCAACCATAAAACCACAGCTCACAACTGCCAGCAGGTTGTTACAACCCCAGCCCGCGCTTACCCCGGCCCCTCTCAGCTGCCTAGCCATGGCCACTCCAAGTTCTCTGGCCCCAGAGCCACCTGCGTGTCCTCTGGTTAACTCAATCTGCTGTCAAAAAGGAGGAAGTAATTAAATGGGGGACATGTCAGTCCCACCACAGGCCCTGGAAAAGTCAATAAAATTTAGTCACCAGAATGGGAGCGAATTTTTAACCACTCTGCTATAAACCATGACACGCACAAAAGATGTCAGCTTCAGGTCACATAGCAACCAAGCCCGGGAACTCGGTGCACAGCAGCGTTCCTTCTGTGGGGCAGAAGGAAGGAAAATGAAGTACTATTTACTCCAGTGAAATGTGACATGAGGAGCGAAGGGCCAACATCTTGCTTTTCCGACACTCCATACCCTGAAGAGATTGGGGGGTGGGGAGGGACATTGGCAGCGGTGAAGAGGAGACAAATGGAAAAGAGGACAGGATAAAATATTGTTACCAAACAGGCCAATCAGGCTCCTCCAGGAAACTATACATATGAGACGCAGCCATTAGACAGCAGTTGAATTAGCAACGTTGTTGCTGGCTTTCTATTTCAAAATCCTCTGGCCCTCTGGTTCACTGTACTAGCGTCTGAGCAGATTTTCTTAGCAGTCACAGCGCCCCAGCCCAGAGGAGCTGCCCGGAGAAGGGGTGTGGAGGGGAGAACGACAGCATATGGGAATCAGGATTCTGCTTGGCTGACCTGACCCACCCTGCCTGCCTGACTGGCCTTTCCCTCCCTTCAGTTCCTTTTCACTTTGTAAATCATGAAACATCCATGAAATCAGTCTCACTGACCACTTAGTGAGAAGTACCAGCTGCAATCTGGTAGGACCAGCATCCAGATTTGGCCGAGAGTGGTTGAGGAGGCATGGGGTAGAGAGGGAGGAGCAGGTCTGTGAACAGGAGGTTTCCTTTTCACACATCAGAGACATCACAACAGACCCATAGTCATAGAAATGCGCTGAATCATTCCGTGCCCACAGCCTCAGCTCTTTTTACAAAAAGGCCCTGGAACCCTTTTGTTTCACTTTTTTTTTTTTTTCAAAAAGTCAAAGGTGACTTATTTAAGAATTTCAATGAAATACGAAATGCAAAATGCAGAGCATAAAGCAAGCCACAACTACCTTAAAGTTCGTAGTTAACATTCACTGAACACTTATTACTGATTTTAATCCTCCCAACTTTCCTGGGCCGTAGATGCTCGTATCATTATACCTATTTTGCAGATGAGAAGACTGAGCCCCAGAGAAATTAAGCAACGTGCCCAGGATTATGTGGCTGGAGAGTGGTAGAAATGAAATTTGAACAGTCGCCCAATATTTACTTCCTGGCAGCTCTCCAGGCTACCAATAGCTGCCATTTTTCTAACACTGAGCAGATTCCCAGACCCTTTCATGCACATTATCTCACTGGATACGCAAACATATGTCTTGAGGCAGAAGATCTTGCCCCCAATTCAGAGATGAGGAAACTGAAATGTAGAAGGATTAAGCGGTCCTTGCAATATTATCGAGGAGGAAAAGGAAGAGCAGAAATCAAACACACCATACCCATGACGCTTCAGAATAGTAAGTATTTACATATGGCAAGCTCCCGTCAGCCCTGGTAAAATCTGCAGCCCTGCTCCCCAGGAAGGCTCCCCTCCTCCGCTTTAGGAGACACATGTGATGGCTTCCTCACGGACCACATCCACCCTGCTGGTAATGCGTGCTGGTGTTTCCTGCAAGGTGGCCACGCATGGCCACGCATGGCCGCGCAGGTTGTTTGGTGAACGGCCTCACCCCATCTGCGGAGGCACTGTCTGCATGGTAGATGTGGTAAATTCATCATTTTAGGAAGATGATTTTCCAGTAGGTGGCACTACTGTGTCTTGAGGAAGGGGTGGGTGCCCCTTCCTAATTCATGCAGAGGCAACGTAAAGGCTAGTGGGGCCCCTGATGGTGTCTATTTTAAGTTCTTTTACCCGTAGTAGCAAGATGGTATTGATCCATCTATCTTCTTCTGTTCCCTCTTGAGCCCTAAAATGGGAGATTTGCTCTGCAAGATTTCATTTATTGACATTTAACAAAATGCTTACCAGGTCCTGACAATGGGACAGGTATTGTACAAGGTAGACCTACAATGGCGGACAAAGGAAACACAGTCCCCGCCCTCTTAGTTACTGAAGCTCAGGAAGGGAGTGTGGAAGGCACTCTAGGTCGGTCCCCTTTAATTGGCTTACCCTTTCTCTCTGGTTTGCCTCTATTCTGTGGGTTGTAAAAGCTCAAAGGCAACAGCAACAACTTAATTCTTCAGACTCTCTGCGGCTAGAAGTTGCCATGGGACCCAGTTCTGACCATGAGACATAAACAGTAGTCAACGGACACTTGCTTTTCCTCTTGCCCCTTCTTTCTGGCTGGAATACAGATGCTATGACTGAGTACCAGCAGCCATCTTGTAAACATAAGGACTAAACATACTTGTTATAGATAGCAGAGAAAGAAGAGAAGAGGAATCAGAGTCCCGTGTGGCATTATTGTTTAAACTACCATCAGTCAAGTTTTCTATTACTTCCAGCTGAACACCACCCTACCTGATACAAGGAGACAGATATTAATCAATATAAAAAATAAATGTATAACTATAAATACGAATAATTGCCACACTAGAGAAGTACAGGGTACCATGGGAATGTAATCTGAGACACCTGACCTGCTCTGAGAGGCGAGTCAGGCTTTGTTGAAGGAAATGACATTGAATCTCAATAAGTAGGGGGCCGCACTGAGGTGCCTCTTGGTAGAGTAAACAAATTGCACGAAGGCCTTGAGATGGGAGGAAGAATATACACTGGGGGGTAGAGAAAGAAGGATGGTGCACACAGGTGCAGAGGTGAATCAGCCCCTGGGGATCAAAACTGTGACCTTCACCTCTTTGCTTAGTTCATTAACCAACAGGATTGACTAACCACAGCTAGCTAATCACTCAGGCATCACCAAAGGGGAAGGAATGCAAATGGAAGTTTCCCCAGGCCTGGCTGAAGTGGAAAGGAAATGAGGGTCACTTCTGATTACTCACATCAATAGAAGGCAAGGAAAATCCCCAAAGGGAGTCGATCGAAAAGTACTATGGGTGAGTACCCAAGATGATGAGTGTCCAGCACAACTTGAGTTCTCAATAAATGTTTGCTGAATGGCTGAACAAAGGATGTCAGCGAAAGTAATTTCAAACTGTAAACTGATGCACTGACCATTGCCTCCAGTCTACGATGTGTTGTACCATACTCAGCCTTTAAGGTGTCGTTTACTGAAGATAACAATCGAAATCCTTTTACGTTCTCATCAAGTGCAAGTCTCAGGGTGCTGTCTCTTTGACACGCCTCTTTGAGCCAAGGCACACAGTCAGCTCACAGAACAACGGAACATCTCCACACTCAGCTTGGCGAAAGTTGAAAGCAGGAAATAGTCCCTGCCATCCACACTCCTTCAGCTTTGGGATTTCAGTTCTTCAAGCTGCCCCCCCACCCCCGGCCTCCAGGAGCCGCTCTTTCGATCCCCAAGGGAGGACATACAGAGCACAGAAACATGCGTTTCCCGAGTGCCAACTATGTGCCAGGAGCTACCCATCTGAACAGTTAAGTCTCCCAACAACGCTGTGAATTATGATTTCTTCTCATCGATGAGGACCCTGAGACACAGAATTCGAACGACTTGTCCAAGGTCATGCAGTGTCAGAGATGGGACTCAAAGCCAGGCCTGTTGGCATGTGGCGTGTGTGTTCTCCCTTCCCCCCTACCAGATTCTCCCCATCTTCTGGATCACTTCCTGTAAAAAAAAATGTTTCTGTTTCCAACCCTGGTGAAGTATTCATTTGCCCAAGCATCACAGACCAATCTTCATCCCTGCCTCTGGGAATATTGCTTCTCTCTCTTTTGACTTCTCTCTCTTTTGACTTCTCTCACCTGGAAAGTAGCAATCTCTCTCTACCCTGCCCCACTTCTCACCATCCTTGCTCCAGCCCACCCTCACCCCACTGGGCCCCATGCACAGCCTCTTTTTGGCCACACGATGATTCTCCCCAATCTCGAACTGCACCAGGCTCCAGTGCGTCCCTCCCCCTCCTCCTGAATCAGCCACCCCCTGCCATACCTGCTTCATTCCTATTTCACTGTGTCCTTCTAACCTTCTAGCCACCACCTCCCCCAGGAATCCTTCCCCTACTCTCTGGCCACATGGCTCTTCCTCCCCACACTCTTACAACACTGCACTGTAATTTCCTGTCCATTGCTCAGTCTCTCTCACTGGCCAGAGGATTCTATGAGGTAAGGAAGGACTCTGCATCACTGTTGAATCACCAGCCTTTGAGGACAATCACAACACATAGCAGGCACAGAGTGCATATTTACTGCAGTCACATTGTAGTGGATTCATTTTCTATTTTCCACATAATTGTAAGCTCCCAGAGGACAGGGTCTTGGTATTTTCTACCTTTGGATACCCAGAACTGGGGACAAAGTCTGATACAGGATAAGGAAATGTGGGGCTCCTAACATGTTTAACCTGGAGAAGAGTTAACTGGGGAAAGAAGGGGTGGGGGAGGCCCAATCACTGTCTTTCACTATCTGAAAGGCTGACAAATGGACTAATAGCTACTCGAAGTCTGGTCCACGGACTGGCAGTATCCACAACACCTGGAAACTTTTCAGACGTGCTATCTCTCAGGTCCCACCCCAGACCCACCAAGTCAGAAATTCTGGGAGGGGACCCAGTGCTGCTTTAAACAGTCCCCCAGGGACCTGTGATGTGTGTTACAGTTTGAGAAGCCTTGGACTAATGGTAAGCTTATTCAGGGTTAAGACGGAGTCAGTTTTCCATTTAATTACCCAGAAAATTCCTCCATGAGTCTACCCAGTAACGGCAGAGACTGCCTCACTAAGTTCCCCGCAGCTCTATACATCCCAGAAAGGCAAGGTAATCTCTCATCAGGCCTCTGTTGAGATTATTTTAAGTTTATTAATTTATTTTGAGAGAGAGGGTGGGGGAGAGAGCGCTCATGAGCTCTCATGCACGAGTGGGGGAGGAGCAGAGAGAGAGGGAGACAGAGAATCCCAAGCAGGCCCTGCACTGTCAACGGGGGCTCGAACTGTGATATCATGACCTGAGCCAAAATCAAGAGTTGGACACTTAACCGATTGAACCACCAGGCACCCTTCTCTGTTGGGATTTTATGCCTTGATAATGATATTGTTGATCCAGCCAGGAGACGGATGTTGGAGTAACGAAAGCCCTTCAGAAATTAACCATTGATCTCTGGCTTGTAGGATTGGGGGCTGAGGATGGTTGGGGGGACACACTCCTGACAGACCGGCTCCACCTCTCCACATGCCTGGAGCCTGAGGGTTGGGGGAGTCAAGTGGGGGCAAAAGTGACACAGGCAGAAAGAGGGCATCCATATTTGTCTTTTTAATTTGCGAAAGGCTTTCTGATGTAGAAGGAAGGTAATCTTGCAGGTGCAATAACAGAAGTACCAAAAGTTAATACTTATCAAGCATTTACTATATGCCAGGCACGGTGCTAACTTGCTTTACAAGGATTTTCTCATTTGATTCTTCCAAGGATCCTATAAAAATCGCTAATATTATCTCTTATTTGAGCTGAGGAAATAGAGAAAGAGGTGAAACGCCTTCTCAGAAGATCACACTGTTCATAAGGGCCAGAGCTGGGATTTGAACCCAGGTAGTCTGGCTTCAGAATTTGATTTCATAATTTTGACTCTGTGCTACTACAACTTCCCTGGCACTGAACACCCTACATGCTGAAACGCTAAATGTTCAGGATCCAGAAGGCCTTTTGCTGGGGCCGATGAGATGCACAAGCAGTGGAACTGGGGGAGGGCAGTGAGTAATGGAGAAAACAGAATTCGCCAGGTGGACTAAGATATAAAGCAGCAACTCCCCTCCCCCCCTGACATCTCAGTGCCTGACATCTTAAAACAATGAATACTTGTTTCCTGCCTCCCCGGCGAGTCCATCACCTGTGTTCCTAGCTGGGCTGCGTTCCCAGGAGCACCCCTCCCACCTAGGTCAGACCCAGGCACCTTCAGCGGTTGGCTCCGCCCTCCACTGGAGCCCTGGGAGACTGTCTGTACTCTACCAGCAGACTGGAGAAGACTGGGAGCCAGGGAAGGACCTCCCAAGTTATTCGCGGGGCCAAGCCTGGGACCCAGGTGGCCCACTTCCCCCACATTGTACTGGCCAGGACTAGTTATATGACCCTCATCACCAATGCAAAGGATCTGGGTACCTGGGAAGACAGTGAAAGGCTGGTAAGCACCAGAATTATCACTGCCACAGAGAGATTATTTAAAAAAAATGTTTATTTATTTCTCTTGAGAGAGGGAGGAGTGTGGAGAGAGAAAAGGAGAGAGAGAATCCCAAGCAGGCTCTGTGCTGTCAGCACAGAGCCCGACACGGGGCTCGATCTCACGAACCGTGAGCCAAAATCAAGAGTCTGGACGCTTAACTGACTGAGCCCCCCAGGCTCCCCCAGTAATCCCATCCATGAAGGGGCAAATCTTGTCATCTCTAGCCATGCTCTCTAAACTGTTGGGCCCATGTGCTAATAGATGTAGGTTTATACAGAAATTATATACACGCACTTAAGCCAACATATGTGTTAGGTACTCAGTTTGAGTTCTTCATTTATTTAGGTAGAGAAATCTATACTGAGATAAATGTCATTATTTTCTGCTTCCATCCCAATAGCCTGTGTTGGCACCCCCTGGCACTGCTATGCCCCACTCTGGGGACCCCTGCCCCATGGCTCTGAAAGCGGTCCAGAGGGGAGGCAGTTTTCTGAGCTGGAAGCAAGAGTTGCCAGGGCACAGTGATCTCCCACGGATGTCCCTGAACCGTGGACAGAGATGGGCAGAGAGCAGGGAGGGGGCTTGCCGTCAACCGTTCTGTGTCTCTCCCCGTGGAGGACTCCATCCTCTTACCCCCTCCCTCGGCCCAGATCTCTAACTCAGGTATGGGCATGGCATGAAAACCCTCCTATTAGGTGGGAGTCACTGCCCCCCCCAACCCCCTCTGGCTCTAAGGTTCTATGAGTGGCTGCAGTGGGGTGAGAAGCCACACGGCTGCCTTGCTCCCCTGCTTCGCTGACCTTCCAATCTCACGGGGGAAGGGTCAGACCAATACAGTTTGAAATCTGAGTTACTGGTAATATATGGCCTGTTGGTTGAGCGTCCGACTTCAGCTCAGGTCATGATCTCACGGTTCGTGGGTTGGAGCCCCGCATTGGGCTCTGTGCTGACAGCTCAGAGCCTGGAGCCTGCTTCAGATTCTGGGTCTCCCTCTCTCTCTTCCCCAACCCCACTTATTCATTCTCTCTCTGTCTCTCTCTGTCTCTGTCTCTTTCTTTCTCTCTCTCTCTCTCTCTCTGAAAAAATAAACATAAAAAAAAGAAATGCAGAATACTTTCCCCCTCCCCAGGACCACTGAATCAGAGCACTCATTTTAACAAGACCCTCGCCCTCCAAGGATATTCACACATTAGAGTCTGAGAAATGCTGGATTAGTGGGTGCAACAGTCTTATTCCGCCCCTACCATCAGTGGCCTTTTGTTTCAAGAGATGGTTGCCTGCCCCTGTGCTGAAGTTAGGCACCTGCTGAGCTAAATTCTTCTTCTCTATGTTCTAGAAGTGATACTTGTCATTCCCAAAGGCAAAATGTTAGGTGAAGATGGCCAGCTTTTGCTATTGTAAAAAAAAAAATCATTATTTCCCAAAGGAAAGGGCTTATGAATTTGGTATATAAAAATATTTGATTGGTTTTGACTTCTCTTTCCAACAGCTCTAAAGCAACAGTGGTTAAGAATGAGACTCCAAAATCAGCTGGCCTCATTCTACCTCATATCCCACATTGCCACTTAGCGAGACAAGCCATCAGCCTGTCTCAGCCTCAGTTTCTTTTTATGTAAGATGGGGATGTGTGTAAACTGGGAACAGCTCATGCGGCTGTCATGAGGACTAAATAAAAGAGTCCATGTGAAATACTCAGTACTGTGAACACATAGGTAATACTCAGAATAGTCAAACTTAACTCTTATGAGGGGTGATTAGAGACAATGCTAGCTCAGGTTTATAATCTCAACTCAGAATGTTCTAGAAGCCCTGGAATTTGCTATGTGTGATGTAATCTCAAGAAATAATGAACACTTAGTTTAAAAGCTGTTATGAAAACAATTGACGTTAGAGACCCCATCTTTCCCCAGGTCAAAAAAAAAACAACAACTAAAACAGTGCACAGCAGCCAAAACTGAAGAACAATTATCTTCACTTTGGAAAAAGAACTTAAAAGCGGTTTATCTTCCAGATGATTCAGAGTCAATTTGACTGTTTCCCTCCATATTGTTTCATCTTGTTCTTTCCAAGAGGCAGCTGATGAAATTGGTACAGTAAGTTAATTTTGCACAGTATTGAAGAAAATGCTATAAAATACCCGGTGTTTTGTTCTTTCTTTTTTTCAAAATTCATGTCAGTAATATATTTAGGTAAAAAGGAACATGCATCTAGGGTGTGTAGCCAATAAAAACAAAAAAGGGAGCTTTCAGTGACCCTGAACACTTTTCTTTTTCTGTTAATAATTATACATACCATTGCATCTAGAGTCGTTTACGTTGACCTGGGCAGGTGTTAACAGCAGTTCACACACACCCATTCCAGAATTACTTCGCCCAATTGGTACAATTCTTAAGCAAATTTTTGTTCATGTTGGCCACCAGAAAAACACCCTCACAATGTATAGAAGTGATGGATGTGCAGCGAGTGGCCAGCTTTCCTGAACTGGACCCACAGTGTGGAGAGAAGACTGTCCTGAACCTACTCCAGAACCTCATACAACCCATTCAACCTCTCTGGACCTGCCTCGGTTTCCAACAGCTTTAAAATAATCATTCATGCATAGGGGCACATGTACCCCAATGTTCACAGCAGCACTTTCCACAACAGGCAAATCATGGAAAGAGCCTAAATGTCCGTCAAGTGATGAATGGATCAAGAAGATGTGGTTTATATATACAGTGGAATACTACATGGCCATGAGAAAGAATGAAATCTGGCCATTCGTGGCAACGTGGATGGACCTCAAGGGTGTCATGCTAAGCGACATAAGTCAGGCCGAGAAGGACAGATACCATACGTTTTCACTCATAAGTGTAACAGGAGAAACTTAACAGAGGACCATGGGGAGGGGAAGGGGGGAAAAAGAGTTAGGGAGAGGGAGGGAGGCAAATCATGAGACTCTTGAATACTGAAAACAAACTGAGGGCTGAAGGGGGAGGGGGAAGCGGAAGGGGGGTGATGGGCATGGAGGGGGGCACTTGTGGGGAAGAGTACTGGGTGTTATATGGAAACCAACTTGACAATAAACTATAAATTAAATAAATAAATAAATAAAATAATCATTCCGACAGCTGACCCAGCTCCCTCACCATCTTCTTATAGTAAAGAGTAGATGAAAGTAATTCACAACTTCTAAGCCAAAGGCGTATACGAATTTTGGTCAACGGATATTTGTTTTACTTCTTTTATGTTGTTCAGATGTGGAGAGGGAAATGAAAAAAACTATTTTTCTCACTCGGAAGATAAAGAGAGGTTTCATCCATTATCCCTTTCTATCAAAAGTGTGTGTGTGTGTGTGCGCGCACGCGCGCGTGCTTTCCCCAGTCTGGCTGGGCAAATCGGTCACCTACCCTCCACAACGTGTTGGCGGAACCAGCTCACAGAAGCAGTGTGGAGGTTGTCCACACCCTGTCCACAACCTTGTGATATCGGACTACTTCCTGGGCAGGCAAGATGGGCCTTTATGGTTTCATGGTGTACCAGGAGTGGTGGCAGAGGAAATGTCACGAAGGAGGAAGGGACGAAGAGGAAGACAAGTCACCAGGATGTGACACTACTGACGATGTATACCACAACTTGTAGTTTTCAAAAGATGTTTACGAATAATATCTATTGTATTGGCATCATTATGAGGGTGAGACCAGAACATTTACTACATAGGCTCAGCTCAAGCTTACTGTAAAAATGAATGAATGAAAGCTCTCATTTCATCCAGGGAGGTAGGTGTGGTTATTTTTCCTGTATTTAGATGAGAAAACTGCAATTCATAGAAAGTAGCTGATTGCCTAAGGTCGCTTAGCTGTTGAGATGAGCTGTGACTTGACCGCGTCTTCCATCTCTAACACCTGTGCTTGTTCCCCATGTCATCATCCATGCTGTGATAGGTTTTCAGGAAGTGGCCACAAATTCTTTGCAGCTCCTCCCATCAAGAAATTGAGGCTTTATCCACCTGCTGAAGTCTAAGCTTGGTCACTTGACTTGCTTTGGCCAATGGGATATTGGCAAAGATGATGTAAGCAAAGGCTTGAAAAATTCTTGCCTAGTGAGGCTTGCTCTTTCTTACTACTGGGAAGTCTTCCATTATCATGTGAAGAAGCCCAGGATAGCCCACTGGGAAATGAGAGACCACATGGGCAGAGAGGCTGGGGCAATCCCAGCCATCCCCACAGAGGCTCTGGGCATTTGAATGAGACTATACTAGACCGTCCAGTCCCAGCTGAGCCAAGTCAAAGCAGAAGCCACAAAATCCTAAGCAGAAAAATGACTGTTGCTTTAAGCCACTAAATCTGGGGCTGATGTGTTACACACCAAAAGCCAACAGACACAAATAGCATCAGTACACCCTCAGCACTTCTGAGGTTTCAGAGTTATTCTATTATGCTGAACTACCCTTCTTTTATCACACTTACAACCTCAAAGTCATTCCTCATGCAGACACATACGCACACACTAGAACACACACAAACGCACACGGATGCTTATGCATCGTTAGATGCAACAAACTCAGGTAAAAGAAAGGATGTCGGCTTTTATTAAACGTTTTTGAAGCACATAAAGCTGGCTTACTCTGGTTGCGACTTGCAGTCAGGCCATGGTTGCCCTTTGCCTCACTGTTAACTGGCTTTTGTGGGGAAATCTGCAGTGGATAAGCAGAGAAAGGAGGTGGGAAAACAATAAGGAGGAGAAAAGGGGTCTCACCTCGGGAGTCTGGCCATTAGCAGACCTCGGGGTTGATCACAGGGCCACAGCCTCATGGCCTCCACCAACAAACTGCTGTCGACAAGTCGGCTTGAGGCATCCGACCCAGGCTAGCGGGCAGAAAGAACACCGCCCACAACCTGAGTAAGCCAGAGTTATGTGCAGGGAGATGTCAGCTGACTGGCCCAACTGCAGGTAATTATTCAAAATCCAAGGTTACAGTGAAGAAAGTCCATGTCTTTCTAGAGCCTGGCATCTCTTGGGTTGGCACCATCAGGTCCTGCCTGGCTTTTCAAGGGAGAGTTAGCAGCAGCCAACTGGCAGGAATCTGAGCCCGCAGCTGCTGCTCTTGCCACCTTCCGTGGTCTGTCACTCGGGCCGTCACCATGCTCTGGTTGCAGTCACAGAACATCTGCAATTAACCAACCGTGAGGGGCCTGCTAACTCACCCAGTGAGAAAACAGAGGTGAAAAAAACTGTGGGGATGAACAGAACAAAAACACATCCCAACATGCTGAAGCCTGGCAGAACTGCCCAAATGCGCAGAAGTAGCAGAGCCACTTAGCGAGCGACGCACAAGGACCTGCACCTGAGAACCCGCCTCACACATAGTAGGTGCTCAATAAATATGCGTGGAATGAACGAATACAAATCTGCCCAGCCTCTGTCTATTCTCAGATCTTACGGCAAATGCATCTGGCCGTCTTTGCTGAAACCTGCCTTTGCTCACAGGGCCAACCCCGACCCTCAGAACGAGAGGTATGCCATGTCCCATCTTAACGGCCAGCGCAAATGTTTCCCGACTACCTTAGAAACTGAGATGTGGGCCATCAGCTTCCTCTTCTAGTGACTTTGGTGCAGATTCGATCAGATAAATTAGTGCCTTCCATCGCAACTACACTGCTCAATGGAAACAACTTTCCGCGCGAAGGCAGGGGTTAATGTACAATTCCCTGCCTCAAAATAAAGATTTACATACGTGTTTATTTATTTATGCCTCATCTCCCTGCACAAAAGGTTTAAGGCAGCAATGGAAAAATATCAAATGCAGCATTCTGTTTTCAAGCTGACAAGCCTGGAGAAGAAGGAAGCTTTTAAAAAAAAAAAAAGTTTTCCTGGCAGCCTCTTTTGACCTACACTTGGGATTCTGTGTAATGTCCGTGTGTAAGAGATTGCAATGGTGAGAAGATCATGGGTCATGCGGTGTCAGCTCAGCTCACGCAGGGGTATGTGAACCTCCAGGCAAATCAGAGCTGAACCTCTGGCCAAATGAGGTCATGGGACAGGAATGTCAATTCTAGAGAATGTATGTTTGCTGGTTTTACAATACAATTTGGGGAGGTGAAAGATCACGTCATTACAAATTCAATAGAGTTCAGAGCAGAGGGCAAGGAAGGAGGGGGGTGGGGGTAATGTTGGCCAATTTATCAGCCTCTAAGTCTCCACATCTCTATTTACGCAATCAAGAACGATCATAGGCAGCTTCTGGGGAAATACTGCATGCCCAACATTTTCAGTTGAACAATTATATGTTTGTAAGTTACCTACAATGCCACTAGAGGAAGGATAGGCAGACAGATGACCCCCAGGCAGGCTAGATGATAAAGACTGGCTTAAGGAGGTTGCCTGGGATGGTTGGAAAGAATAGCCTAGACTAAGGGAAGGATGACGAAAGGGAAGGGGAGGCAGAAGATACAGCCCTGAGCCTGGCAATGATGGCAACTGGGCCAGAGGTGGGCTCAGAATTCCAGACACAAACTGCTCCCCGAGCAAGGCTCATTTTCAGTTGGTTGACTTGTTTCTCTTTAACATGGAATTGTTTTCAAAAAGAGAAAAGTAGAAGGAATTTCACAGTGAGCATCCCTACACCCAGCACCTAGATTCTACAATTCACATTTTGCTACAACTGCTTTATTTCCTCTCTATCCCTTCACCCATCCATCTGTCCATCTTATTTTTGAATCCGTTTCAAAGTGTGTTGCAGATATCAGTTCACTTCCTCCCAGATACATCCATATGCATGTCATTAACGGTTGTTCAACATTTGGTGTTTTTTTTCTCCCCGGAGATTAAATTTATATATAATGAAACACATATATACATCTTAAATTACCATTTGATGAATTCCGACAGAGGCATAAAACAGCACAACCCAAACCCCTATCAAGATAAAGAACATGGCCATCATCCAGAAAGTTCTCTCCTATCCCTTCCCAGTAAATCCCTGCCCCTAACAATCAGGGGCAACCGTTGTTCTGATTTTTTAACCACCATAGATTAGTTTTGTATATTTGAAAGTCTTATAGATGGAATCATACAGCCGTTTTTTCTGGCTATTCTAAATCATTTTGGATTGATGGAAATCCCATAGGAGTTAAAAGGCCTAAGTGCAACAAGCCTGGCAACTCATATACTCAACTTTCAACTGTCCTTGTGGCTTACCCTGTTAAGTGTCAGAGTTTAGACTTGAAATCCAAAATAACGTACAACTTAGTCTGACGTACATTCAACGATGTATATCAATGATGTATTTCATTGTCTCATAAGCTAAGAGACAAAAATGAGAAGTAATTTACATAAATAGACATAATCGGTATTAGTTCATGTCAGCTGGGGTCTGGGAAGGTGAAGCAAACGTATCTTTGTGGTCTCTGAGTCCTGTCCTCACCAGAGGGAAGAGTTACCCACGCCGCTATTTCTTACCTATCCCACTAGGACAAATTTTCAGGACAGAAGCAGCCCCATCTAAAGTCAAGCTCAACTCAAGACCCCAGTGTCCACGAGGTCTCAGTTCTCCAAAGGCTGGTGGAAGAAATCTCTTGTGCCCTCTCAGAAGAAAATACATGAAACACCTTTATCTTTTCCATACCTTCACCTTCCATTCTCTCCTCAACCCACTACAGTTCTACTGCCAAACTCAGCACAGCGTCAAATAACAGGTGCATCGAGAAATTTCCACTGGATTTGGCAACCATCCACAATGTTAGAGAGGAAAGTTTCAGCGAAGTGGTGGGGATGGGGAGGAGTTCAACATGGCCAGAGAGAAACTGAGAGAACAGAGCTTAGGAAGAGAGGGCCCTATGAGACAGAAGCTGGCACAGAAAGGACGTTTCTGGAAAGAATCCTCACCCACTTTAAAGTTCATCTAGAGCCAGCCCAGCTTGATCACCACCTTGGGTCTCAGGGCTGCTTTCTCTTCACTTGTGTCTGGGTGAGAATCTCGGCACTCTCCCCAGACACTTCTCAGTCTCGGAATAGCATCACCCGTGTCTTCTGCAGCAACCTGCAACTAGAATGTCCTCCTCTGGTCCTTGCCCCAGCCAAGGAAGGCACTGTCCTAGCTGGCTGCCAGTGCCTTGACAGGTATCATCTTTGCTCCCCTGAGGTCAATGGTTCTCTGGCCCCTGGAATTCTTCCCTTCCCTACTGACCCCTTCTGTCTTGTCCCAGTTGCCTGAAGAGAGTTCATGTGCAAATTGCCGAGGCTGCTTCTGGCCCCAGGTAAAGCTGGGCTTCCTGCCTATTATTTTAAGCTACCGGCCCAGGCTTCGCTGGCAGCCTGAGACTTTAGTGGCAGCTTTGCCACATTCCCTGGAATCCGTGAGGCTGCCTTGGCCTCCTTGTTACATCATTATCCCTCTTCACTCCTAATTCCATCTCTTCTCATTTGAAAATCTTCAGGGTCCGTGTCGAGTCTCTCACTCACTTCCGCTTCCCAGGTAATGGGAAACATCAAAGCTCCCAGTTCGTTTGTAGAACAGATATGATTAACACGGCCCAAGTGCATCGAACGATCCTCAGCAGATCATATACCACCTGTGTGCTCCCTAGTGACCCAGTCACGTTTCTCCACCACTGCTGCACACAATCCCCATCCCCACGCCCGAGCTGTGTGTGCTCTCACAGTCCTTATGTGGCTGACACACAACACCAAAATGCCTTAAACACGTGGTAGCAAGAGCACCTATGGTTTCTACTAAGGGGAGATTCCTCAACGGGGACACCATGGTGCCCAGCAGGTACTGTGTTGTGACGTATGAGGCTATCGTGTGATAGAAGTGTGTCACTTGGTTCTTTTACTGTATTGGGTTCCAGAATGTCATGTTTTGTGTGTTTGTTTTTCATAGCTACTTTTCTCGCCTCTTTGCTACTCTCAGTTCATAAGTTCGAGCCCCACGTCAGGCTCTGTGCTGACAGCTCAGAGCCTGGAGCCTGCTTCGGATTCGGTGTCTCCCTCTCTCTCTGCCCCTCCACCACTCATGCTCTGTTTCTCTCTGTCTCAATAAAAATAAACATAAAAACATTTTTTAAAAAAAGCAAAAAAGAGGGGCGCCTGGGTAACTCAGTCGGTTAAGCGTCTAACTTCGGCTCAGGTCATGATCTCACTGTTCATGAGTTTGAGCCCCACGTGGGGCTCTGGACTGACAGCTCAGAGCCAGGATCCTCCTTTGGATTCTGTATCTCCCTCTCTCTTTCTGCCCCTCCCCCACTCATACTCTGTCTCTCTCTCTCTCTCTTTCTCTCAAAAATAAACATTAAAAAAGCAATAAAGATACTTGCTGTCTGTGTGGCTTTAATACAGTAAATTAAAAACACACACACATACACACACACACACACATCTATGAAAAAATCAAGAACCTTAAGCCTCTATTCCTTGGAGATGTGAAGTTTGAGTTCATGCTACCTGTGGGTATAGAAAACCCAAGCTGAGAAGTTAACATAAAAATTGTCCAGGGCCGGGGCACCTGGGTAGTCAGTAAGTGAAGCATCCACTTCAGCTCAGGTTATGGTCTCACGGTTCGTGGGTTTGAGCCCCGTGTTGGGCTCTGTGCTGACAGCTCAGAGCCTGGAGCCTGCTTCAGATTGTCTCTGTCTCTCTGCTATTGCTTCTATTCGCTGGTGTCACTGTACCTGTCACCGGCAGCACTGGCCACCCTATCTTCTAATTTGTTGTTTCTAATGAAACATGTTGGGAAAGGACATAGGCTCCGTGAGATGACAATATACAAATTGGCACAGTGCCTGGAATAGTATAGGTACTCAAAATACTCTGTCTCTCTGCCCTTCCTCCACTCGTGCTCTCTCTCTCTCTCTCTCTCTCTCTCTCAAAAATAAATAAACATTAAAAAAATTTTTTTAACTGGTCCAGGGCCTGGGAGACATTATAGACTTGGCAAAAGGAAGTGTGAAATCACTCTGAAGACTACAAGGACCTCCACAGAAGGAAACAAAAGCTAAAGATAGACTCACTATAAAAATAAATGACTAGCTTACACAAGGAAATGAACTACCATAAGGGATAATTGAAAGATGCAACAAAGGGGAAGAAGAGAGCTTGACTACTGGAAATAGGAAAATCTGAAGATGAATAGAAAATAAAGATCCTGAAAATGATGAAAAAGATACAAAGAATAAATGGGCACCATATGAAAGTGAAGGATAACAGGAATGAAGAGCAACTTGATTTGAAATAATAAGAAAATCTTGTAAGAACCGTCATGGAAATTTCGGATGAACATCATAATTTAATGGCAGAACCGGATGGAGGTAAGTCCTGTAAACATGGGCAGCAGGGGGAGACTAGGAAAGAAGGAGATGAGGAATAAAGAACACATAAAATGAGGACTACAGAAGCCTCGCCACTGCACGTGGAGCTTGCAGAGTGTGGATCCAAGGACCATACTCTTGCATTTGAACTTGCATGCCCAGTATCTATTCAGCTAGTCCCCGGCACAGAAGAGGATCTCAAGAAATGCTTGTTGAACGAATGCACTAATAAATAAACAAGCTATAGGTAAAAGGATTGATGAATAATGGATGAAAGGCTTCCAGACAGTATTCTGGACTCAAGTTTTTCTTTTCTCTCCTAAAGCCCCAGGTATCTACCCAAACTCATCCCATCTTGGCAATGTCAGACACTGACGGGCCAAGGCCATGTGTAGACATCCAGAAGCAGCAGACATGTCTATGGAAAGCATTTCACAGCACGGGTAGCTGAACTCCTGACTTGATAGACTGTGGCCACACTGAGAGCGTTATTCCAGCCCTGCATGGACTGAAGGAAAAGTGCAGACGGACAGAAGGAGCAAGGGCAATGGAAACAGAGCTGGGGAAGTCCACGCAGAACAAAGCAGAGGGTCTCTGACCTGAACGTGGCTAACAGAGGGCGGGAACGCTCCCTGACCTTAATGGCTCGACTTGTCAAGAGAGACATGACCAGTCCGGCTTTTGTCTGAGTGGACCTGGTGGCACGTGAATATAGAATTGAGTCAAAGCACAACGAAGAAACAGGTGACAAAAAGTAAAAGGGACCTGTTCCAGAATCAGCCCAATGCTGCATCCATCGCTCTCTCATAGCTTTCGCGGGAGATTGGTACCCCAACACCCTCAAACAAGCAAAAGAAAACCACCACCTTGTCATGATGGCTTGAAATCGTGTTGGTGTGTCTAAGCTCAATTTAACAATTTCCTCTACTATATATGTTCTGCTCCAAATTTAGGACCCAGTTGTTCTCAGTTTATCTTTTAGTTTGCTAGACAATCCACTGGGTTTTTTTCCAGCCCTCCTTCCACTCACTAATGTGCCCACAGCACTTAGACAAGTCAAGATACTAAGCCTGTGGAAGTAGCTCCCACAAGTACAAGCAGCAATAGACTGTTGCTATAGGCAACGCAAAACACATTTCCTGAGAGGTTAAAACGCTAGAACACTGGAATCAGATGGTCACGTTTCTGTGCCTGTTGCACCCACTCTGGGAAATGAATCACACCAGATGACTCTCTGACCTTGAGCGTCTCCTTTTATACAGTTAGAATGAATGAAAGGGGTTTGGAGCATGGGTTGGGAGATCAGGCTGACTAGTGTTTGAAGCTGGGCTTTGCCAGATACTAGTTACAGGACCTCAGTGAGTTAGTTCACTTTCCTGAACTCATCTGCAAAGTGAAGCTCAAAGTCTTATCGGTTGATAATATCAGAGGCCATGGAGTTCTGCCATACTGACCTCACGGTGAAGCCAGGAAGACAAAGTGCCACAATGATAAGTGTGATTGTGACTCTCTGAGATACTCAGTGTACCATGAAGAACACTCAGAACATTCATGCAGATCATGTTTCGGTGCTCAGCTGCAGATCAAACTCCAGAGAGGACCATATAGTTGAAGCAGGGCATTAGGTTTGAGAGAAGCAAAAGCCCACAGCAGAAGTACAGAAGGCTTGCCACGTCCTGATGAAACAAAAACAAAAGCTAACCCAGACCCTGATGCAGAGACTCCTACATGTGGGAGGAATAGTCTCCACTTTCAGAGAATACACATGCTCGAATGCATGCCTATGTGTCCACAAAAGGTACCTCTAGGGCGTGTAACTAAGCCTCTGTACGTATGATCATGTGGTAGACTGAAGTTGGTCAAAGTGTCTTCGCTGTCCCTCCCGTCAAGAAGTGGCATCCATGTCCCACCTGTTGCCTTTGGGCTCCCCTTTGTGACTTATGGTCTGGGACATTGAAGGCTAAGTCATGTGGGGAAGCCAGTTGCCATGGAAGGAGTCTGCCTGCCCTGAGGCTCCCACGCTGGAAAGCACACGTGAACTGACCCCATGGAGAGGCCTTGAGGCTCCATGAAGGGGAAAAATGCCTGGCCAGCCCGTAGGCCTTCCAGCCATTCCCAGCCAAGCTCCCAGGCATCTTGAGGCAGAAGAGTCAGGTTGTGTCTGCCCGAATCGCAGATTCAAAAGCAAAGTACACGCTGTTTCTCTAAGCCACTAAGTTGGGGGGGCGGATTGTTCCATATTAATACATAACTGGGAGACCATGCATTCCTTTATCCTCTGAATTTTTTTTTTACAACCAACACATGTTTCTTTTTCCAGCTTGAAAATAAAAGGGAAAAATGAAAGAGAAAGTTAAAGAAGAATGTCTTTTTTAAAAGAGAGGGGACCTCTCCTGTACTCATTTCATTTCACCAGCCTCTCCAACAATCTTCTCTCAACGCTATATTCGACTTGATTGTCATAGGCTAGTCGGCTCCCTCTTCTGAAGAAAACCACCATTTGATGCTTCCTGTCATCTTATGGAAAACAAGTCCTGTTCTAAACAGCTGCAAACACGGGGCAGAGCCCTTCAGAGATTCAGAGATAAAAGCTCAGTCTCCTTCAGGATGGATAAATCATTTTGCACGTGTCCTCACCGTCTTCAGCTTTGCCATACAGTCATAGTGAACTGACTCGGCTCAAACCTAGCTATGAACAAAGGAGCAACTGCTTTAGAGTCTAACCCAGAACCATCACGGTGTGAGTTTGGAGAGGTCCAACCTTCCCTATTGAGAATGTGGTCTTTAGGATCTTGGATCAGATGGGACGTCAGAGAATCTCTCCTTCTGCAACCAGGGGGGAGGGGAGGGTGTTCATGTCACCTCCTGGCTTCTGCCTTCATAAAACAAAGGGGTCCGATTGTATGGTTTTTTTTACTTTTTATTTGTTATTTTTTGTAAGTAAGCTCTACACCCAACATGAGGCTTGAACTTACAACCTCGAGATCAAGAGTCCCATGTTCTACTGACTGAGCTGGCCAGCCACCCCTGACCTAGAAGGATGGCCTTGGAGACCTCCTGTAGTTGCAAAGTTCAATGCTTGAGCTAAAGCAGAAGCCCGGGTCTTGCTCTGAAACATGTCAGACAAATCAGTGCTGGAAAGAAGTGTTCCATGGTGTCATCCCAGACAGAATGCTAAAGCTTCAGTGTGACCTAATGGGACATTCTCTCCTTCCACCATCCCCTTTAGGGAAGGACTCAAATTCCCACACATAAGGAACCATTTGGAATAAAGGAATGACAACTTGGCATAGACTTTCTATTCTCCAAGGGGAATAAATTGTAGTCGCCATTTTTCAAAAGGAAGATGTGGTGTGTGTGACATGCTGAAATGAGTTGATCTTCGGAAAGGATTTTCACTGTTTCTTGGTGGAAAAGTGGGTTGGTGCTTCCTGGTGTCTCCTATATAGGCCATTTTAGATGGTCTACCAGCCATTCCCTCCCCCACAGCAAAGCCGGAAGGAAGCAGCTGACAGAATGAACCTCTCCCCCATCCCCTTGGCACAAGATTTCCCTCATCAGTTAAACAGAGAATCAGCTTTTACCCAGTGAATTCTAATGAGGCAGCCTGCTCAGCTGTCAGCAGCCCTCCCTGCTGAAGAAGACAGCAAGCAGGGAAAAAGATGGCCCACGATGCTTGGAGCAGTTTACCTTCCCGTACCAAGGGACGTGAACGTCCGAACGGCCTCCATTACGGCTGGGCTCACAGACAAATCCAGCAACAAGGAGCACTGGAGTAAGTTACTCTGGGCCCAAGGGCTCCTGCAAAACAAAGCAGGTATGGAATGGCAACTGCAGGAAATGGACTAAGATTAATCATGAATCTAATGAAAAATCTAGGTTTACACATACACACATATACAAGCACCCTTTGAGGGCCAGCTCTGAATTGAAGAGGGGGACATTTCAACCTTAGACCCAAGGGCAGCCACTTAAAGGTCTGTGTTGCTATTAGTTGGGAAAGCAGGGGAACCATTTACCAAGATGGTGCCAAGAAATCCAGGAACCAGGCTGGAGGCAAAATGGCGGGGGCCTAGACTGCCATTGGCCACTGGTTTTATCCCTTGAGAAAAGACAGGTAAGCACCGACTGTGCTTCGGAAACAAGGAAAGACAATGGGATTCCAGCGGCACATGGACTACAAGAGTGGGCACTGCATATCTTTCAAAGGTATCAGTCTCGAGGGCAAGTACCTTGAATGTTGTTTCTTTTTAATTTGGGAACTGTTCACCAGTTGTACAAGCAACCTGTGAAACGAAAGCAACAGAAAACAAAATTTTAAGCACCCAGTTCATGCGTTTTAGCGAATGTATACACCCGTAAAAACACCACCACAATCAAGAAATAGAATATTTTCATCATCTTCCAAATTTTCCTTGTGCTCTTCCACACTTAATACTCCTTCTAGCTCCAGGAAACTACTAATCTTTCTGTCACCACAAGTTAGATTTGTCTTTTTTACAGGTTCATATAAATGGAATCATAGAGAATGTGCTTTTCTTGTGTCTGGTTCTTTTCCTCAGCAAAATGGTTTGAGATTCATCCATGTGGGTTTTTTTAAAATGTTTTTTTAATTTAGTTTTGAGAGAGAGAGAGAGAGAGAGAGAGAGAGAGAGAGAGAGTGGGGGAGGGGTAGAGAGTGAGGCAGACACAAAACCGAAGCAGGCTCCAGGCTATGAGCTGTCAGCACAGAGCCTGACACGGGGCTGGAACTCGCCATCTGTGAGATCATGACCTGAGCTGCAGTCAGAGGTTTAACCGACTGAGCCACCCAGGAGCCCCTCATGCATGTTGCTTTATGCATCAGTTCATTCCTTCTTATTGCTAGACTGTATAAACATTGCAAAAATTTTAAGAACATTCTCCTGCTAATGAACATTTAGGTTGTTTCAAATTTGGGCTGTTATGAATAAAGCCACTACAAACCTTTGTGTTCAAGCCTCTGTGTGTTGCCAGGTCTTAAGGTTTAATTTTTTTAATGTTTATTTATTTATTTTGAGAGGGGTGGGGAGGGCAGAGAGAGAAGGAGAGAAAGAATCCCAAGCAGGCTCCACACTCAGCACGGAGTCCGACGTGGGGCTCGATCCCACTACTTCGAGATCAAGACCTGAGCTGAGATCAAGAGTCAGATGCTTAACCACTGAGCCACCCAGGTGCCCCAGGCTATGTTTAATTTTCTGAGACACTACCAAGCTCTTCCAAAATGGTTCTACCATTTTGCATTCCCACTAGCAAGAATTTATATTAAAACAAATGCAAATGGATTCGGGCCACATAATATGGGGGTTCTAAATCCAGTTTGTAAGCCGGAGTCAATTTCCCATTAAAATCTCTTAAAGGCATTCCCCCAAAGTACGATACACATATTTTGGGGTTTGTAACATGTGGGGGTGCACATATATTGTATATACACTACCATATGTGTATATTATTTATAGCAATAAGCCACTATGTTATATACAATATAATTCTATATAGTATAAAGTAGAGACGGCAGAAGTGAAGAAAGGATGTATCTTCACCGTCATCCGTTATTGGTGATGGTTCAGAGAAGAATCTGAAACTTTCGTGTTTTTCAAGTTTGAGTAACACACCGACCTTCTGTATGAAGAAGAAGAAGGAAAACTTTTCTCTTGGATGTTCGATCTTGAATAAAAGTATTTAATTACGATAGTGCTCATTACATGCAAACACAAGACCCCAGATTCTTGATATTTTAGCTTGTCTGCATTCTGGAAGCCCTTAAACATTTACAAATTAGTGGGACCACTAGAACCATAACAGCAGAGCAATTCCAATTAACAACATTGATTTAAAATAATGGATAATATTGTTTTCCTGAATTTCAGCTGCAACTGGCATTAAGTATGAGACGGGACAGGTCAAACAATGGCTGCATTTTCCCAGTGCTTTGCAAATTATTTTCCAATTACTAGGAAACCTTTGCTCGAGCAACGTGCATTTGGCACAAATGCTTCATTAACATATAAGGTCTGCCTTTGTGGTTTTCTTATTAGGCCAACACAAGTTAAGTGGACTACTTAGCACCAGTTCAATCACACGCACACACACACACACACACACACACACACACACCCCTGCTGTGAGACTGTTCACTATAGGGGGCAGGGATTGTGTTGTCTGGTGTCACCATTGTATCCCCAGGAACTGAGGGATGAAAGCCCCAAATAGAAACTATAAGACTGAATAATTAGGTCAAAGAATTTTTTTAATGAGACTGTTATCTTTTTAAAATTGTCAAATAGTTGGGGCCAATTAGATAAAATATCAAGTTGTTTTTTTTTTAACTGAAACCCTCAAATTCCCATTTGGGTTTTGGCAAGTGCGGACACACTCAGGCACAATCTGCCGCTCTTCTGTGGGGACAGCCTGGGCAGACAGGGAAGCCATGAGGACAAGAGGGAAGTTAATCAAGAAACATCAAGAAAGCCTGGGAATATGACATAGCTAGTGGTGTGTCATTTGTTCAACAAACAAATAGGAAAGCTCAAGGGAAATGAAATTTCTCAAGACAGAAGACCAAATGCACCTTGTCAGCAAATGTGGCGAGGAAACAAAGAAGCAAAATCACTTCTGACGGAATGATGGTCAGTGCAGGAGTTTAAGGAACGCTTGAAAAGAATACAATAGAGATCCCTTAGAATTTGAGCAGGATGCTACATTTCTGAAGTATTTCCACATATAACTCCCTTGCGCGGCAAATGAGGTCATTGTTTTTTTGTTTCTTTGTTTTGTTTTTAAGTAGGCTTCCCGCCCAGCGCAGAGCCCAAAGCGGGGCTTGAGCTCACAACCCTGAGATCAAGACCTGAGCTGAGATCAAGAGTCGGATGCATAACCGACTGAGCTACCCAGGTGCCCCACAAAGTTGGTAATTGTGAGCTCGCATTTACAAAAGAAGAAACCTAGGCTCACAAAAGTCTAATGCTTTTCCTACGGTTACAAAGGGAGGCAGAAAGAGAGGTCTCTGAAGAGGTCTCTGAAGTCTCTTGCCCATGGTCCATGCTGTTGCCAATATTCTGGAGATCAAAGATCTAGAGGCAATATAGGCTAGTGGTTAAGTGTGTGGGCTTGGAATCAGACAGCCTGACTGGGGGAGGAGCCTGGTAGACCCCATCCTCTGCCTTGATGACACACAACGAGATAACACGTGTGGATGGCCCTCAACGCCTGGCACATAGTCCGCTCTCGTTAAATGAGGCCATCACACTTTTAATGGCATATAGATGATGCAAACCAAAGTTTATGGGAGTGGGTGAATCATATGTAATCGTTTTGGTACTGGGTACCAAAGTATTTAGGGATAGATAATGATTTAGAAAAAATTTTGACAAAATGAAAGAATTTAACAACAACAAAAAAGATGGGCTACAGAATTTTGACTACTAGGGAGTGAGGAATAATAGTTCTTACCAAAGGGGAACAAAAAGAGAATTGGGGTCCAAATTGAACAATGAGATCAGACTGGGAAAGTCAACATTCACAATTACTCTTTTATGTTGCCATTCAAATATCTCATGTTTAAAAGAAAGATTAGTTGATAGATGATTTAAAATTGCATCTTACTGTGAGTGTAAGAAGATTCAAATGAAACTCATAGGTACATTCTGCATACTGTATTAAGGGGAAAATGTCTAATGGGTGGATAAAACACACATTTTGTAAGGCTTTTCTCAAGTCATTTCAATTCAATTCTAGTTTATTGCAAAGAGCCTATGTATTGAGCATCTATGTGCTCATGTTGGACTGCTTTGGTCCTGTGTGCTAAATATTTTGCTAGGTCCCGGGGGATCCAAAGTTAAAAAAAAAAAAAAAAAAAAGCCCAGCCTTGGCCTCTCAGGCTAGTAGCCAATTCAGAAATGTGAACACAAAATCCAGACCACTGCAGTGGTGCCATTAGACGGCATGTCTAAAGGGCTGGAGTACCCAAAGGAGGACATTTGACAGACTGAATCATTGGCCCCAATTCCCCCCCCACCACCACCACTCTGTTATACACCTACATATACAACCTTGCCATGGCCTCGTTGTGGGTGGACTACTTTGTCCCTTGACTTTGGGCTTCACTGTGTGGTTGACTTGGACCAACAAGATGAACAGAAGTGCCACGAGCAGAGGCTGGACGTGAGCCTTCCCTCTTGTACTTCTCACTGCCTTGAAGGAAACATACCACATATATTCTGCACATACTGGAGGACGAGAGACACAGGGAACAGAGCTGGATCCCACCTGCAGCCTAGAACCAAACCCAGCGGAACCCAGCCTGGATCAGCTAACCTCTAGCCAATGTGCATTCATTTATATAAGAAGTAAATTCTTGTTTTAAGCCATTGAGTTTTAGGGTGACTTGTTATGCAGCATACGGCAATAGCTGTCTGAGATAGGCCATGGGGGATATGACAGAGATGGACAGAAATAGCGCTTTATTGTGGTTCTTCTCTGCCAACCTACTACCCATTTCTCTCCCCACACTCCCTCCTATAAACAAGACTTTCACTGGGGGTTGTGTCGGGGCAATGCAGGGCCCCTGTATTAACCACTCCTGAATCTTTCCAGGATGAAAGAATGGAGAATAGAGTCCCAAACCCCATCCAATGCGCATCTCCCTTTCTTCTCGTTCTTTCTTAAAAGCATGTGCATGATGCAGGTCATAGCAGCCCATCAACCCTGAAAAGCTAGAGGTGGATTTCCCAGGAGGAATGAGTTGGTTTGGGGTAGCAGTGGCCCAATTTTGGAAAGTATCCTGCAACTAGGGGTAAATGCAGAACTTCAGTCATGGATGAAAAACATTAACTTCTCTCTCTCTCCTGGGAAGTGGATAGATGCTAAGGAAAGGCTGGGGAGGGTTCACAAAGGGTGACCAGGGTGGGGAGAAAAGTGATAAGGGCAATCTATCCCATGCCATGAGAAATATAGGACTGTCCCTTCCATATGTTCCTTCCAGAACACAGAACAATATAGGGCGATACACGTTTCGGAGGCAGAGGTTTTTGTTAGAAGTTTTTGTTAGTTCATTTAAAAAAGAATTTAAGAAGAGGGTTTCCAACTAAGGCAGATGAGTCCCACAGTATTAATACAGTTAAGCAAATATTGGAGGATCATAGGAAATGAGGTTGAATAAATTACATGTTTTATCAGACATCTTTGGGCTTTGAAAGTGCTGACAGCCCGCTGCGGAATATTAAATCTCACATTTCTCCATCTGCCTTTTTTATTGATGTTGGGGAGGAGACTGTATATGAAAAATTTTCTTCTCCCAACATTTATAATTTTGCGTACATTAATGTATGCATAAATATTTATTTTTAAGTGTGCCTTTGGCTGGGTTCCCCCGGAAGCCAACCTGAAGACAAGGATTTGGGTGCAGGTACCTTATTTGGGAGGGGACCCCACGAAGCACTGGTTGGCAAGTGGGGGAGTAAGACAGGCAGGGAAAAGAGTTGATACAGGGCTCATTAATGATCACAGTGGGAAATCGAGGCTCAGCCCTGTTAGGGACCTCTGGGAGATGATATGGATAATTGTTCTACCCGAGAGAAGGGAAGGCATAGTATCACAGTTAAATCCCATCCAATATTGGCTGAGGGATATGACCTAGGGGATTAACACCTCAGCACCTCCAGTCTGACCCACCGGCAGGGCCTGAGGAGAGAACCTTCAGGTGGAGAGCCGCTGGGTACAGCATACGATATCATTGGATGTCATTGGACAGTGAGTGCAGAGGGGACCTAGGCCAGCCACCGACAGTGTGTGCTATGAAATGCATACTTCAAATCTATGTGTCAATGAAAGGAGTTCTATGTTAAGTAGATCTTACAAAGATCTGGCGGTCTAGCCCACCAGTATGCTCTTTTGAACCGCACATAGAACCAGACTTCAGTTGCCAAAGCTTCTTAGTTCCTGGATGAGGGGAGAGTCCTTTGAGGAGCCAACTGAGCCCAGGAGGACGGGAAAGCAGCTATTTACAACCAGAGCCTAAGGATTTCAATGTTTTCACAGCTAGGAAGGTCACACCTGTGTTTACCTGCTGACCACTGGCCCCGAGTGAACCAAACTACCCACAGACACATTAAAGCATGGTGCAGTGGGGATTTGGTGTACAATCTACCCACCTCAATCATCCTTCTCCACCAGGCTGCCTCTGGTGGGGGGTGGGTACTGTGGCTGATGGAGGCCCCAGCTTTACCTTCCCAGAGGGGAAGAAAATCACAAATTCTGCAAGAGTAATGGCCCTAAGGGAGAGGGGTCAGAGAAAGCTTCAGGAAACCAGCTAGGGGGTTCTAGCCTTTCTTGGTTGATGGGTCCCTTTAAGAGAGATAAAAACCATGGACTCTCTTCCCCGCTAAAACCAAACTTATTTACACCCACAAAATAATGCACATTAAGAGCCTCACAGTCACCAGAAGCTTAAGCTACAAGGTGACAGGAACTACTCAGATTGTATATGTTGTGATTTGGGGCACTTTCAGAACAATAAACTTTCAAATTTTAGAAAATCCCCCAGGAAACAGTCTCTTCCTATTAAGATTACCCGTCTCCCGCTGGCAGCTCTCATATTAGGTCTACAATTGCCAATAGCCTCAAGTGGCAGGATGGATTCCAGATGCTAATTCATGATTAGATCTGGTAGGTTTCTTCCAACTCCCGTGTAAACCGCAAGCCCTGCCTAGCCAAACTGGGTCAATCGATGCCACAGATTGGATTTGGTGCCACAGTACCCACCCCCCACCAGAGGCAGCCTGGTGGAGAAGGATGATTGAGGTGGGTGGAACTTAGAATTAGAAATTAGATGGAACCAAGGAACATACCTAATCGATTGCGTATCACATAAGAAGGACTGAAACCTTAGAAGTAATGACAATGGCAGGGATCTTGACCCCAAAATAGAGGTCTTGTCTATCCCTGACCCATTATTAACAAAGTTGCTGTTCTGGGAGGTCAATAGGGCAGAGGAAAATGTAACTCAGGGAGTCAGACCGACCTCGTGCCAGGACCCTGTGGCACCCATAATTCACTGTGACCTTGGGAAAGTTAGGCTATCTCTCTGATCCTCAGTTTTCACATCTGTACAGTCAGTGAATATGCCTTTCCTTACAAGGATGCTGTGGCAGTTAAAATGAGAAGTGACAGTGCATGGAATATCTCTGGCCTTCATTTCAGTGTATCTTAGTATCATCCCAGTCATATCCTGAAGCAGCAGAAAGATACTCAGATCGAACAACAAATAATTTCTTCAAGTACTCCTGTGTTCATATGCTGCGGAAAAACTGCTCATACTGGTCAGATTCAATTACCACAAAGTATCTCTGGAAGAACATCTCTCCATCAAGAAGAGCTCTAAGTCTTAACTGATGGTCTCTTTATTTCAACCTACAGTTATCAAATTATAGAGCCATAGACAGACACTGGAGGGACTAAGCAAAGAAGTAATATCATCCAGTCCCTAATTTTATAGTGAGGGACGTGAGGCCCAGAGTATGCAAATATCTTGCTCAAGCCACATAGCTAATAACAGAATGAGAACTGGGGCCTAAGACTCCAGCCTCCCAATCCTGTGGTCCTCTCTACTAACAGAACTGAAGGGCAGAAAAGGACATTTTAAAAATCTCTTCGAATTCAATGGGATGGGATGTTATCTTCATCTGAAATATTCTTGGAAGAGAATGAACAGAAATCACCTGGGGCGCCTGGGTGGCTCAGTCGGTTAAGTGTCCGACTTCGGCTCAGGTCATGATCTCACGGTTCATGGGTTCAAGCCCCGCATCAGGCTCTGTGGGGTGGGTACATAGGAGGTGACGAAGGAAGGCAGTGTGCTGGGAATTGTACTGAACAGGTGAACAGGAGACTTGGATCTTCATTTCAGCTCTGGCACCAACTCAACGTGTGGGCTGAAGCAACGTCCTTGACCCCTCTGGGCCTCCACTTTTGTATTTGGAAGACAGCATTCCAAAGGGATGTTTCCAAGGGTCCCTTTGGGCTCTCATGTTCCAGGCCCCTTCAAGTTCTCTCATAAACTGTACTAAGGGTCCTGGCTGTACGTAAAGGAGAAGAAAATAAGTAGGAGAGAAGAGGGGAGACTGACAGGGGGTGAGCCTGGGGGGCAAGCAAGGAGGAAGTGCTTGAGAATGGGGACATGGAAGCAACAAGGCTGGAAGGGCAGGAGCCTTGACCCTGATCCCTGCTCGGGGAGGTGGTGACTTGAGACTTTGCTCTTGGATGTGTCTACATTCAACACAAACCCCAAAGCGCTCCCCCTCATTTGTCCATTCATCCAATCGACGCTTTTTTTTTTTTTCCTTTTCCTTTCCTTTCCTTGTTTCTTTTTTGGTAACAGCTTTATTGGGATATAATCCACATACCATGCAACCCACCCACTTGAAATGTACAATTCAATGGTTTTTCATATCTTCAGAGTTGTGCCATCATCAGTCAATTTCGAAACATTTTCATCACTCCCTAAAGAAACTGCATACCCCTTAGCTATACGCCCCAATCCCTCCATCCCCTCCCCCGGCACTAAGCAACCACTAATCTACTTTCCATCTCTCTAGATATGCCTATTCTTGGCATTCATGTAATACGTGAGTGGAATCATATAATATGTGGTCTTTTGTGTCTAGCTTCTCTCACTCAGCGTAACATCTTTAAGGTTCATCCGTGTTGTAGCAGGTGTCAGAATTTCACTCCTTTTTATGTGAATCATATTCTAGTGTATGAGTAAACTGTGTTTATCGGTTCATCGGTTGATGGACATTCGGGTTGTCCCCACATTGGGGCTATTGTGCCTAATGATGCTCTGAACATTTTTACACAAGTTTATTTTGTGGATCCATCACGAATTTTTGAGGCCATTTTCACACCAGAGTTTCTGGGACCTTAGGCATACAAAAATGAAGATAACCACTGCCCTGAAGGAAGTTACTGTCCTGTAGGGGACAAAACACTTATTTTCCGAAAAGCTTCAGTAATATGCTCTGCTAAGTGTCAGACAGTGTGAGATGTGCACAGAGAGAGGCAAGGAAGATATGCCACCTGAGGGAGGTGTTGAGAGTGAGTCCAGGCACAGGAGGGAGAGAGGGCATTACAGGTTATGGAAATGGTCTATGCAAAAACACAGAGGTGTCGAAGAGAACGCCACATTCAGATCCCTGTAAATAATACTACCACTACTTGGTCCTTTACAATGTTTGCTATGTGTCAGGTACTCTTCCAAACACTTCATTTGCACAAACTTATTTACTCTAAACGATAGTCCATGATACTGTTATTTTCCCCCTTGCATAGATGGGGGAACCAGAAGCATAAAGAGGTAAGTGATAACCTGAGGCTATACACCCATAGTGGGATCCTGAATTCAAACCAAGAGTCCAGATGTACCATCCGAGCCACCATGGGGATCCCCGCATTTAATTCCCAAATGGTCCTGGTTGCTTTGGTCACGGAATGTGTGAAGATGGCACACCAGGAGATGACGTTGAAAGGGAAGAAATCGTAACCCCAAAAGCCAAAGGGAGCTGTCGAAGGTTCGGGTGCAAGGCAATGACACAGACGAGATTTAAAAAAAAAAATTTTTAATGTTTATTCAGTTTTTGAGAGACAGGGAGAGACAGAGCATGAGCGGGGGAGGGGCAGAGAGAGAGGAGACACAGAATCCGAAGCAGGCTCCAGGCTCTGAGCTGTCAGCACACAGCCTGACGCGGGGCTTGAACTCACGAACCGTGAGATCATGACCTGAGCTGAAATCAGGCGCTCAATGGACTGAGCCACCCAGGCGCCCCGAGATTTTCATTTTAGGCAGACAAGTGGCAACAGCGGGAGGGTTGATTGAAAGTGAGGAGAGACCATGAGTTTATCTTACTATTAATGTGACTGGAAAGCAAACACCGCCTCGACCACCCTTTCCCATATAACACACCCGCTACAGGTGTGAAATTGCGAAAGCAGTATTGGTTGTGCTGTTCTGGACACAATCTTTCCAGGAGGATGCCACGGTCAAGTTTTTGGGAAGACAGTTCTCATTTTCCCTATGATGGGGTTGAAGCTGATTCACAGTGAAACAAGGCTGGCAGGTGACAGAGATGTCACTGTGCAGAAGCAAGAATTCTGTGTACGCATGGCTCCCACATCTATTTTAACAGACAGGATGCTGATAAAGAATGGGCTCCTGTGCCAAAGGACTACGGGATTGGGCTGCCCACACATATCCATTAATAGAGGGGCTGGCCGTCAACACATGGATAGCTTGCAGAACTCTCAGCCCTGCTTTCCTGTCCTCACCCTTGACATTGTAACTTCCCACCCCATAACAGAGCCCGCCTCAGCTGCAGAGCCAGCCGGGGGACTTCCAAGGGCACTCGTGAATGAATGCCAACAGAAAACAAGTCGTGACGGTCGCACCTATGCAAAGCCCATAGAAAAACGCGCCCTCTCGTTATCCCTCTGCCTGAAAATCCAGGTTGTTTTATGGAAGGTAGAGGCTGATCCTTGAGCCAGCAAGAGTTCATATTTAACTCACAAATCCTCCCAATTCCTTTATGAAGCTGCTGTGATCATTTCCATTGCACAGGTGGAGAAGCAGAGAGAATGAAGGACTACCGGATTGACCTGCTGTAGTCCAAACCATGCTGGTAGAACAAGGCTCTGGGCAAATCATCTCGCTTCATCCTCTCCCCAGACCTTTCTTCATTTTTCTGTTAACATCAAGTGTTGTGTTGTGTAGGGGCTGAGATGGTACAACTGTGACTCATGGTGTGCGCGTCTTTAGAGTCTTGCCTTTCTAGCTGGGATCACAGCAGCAGGGATGCTACGAATATCTGTCCGATGAATGAATGGATAAATGTGGGAAATATCTCTTGGGGCTAATTACTAAGGTATCACCCATCTCTCTCTCTCTCTCTCTCTCTCTTTCTCTCTCTCCCCCTCTCTCTCAATGTGTGCATGTGTGAATGTACCATATGTGTATATACAGATGTGTCTATTACATGTACCTATTAACAGATATATGAACATAAATATACATAAATATATAAGTAAAAATACATAAGTACTGGGGCGCCTGGGTGGCTGAGTCGGCTGGGCGTCCAACTTGGGCTCAGGTCATGATCTCATGGTTCGTGGGCTCGAGCCCTGCATGGGGCTCTGTGCTGACAGCTCAGAGCCTGGAGCCTGCTCTGGATTCCATGTGTCCTTCTCTCTCTGACCTTCCCCCACTCATACTCTGTCTCTCTCTCTCAAATATAAGCATTTAAAAAATACATAAATACTAACTTTTAATGCCTATTTATGCTCTGAACGGAGTTCTCTATTCTGGAAAATAACTAGAAATACCATAATAACTAACTTTCGTGGCCTGCTCATTATGTACCATGAACTGCTCTAAGCTCTTTAAATGTCTCAGCTCATTCAATTCTCACAATAGCCCTCTGTGGGGTAAGCTATTATTTTTCCATTTCAGAGATGAGGGGGCTGAGGCAGAGAGTGTGAATACTTTGCTCAAGTTTTCATAGCCGCTAAGTGGAACAGTGAGGATCTGAACACAGGTAGCCTGGCTCTCATCCTGAATTCTTCAATTAAAAGATAAAGACAATTTTCTTGGGGTGCCTGGGTGGCTCAGTCGGTTGAGCGTCTGACTCTTGATTTTGGCTCAGGTCATGATCCCAGGGTCATGGGATCAAACCCTCTGTCAGGGTCCGTGCTAAGCGTGGAGTCTGCTTAAGATTCTCTCTCTCCCTTTGTCCCATTCCCCTGCTAATACACACTCTCTTTCTCTAAAATGAAAAAAATAGAAATACAATTTTCAAATTGCTGATTGCGAAGATTATATGAATCATATTCATCTCCATCACAATTTCGCTCCCCTGGAGAGAAACTGGTCATTTACCCTGTAGCCCTGAGTAACCTGATTGTTTCAGGTGTAACCCAAATAAAATTGGGTTGCCTTGAGGCCAGTCTCTGTCTCAGCTTATCCAAAAGAAATAAAAATCTCATTACCAAAAAGTCTTCAAGAGCACTGAAGTTCTCTTGAGATGATGGTGATGGGGAAATTTTACCATGAAACATACAGGAAGACTAATTAAAACCTAATTCACACACCGCTCTTTCCAAAATCCATCTTATCTTTTTCCTCTCTCTGAGCCTTCTAGCCCCCCGTCTTCATGCTGGCTTGTCTTACTATCCTTCCCCTCCTTCCTCTTCCTACCTCAGCTGTGCTCACAAATCCTGCTACTATATTCTCTTCTCCACCCCTCCTGAACTTGAGTAGCCAGTAAAGGCCTCATCAGTCCAGCAAGCAATGCAGACTTCCCTGCTAGGAGACACTAGAGGAAGTGAATTGAAAATACTTATAATTCATTTAATCCTGACCATAATTCCACATGACAGGTGCAATTATTATGCCCATCTTAAAGATATGTAAATTGAGGCTTTGAGCGGGTAAGTAACTTTCCTAAAATCACACAGCTGAGAAAGCCATAGGCAAGACTTTGAATCTTGACCTGTCAAACCTATACCCCATACTTTAAAAAAAATTTTTTTAATGTTTGTATTTTATTTATTTTTGAGAGGGAGAGAGAGAGACAGAGCAGGGGAGGGAGAGACGGAAACACAGCATCTGAAGCAGGCTCCAGGCTCTGAGCTGTCAGCACAGGGCCCTACATGGGGCTTGAACTCGTGAATCGTGAGATCATGACCTGAGCCGAAGTCGGCCACTTAGCCAACTGAGCCATCCAGGCGCCCCCCTGCCACTCTTCTTTAAAAAAAAAAAAAAAGGATTAAAATATAATTGACATAGTGTTACATTAGTTTCAGGGCTGATTCGAGAAGTCTATACAGTACACAGCACCCACCATGATAATGGTGGTTATCCTGTCACCAAACACCATTTATTACAATATTATTGGCTATATTCTCTATGGTGTACCTTTCATCTCTGATGAAATGAAATGAAATGAAATTTGTTTTATAACTAGAATTTGGACCTCTTAATCCCCATCACCCATTTCATCCCCCCCCCCAACCTTCTTCCCTTCCAGCCACCACCAGTTTGTTCCCTGTATTTAATCTCTGTGCTATACTATAGATGGTTCGTGGACACAGAGTGATCAGGAGTCCATGGAATTTGGAGAACTTTTACTGGTTCCATGAGCAATGCCAGGGAGGGAGGTTCTGACTGGATTCTAGGAGTTTTACCTACTTTGTTAAAGACTTTAGACTATCCTTTAGGCATTGGGAAACCACTGGGGATTTTAATCAAGGGAGATTTTAACCAGACAAGTGGTAAACATGGGCTGTTTTGCTTTGTGGAGCAATGACTTTGGCAAGACTGTGAAGGGTGCACTGATGCCCCAAAGCCTCCCAAGGACTTCTTTTGGCTGCTTGGTCAACAAGCTTATCGTCTTCATCTGAAAAATCTTCATAGAAAATTATGGTTTGATTTATTAGCTCTCGGCATCCCGCTCCTGAGTGTACACTGTGTTCTTCCCATGGTTCAGGCCTGTTTTCTTAGAGAGCCTGGGGAGGGGCAGTGAAACTGCTCAACCTAGGGCACATCAGAGAGACTGCAGTGCGTCCTGAGAAATAACAGCCCTTAAGGGAAAACACAATAGGTATGCCACGTTTATTAAAGACAACAGGATAAAAGTGTAAGGGAAGGATAATGATTCTACGGAACGATCAATTTGTCGCTCAGATTACCTTCTGTCTCAGACCTCATGGATTTATACCCAAGTTCTAAGGGGAGAGGACTACAGTAAGGATCAAATAAAATCTTAAAAAGTATCCAGTTCATTAACATGAATACCCAGGGGGTAACAAGAACTTGGCTTTTAGCAGACAGGGATGGGTAACCATGCCCTGGGTTCTGGCATTGGCAGCAATAGCCACACCGCAGTGGGTTCAGTGGGCAAGGCCTTGGGCATTGGTAGTCACCAGCAGCAGTGACCTATCTGCTATTTTTGGCAATTATGACAATGCAGATCACTAGAACAAGGAGAACAGGAAAATGGCAACACTTTTAGAATAGCCAAGCAAACCGGTGCCCAGACCGCATGTGAAACACTCCCTGGTGAAAATTGAAACTGTTTAGAACTCATTTGAGGAGATATGGAATTCCAGTAGATGGTCAAGGGAAGGGCAAGAGAAAGGCAGTTTTATTTTATTTTATTTTTCCTCGCGCGAGCAGGGGAGGGGCAGAGGGGGGAAGGAGGGGGGGAGGTGGGAGGGGGGGGAGAGGGAGAGAGAGAGAGAGAGAGAGAGAGAGAGAGAGAGAGAGAATCTTAAGCAGGCTCCATGCTCAGCAGGGAGCCCGACCCTGACCCTGGGGTCATGACCTGGGCCGAAATCAAGAGTAGGATGCTCAACCAACTGAGCCATCCGGGCGTCCTGAGAAAGGCAGTTTTGTAACAGATTTTCTGGCCCTGATTTTTACCCTCATCCTGGGGTTATATGGCCTGGGGAAGCTCAGGGGTCCACAATAATGGTATAGGTCCAGAGATTACAACGGTTGAACTAGAGAAGGAAGAGTGAGAGAGGAGGTGACAGATACAAGAAATGGGTAGAAGGGAAGTCGCCAGAGTATAGTAACTGGGTGTAGAGTCTTGGGGGACATCCTGGTCCAGGATGGTGCCATTCACCAAAATACCGAAGTCAGGAAGACGAGCTTGAATGTGAGATGACAAATTCTGCTCTGAGGCATGTTGAGTTCGGGGTGCCTGCAGGTGACTGAAGCGGAAGTATGGTTTAATGTAAGTCACAGGAGAGATACATCCAGAAGATACCTGCATATAGATTGTAAATGGAACCTCAGGTTAGAACAAGGCATGGAAATGTACTGAGTGGAGACAGAAGAACAAGAATGAATCCTCGAGTAAGGTCAATAGTTCAGTACTTGATAACCAACTGAATACAGACACTAAAAGACTTTATACGTCTAAATATCTGGCGAATGTGGGCTGTTTCGAGAGGTCAAAACAAAAATTGAGAGGAAAAATAAAATAGCGTGATCTTGAGTTTGGTTTTTAAAGGATTATGGGCAATGCAGTATAAAGCGGTCCAACAGACACCTCAACAAAATCTCTTTGCAAGAATTCGTGCTGGGATCCGCTCACAGACGAGTGTCACACTGAAGAGATACTTTGATATTTCAAAGCCTGGTGGACTGGATATTTTCAGCACCCTCAGTCTCTTCCAAGTGACTCAGCGCTTGAGAAACGCAAAGTCACTGGGGAAGAGACTGATTCCAGTTGATCTTTTCTTAGGACGAGACTCAGCTGTCAGAACAGGGAAAGTTCCCTTTTGCTTAGCCAAACAAGAATGATATCAGGATTGTATTAAAAGCACAGTTAGGTTGGATCCTCACCATCGAGCGTAATTGCAACTTGTCCTACAGCATCATCATTCAAATGAATTAGAAAGTTTTTTTTTTTCCAATCAGGCATCTTCCTCCTTTTAAAGAAACCTTCTCCATGGTGTGTTGTGTTTTTTTTTTTTTTTTCTGGCCTGAAGTTTCTACCAGAAGAGCCACTGAGTCATAAAACTTTAGGGAAACCATAGACTGTAAGGCTCAACTACCTTTATTCCTTTATTTAGATGAGGATAGTTAAGGGCAGGAAGATTAATTCAAGGGCTCCCAATCAAATGCCTTCTGGGGTTAGGTGGGCAACATCAGTGAGTACAGCAGGCCTTGAATTTGCTCTTTAAACACCTAATTTCACTTCCAATATGAAACATGCTCCCCTTTTGTTTTTCTTGAAATCATGTGGCCCTCATTTCTAGCTCCCCTCCCCTGCTCCCAACACATTCAATAGAGACATGGAAGCAAAACAATATTTCTAACTACAGAGAAAAGAAACGTTGTAAGTAAGGTAACAGATATCGCTTCCGTGTCAGGGTCAGTGTCAGGGAACTGGACAAGTGCCATCCAGAGGGTCAGCTTCTCCCCAGCTGCAGTCAGTAATTATCTCACTGCCAGACCTTCCAAATGTATTTACTTGTCTTTTTCTCTCTTTTGCCTATAGCCTGCTTCATGCTTTTGGCACAGACCCTAACTCATCTCCTGAAACAAGGCTATTGATCAGGATGAACGCAAAAACAACTTTCCTAGAGTTACCCTGTTGTTTTTTGAGCATCTGTTGTTTTTCTGTGTTTCGGACGGATGTAGAATGTTCCAGATTTCTCTAACCTAGGTCATTTGGAACGCAACACTCATGTTTCACTTCTGCCTGCCTATCTGTTTCTCTTCTGAGAGACATTTCCCTACAACAGTTTCAAACACCAAACCGAACAGATTTTAAATAATCATGTAGCAGTTCCTTCACAGTAAATAATGGATTAGGTAACCAGAGCTGTGTGAGAGAGCAATTTTTCCACAGGTTCATAGTTTAAAAATGCAAATAGAAGCCAGAAAGACTTCAGCATGTATTTGTCTGTAAGATTACCTACTTAAAACTACAAAGTTCCCAGCAGTGTCAATAGACTGTGGGTAAACCCCAGACTAAAACGCAGGTATGTGAGTGTATTAGTTGTATTTCTGGCACAGCTATCCAACAATACAACAGCTATGTTAGTAGTGTGTCTGGCCACAGCTCAGGTCCAGTCCTCTGTCTCAGGGTCTGTCACAAGGCTGCAAGCAAGATATTGGCCTAGGCTGTGCTCTAATCGCAAGGTCCAACTGCAGAAGGATCCATTTCCAAACTCATCTACATAATTCTTGAGAGGTTCTAGTTCCTTGAGGGCTGTTGGACTGAAGGCCTCAGCTCCTCATTGGCCATTGGATGGAGGTCATTCTCAATGCCTTGCTACATGGGCCTCTCCCAGATGGCAGTTTGCTTCATCAAAGGCACCAAGAGAGTCTGCTAGCAAAAGGGAAGCCACCATCTTTTGTAACCTATTCATGGAAGTGACCTCCATCATCTTTGGTCAGAAACAAGTCATTAGGCCCATTCACATTCAAGAGAAGAGAATCATATAAAGATATGAATTCTAAGAGGCAGGAATTATTGGGGGCTACTTAGAAGAGTGCCTACCTCAGTGTGGTTCCAAATATACTTTTCACTACACCAGCTAGAGCTTAACAACACCAGTTCTAAGGAATTTTAAATTGATTGTAGCCCTCGAAATGGTAGTAGGGTTGAGAGATAAAGATGTGTTAGTTCAGATAACACTGGCTGCCATAG
The DNA here is from genome assembly GCA_028646485.1 of Cryptoprocta ferox. Taxonomy (NCBI): domain Eukaryota; kingdom Metazoa; phylum Chordata; class Mammalia; order Carnivora; family Eupleridae; genus Cryptoprocta; species Cryptoprocta ferox. Next base: position 75,340,620 of record CM053579.1, read on the forward strand.
CCAACAAACCCTAAGATGTCACTGGATTAACACAAACGAGGTTACTGACTGCTTATATATTGCTGTGTAATGTGGGTGCTCCTGATCAGACAATGCTTCTCAAAGTGGTGATTTGGGGACCATGCTCCTTCCATCTTGTTGCTTAACTATCTTTAAAATGGCTTCCAAGGTCACCCTGGAGCTTGTCTCCATTGCAGGAATCCAGAAGGGGGAGAGAGCATGAAGGATACCATCTGAGAGGTCTGTATAGGTCGGACATGGAAATGGTGTTTCCATCCATTTCCATCAGGTAGAACTCACAGGCCATTCCTAACCACAAGGGAGGCTGAGAAGTAAAGTCTGTTCATGTGCCCATGAAGAAGAGGAATTGGTTTGGTGAATAGTTAGCCAGCCTCTGCCACAGAAACATCATCAAATTCATTCACTGAACAAGCACTAACGAAGGGCCTTCTATGTGTCGGACGTGATGTGAAATGTTGGGCACCGATGCGTGAATGAATGAACATTTGAAAAATATCCCTATTACATTCTTGTATTTTCTTTCTTCGGTTTCTGTGGGTTTCATTTTTTCTTAATTTCCTTCACCATTTCCTTACATCTCCCCTTTCTTGCTGTTGGCAAACTACCCCTGAAGATGGGTATCAACAGCTTCTCAAATTCTTCATGCACATGCTGATCCTTTCACTTAGAAGACAAACCTATTTCTTGTCTCTTTGAATTTGAGGCTGGCCTTGTGACTTTTTTTGACCAATAGCATGCTGTGAAGCTGACACAGTTGCATGTCACAGTACTGGCTGGAGACCTTCAGAGGCTGGCACCTTCTACTTCCCTGCTCTAGAGACCTTGAGACCACTTTGCTGTTAAGCATATAACGTGAGGAGGAGAACAGAGGCGTCCAAGCTGACAGCTCCAACTGTCATGTGAGTGACTGTAGCCAATACCACGGAGAGCAGAAGAGCTGCCCAGCTAAGTTCTACCAAGGCAGAGAATCATAAAATATAGTAAATCATTGTTTCAAGCCACTAAATTTCATAGTGGTCTACTACCTAGCAATAGATCATTGAAACACGATTTATTCATTGTCCTTTCCTTTATTCCATGTTCCCATTTCTGACATGTCTTTCAGAGAAGTCTTGGAAGGAATTACTTCAGATACTAGGAAAATCAGCGAAACGTATCGTAGCGTACAAATATACATGATAAAACAGGCGCCTTACACAATCACAATACTTCAAATCATTGGTGCCGTGTGGGCAAAGTATTTGTTTGCTTTGTAGAAAGTGTAACCCGTGATAAAATGCCAAATGAACTTTGGATGTGAATTGCTCCCCTGCTAGGATATGACCTGTTATAGCTGCATTCTGTGGGCACGTAAATATTGATAAATGATAAGTTCTGTAATTCAAATAAAAGAAAGTTCCAAGTTACATGGTCATGGATTCAGAATGTCCACAGCACAAGTGAATGGGGATTGGTATGACATCTCCTCCCTGACAGTATGGAAGGCTAGATCCCCATAACTGCTGATATCCTATCTCTATTTGCATGTTTCTCTTACGGTTACCCTGCAGTTTTTACACAATGTGGGGGGAAGAAAAGTTACATAAGAAGAAGTCTCCATTACAAGAGAGAGCCTGGCAGTAAAAGCCTAGAGATGTTGTGACCTCATATCAAGGCCTAAAAATAAAAAAAGAAAAAAAGACACACCCTTAGTCTGCAGAAAGGAGAAATGGCTCTTCTCCAGTGGATGAGTACAAATGATTCTATGATTGGTTCCCATCCAGCCTTGGCTAAGTCTTCCTTAGTTTTCCTCTGTCCTTGAGTACTCTGGGGGCAGCTGCCTGGCAGCCATGCAGGGAGGGTGGAGGGGAAGTAGGATAGGGCCAGAGGAGAGCCAGCAGGCACTCTTTATTTGCCATTCTCCCATGACATTACACGTAACCTCATAAGAGCTGCCCCTGAGTCTCTGGGCAGAAGCCTGGCATCACTGAGCTTCATACCAGAGTCTGTCATTCGGATGACTTCTGTCTTCTTCTGAGCAGATGAAATCCTGTGTCCGGTGTCCCCGTTACAACTGAGGCATCCTCGTTAGAGTTCATTGCCATCATCAACAAGACTTGCCTCTGCTTTATGGGAAAACAGAATGGTGGCTGTGCCACAGCTCTGTGGATAAAATCAGAGTCAAGGCTTATTTGAGGAGGCAGAAGACACCTGGGGGAAAGGAGAAAGGATTTAGTGAATAATTGTGCCCCAGGGAGTCACAGTGTCTGCACTTGGGTGGGTTACAGGAGCTGAGAACCAAAGATCCAAAGCTGCTTAAAGATCCAAGGGTGAGAATCTGAGCATTTGTAGTCAGACAGCAGCTGGGGCAGGAGTCAGCTGAAAGTTATGCTGGGCTGAACATTCAAGGTCAGCTCCTACGCTCACATGTCTGACATCCCAGGGCTCCTCTACATGGCCTCTCTCTCTAGCAGAGTAGCCTGAACTTTTTTTATGGTCTCTTGGGGTCAAGGCTAGAACTAGAAACTGCCATACCCTTACAGCCTAGGCCCATAACTGGCAAAACATCATACCTCCAATATTCTATTGGTCAACATCGTCACCGATGAGCCCAGATTCCAGGGAGTACGCAGAATGGTTACCTCCTCTTAAGGGAGCCATGGCATGTGTTTACAGGAAGAGAAGGGACTGATGGCAGCCACTGTAGAGGACAAGGTACCACAGGGCCCCCTTCACTCTCAAAATTTTCCTGGTATGTGAAATAAATCTGTAGTTCTAAAAGTCAGGATAGTGGTTACCCCCGAGGGAAGGGTAATGACAGGCAGGAACATCAAGGAGCTACTAGGGTGCTAGGAATGTTCTGGGGTTTCTTTTTAAATCTATATGCTGATTACACAGCTCATCAAGCTGTACACTTGTGATCTGTCCATTTCCCCGAATGAATGTGACACTTCAATAAAAAGGTCACATGAAGTGAAAAAATAAAACAACTCCAAACCAAAGAAAGGTGACCCTTTCTAGATGATAGACTATGAGGTCGCCCTGCTATTGGCCAACTCCAGGCCATATAGGAGAAGCCAAGTGACTCATTTGAAGTTGAAGGTGGGGAGGGAGCGGGTGCATTTCTGGTGCCCCCACGACTGTAAGAGGAGTGGGGTACTTTCCCTTGACCTTCAACCAAGTGGTAAGAGCTTTATGAGAACCACTGAGAGGCTGACCTATGCCCCTGAAGCTTGAGGGACATAAAGGGACTCCCTCCTGGGGAAGTACCAAAATGTGAATGTGTGGCTAAGTGGGGTGCAGTGTAAGGAGAGGCGACCGCCCCGAGAAGCACACTGTTGGAAGGATCCGGGGTGCACGTGAATTTCCCCAAGCCACATGCAGCCCCTGGGAGCAGTCTGGACTGAGTGGTCTCAACAGGGCTCGGCCCAGAAGGACTACATATAGGGCAACTGATCCCATCAAGGTATGGACTGTACCTAAACCAGGGGGCTGAGGGAGAAGCCAGGCAGAGGACGCTGACTCGAAGGAGAGACTGTGGGTGAGAGAGTCACAGTAATGCAAAGTCCCTGAGCGACCAGAAGAGGCGCCACACTAACAGTCAGCTTTGAACATCCTCCACATCCCAGAAGTCCCTTGGCCAGTATCAGCCACACAAGTCTAGTGAGGGGCTCCCTCCCCTGTCCTCTGCCCCTTCCTGTGCACCGACTATGGAAGGACTGTAGCTGGTGGCTAGAGGCTGGGGGAGACAGGGAGAGGAGGGAAAGGGAGGGCAGAGGACATCACTGCACCCTCTCCCTCCTCCCTGCACACATCCCAGTCCGAGACAGGCTGGAGCGGGGGCCAGGGAGGGAAGGTGCTTGAAATCGATTGAAAGATTGAAATTTTGGGGTAAGACAGGATGGGACGTTTTATTTACTGAGATTAAATTGCACTTGAGACTGAAGGGGATCAAACACCTGTGGGACCTTCCCGAGATTTCATCCAGAAGCGAGAAAGAGCTATCTGCGAAATCATGTTTGGTAAGACAGTGGAAGCAAGAACGAATCATTTTCGTCTCCCATTCCCTACACGAGCCGCGATACCAGTAAAACACAAATTATAATGTATGCTGCAGGCCCCTGTCAGCTTGTGACTTCAAGTGGGATCGCAGCCCCGTCCTATACTCAATATCAGGGCACAGATCTGCACCAATCCAAGGGCTGGAATGAGTGGCCCTGAAAGTGCTGCCTCGTCCCCAAGCTACTTCAGTGCATTCCCCACGTCAAGGAGGCATGCGTGTGTCTCCTGAAGCATCTCTGTTTCTTCTATCTACACCTCCTCCTTTGCATATCTATTCAACAACAGGTATTGGGTTTACCATGCACTGGGCACTGCACTGGGGCAAGAGAGGCACAATGACAAGGGCAGTGGAATCCTGGCCCTCTGGGAGTGTGCAGGCTGCTAGGGGAGACCGAGAACGGGTGAGGTAACGGTGCTGGGAAGGCCAGCACAATGCCTGGTGGTGAGGGAGATCACAGGACAGTCCTCTGAGGGGCTAATGATTGAGGTGGAGTCTGAAAAGAGAGTAAGAAATAAGTCGGGGAGGGGCACCTGGGTGGCTCAGTCGGTTAGGCTTCTGACTTTGGCTCAGGTCATGATCTTGCAGTTCATGAGTCTGAGCCTCACGTTGGGCTCTGTGGTCACAGTTCAGAGCCTGGAGCCTACCTCAGATTCCATGTCTCCCTCTCTCTCTGTCTCTCCCTGGCTTGTGCTTTATCTCTATCTCTGTCTCTGTCTCTCAAAAATAAATAAAAACATTTAAAAAAAAAACTAAAAAAACAATAACAAAGAAGTCGGGAAGGAAGAGAACATCCCAGGTGGAGGGGCCGGTAGATGAGGTGAGCAATAAAAATAGAGGTGATCGAGAGGGAATACTGTACCAGGTGGAAAGGTAGATCGGCTGGGCTCTGGGACGTTCTATAGACCTTGCTAGCAATTTGGGACTTAGTCTCAAGAGCAAGGACAGTAGGAAGCCATCAAAGTGTTTGGAGTGTGAAGAAGACATGATCGGAATTACCCTGCCCTCAAAAATAATTCAAATCTGGCCATTTCCCCACTCCCGCTGCTATCAGCCTGTTGCAACCCACTGTCACTTCTCACCTGCTGTATGAAATCACTTCCAAGTGCCCCCGTTTCCTCCCCTGCCCCTACCTACCTCAAAAGTCTGTTGTCCATGAAACAGCCATAGTGATCCTTCTACAGCATAAAATTAATCATGCCCTCCCTCTACTTGGTACCATCCAGTGTCTTCCCAGCATCCTCAGAACATGATAAAAAGTCCGTACCACCATCTACAAGGTTCTGCAGAACTGGCCCTTGCCCGGCTCCTCAGCCTCCTCTCCTGCCGCTCCCCCCTTGCTCCCTGTGCCCCAGCTCACGGGTCTCCTCCCCTGCCCAAGCAGTGGACACTCCCCCCGGTAGAGCATCTGCACTTACTGTGCCCTCTGCCTTCCCAGATTACTGGGTGGCTCTCAACCTCTATTCATCTGGGACTCAAATGTCACCTCATCAGCAAAGGCTTTTCTAAAATAGCACCCTGCCATCCCTGCCCCTAGTCGCTCTCTATCCCCTTTCCTGCTTCAGTTTTCTTCAGAGCACTCACCAGTACCTAACACATGTATTTTGTTTATTTCTGTCTCCCAACCACCGCCACCAACATAAGCTCCAAGCTGAGCGGGGACTTTGCCAGTCCCATGTATCCCATTGCAGGGAACAGCAGCTAGCACACACCGGCCTCTGCAGAACTATTTGGGGATGAATGAACGCATGGCTTCCAGGATGCAAGTTGATGAGGGAGATGGGGTAAGAGGAAAAGCAATGAGGCAGCTCAAAGTCTCTTGTGGGGTTCTAGGCCGGTGACCATCAGTGCGAGGGGCCCACACTTCAGGGAAACAAAGGTGTGTGGATGTCATTTCTAAACAAAGGGACCTATATCTAGGGCCTGTGCTCCAAATTGGTTAATTATAGCACTGTGTGGTCAGAGTGTTTGCAAATCCCTGAGAGACCGTGAAGCTTCAGCTAGGGTGGTGGGGGTGGGGATGGAGAACAGAGGAGCAAAGAAAGGTGCGAAGATAAAACTATCAGGGCTTGAGAAGGCATTGGCCGTAAAGTGACGAGGGCCAAGGGCCTGTGAGGTGACTGCCTTCACGACTGGGTGGAGGATGGCATCATTACCAACCGGAGAACGGTGTGAGGGGGAATGTGGCAGAGGTAACCGGCGCTCCCTGCCACTGGCATTCACCTCTTCCTCCCGGACATCCCACTTGACTAGATCTTCTTTTCGCCCTTGCCCTTAAATGTGACCTTGAGACTGGGTCCTGGACAATGAGCTGGGAACAGAAGTGAAGGGCATCCATGCCCAGCTGGCAGCTTACACAGTGAGGGGACATTATCATGCTCTCCCCTCCCTCTCCATCAGCTGGGACTTGGGGAAAGAGTGAGCCCCAAAGTAGCTGGAGACGATTTAAACCTGGGCACCGGGACTAGTCATATAATTTGTGGGCCCAGCACAAAATGAAAATGCAGGGCTCCTTGCTCAAAAGCGGGGGGGCGGGGGGAGTGTCGTTAGAGACCTTAACATACAAAGCTTTTCTCTTACTTCTGCAATCTTTCTCTTGACCTGTCCTGGTGGGGTTTTATTTGCTATTTAATGTCATGCTGTCTTCCAAAAGGGAGTTGGGGGGGGGGAATGCAGACCCTCACCGGTGGCCAGAGGGCCCCATCATGTGAGTTGGTGTCTGTGTGTGTGTGTGTGTGTGTGTGCGTGTGCACTGCCCACTGGCTGCCATGGTCCCCCTTCTAACGAATGTGGGACCAACATGCCACGCCCCAGCCAGGGCCTGGGAAGTTGAGCCAGGCATCTCTTCTTCCCATGAACTTGTCACCCCTATCCTACAGCTTATCCCTATGCTAGTCGCCCTCCAAATGAGCCATGGCACCTCGAGCCTGGGGCAGAAGTGTCCACAGCCATGTGCCACACCAAGATGAGCAGAAGGCAGAGGGGGGTGGTGGCCACAGGGTGGAGGCAGGGCAGCAATCAGCCAGGCATCCATGGAGGCGGCAGGAGGCGGGACCACGGTGAACGGACACTCCAAGCCCCCAGCACCGTTGCCTTCCATTGTGCCATTGGACTTCGCTTACAAAGTACAAATTCAATGATAAAATTGTGACGAAATTCAAGATAGCCACTACAGAGCACTGGCCTCCAAGTGCGTGGCACTTCTGAGCGTAGAGCTCTGTGCTACTGGCCCGTGAAACCAGCCCTGCTGGGCACCTGTGTTCGGTGAGATGTGTGGCTTCGGAACCAGGTAGCCTCCGCCTTCACCATCCCAGAGCAAGAGGACCCTGGCTGAAGCTCAGAGCGCACTGGTCACGTTTTCCTCAAGGTAGCATGGAGTGAGAGCTCTTAGTTTCCTCCCACACTCTGGAGCCAAACCATCAGCCTCCCCCCGCCCCACCCCATCTCCATGGCACACTTAAACTTTTCCCACTTCTCCAACTACTTGGATGGGCTGATGGCTTGCGCAACATTCAGAGAGGAGGGGGACTAGGCTTGGGTGAGCAGCTGGAGGGAATGGGGCCGGGGGTAGGAGGGCACAGAGTCCTGAGAATGCTGAAGAGGTACTTTTCACCGGGACATGAAAGGAATTAACGTTCCTATGATATACTCAGCCGAAACTTCCGAAAGCCCTCCAGAAACTGCTTCGGGGAGGGGGGAAGGGAAGCCACAAAATGTCAGTGAAGCAAGGAGAATTTTAGTTCATTAAATAAAGGTTAAGAGGAATCTTGGCTATTGTTAATTGCTAATTGCCTACAACTTAAGGACTTTCGAAATGGATACTCAGTTGATCAAAGGAAAAATGAAAATACAGATGAGACCCTCCCAAGCACTCACCCAGATACTCAATGTGTGTGCGCACATACTCACAGAGGGAGGAACGAGGCAATGTTGAGTGACATAAAATAACGATGATAGCACTTAACAGTGCTTACTACCATGTGCGTGGCACTCTCCAAAGTATCTGCAGCAACCAACTAAATCCTCCCACAAGTCTATGAGGCATTATCGTCATCCCCATCTTACAGATGAGAAAACTGAGGCTCAGAAGGGGACATAACTTGACTGATGGGTTTGTGTGTCATCGCCAGGTAGGTAGGACTAACTGAACCGGGCACCCCATCAGAATTCCCAGTTCTGGTAAGGTGTGCTCAGCTGCACTGGTAAAGATGAGGAAGGAAGTCCAAAGTGTAAAACTATAGAAGTCTTAGAGTAAGCATGGCTGTGTTGTTTCCTCTATTCAATTTCACTTGGGGCACAGTCTCTGATTTTGTGGAAGGCTGGGGAGGAGATGATGTGGACCCCATCATCTGTCAGAGCAAAGACTAGGACCTTCCCATAATCCCCACCCGTGCGTGTTCCCAGGAATAAGTGGAAAGTTCCCACACGGACTCGTTTTTAAAATACCCCAGGAAGCAATGACCAAGGTGTCCTGAGTCATCACTCACTGGTGGCCACTCCTGGGCCATGTTCAGCTGCCTCATCAGCATGGCCCTAAAAGTCCCTTCATACCAGAGCAGTGACCTGCCAAATATAGCAGGGGCCCTATTTTTAAAAAGGTTCAAATGAGCTTGCAGAGGGCCATCAACACACACCATCAGCACAGATTTATTAAAGAAAAACAAAAACAAAAAACAAAAACCTGGCCAGGCCATCAGCGTGGCATTCAAACTGTGCTGAGGCACCATGACAATGAGCCATGGTCACAGAATAAATGACAGTAGTCCCTGCTTGGTGACCAGCTCCATGGGTCAGACCGGCCAAGTGCTTTCTTGTAGAAGCTGTCTCATATCATGCTGACGACCGCCCTGCAGGAGGGGTTTTATTGGGCCCATTTTACAGAAGAAAGCACAATCCCGGAAAGGTCAAATGACCACCCTGCATTCGCATAGCTTCTGAGAGCACGTCCTGAAATGCCTCTCTGCACTTCTCCGTTTCTAAGCATGGGACGCTGGTGCCACTGGGGGTTGCCCCCAGGTGAACAGAGCACCGGTAAGCAGAGCCCACCGCCCCCCCCTTGCTTCTGTGTGTGACTCACAGTGTTAAAGGTGACAAAGGGGGCGGTGGATTGACTTCCAACGGTCCCTTCCAGGGCTAGCAGATCATGGCTCCGGGCTGCCCTCAGACCTGAAGACAATCCAGGACTATCCATTGCTTTCTCATCATGAGGCCGAATGTTCCCGCTGCCTGCCTGCACCAGGCCTCTCTACCTGTTCATTCATTTATTCATTCATTCATTCTTCATTCACTCATTCTTCATTCATCCATCCATCCACCCATCCACTCATTCATTCACAACCATCTCACAAACATCTAGTGAGCACCTGCTATGGGCTAGGCTGACCATGATGAATACAGAGGCCCTGACGGCAAGGGCTCACTGCCTCGTGGGGTGGGGCAGGAGTACAGCCCAGTGTGGTGAGGGCCCCTCTGGAGACACTGCCAGTCTCTGCACACATTTCCTTGGACCTCTTTACCCCGCAAAGGCTCTCAAAGGCTTGCCTTCCCACTGAGATCACCTGCGTCCCTTTGTCAGTGGCTGTCCCCGGCCTGCAGGAGCTGATTTGCCTGCATCAAAGAAAGCCAGAAGCACCTGGGAGCTGGCTTTCCCCTTCTTAGCCTTCCCCTTCACCATGACTGATAGGTGTACAAATGCTCCATAAATATGAAGTACAAAAGAGTATAATTGGTCCAGCTCCCTTGTCCCCTGTTTGCGACAGTTCTGAAGGGTGGCCTTCACGGTCTCCAGAGCCCTGCTCCACAACTGAGCCACTTACCTATTGTGATACTGTGATTTATAATAAGAAATATGTATTTGGTCTTTGTTCCCATTTCTGGCAAGAAACTCCTAAAACCCTTAGAATTTGTCTCTTGTTATGTTAATGAGGTGACTAGAAAGCACCTTAGTCTGGGGGCTGGTTTTCAGGGGAACCAAACTTGAATAGAGAGTTGGAACTTTCAGTCCCACCCTCTGACCTCTGGGGAGGGGAGTGGGGCTGGAGGTTGAATCAATCACCAATGGCTAATGATTTAATCAATCACGGCTATGTAATGAAGCCTCTATAGACCCCCAGAAGGATGGGGTTTGGAGAGCTTCCGTGGCGCACACGTGGAGATGGGGGGACAGTGGCGCACCTGCAGAGGGCACAGAAGTCCCTCACCCTTTCCCCAGACCTCGCCCTATGCATCTTTTCCATCTGGCTCTTCCTGACTTCTATCCTTTTGTAATAAACTGGTGATCTAGTGAGTAAAACGTTTCTCTGAGTTCTGAGCACCACTTTAGCAAATTAACCAAATCTAGGTAAAGGGGGCTGTGGAGACCTCTGATTTATGGCTATTAGGTCAGAGGCACAGGTGACAAGCTGGACTTGCAAATGTTGTCTGAAGTTGGTGGGGATGGGGTGGGCAGTAAGGGTCCTAGCTGAGTGGGATCCGATGCTCTCTCCAGGCGGACAGTGCCAGAACTGAGTTGAATTATCAGACATCCAGCTGGTGGCAGAGAATTGCTTGGTGTGATGGAGAATGCCACGCATTGAAACTGGCACTAAGGTCATTTTTAAATAAAAATGACCTTCTGGGGGGCTTGGTTTAATACTACACCTTGGCCCGGCTTCCTTCCCTCCATTTCCCGTTTCCCCACCCCCACCCCATTCCCTGCTGGTTATTCCCGGAACTCCTTCCTAGGAAATGGTCTTCTTCTGGGAAACCCAACCTAAGATGTGCTCCAATTCTGGAACACCAAAGTGGGGCTGTGGAGGCCCCTGGCAGGGACGCTGGGGTTGGAGAAATCTTCTCAATAGGACAACGGTGGTATGTGTCTGTAAGTTAGGCGGAGGTGGAAACCCAAACTGCAAGTGGGGTCCCTGGAGCTGGCACCAGGGTCCCAAGTTGTGGTGAGTTTGGGAAACAGCAAGCCTTCCAGATTGGCTGGTGCACAATGCCTGCATGCCAGGAAGTGGGGAGACATGAGGCTGGAGGGGTTCCTGGAGGATGGTCTAAGTCCCGCTAAGAACTTGATCTTTAGGACAATAGTGAGCTATTGGAGGGTTATAAGCAAGGTACTGATGCGACCAGATTTACTCTTTAAGAAAGGTCACTCTGTTTGCCCTGGGAAGAATGTGTGAGAGGTGACACGAGACTCTGGGAGCCGCTAGGAGGCTGTCTCAGACATATGTCTCAGGCCATAATTGAGAAGAGATAATCAGAGTGGAGTGAGGGAACATGAACACATTCAAGGGATGTTCCAAAGTCACAGTCACCAAGACTCAAGTGTGGATGAATTGACGGATTAATTGTATGGGGAGGGTTCAGGAAAGAGAAGAGGCAGAAACGATTCCTAGGTTGTCACAGGTCTGGGTGCCCATGAAGCAGACTCTCGTTTGGAAACTGGAGTGCAGGAAGTTTATTGCAAAGGGCTCCCAGGATTGACTCTTGCTGGGAGAAAGGGAATGAAGCAAGATGTCACAGAGGGAGAAGTTGGACTGTGGCGCAGTCTCAGTGGAGGCTTTGGCCAAACTCACGGGGAGCTCTGGAACTGGGAGGTCCCCACAAGAGTGGCCTGGACTTGGGCAAGGGAGCCAGGCCTCCGTTTACCCATATCACCCAGACATTGGATGCAGATTACCTTGGGGGACAGCGTTGAACCTTGAGTGATACAGCTCCCTTCAGCTGAAGGCGATTCCTGGAGAGGGTTGACAGCTGACCCGCCAGGCAACAACCTTTCCAGAAGGTCCAGGTCCTTGTGTCCCAACGGGACACTGTTCTGGGCAGCAGACATGGAAGTGTGAGATGCTGGGAGGAATGTGGTAGGGGACTTGGAAGAAGCACCTGGTTCTCTGTGTCTGGATCTCAGAAGTATATGAGATCCCTGACCCTGGGAAAAGGGCTTAGGCACTGGTTCTTGGTCTCTTTGGGGTCGTAGACTCTTCTGAAAAGTTGATAAAGGCTCTTTACACCCACAACTCTACACACAAACGTGCACAAAACTTCAGGAACTTGTCTTAGTATGGGTTCCTCCAAAAGCAAACCCTGGGACAAAGATTTGGATATAAGAGGTGAATCTGGCAGGTGATCGCAGAAGACATGGGGAGGGAAACTGTGGAACACATCCTATACTTGTCCCACCCCCCCAGCAAGGAAGCTGGGGAATTCACCCACCATCTCCCATCCTTCATTGGTTGAGGGTCACCCTGGGGGCATTAACTCTCTGGCCTCTCTATTCCCCTAGGACCTACTCTCCACCCTGTCCCTAACCCCTGTGGGCTCAAGAACAGCATGGCCCAGTGGCCAGAGAATACCCTCAGTCAGAGACACACACTAGGAAACCATCACAGTGGCTCCGATGGTGAGAGCCCAGCAGACACAGTTAGGGCACCAACATCTGCCCACAGAACTCATACATTCCCGGGTAAGAATTTTTGCCAGAGCAGGTTGAGGGACACCAAGATGGCGGGAAGCGTAGCCAGAGAAGTAGGAAAAAAAAAAAAAAAGGTCAAAACAATGTGGTGTCACGTCAAAAGCGGGAAGTGATCAAGACGCAGATGTCTAGAGTTCCAAGCTTCCTCCGAGTGTCCCCACTGGAGCTACTGAGGACTCGGCGAGAATTTACTGCTGTCGGGTGAGCTTGGCTCTTGTGTTGCAACTCTGAGCTCCCCATTTGGCGTCCCACAGACCAAATGGAAGGCTGGGATGGCCAACTGTTGGAAATTAGGGTGCAGCTCCCGGGGTGGGGGTAGGACTGGAGGGGATGTTTAATCAACTGGGAGTTCAGTGACGGGTCTGGAAAGAATATAAAGGAGGCCAAGCCACTCGCCTTTGTGCCACAAGAATGCCTCAATTAAAATGCCATTCAGTTAGAAGAGTCAGAAAGGAAAACACACCCTTCAGCTATAATTTTGCACTGAGCTTTTTTCATGTAAATCAAGGGGTGCAAATGGCATTTTCCATCAGCCATAAGTGTGAAAAGCCCAGAGGTCTGCTGCTCTCATACCCATTGACCACTTAAACAGCCTATCAAGTTGCTTCTGGCAAACAAGGTTCTGAGTCCAAGTTCCAAGTTCAAGCACTTGAAATGTTTGACTTGAGTGGAGCCACGAAGTCTCAAAAGCAGCTTCACAAAGGGGGAGTTCACTCAAGGTTGGGCTGTAGTGGGTTTTGTGGTGGTTAGAGCGGTTGTCTGGTTTGAGTTGGCTCCTCAAAATTGCCCTTGGACAAGGGGCCGTCGACCTCAGGGGACGAAACATAGTGTACACACATCAAAGGAAAGGTTAAGCGGAACTCGGTAACCTTGGGAGAGTCTGGAAATGAACAAAGCTAACAACAGTCTCTGCACGCAGTGGACATTCAGGAAACAGTTGTGGGTCGGTGACAGCTGCCACCGCTGCTCTGTACACGAACACCCACTGTGACTGTTTCCTCACACTTGGGAGAGACGGACGGACTGATACGGCTGATAGGTCTATTCATATCTTTGCTAGATTCTAGATCTCTCGAAGGAGGAAACTGGAATCCCTCTGCCCGCCCCCCTCCACCCCCTGCCCCTGTGTTGACCAAATCACACACGTGTCTACCCTGGACAACCACACAGTGCCCACCTCACCGCGTGCTCCCCAGATGGTCCTGTTACCCATTTTGCCAAGGTTTTGGTCAAACGGGGATGGGACAGGCAGATTAAAATGAAATGGCAGAACTCCTGCATTGTTTTCGTGCCTCTCTACTGCTGAGTGATCTTGAATGAATTACTAAATTCCTCTGAGTTACAGTTTTCCCAACCAGAAAATGGAGAAATCACCCCCTGTTTACAAAGTACTCTGGCAAGACAACTGGAAATATAATCGAAAGTTTATCAAATGAGATCTCTCAACTAGAATAAAAATTAAACCATGACATTTTGGATAAAACTCAATATTTTGTTAGTCAAATTCCATCGAAATTACACTTAGGTACATTAACTTAATTTAAGAACTAGTGACAAATTGTTTTACTATTTGACACATTACTGCTCTGCATAATTATTCAATCAGAGCTCCCCTGAAACAAATTAATGCTGATGCAGCCTATTTTTTTTTATTTTGAAATAGTTGAAGAATACAGAAAAGTATCAAGAATAACCTAACGAACACCCGTGCAAATACCATCCAGCCGTTCTGAAGACTCACATTTCACCATATTTCCTTCACGCATTTTCTTAAGAAATAACACATTGCAGATCCAGTCGAAGCTCCCAGCGTATCTCTTTCTCACCCCCTTCCGGTCCCCCAGGGGCAACCCCCCAGCACCCCACTCTGGTTTTAGCCCTCAGCTACGTGGCAGGGTCTTACCCCTAGGGCCTGCCTCAGGTCTCTGTTTCTTTACCCCAAGGCTCTCTGGGAAAACCTCAAGAGTGCACTCAGCCCTCACAGGCACGTCCCAAAGTATGGAGAACGACCACCTACAGGAGAACCATTGACCAATGGGGACAGAGCCTTGTGAAAACGCCCACAGGACAGACACTTCCCAGAGAATCTTTTCTCTAAAGCAGTGACCTCAAGAAAACACCCTTTCCTGGATTTTCTCCTTGTCTTATTGTGTCTGCTCCTTCACTCCTACTCCTTGGGACCAGCCCTCAGTGAATGCCCTGCACCCAAGTCCTGGTCTCGGGCTCTGCTCACGGCCCTCCTGCAATTCCTGCTTACAGGCAGGAATGGTTCCATCATCGGAATGCTTGCCTGCATACAGACAATGTATTCTTTTGTACGTTTTAAAACTCCATATGGGGTGCCGGGGGGCGGGGGCGCTCAGTCATTAAGCATCTGACTTCAGCTCAGGTCATGATCTCACGGTTCATGAGTTCGAGTCCCACATCAGATGAGCACAAGCCCCCGTTTGGGTAAGCTCGAGCCCCACTTTAGGTGAACCTGCTTCGGATGAGCCCCACTTCTCTCTCTTTCTCCCTGTCTCTCTCTCTTTCTCTGCCCCTCACTCGCTTGTGCGCTCTCACTCTCTCTCCAAAAAAAAAAAAAAAATACACTCCATATGAATCATATCATACTAAACTTGATTTTGGCATTTGTGACTTATTTACTCATTTTGTAGCTTTCTGGTACATGGAAAAGCAAGCAGGCACAAAACACATTTGGTTCCCAAATGTTGAACAACTGTATTGTATCCAACTCCCTAGAGTATATATGAAATCTTTCTCAATTCGTATCACATTAACATCTCAAGGTGCTTTTGAACTTGCAAAAAATCTCGGAGTCCATTTTCCAATGAGATGCGAATGCTTGTGTACGCAGAAGACCGGGAATGGTATTTTAGCCAAAGTATTCATTTTCTGGGGTAAAGGATTCTCTTATGGCACGGGATCAGGAGTTTACCATAATTGTCATGTATTACCACCACTCTTTTTCTTCATGATGTGACCCCACGCATAGAATCTCAGTTAAGTCTCTCAACTCTGTGAGGGTCTAATTTACCTGTGCTCCCCACACACGTCGCTCAGGGCCTTACACATAGTAGGCATTCAATATTTATTGAATGAATGAATGACTCGCCATTTCATTGATGAGAATACTGAGGCCCCAAAAGGTCAAGGACACACAGCTAATTAGTGGTGGTGGACCTGGAAGTAGAACCCAGGTCAAGGAGCCACAATTTGACTCAAGACATTTTGAAATCTGGATGGCAGTGTTCTATGATCTTCCATAATTAGTGGTGACAATAGTAGCCATCCAATACTTTCTTTGGTTCAAGGACCAGTTCACCAGAGTAACAGGATAGGATATTTTCCATTAACATGGAATGTCAGCAGAATCTAGACTATAACCCAGTCCCCATGGGAAAGAAACTCTCTCTCTTTTTCTTTCTTTTCCAGTTTTTTTTTTTAAACTGAGATATGACATATGGCCAAAGTTACATATGGTAAAATGCAAAGATCACACTTCCGTGAATTTTTACTCCACAACAGATTAAGAGATTGAACATTTCTGGTGGTCCCAAAATTGTCTTTATGAACCATCTCAGTCCATTACCCCCACCCTGAACCTGCTAAAGGTAATTACTGCTATTGCTTCTCTCACCATAGATTACTCTTTGCCCATTTTGGAACTTCATATAAATGGGAGGGATCATACAAATATGTATTTTTTGACATCTAACTTCTTACGCTCAGTACTATGTCTGTAAGATACATCAAGGTTGCACATATCAGTCTTCACTCCTTTTGCCTTGCTGCATGATATTTCATTGTAGAAATACATCACAACTTCCTTACCCCTTCTACTGTCAATGTACACTATAGGCTATTTCTAGCTATTCTAAATAAAGCTGCCATAAACATTCTTTAAGTTTTTCTTAAATATTTACTTATTTTGGGGGGAGAGAGAGAGAGAGAGAGAGACAGAGTGCGAGCAGGTGTGGGGCAGAGAGAGGGGGAGACACGAATCTGAAGTAGGCTCCAGGCTCTGAGCTGTCAGCACAGAGCCCAATGCAGGGCTTGAACTCAAGAACTGCGAGATCATGACTGAGCCAAAGTTGGATGCTTAACTGACTGAGACTCCCAGGTGCCCCAAGTTTTTATTTGTTGTTTTAGTAATCTCTACCCCCAATGTGGGGCTCAAACTCACAAGCCCGAGATCAAGAGACACAGGCTCTTCTGACTAAGCCACCCAGGTGCCCCTAAACATTCTTAATAGTGTCTTTCGGAAGATAAGACCCCGATTTCTATCAGGTACATACCCAGAAGCAGATTGCTAGGTTATAGGATTAGCATATATTTCACTTTAATAGATGAATGACTTTAGAGAAAGAGAAAAGGGTTTCCCTCACCTGGAAAGGCTGGCAGGAGGCAAAGCTTGGGTTTCTAAATGGCTCCTCATTAAAAACCAGAGTCTTTGATTGGAAGAGACCTGAAAGAGCCAATGGCCTTGCCTCCCACGCCATGTCTGAGTCCTTCCCTAGCTCCAGGCATAGCCGGGCCACTTCAAAGTAAGCAGAAGTCACTATCTCCAAAGGACTTGGACAGTCCTACCTCCCATGGCTTCCACCCACTCATCCCTTTAAATTCCCCATGCCTCAAGTGAACCATACATACTCCTTTGGCTTGGGTTTCAACCCCCAAATCCTTTTGGCACTGAACAGTAGACCAGAGTTGGCTCAGATAGGAGTGAAACCGGTTTCCGATTCACAATGGATTAAGGTTCACTACAACTTCCATCAGTATTGTTGGTGCTGATGAGCAAACTAAGCAGAGGTGTTGCACAATGACAGGTTAGAAAAGTCAAAGGGTCCGGTCAACTATTGATCGTCTCACTGTCGGTGCCACATGTCATGGACTCTCAGATCCTCAAAGGCCCTTGGAGACCATGCAATCCAACATTTACCCAATGCCAAATCCCCAAAGTACTTCCAAACTCTGTTTAAGCACGTCCAAGGGAGAAAACTTAGCTCGTTCTAAAGCAATCCATCCCATAGTCACATGGAACCACTTTCTAGAAAGTTCTTCCTCGTAGCTTGAGGCTGTCTTCTTTTAATTTCCATCTATTAGTCTTTGTTTTGCACTCTGAGAACCTTGAAAATAAGTTCATTTTTTTTCATTCAGCCATTCTGCAAATATTATAGGAGCCCCTTCGATATTCGAGAAAGCTGTCCTCATTTGTTAGGTGAATTTAAGAAGGGTGGAAGCAGCAGCTAGGAACTTAGGATGAGGCAAACACTGCATAATGTCTTATCTACTCTCCACTGGTAACCTTTCTAATTTTAATTTTGCTATGGCTTCACTGATTATCAAAGAAGGAATGTGCAGGCTTCTATTATGTATCAAGGCCACGGGGACATCTCCCTTCTCATAACTCAGTGCCCTTGTAATTTGGCAGTTGACCACAGAAGGATCTGGCGTATCCACTGAGCCCTCTGGAATAATCTGGCTGGCAGTCTGGTGTGTGGTAATGTAGACTAAGTATGGTCTTTGTAGACAAAGTAATATGCCAAAAATCAGTGTGCTGATCTAGCCACTTCTTTGAATCTTGGTTTTGTTTACTGTAAAATCTAGCTTTTAATATCCACCTCAAAGAAACGTCAAAGAGTTAGACACGCTCGTGTATTTAAAGCACGTGGCCTCATGCAAGGAACACAAAAGATGCTCAATGACCCTCTCTTCCCAATCTTGCTCCCACAGCTGCACTTAAAGCCAGGGATATCCAGTCACAAAAAGGAATTGACAGATGGTACCATGGAAAGACCTAAGAGATTGTCTTCCATTGGAAGCTCAGGGTATTAATTTTAATACCGTGAGGCCTTAAACTAGTGATGATCCTTGAGAAAGTCAGTTAACATCTCTGAATCTTAGATGTTGAATATATCAAATTAGATGCTTCCCTGATCTTACGGATACATTTAAAAAAACCTATAGCCAAAACACCATTTTTCTGAATCCACGCCAACAAAGGTGTTCAGAGGACACGAGAACTTCCTCCAAGACTTTTGTCTCCAAGTCGACTCCATAAGAGGCGATGTTTCGCCCAGATTATCTGTTTATCTGTTTATCTAAGTACGCCCATATACCCCTAGTGGTTTTTGATGCATCTTACACAATACAACATTTGACATCTTAAGAATATTCATGATATGGGCCTTCTGAAATTCTCAGAGAGCTCCATGGAAATTCAGCAACCTTTGGGAGAAGGGTTTTTCAAGTATGCACAGGCCTGATAACAGCTCAAGAGCAGAGCAGGGTGTGGCTGGACTGTGAGGGCAGCTTAAGGTCATGCTCAGTACCTGCCAACCATCTCTCTGGGTGGAACGGACCCTGATGCCTTGCATGCAGTTGCTAACTTGACAGCTGGGAATGTATGGCCCGGACGCTGTTGGGATAATAATAACCAGGCAGTCCTCAGAATACCTTAAGACATTCACGGTACCTCTCACTGAAACAACTCTGGCCAAATGTGACAGCCTTGGTAGTTAAGTCTCATGGTTTGGTACCAATGCCAACCCAGCCCATCACCCATTTATTGGAAATAAGCAAACATTTACCTAGGCTTCCCTCTCCTTCATCTGTTATAGGGGAACTGGAAAATAAATCAGATTGCCTCCAGTGCCTGCAGTCTACATTTCTGCCCTGGGTTTCCCCAGGGCAGTGTCTTTTTAAGAACGCGTGCCCCGTTTCCAACATCTCCCAAATGGGCCCACCCTGATGGGTTGAACTGCTACATTCCTTAGAGAGCAGAAATCCAGTTTCCTCCTCTGCAGAATTCCGGTCCTTTCTCAGGTGCCATTTTTTTCTCTGGGAACTAGACAGAGGGACAAGGTAAACCTTCTGGATTCTGCTAACATGCCACGCTTGCCTCACCCCAGGATCTCGCTAGTGCTGGGCCAGATCTCCCTACATAGGAGGTCCTCGATCAGGGCAGCTCATTCACGGTGGGAACATTTGTTTACCTCGCTAATCCAGACCCTTTCTAAGAAAGACAATAAGAATGAAACTAAACCAAACCGAATCGTTTATCTGCCAGGGCTAAGAATGAATGAAGAGGCTGCACGGAGGGGAGGGAGGAGGCGGGGGAGGCCGCTAAGAGAGCTAAGGCGCATCCGAGCATCCTAACAAGAAGAGAAGTAAAATCAGACAGACTCCCGCAACACACTCGACAATCTCACTGATTTGAGACCGAGGTTAAGCAAGCCTGACAAAGTGGTTCATCAAATTGGAGGTGAACCCCGCATCTATTGGATCTCATTAATTCCCGAACCACCTCATTGTCAATCCCAATCAGTGCGGCTCGCCACGTGGCGCTTGCCTCTCTCTGCCCTGGCTTCCGCCATCCATCTATTGGTGGCCTGACTCCGTTCCCCGAAATCGTTTCACTGTTCCTGTCATGTCGGCTACCGGCTGTCTGCTGGGAATCCTAAAAGCCCCGTAGGAGGTGAGCGGGACAGCAACTGGCGACTCTCGTTTACCAAAGGCCTTTCTATTTTTAATTTTTTGAAAATATTCCATGCTAAAGTCTCCTTTCTCTCCCTCCCACCCTTTGTGGTATTTTTAGGCCACGCAGGCTCTTCAGAACAAGCATCTAGCTTGCCGGGCGCCGTAAATAGCTTTTCCCCGTACCTGCCAGTCACGGTGACTACAAGCATGTGTCGTGCCGAGAGCTGGCCCTTTCGCGGCAGCCTCTCACACGGGCTCTGCTTCTGTGCGTTGCTAATCTGTCAAGGAATCAAAGACACACCAGCCTCAAAGGGGAGGCCCTGGCCCCACCGCTGCCTGCCAGGGTTATTATGAAGGCCCATCCGGCCTCGACCCAGAGCTCGCTGGGAGCAAGGGGCAGCAGACGGGGGGAAAGTCAGAGATCAGGGATCTGAGCAGGGGAAGGCGATGTGTGTGAGCCGAGGGTGGGAAGGGGCACTTAGGGATCAGGACTTGAGAGATGAAAGCACCCTAGGGATGTTGCAGTCGTGACTGCTCTCGGGCAAGGACAGACACGAGCATTACCCGCGATGCTTGTAGGCGAGACCAAAGGTCCACGCAGCCCCGGGGTCTCCCCTGTCAGGGCTGGTTCGGGCGCTTGTACCGGAAAGAGAGAAGGATGGAGCGAGCCTGTGACCTATCCTCCTTTATATCATCCTTCCCACCGCCCCTGCGGATCCAGAGAGAGGCTGCGCTCTCGGAAAACAGTAAATCGATTAGGGCAGTGGTTCTCAAAGTGTGGTCTGCAGACTGGCAGCCGCGGCGTCCCCTGGGGACTTGGCAGACATGTAGCTTCGAGGGCCCCACCCTGAGCTCTACTGAGGCAGAAATTCTGGAATGAGGCCCAGCACTCTGTGTTTTCACCGGCTGTCCCGGGGATTCGGGTGCACGGTCAAGTTTGAGAACCACTGGGTTAGGGAAAACAAGGCAGGGGTATGCACTGAGGAGTCAACCGAAGGAGATTTTTGAAGTGAGGAAGAGAATGGGATAGAAACATTGGGATTCATAGGCCAGACGAGAAACAAGAATTACTTTTTCGAATTAATGTTCTAATGTTAACAAGACCCTATCTGATGTTTCCTTGGGGGAGAGGGGGTGGGTTTTCAGCTGAAAAACTGGCTGCAGTCAGTGGGGACCAGTGCCTGGTGTTTTGATTATGAAGAGAACGTCCCCAAAGACCATGCATGCCTGAAATCGCTGAGCGCTACCCCCCCCAAAGCGTGTGCTTAAAAAGTCACATAAATATGTTACAAAAGAAAACTGATGTTTCTAGAAGAAAAACCTGCAAGGACAGCTTTTAAATTAAAATTCTCGGCTGTTCAGTATAGGAGAATAAAGTAGAAGGCTCCCTCCTTGCTCTCAGCTCCCGGCCTTCCATCTTATTTACTGAGAAAATTGAAGTCATCAGAAGTGAGATCCCACATGAACCCGCCACCAACTGCCCCCCCCCCCACCTCCCTCCCCTCCACGCCTCATTCCCTTATGCGGGGCCTTCCCACAATGCTGCAAGGCCACATCTTCCCCTGTGCCCTGGAATCCCATCAGCTCTCCGTTTCAAAGACGCTCCCCTGCAACTACCCACTCCCCCTCCACACCGGGTAGTACTGCCTGCACAGAGACGGACATTTGGGAACTGTGGGCCACCTTTAACGGTCTCTCTTGACCCCATGGCCACCGTCAGCTGCCAATATGTTGCCCTGCTCCCTTCCATAGTCAAATGAGTCTAAGCTTGCTGTCTCTGCTTTCTCTGCTCCTAGTCTTTCCAGGTCCGGCCTCACCTACTCCCCCAAACACCCTCCTCATCTAGGTCATCAGAGACTTCCATGTTGTCAAACCCAGTGACCCTGGCTCCAGGCTCCATCTCTCTGGCTCCACCTCTCAGCAGCTTCTGACATTGGTCTCATCTCATTGGCCACTCCTTCTCTATCTCCTTCCTGAATCCTCTCACTGCTCCCTATCCCAAAGTGTGGAATGTTCCAGAGCACTCTGAGTCTCTCGCCTACTCTAGGTAGCCACACATTCCCAAGTGAGCTCATTCAGTCCCACAGCTTTAAAATATCCACTAGGAGGGGCGCCTGCGTGGCTCAGTCAGTTGAGCCTCCGACTTCGGCTCAGGTCATGAACTCAGAGTTTGTGAGTTCGAGCACCCTGTCAGGCTCTGTGCTGACGGCTCAGAGCCTGGAGCCTATTTCAGATTCTGTGTCTCCCTCTCTCTCTGCCCCTCCCATGCTCATGCTCTGTCTCTCTCTGTCTCTCAATAATAAATAAACGTCAAAAAATTTAAAAAATAAAAATAAATAATTAAAAAAATAAAATATTCACCAGGAGATCAAAAAATATCCAGAATCAACCATTTCTCTCCACCCTCACTGCTACCACCCTGGCCCAAGGCCTGGTTATCTCTCACCTAAACTATTGTATTAGCATTAGCTTCAGCCCTCATCCCTACCAGTCTATTCTCTTTTAAATTGGTCCTTTTTTATGTTTGTTTATTTTTGAGAGAGAGAATGCACAAGTGGGGGAGGGGCAGAGAGAGGGGGGTGGACAGAGGATCCGTAGCAGGCCCTGCACTGACAGCAGAAAGCCCCACGTGGGGGCTCAAACTCACGGACTGTGAGATCATGAGCTGAAGTCAGATGCTTAACTGACTGAGCCACCCAGGCGCCCCTTGAATTGATCCTTTTAAAAGGCAAGTCAGATAGTATTGCCTTTCTACTCAGAACCTCAAGTCATGTCACAAACACTAAAAGAGAAATCTGTACCTACACCTGCAAAGCCCTGCATGACCCTGCCTTGGCTTCTTCTAGAACCTCATTTCCTGCCAATTTCCTTCTCACTATTGGGCTCCAGCGACTCTGGCTTCTTTGGAGGTCTTTATTTATTTATTTTTTAAATGTTTATTTATTTATTTACAGAGAAAGCATGAGCAGGGGAGGGGCAGGGAGAGAGAGAATCCCAAGCAGGCTCCACACTGTCAGCACAGGGCCTGACAAGGGCCTTGATCCCACAAACCATGAGATCATGACCTGAGCCAAAATCAAGAGTTGGATGCTCAACCGACTGAGCCACCCAGGCGCCCCTGCTTGGAGGTCTTTAAATCTGTCAAGCTGCTCCCACCTCAGGACCTTTGCACTTGCCATTTCCCCTGCCTAGAAACGCTCTTCCCCATGTCTACCTTTCTTCCTTCCTGATTTCATTCATGTGTCTGCTTACCAAAGAGATCTTCCCAAACCCCTTCTCTAAAGTCATCCACACATCCTCACTCCATCCAATCCCACCGTCTATCATTGTATCCTGCATTATTTTTTTCTTCATAGCACTTATCACTACCTGGCACGTTATATATTTACTTATTTATTGTCTGCCTCCTTCATATAAAATATATGCTCCATATTTCCTAGCATCTAGAATAGCGGTTGGCATATAGTAGGCTTCCAGGAGCATTTTGTTGAATTAATAAATGGATAGATGAACAAAGGTATATTCTCTGTCCCACAGAAGGAGGTGAAGGTGGGGTCTTCTCTGTCCTAGAAAACTGTTCACATATATAAGACATGTGCCAGTGTCCTGGAAAATTCTACATATTCTCCCCTGGCCAAGTATAGAATTGGTTCTCATGATTTATGATGACCCTCGTTCTTTGGTTCATATGAGGGTTTCTTGTGGAGCTTTAAAAAAAAATATGAATGTCTGGCTTTACCCCAAGGAGCTCCTGATTTGGGAGGTCTGTGTTGGGACTCTGAAAAGCAGACTCTGGCGAGCGTTAGAAACTCCTTAGAACAATGCCCGGCAGGTAATAAACATGAACTATTATTACCTGCACTAAGTTTCTTGGGTGATTCTGGCGGTCAACCAGGTTTGAAAATTGCTGATAGAGACTGCAGACACCATTAAATGAGAGACAGGAGATCTTCACGAGAATAACCAGCTAGAATGTAATTGAGAAGGACAGGCACTGTGGTCTCCTAATGGCACCCGGGTACTCTGCGACTGGTCTGGGGGAATCATCCCCTTCTCAATTACATTCTAGTTGGTTATTCTCACCCAGCTAACCAGTTCAAAGGCAGATGGACTCTCTTCTCCAACTAAAGCTGGTGATAGAAAGATCCATATGCGGTACTCGGGCCTGGAGAATATCACAGGGGTCCTAACCAGCACCTGCTGCAATAGGGTAGAGTCAGTGGCAACCCCCCATCCTCCAAGATTCCAGAAGGCTCTCACGCTCCTCACAAAAACCTTCCCAACCTGCCTCCTGATGTCAGAAGTCCCTTTAGCAGGGGACACACTTTCTTTTCATGGCAAAAGATGCTTAAAATGCAGACACTTCCAGAAGAATCACAGGCGTCAACTGACAACATACTTGATCAGAAACCTTAGTCACTCTGCAAGGGAGGTTTTGATAGGAGAAGGGTGCTACTGTGGTCTCGGCCCCACACCACCCATACTCTTGTATTCCCCACTTCTAGCAAGATCACCACACCTGGCAGACATAATTCACCCGAAGAGGAGCAACAGAAAGGGCATGGTGACCACTGACATTTTTCTAAGTCACTTCTTTCTTGGGACATGGTTTCATTTAGCTCAAGCAGAAACCTTGGTGAGGTGTGGAGATCATTCATGGGCTCCTTCAACAATTTTTATTGGGCCCCTGCCATGGACTAGGATGTGATGAGGCCGTAGTCTTGACTGAAGTTCAGGAACTGACCTCTTTCTCTGTCTATCTTCTTGGAAGGTTGCCCTTTGCTATCTTCAAACTATTTTCCAAACTGCCTCCCAGATCCAGATTTAGGGTTATGCAGGAAAATCCGCTATATTTTACCTAAAGCTGATGGAAATGTTACCATTTCTTTCTGCTTCCCATACCCTTCACCCCCACATCCCCCCTCCCACACCTCTACCCCTTCTAGCTCCTTCCACAAATGCCTGCGGTTCCTGATGGCCCTCAGGCTTATCTCTCCCTCCCCGTTGGCCTGGGGTTTGGCCTCCAAGCTCCTTCTTATCTCTTCCTGAGTCTCCCTGTTCTCTGGCCTTGTACATTCACAGCAGAGATCTAGCGGCTATTTGAAAAGGGCTGATCCAAGAGGGTGGAGCTCCCAACCCTCGCTTACTGTCTTTCTTTCTAAAACAATCCTTTTGCGAGGCAAGCCTCTTCATTAGAGCCAGTTACATAACTTTCCCAAGCCTTGGGGTTTTAAAAAAGTATCTGACACACAATGTTACTTTAGTTTCAGGTGGCGAGCATCACAAGCCTGGCTTTTGTATCAACTTCTCCCCATTTGACCCTCCTGGCTTTTCCTCAAGGCTGCAGAAAGGGCCGAGAGGAGGGAGGGGCGCCTGGGCCCCTCAGTTAGTTTAAGCTCCAACTCTCGTAACTCGGCTCAGGTCAGGACCTCATGGTATGTGGGTTCGAGTCCTGCATCGGGCTCTGGGCTGACAGCTCAGGGCCTGGAACCTGGTTCAGATTCTGTGTCTCCCTCTCGCTGTGCCCCTCCCCTGCTCACGCTCTGTCTCCCCCCAACTCTCAAAAATGAATAAACATTAAAAAAAGGAACTGAGGCAAGCGAGAGGGACAGAACTTGCCTATACCGCTATAGTGGTCCAGGCTTTGGCTGCCATGTGGTCTTGTATTTTGAGGATGTTGAAAGGCTCGTGGTTCAAAATTATCTTTGAATTGTCCCTTCCCCAAAGTGTGTACGGGTGCACACGCGCACGCACACACATGCACACACACGCACACACAGAGAACACATGCCTATGTCATTATAATTAATAAGTGAAATTGATAGCCCATTAACCCAAAGGATCCATTGGAGTCTGTAACTTGGGTTACATAATGTGGAAGATATAAACCGAAACAGACTCCTAAAGGGATAGTAAGCCTATCCCTGGAGGAAGGTCTGGTGTGGAAGAAGTACTGAATCAGGAGTCCAAAATCCCGGAGTAGGGTCCTTGCATGGCCACTTGGGACTGTGACTAGGGAAATATTCTTTTGTCTCTCTGAGCCTCGTTCCTTCATCTGTAAAATGGGAACTCTGATATGTGACTTACCTGCCATCAGGAGTAGAATCGAATGAGGTAATGGAGGGCTTATCCATACACCTGTTGAGAGAAGACAGCAAATGCCCTTGTGCATTCAAACTATTACAGTTTGGACGGTATGAATTTTACAGTCACTAACTCAAGTATACAAAATTGTAACTTTTCAAGATTTCCCGTAAACTGGACTTAAATTCTATCTGGGGCTCCCATCTGTCTGATGCAGAAAACATAGTCTGATCACTAATGGGCTGTCAGACACTTCGGTGGTTTTCTCAGTCATCCAGATTGAAACGCAAAGTAACTCACAATTCCCTGTGTTGCCTCCTCTCCTTCTAGGCTTGAGCTCAGCTCAGGTGTTCCCCAAATACTGCCTGAGCATCAGCCGGGAGAGGGGACTTCCTCTCAGGCTCCATCTGTCTACGTCTTTTGAGATGTGCCTACATCCTCATCCTTTTCCTGGTTGGGTGGTCCATTCTCTGCTGAGATGTTCCCCTACCTGGCAGTGTACCTCTTCTCTGTCTCTCTCTCTCCCTCCCTCTCTCTCTTTCCCTGTCCCTCTCTTGACTCCTTTTTGGTCTAGCTTCTAAATATGGGCTTATTGCAAGATTCAGTACTTGGTCCTAAAGCATTGGTTTCCAAATTATTTCCCTCAGACATTTTATCTACCCTCCTGACTCCCCCAACCTTACATCAAAGGTGAAGATCCCCAAATCAAAGCTCTGGCCCCAATTTCTCCCCCCGATCATCACAGAACCGCAATGCTGGTGCTGGAAGGAACCATTTTCCTGCAGGATTTTTTAACTCCAACTGCCTGGTAGACATTCCACACACACAACCCCCCCCCCCTTCTGTTTCTTAATCACCCAAATGCACTATGGCTAAGGCCAGGCTTAGCATCTGTCCCCCAGAGAGCCAGCTCCCCTCTATGCTGCCTTCTGGCTCCCAAGAGAAGTGCCATTACTCCCCTGTGCAGGTTCAAGGCTTGGAGCCTCTCTGCGCTATTCTTCCTGGCTCTCTCCTCACATCTGCTTGGGCCTCACAACGCTCACTTCTCACCACTTAAGGCCTCTGGAATCTGTGTTTCCTTTCTGCTCATACTGGCACCGCCGGCGTTCAGGCGATTATTGCTTCATGCCTCAATTACTAAAATCGTATCCTGATTTGCTTCCAATTAAAATGCATCCTACCCGACAAGTCTCTTATCTACTTCTCTGTGACCTCCCAATCAATACTTATTGAAACATAAGGGGTTCTTAATGGGTGGCACAGGTTTCACAGATGGGCTCCAGGGGAAACTGTAAACCCTCGGAAATAATAGGAAACATTACTTAAACCAGATGATTAGAAATTTGATTTGAGATGCAAATGTTTCTCAGGGAGGAAGCCAGGATGATGACCTACTCGCACACCTGAAATTCAGTGCCTCACGTTAGGAGCTCTCCCGAGACCAGATGTGAAGGGAGAGAAGGAAGGCCTGTGGCCTGGAGTCTCATTCTTGGCTCATCATTTGTTTCTTGGACTCTAATTATCCATCCATCCATCCATTCGTTCATTTTCTATATGTGGAGCACCTAGTAAACGCCAGAATTTTCAATACAGCGTTTCACCTCATGATGAGCCTCTATTGAAGATTTTATTACACCCAGGTTACAAATGAGGGCATTGAGGCTTAGGGAGGGTAAATCCCCGGTCCAAGGACACACTGCCGGACAAGAGGCCTGGGACCCAGAACTTGTCTAAATCCAGTGCTCACATTCCCTCCCAAATCCTTTTTCTCTACCCAACCTTCCGTGTGCCAGGGACTGGCCCTGCCCTGATAATCTAAAAATGAATAGAACTAAGTGAAAGGTGTGTCAAAGCCCCTGGCATTGGGCCTGATGCCAAGTTTGGATTTGAAAGCGGTGGTGAAAAGAAGGGTCATGGAAAAGCATAGTGCTGGGTGCCCAGCTTAGGAAACTGGCCTGTGGTAGGAGAGGGTCATCCCAAGTGGCAAGGCGGCATCGAGCAAGAGGGTCCATCTGTTGGGGATAATCAGGTTGCAACCAACTGACCACACTCTGTGATCCGTTGAACGGGGAGCAACTTGGAGCCAAAGGCTTGGCATCGGTCAGCTTCGTTCCTTTCGACAAATAGCTATTAAAGAAATCCAGTCCAATCTATAATTTTACAGATGAAACTGAAGCGTAGAAAATAAGTGGGGAATCCTGGGAAGGTCTGGGCAGTAGAACTACAGGCTACGTTTCCCATCCTCTCTTCTTTACGTACTTAACCATCCACACGAAGAGGTGAGACGACAATACAAAAGGACAGTAGAGGCAGGACCCCTGTATGAGGGTACAGAAAGCCACCCTCCATTCTTCTATCACCAAAGACCCACACTTGTGTTGCACAACGTGTCCTTGACCGAGTGTAGCTGCGACTTCTGGTTAGGGCAAGTGCATCTCACTGATAAATACACTGGCGTTGCCAGAGGCCTACAATCTGACTACACCATGTAGTGAAAATCAGGCAGAAGATTCTAGCCACACTGGGAGACTAGGAGCCTTACGGCTGGTTTGAAGCATTTAGCGCAATTCCTTTTCTGCCAAGGAGGGCGAGGGGCTTCATTATTACTCATTTGATTGTTTCAGGGTCAACCTGGGTTTTTAATTCATCATGCTGTGAGCCCGCTCTCTTCTTAGAAGCAGGGGCCCGTGACTGCCACTAGCTAGCTCTCGGTGCCTTACCGGGCAAATCCTTTCCTCACACAGTGAAGTCTAGCACACCGTCTTCTTCCTCTTCTACGTGCGAACAGTCCCCCTCCCCCCCAGTGGTGTCCACTGTGGCGTGATACAGCAAGGAGCCACCTCGCAGGTCCCTGCTCCAGTGTCTTCATTGGTGATTTCCAGCTCACTTGAGAAGCTAGCACAGAACTCCACCTCTTCTCTCCTTTCTAAGCCACCCAGTTTCCTCCACGCATCACCCACGGAAGAGGCATGAGGGACCCAGAAGCGATCGTGATCAACAAGTTGCAAGGTCCATGTCGTTTCTCAACGATTTCTTCTGGGCTGATGTGAAAGGCCAGTTAGCACAGAAAGCCACACAGTGTGATTTAGCCCTTATCGGTGCCCAAAGCAGGAAAACCTTTTATTCCAACTTTGGCAGCTTATACTCCCCCCCACCACACCCCTATACAGAAAGTGGGCTTTTCTTTTCTTTCTGGATTCTTCCTTTCACCACCTCGTTGGGTTCTGCAGCCTGAGCAGAGAGCACGATCACGCCCGTCTTGGTGTCAGGGCTTCGCAGGTCTGGAGATGGTCCCCCCACACCGGTCATTTCCATCTGCCTGTTCCATGGGGCCTGTGGCGACCCCTTCTCTCCCAGCCTGGCCCTGGCACTACCTGCTACTCTGGCCAGGCCGAGCCACGGGCGGGAACTGTCCTTTGGGGCTGGGAAGACAGGAGCCGGTGAAATTGGCATGAAGAAGCAGATGCCTTCACTGTGGGGGTGTTTATAAATAAAGTTCAGGGGACACGTAGCCTGCCGCAGGCAAGGGAGAGCGTTTTTTTAACACAAGGGGCCATGGAGACATTGGAGTTTCCTCGGAAGCAAGCGTGGCCAGCATGGTCAGTGGTGGCAGTTAGAAAGCGTAAAGGACACTGGGCACAAAGACATCCTCGATAAGTAAGCAGAGGAAACTTATTTGGGACATTTCAAAGGTCTCTCCAGGTGAGGGGCGCCTGGGTGGCTCAGTCAGTTAAGTGTCTGACTCTTGGTTTCAGCTCAGGTCATGATCTCACGGTTCGGGAGTTCGAGCCCCACATATAGCTCTGTGCTGCCAGCTTGGGATTCTCTCTCTCTCTTTCGTTCTCTCTCTCTCTCTCTCTCTCGCTCTCTCTCTCTCTCTGCCCCTCCCCTGCTTGTTCTCTGTCTCTCAAAAATAAATAAATTTAAAAAAAAGAAAGAAAGAAAGAAAGAAAGAAAGAAAGAAAGAAAGAAACACGGGCGCCTGGGTGGCTCAGCCAGTTAGGCATCTGACCTCGGCTCAGGTCAAGATCTCACAGTTCATGGGTTCAAGCCCCGTGTCAGGCTCTGTGCACTGACTGTGCAGAGCCTGCTTAGGATTTTCTCTTTCTCTCTCTCTCTCAAAACAAAAACAAAGATCTCTCCATGTGGAAACACACACATGCTCCTCTCAGTCACATGCCAGCACATCAAATGTACACCGAGGGGGCTACCGGTCATGGTATCTTTGTCACCAATAAACGTCACTTCCGTTTGTATCATCGCAGTTGTCCAGAATTATCTCAATTTATCATTTATGCTCATGTGTGCTTCAAAATTACGGCAGCTATTAGACCTGTCATGGGAACTTGCTGTTGAGTATATCAAAAAAAAAAACACATCAATTACTATATCACAAATGTGTTTACTAACATTTTGATAACTACATTTCAATATAATTGGCTCCCTTTGTAAACCTATGTATTTTTGATGCATTTTAAAAACACTCTTTTATTTTAAGTTTATTTATTTATTTTGAGAGAGACAGAGAGAAAGCATGAGCAGGGGAAGGGCAGAGGGGGTGGGGGGAGACCGAGAATCCCAAGCAGATTCTGTGCTGTCAGCTGAGAGCCCGCCGATGTGGGGCTCGATCTCACAAACTGCGAAACCCTGACCTGAGCCAAAATGAAGAGTTGGACGCTTAACCGACTGAGCCACCCAGGCGCCCCTAAAAACACTCTTGAGAAGGAATGTACTGGCTTCACAAGACTGCCAAGGGGATCCATGGCACAAAAAAACATACGAAGCACCCCTGTCTTTGAACGTCTTATGTCAAGAGTCTACAATGAATGAACATGGGCAGCTTATTTTATAGAAACACCACCACATCAAAAGCAGATTTATCATCGATTCTATAATATGAATGAGGAAACTGAGGATTAAAGCCGAATCTTTCTACCACACCATACGCACGCGTGCACGCACGCACACATACAAATACACATATCTTTTTATGACTCCCAAACATCCAGTCAAAAATTCAATTAGCACAGACACTACTGGCCATCAAACTAAATTAACTAGTGATCTGTCTCCGCAATGCCACAAGAACCGGTGGAAACAATGAAAAAAAATCAATCTAACAGATGTTTTGTCTAATTGCACTCATAATTTGATGGCCCGCTCCCCCCTTCCCAAAGTGGCTGAGTAGGCCAAGAGTTTCCTGTTCTGGGACACAAGCGAAAGGAGCCCGTCCAAGTCTAGGCTTCCACACCCCCTCCCCTTTCCACCCTGGACACCTACCCTGTTCTGCCCAACGTAATGGCTTTAGGACTAAATTATTCATAAAGAGAAAGGAGGGCAGGGCAGGGCTATCATCCATTTTGCCTTGAGTGCTAGGGAGAAAGACAAGAGGGCCTCTACCCTTATAGAATTAACATTAAATTTTTGAGGACTAATAAGAAGGGCGAATTCCTCAAAGAGTGCCTTAATGCATGACAACACCAGCGAGTGCCACAAAAGAGACATTCAGGGCATCGTATTACAGAGGGTCCTCACCTAGTCTGGGGCATAAGAAAAGATTTCTCTGAGGAATTGGTGTTTGCGAACTCATCTTTTATAATATTTATGGTTTTAATATCCTGCTGGCATGTAACCCTCCTTTCATTAGAATATGAAATACAAGTCGGGCCTCACCTAGGCAGCCTTCTCTGGAGAAGGGTGGTTTGCCCACTGTTTCCAGTGAAGATTCTACCGCTGGGAAACAGGAGCCGGGAGCAAAGGGGTCTGTCGGCCGTGGTTAGCGCAAGACCCCAAACAGCTCGAGAGGCCCCTGGCATGTGTAAGTGGAGTGAGGCTGAGCCCCCTCAGTGGCCCAGCCCATCCCCGGCGCTGAGGCTGGTGGGGGGCCTGGGGAGTACCAGCCACCCGCCTCGTGAGGCGTCCCCACGGCCTGCCGCGACTCCCATCGATCAGCCTTTCCAGTCCCGGGTCCCATCTGCACATGCTGTACAGCATAAATCCGGTGTCTTTTCAACTAGACGCATAACAGTCACCGTTAGGATGAGGGATGGTCTGGTATGAGGTGGACTGGAGCCCCCGCCAACCCAGGAAGGGAAACCTCCTTGGCCCAGGAGGCAAAGAGGCACAGAGTAAAGGTTTAAAATTCCTCCCGGACAAACGAATTACAGTGCATTCAGGAAGGACTCCTTCTGATAAATTATTCTGTCCCATTTTGTAACCCCTTGTTTTTCCCCTCTGCTGTCTTTTGACATCACTGAGCATGGGTGCTAAGCAACAGGGGAAAGGAGAGGAGAGAGAGGAACAAAGGCATTATTGTTAACCAAAATCACAAATAATAAATTGAGTTTGGGAAGGGATTGCTAAGAAATAAGTACAAAAACTCTCTGTGCTCAGAATGAAACTTTGTACTCAAAGATTTCTTCCTAAGGCATCTGTTCTGCTGATGGATACATGATTCTCCTTGGGCAAATCATATCCAACGCACATTAATAATAACAAGAATGTTACAGCCACAGTTCCCTTCATGCACTTAGAAATTTACCCACTACCCTTTGCTTAGCACAAAGAAACTAGAATTTCGTGTTTATGTTAATAGATTTGAATTCCCCAGCTATTAATGTGGAAAAATAGGGGCGCCTGGGTGGCTCAGTCGGTGAAGCATCCAACTTCGGTTCAGGTCATGATCTCACAGTTCATGGGTTCAAGCCCCATATCGGGTTCTGCGCTGTCAGCTCGGAGCCTGGAACCTGCTTCCAATTCTGTGTCTCCCTCTCTCTCTGCACCTCCCCCGCTCGTGCTCTGTCTCTCACTCTCTCAAAAATAAACATTAAAAAAAATAAAGTGGAAAAATAAAATCCCTGTTAATCATCCATCTTTCCTGTAACCCTTTAAATCATAGAACTTGAAAGTCTTCTAAGAGCAAAATAGAATTGTACCTCTTTTAAAGAGATCAAATTTAACATATCATTGGGTTTTACACTTGCCACTTATAAGAAATCATTTGATTGTACTTCATCTCACTTAACAATTACTCTGATTCTTAATGGCAAATTCTTTCATATACTGATTTGAATCCTTTCACTACAGCAATTTATCCAAGTCCACAGTTTTCTATATTTTCTTAGCCTAGTCTTTCTTCTAAGCTTGTTTTGCGTGGACTAAGGGCCAAAATATTAAAATAAAGTGTTCCACATGCATATTAAACTAATTCTGCAGAACACTGGTCTTTCATGAATTGTTGACATGCAATAGGAAGGAATTCCAAAGTTAAATAAGATCATAGTGCAAACAGTATGTCCCAGAAAAGTCACAAAGCCCCCGGGATGATAAAGGCTCTAAGGATCCTATTATGAAGAAACTTGTATAAATTTATTTGATTCAGCATTTCCAAAGCTTACTTAATCGTAGACCTCCCCTCTTCTCCACTGCACCCACACTTACAGGTCACAGAACATTTCTAGTCCTCAGAACATGGTTTGGGAGACTCTTAGAGCACACAGTGGCTGTCTCTACACGCACATACGGCTTTGCAAAACATGGCTTGATTCACCCAAACTAGTATGTAGTCATGTGTTGTTAACTGATTGTTTTCAAAGGAACTGCTCATTTGACTTGGCTCAAGAATTGCTTCGTTTGCTTCTTTTTTCTTTTTAAGTTTATTCATTTATTTTGAGAGAAAGAAAGAGAGCACAGGAAGGACCGACAGAAAGAAAGAGAGAGAGAGAGAGAGAGAGAGAGAGAGAGAGAATCCCAAGCAGGCTCTGCACTGTCAGCATGGAGCCCAGTTCGGGGCTGGAACTCACAAACCGTGAGATCATGACCTGATCCAAAACCAAGAGCCGGTCGCATAACTGACCAAGCCACCCAGGCGCCCCAAGAATTGCTTTGTTGCTTCTTTTAAAAAAAATCTACTTCTGTAGGTAGATACATTGACTATCCCTAAACCGAGCTGAATATCCAATCAAGATCCCTTCTCTGGGACTGTCTCATTCTTTAGCTCAGAAAGTCTGCCTTTTGTTTCAATTCTGTGTCTTACAGTTAGCAACTTTAAGACAGAATCTCGGGGCTGGAAAATGAGAAACCCAGAGTGTTGGAGCTAGAAGAACTTGAGAAAACTCTAAACCCTTCCATTCACAAATGGCCCAAGAGGTCACACCGCTTCCCCACACGGGCTCCTCGGACCCATTATGATGTTTTCGCCTTTTGTTTACCAATAAGCCAATGTTATTTGTGCTGACCTTGGCACCGCTGGAAGATTGGTGGTCATGAGGAACACAGATACCTGGGTATACACATTCTCTAGGTTAACAGAGGTACTTCTGATGGGGCAAACTCTCTAAGGGAAATTTCACATCACAGTGCGAGGTCTTAGAATCTCACATATGGAGTTATTTCTTCACTAGGGTCTTGTAATTAATTCTAATTAAGGGAAACATTAAGTAATGTTTTCCAATTAAGCCCACAAACAGTTTTCGACCCATGGTAGAAGGCCTGTTTGTTCTTCGCGGGGGACATTAATATTATTAAGCACTGATAAAAGACAGCACTCGTTGCCTGCATCTTGTCGCAGCTGCAGAATTGCCTTCTGCGGAAAGGACAGAGAGACACTGTTTTTCCTTGGATTGTGCATTAATTTGGGGCGGCTGTGCTGATTGGAGGAGGAGCCCTAATGTAAAGTACGAGGAAGCTCTAAACCCTTGGGTGTCTGCTGCTCTCTTTCTCTCTCCCTGCCTTCTTCTCGCTGCTGTTGACCTAACCATACTGCCCTGGGCGGGTGATACTCGATGTCAAATGCTACACCTGTGGCTAATTCTCAGGCAACACAAGGAAGGCTCTGCCACATTAGAAGCAATTGGCTGTTTGCAGGAAGCACGATGATCTGTAGTCACATCTCATTAGGGGCGCCTGGGCCCCGTGGTGCACAAGTGAAGCAAACGCCTGCCAATGTAATTTGTTTTATATGCCTAATTCTCTTCCTTATAATTAACATCTGAAATGCGAAAACAAAACGGGAGCGCTTTGCAGGCGTCTGGGATCTGTAGAGTACTTTCAGGGAGACTGGGATTTTAGAGCAGTCCTTTCCCACAACAACCAATGGTGTGTGCCAGGGGGTGGGGCATCTATAGGTCACTCTGGAGGACTGATCGCTGATCGCGTGTGTGGGGAGGGAGGAGAGGACAGGAGCAAGAGTCTCAGTGTTATCTTCTGCCCCGTGCATGGGTCCAACTGCTGTCATCTCTGGGATGAAGTGGCCCTGCAAAGGTATCTCCACAGGGGACAGAGCCACCAGCCACGACCTTGCTGCATACGGCCCTAGTCAGCCCTTGCAGCCATTCCTCCACTGCCTTCCCCCCCACAATAGCTAGAAACAGTCAGACACGGAGGGACAGAGAAGTGAGGCGTGATGGATCTTCTGCCACCAAGCACCCTGGCAGACAGACCGTGAAACCAGGCGAGAACATCGTTTCCACAGTCTCCGCAATGTGAACGGGGCTGCGTTGAAAGCTTCGCGGAAAGCTGTGCCTCTGAGACGAGCCAGATGAGATCGAGTCTACATCACGGGTGTACCAGGCGGCTCTCTTGGTTGTGAACACCAGCAACTGACCCTACCTAACTGAAGTTGAGGGAGAATTTGTTGGTAGGATATCGGTTAGCTCGCAAGCTTGACAAAAAATGCGAGGAGATGAGTAAAAGAAACTGGTGACCACCAGCACAGACAGGGTCGTGGTGCACGACCAGCCTGGCTAGAGAATCCCACCCACTGCTGCCTCTGAACACTGCCTCTGCCCCTGGAGGTCACCGCTAATCAACGGGTGCTGCCCACCTCCTTGTCTCCCACCCATCTCCATCTGGGAACACAGGAAGAAAGCTCTGATGTGGAGTTGCCACAACATTACACGTGTTTCCTAGCTTTGCTCAGCATGCTTGGCCATATGTTGGCTGTTTTTTCCATTAATGGGTTTTTATGCTAAACCAATAGAGTCAAAGGTCTAGCGGGAGACTGCAGAGACCATGGTTTTTAACCTGTCTTGGTGTTTCCAGCCCCTGTTATTCCTGCCCAGCTCGTGGTTAGTGTCTTTTTGTCACCCTCCTCTTCCCCTTTCTCCTCCTTTCTATTTCGTCATAACGACGTCCATTTGTTGAGTGATTAGGCAATCTGTCAGATGATTTACATTCATCGCGTCACTTCATCTCCATGGAAACCCACGAAGCAGGTATAATGATTCCCATTTTCAGGTAAGGAAATTAAGGTTTTAAAAGTTAAGCAACTTGCCCAAAGTCACTCAGCTAATATATAACAGCAGTGGGATTTGAGCCCAACTTTGGCTGATTGCTAAGCCTGAGGTTTGGGTGTGAGAAAGGACTCCTTCTCAACCTTAAAAACTCCATAGATACCAATAAGATAACAGTACTTCTAGTACGTACTGATTTAAGTAATCGCCACACCCAACGTGGGGCCTAACTTACAACCACGAGACCCAGAATCCCACGTTGGGTGTGGCGATTACTTAAAAATAAAGTCTTTAACATTTTTTAAACACATAATGCCAAAAGCAATATTAACTCCCTATAAATTAAGATATACTTTATGAATCCAAATTTGTACCTACATACAACGCTATTAATCATGACAGGACGTACATGATTTGTAAAGCACAGGTGAAAGACCTATCTAGGCTTCCACAAGGCCCCTGACACATGCCCCTTATGATAACTCTGTCCCCTCAGGCCACCAGGGAGGGGGGCAGGCACGTGCCTGGAGATTGGCCAGTTGGTTCAGAACTTTGATATGAACCAGAAGTCATGAACACCTGCACTAAAACCTGTAACTCTGTGGCTGCCATAGACTTTACATAATAAATGCTGAAGGAGGGAAGGATGGGAGGGAGGGAGGGGCAGATTTAGTTAGGAGAAGCAAGCAGGAGAAGCTAAGCCAACTTGAAGGTTAAGACTAACAGGTTGCTCATGTTCAAAGGCCAAATCCAGAAAAGTCAGCTCCTGCTGGAGTAACAGGCTGACTTCACAGGTCCTGGAGGGTGAACTAAAGCAGGAGGCCATAACCTTGAGGAGGAAACCAGGCACCAAAGGAGCAAGGCACCAGAGAAAGGGCTCAAGTAATTAGACAAAGGCTGGGTCACCGACAGAATAGAATGAACCAAACACCGAGACCACCACCCGCCACCCAGTGTAGGGCTTACCATGCTGGCAAGGGCAGGCCTCAGAGTTCCAGCCAGCTTCAGCCCTTCCGTGCCTCCTAGAAGACATCATTTCCCAGGCTGTGTGCTCCGGGACCCTCTCGTGCCATGAAGTCTTCATAGGGCTTTCTAAGAAGAAAGAATATGTGCTCAAGTTCTAGTCCCTTTTTGGAGCTTCCCAGTACCCGCGAGCATGCTAAAGGGTCTTGCAAATGTGAGGTAAAGCAACCCAAACTTACTTGACCCTGGAACCCTGTTGGCAGACTGCTCATTATCATCTCAGAGAGCACGAAGGTCCCAACACAACAGCTACAGAAACACTGTCCTCCAGGACTGCCATCCTAGAGGACCGTGGACCCTTCTTCCCTGGCACCGTGTCCTCCAAGGCATCTCACTCTTTCCTGTCAGCTTTCTGACTTGCACGCTGACTAGGTTTCCATGCAGATTCATCGTGACATGGCCAATGGAAGTAGTTTTCAGGCCCTTCTATCTTCTCTTCCGAAGCCCTTTCTTTGACTCCTCCCCATCCCAAGCCTCCCTCATTCCCACACAACCGCAGTTGACTGCCACATCCCCAGCATCAAGGTGAAGAGCACACACTTTGAGTCTATCTGCGTGGGTTTGAATTCTGGCTCTGCCACTTACTAGCTGTGTGATTTTTGGCAAATAACGTCTCTATGCCTCTTAGTTTCCCCATGTGAAAACTGGGGGCGGTAACATTACCCACCTCACCAGGCCGTTATGAGAATCAAATGACTTTCTAGACTACTGGCGCTGTCAACGAGTTTGCTCTCACCCTCACACTGCCCAACAATGATCATCTGGCCCCTCCTCCAGTAGACTGTGTGCAATTTGAGAGCCAAGGCTGTGCCTTTAGCTGTTTCCTGTGTCTAGCCCAGCGCCTGACACTTGCTGGCTATCCCCCATCTAACTTGGGGAATCAAGAAATGATCTGTTGTGATTTTGAGAGAAACCCAATTGAGACCAAAATTTGTTTTCTAGAAAACGCCAGCAAATCAAGAGAAATCAGCTGATTGAAGACACACACACACACACACACACACACACACAGCTCAGGTGTGAAGCTGCAGCTGAGAGCTATCTGGTTCCACAGCCCAATGGCTGCCTCACCTCTCAGAGTCCATAATTACAACACAAATGCCTTGTTTCATCTGAGCATCTTTTTAATGGAGAATTGATTTTCTCTCCCTTAGAAAAACTTTTCAGTGGCCTCACAAAGGGGAAAAATTAACTCTTACATTTGCATGTCAAATGTTTTAATTCTTAACTATAAAATCTGTCTTTCTAAGACATTCTAGAAACCGCAGCAGAATGGAAGTCTGTCTGCGGGCTCTAAATTGCTCTTAGCAGCTCAACTTTCTAACGTTCCATTCTGGGGCAAGCATTTCTTAATTGGGTGGGAGTTTCCAGACTTTTCATCGGTTTGTCGGGGGGGGGGGTAGGGGAGGGAAGAGAGCTGGACAGACCCAAAAGGGTTTGTTCCTAACAATTTAGGCAAGATTCTTTCAAGTTCGTCACATAGCGCAAACCTTTCAAGCAGCCATATTCCAGACAGCAAACCATTTTTACAGCTCTGTGCTTGTCTGTTGTGCCTCACGGTGACAGACTTATCCCGCTCTGTCCTTGTCCTAAACTCAGATAGGACAGTGGGAATGGACCAAAAAAATGCAAAGAGAATTATCAAATATCAAAGAAGCAAAGCACCAAAGTCTGTGTTTTCCCCCGTTGGGAGTTTTCAACTCACCTGGGAAGCGTTTTTGTAGTTTGTGGCGCGTTTCAAGTTTAAAACCACCGCAGCCGCAACACTGTCTAAAAAGAAATCTTTCCTCTGTGTGCGTGAGCGTGAGTATGTATGGGTGTGTGTGTGTGTGTGCGTGTGTGCGTGTGTGTTCTCCTTTGGTTTTTTGGGTTTGTTTCTGCAAAGCGTAAGTGAGGATGTTTAGTGGCCTACCTAGGTTGGCACCTTCAGAAAGATAGACTCTGCCCTCGGCCTCGAAATGCACTTGGCGATTGCCTCTCGGCAAGTCATCCTAATAACCTGATGTTCTCCCGACTCCAGAAACGGAACGGACTTGGCGTTCAGGCCTACAGAGAAGGCACCAGGGCTATTTACAAGGGTAGCCAATCTGGCGCCTCCCAGGGGCTTCTCACAAGGTGGAGGCTGTTAATATTCTAAATAGTTCTAACCCTCTAGCCTGCGTGTGTTGCGAGTTGCTTCATCATCCGTACAGAGCCTTTTCTTTAATCTTCCCCATGAGCATGTACGCAGGTTCAAATGGTGATAATTACCATAAAACAATTCTGTTGTCCTTCTCCCAATAAAAATCGCTCTGTTAATCAGCCAACACGCAGCCCCCTTGTCTGAGGACCGTTATGCCAAACTGGCGGGGTAGAACGCGGCTGCAGATAAATTAGCCCATGTGTGATTGCATGCGAAAACACATTGATTTAGGATTTTTTTTCCTCTCCCGTTCAACCTGACAACTTGTCTAAATAGGCTTCTGCCACGACCTGACAGCTCCTGGACAAGCTGTGTACAACAGGCCATTAAAACGAAAGGCTCTGAATAGGGAGAGTACAAAACAGAGACAAAGGGATAAGATTGAAAGATAAAAGGATGAAACAAAGGAAGTGTGGAGGGGGGCTGGGGGTGGGGCCCAAAGACGTACCCTTTAATTGTGCTTTCAGACTTTGTCGCGGGTCGGAGTCTCCGGGGCAGCCCCTGAGATTTTAGGGGAAAGGCTGTTTGGGAGGGATGGACCCCTCGGCTGCAGAAGGCAGGAGGCGGGGGCAGGACCGGACAGAGGGACATGCTGCGCTGTGATGCAGGCTGGACAGAGTCCCAGGTGGCCCCCCTCCCAGGCGGAGCTTGGCATGGTCCTGCGTTGGGCTGGAATGGTTGGGAACCTATTCCCCCTTTCACTCGGTCTTAGCAAAGGCAAGGGTGTGCTCGTGGGCTGAGGGCGCTCCCTGTCGCTGAGGAAAACCCCGACCAAGCCGACGGCTGCAGTACAAAGTCCTTCCTTGGAGCGGGATCTGGGCCATGCAGCAATGTGTCCACCACAGAGATTTGCCATCCCCCCACGTGATCATAGCCCAGCTCCCTACATCTCTACGGTCACTTCCCAGCCCAGATCAGGTTATAAATTTCCATTGATCACAGCCTAACAACTCCTGTTATTTAGCATTGCCTAGCCCCATGCTGCCAGCTGTACCTACTGTATCTCGGTTAATTCTCCTAACAACCCTAAGAGGCAAGGATTCTTAAAAATCCCCATTTCTTAGATGAAGAAACCGAGGGCAAGAGGGATGACATGTAACTGACGAATGGCACTGACATCTGGCTCAGGGCTGTCTGATTCCGAAGTCCATTCTCTTAACTAGGACACAACAGATTTGGCCCACTATCCACAAGTAGGGTTTTGTAAGCAAAGAAGCAATTACCATTAATGTACACAGAGAAATTGTTGAGCATTCCCAGACCCCCAAAATCACCTCTCTTAGCCCTGATACCTTAGGACACATCTTGCTAACGGGTACACAAAATAAATCGAGTTAAGGCACAGAGGCTCACAGATGTAGCTGAAAGCGCTGGGGGCCTGATGCTGAGATGCTGAGAGTGGTTTTGGGGGAAGGAGCTTGGCAGGGCCCCTCTACCTGCTCTCAGGGTATGCTCTGCCTCTGACAACTCTCTGCAAAACAAACGCTGAACGCTGTTTTTGCTTTCTGCCTTTTTTTTCAAAAAAGCAAAAGTCCTGTTCAGATTTCTTTCCGTTGGCCAAAGCAAATCCTGATGTACGTCTTCATAAAAGCAAGGTGGCCCGATGCAAAACTTTGAAAAGCGGGGGATACCTCTAGACTGACTGGAACAGATGCAGGTCTGTGGGCCACAACTGCACCTCCTTCATCTGCACCCTGACATCATCCACAAGAGTTTAACAGAAAACACTCTTTTTATTAAAAAAAATTTTTTTAATGTTTATTTATTTTCGAGACAGAGACAGAGCATGAGTGGGGCAGGGGCAGACAGAGAGGGAGACACAGAATCTGAAGCAGGCTCCAGGCTCTGAGCTGTCAGCACAGAGCCCGATGCAAGACTCGAACTCGTCAACTGCAAGATCATGACCTGAGCCAAAGTCAGATGCTCAACTGACTGAGCCACCCAGCCACCCCAGAAAGCACTTTCATTAGGACTGACAGAGCTCCGGTCACCTGGGTGGCTCAGTCGGTTAAGCGTCGACTCTTGATTTTGGCTCAGGCCATGATCCCATGGTTCGTGAGGTCGAGTCCCGCATCAGGCTCTGCACTGATAGTGAGGAGCCTGCCTGGGATCCTCTCTCTGCCCCTCTCTCTGCCCATCCCCTATTCATGCTCACTCTCTCTCAAAATAAATAAATAACCGTTTAAAAAAAAAGTTTAAAAAAAAAGGAGTGTCAGAGATCATGAAAGAGCCTATTTCTTGGGCTTGGCCAAACAGCCAGATGTTGCAGGGGAACCTCACCTCACTTTGACCACCAGACCCAGTGTTTTATTTGGCATATACTATGTTTTGCGGTCTCCAGCTGGATTCCCGGGGGACCAGACTCTGAGACAGAGATTAGCATGCAGAAGATGTACGAGGCCTTGCTCTTGGGATCAACACCTGGGGAAGGGAGGGGCAAGAAGCAGGAGTGGCCAGACCGAGAAGTTGAATTACAGTGCAGTTCCAGTGACTCCCCCAGTGGATCCCATGGAAAGCTCTAGAGCTAAAATGGCTCATCATCGTTGTTCTGAGTTGGGGCAAGGGGGCTGAGCCTTTATATGTTGTGCCAGATGCTGGCTGGGTATGGGATACCCTGAGGATGGAACATGACCTTGGGCGAGGTGGCTCTCTGCAACTAAGACAAATCACAAAGTGAGACTCAGCTTAAGGCTGTCAGCTATGAACACTGCCAGCAGCAAATCACAGCACCCCCTACAACTATTTTCTTTCAAATATTCCAAGGGTTATTTTTTATTGGTCCTATTTTACAGAAGAGAAAATTGAGGGCAAGACAAGTTAATGACTTATCCTTGGACACTTAATTATTAATGCATTCACTTAACAACTATTTATTGAGCACGTTTTGTGTGTCAGGCATTCGGCATGGTCCTGAGAATTTAACGGTGAACAAAAAAAAGACCCCTGACTGCACCTAAATAATGTTGCCAACTGTCCCAGATACAGAAAAACAATTTAGAAGTTTGTCTGTCTCAGGGCACCTGGGTGGCTCAGTCGGTTAGGCATCTGACTCGATTTCAGCTCAGGTCATGATCTCAGTCTGTGAGTCTGATCTCCACATAGGGCTCTGCCCTGACAGTGTGAAGCCTCCTTGGGATTCTCTCTCTCCTCCTCTCTCTCTCCCTCCCCTCCGCCTCAAAATAAATAAACTTTTTAAAAAAAGAAAGAAAAAAGAAGTTTGTTTCTTTAGAACCGCTATCTAAAAACTTACTTGACCCAGGAATAAATATCTGAAAGCCGCTTATATATATTACCAAACTTCTTTCCAAGAGAGTTAAAAAATTACAAACATATATTGCTAAAATTTTGAGGATGGGGAAAGCCGGGACCAACTTGGCCATGAGATTCATAGCATGATGAGGAAGTGTT
Organism: Cryptoprocta ferox; assembly: GCA_028646485.1. NCBI lineage: Eukaryota > Metazoa > Chordata > Mammalia > Carnivora > Eupleridae > Cryptoprocta > Cryptoprocta ferox. Next base: position 75,383,546 of record CM053579.1, read on the forward strand.
CAGTATAAATCAACCTTAAACCAGCCAGCCAGTTTTCATCTGGAACCTGCAAAGGGACTGCAGATAATAACACCTAATTCTTCATCATTTCATTGATAGCATCAATGGCAGCAACAACAAAAACCAAGCAGTCAAGCACTAAACTTTTATCAAGCACCTATTCTCATTAGCACATTTCCTATTTGAAAAATTGTTGTTTAAGAGATCAAGTCGATGACTTCCAGATGCAGAGCACAGAGGTCTCTTATACGTAGGATTTTTGTTGTCCAATAATTTCATTCCTGACTGTCTGTTGAACCACGGAACAATCAAAATGGTGCTGAACTCACCACCCACAGACACCTGTGCCTTCGACCCCTCTGGACTTCGACACCATGGCTTTTATTTGGATAGGGAAAGGAGACAGGGAGGGGAAGGGTTGCCTCCCCTCGGGGTTCTGATTCAGTAGACCTAAGGTATAGCCTGGAATCTGCATTTTGAAAGTGTTTTCCCCACTTCCCAAATAGGAACCATGGCTTTAGCATCTAGACCTTTCCCTTGCACTCGCCCCCTTAGTGTCTGGTGTTCTACTCCATCAGGGCTCACAAGGAACTTGTTAGCCAATTCAAAGGCTGGTTGGGACTCAGCTTTTAATGGGAATCACACTGATACCCCTCTGATCTAACATCTGCAGGTCAAGTGTGTTTGAGGCCTGATCAGTGACTGAATTGTATAGCCCTTAATGCCAGGTTCAAGCTACAGAGGGTTCCTGTAGATAAAAAAAAACAAAAACAAAAACAAAAAAAAGACATCAGGATTCTGGAACATGATAATGGCTATGAAAAGGTGATATTTCAAATGCCAAGCGGAATAAACTGGAAACAGTCTTGTCATCCACCACACAGCGGGCAAGCGGCAAAGGGGTCTTCTCAAAAAGTGAGGGACTGATACATCTTTATGTTGGCAGGCTGCTCCTGACCTTGCCCAGGGAGAAAAAGCCACAGAGTTCCACAGCTTGTGGGTAAATGGAGAACAGTAAGAGAAAGGATTGTTGCTGATGCAAATATTTACTCAGAATAGACCAACAGATTGTGCAACTCTCTCCTACTACCTGAGCTGAGCAACACCTCCTCAGGGAAGAAGTTGATAAACCCTAAGATTGTAACTAACAGGGCGGAAACAATCACAGGGGCCAGATCTCAGAATGAAGCATATGTACTTGTATTTTCTATTCCTCTGAATTCTTTTCCTTTTTTATTGAAGTATAGTTAACACACAATCCTTGGAATGCTTTTAGATAAACACCTGCCTGACAAAAAGATGTGGACCAGGGAGAGTATTCTAGAAGCCTTGTTGATGGCGTTGGGTTTTCACAAGTGAGCCCTCCAAGAGAGTGCTTGGAATGGTGTTCTGGGGCATTCTACCACCATGAAGAGGTAACCTGTTATGCCAATGATAAATTCAGCAGTCATAGCAACCAAAGTTCCCAACAGAAATAACTTCTAGGGGCTCCTGGGTGGCTCAGTTGGTTAAAAGCATCCAACTCTTGATTTCAGCTCAGGTCATGATCTCACGGTTTGTGAGATTCTCACAGTTTAGGATTCTCTCTCTCCTTCTCTCTCTCTGCCTCCGTCTCTCCCTCTCAAAATAAATACATAAACATTATTTAAAAAAAGAAAAGAAGTAACGCCCCCAGATAGACTTGGCCATATAAACAACAAACTACCCTGCCTGGACACCCACCACTGTTTTTTATCAGGAAACTCAATCATGTAAAGACTTAATAATAGCAGCTTGTGTTCAGATAGCTTTTAGGCTGACAAAGTATATTTAATATATACCTAAGGCTCAAAACAACCCCATGAGGTATGTCTCAATTGCCCCCATTTTACTCATGAGGAAACTGAGGCTTACCAGGTTAAATAGCCATCCAAAATGTTCACCTAGACACCTACTTCTGATAATGTTCGAGGAGTTTATTTGCAGACTAGCCTTTCTACAGAGAATGACCAGAAGAGTGGGACCGAAATCCAAAGGAAGAGGTTGAAGGCCTCAGAGAACTTCCAGAGCCACAACGTCTTGAAGGTCCAGTATCTTTGCCCCCCTAGGTCGCCTTAACAGAAAATAGTGGTAGGTGGTTTAAATAACAAACACTTATTTCTCACAGTTCTGGAGGCTGGGAAGTCCAAGATCAAGGCATCAGGAGATTTGGTGTCTGATGAGGTGTCCGACCCACTTCCTGGTTCATAGACAGCTATCTTTTTACTGCGACTTCACACAGTGGAAGGGGTAAGGGATCTCTCTGGGGTCCCTTTTATAAAGACACTAATCCCAGGGCGCCTGGGTGGCTCAGTCGGTTAAGCGTCCGACTCTCGATTTCAGCTCAGGTCATGATCTCCCGGTTCATGAATTTGAGCCCCGCATCAGGCTCTGCACTATCAGCGCAGAGTCTGCTTGAGATTCTCTCTTTCCTCTCTCTCTCTGCCCCTTCCCCACTCATGCTCCTTCTCTCTCTCTCTCCAAATAAATAAATAAACATTTAAAAAATATAAAGACACTAATCCCATTCCCAAGGACTCTGCCTTCATGACGTAATCACCTCCCAAAGGCCCCACCTCCTAATGCCATCACATCAGGGGGGGTTAGGACTTCAACATATGAATTTGGTGGGGGACACAAACACTCAGTCTGTAGCAGCCAGGATCCCAGAGAGAAGGGAAGTGCATTGAGGAGAATCTGGCCTTCTGTACCCAATCTCCCCCTTGAGGCGTCTGCTGATTCCTAGGAAACTTGGGGCCAAGAGTCTAAGAAGCCAAGTACAAAATGGAAGCTTCTGGAAGTCTCGCAGCACAGGGAGACAAAACTTACAGTTCCGGGCTACCCAGGAGGCCAGAACTTGAGGGATCAAGATTTCAAAGAGAAGGGAAACATACCAACATGAGCCCGACCTTGTTTTGAGCCATTTGACACAAGGCCCTTCCTTCCTGTGTAAAAACACAGCAAGGTGTAAAGAGAAAACGAAAGGGTGGAAAAGGTATACCATGCGACCATTAGCCAAAAGAAAGCTGGTGTAGTTACCATCACAGCAACTAAAGCGGACTTAAGGATAAGCAGCATTATGAGAGATAAAGAGACATTAAAATGTAAACTGACTGAAAAAAAGAGGAAGCAGACAAATCTGCAATCTTGATGAGGACTCTTAACGTAACTCCCTTGTTCTTGAGAATCCAAGACCATCAGCAAGCCTTTGGACCACCCTTTCCCAAATACATATGTTTCTGGCAGGCAGGAATGATATCGAAAAAGATTCCAAGGACTGAAACATGCGGGTACAGATGCTTCATTTGGAGACTTAAATCATTTTTAGAATTTCTGTCTTGTTAGTTACTTTCCTCCACAACTGAGAGAGAAAAAACGGGCAAAAAGAAATTAGGAGTAATACGGAAGATAGAAACCACAGAAATAACAAAATTCACACACACACACACACACACACACACACTGCAAGTGTGCATGAGCTCTTTATCAAAATCAAATATACTCGTGGCCATAAAACACATCAACACAAATTTCAGACAATGGAAATCATTTGGAATATGTTCCCTGACCACAGTTCAATTAAGCTAGAAACCAACTTAAAAATAGGTATAACTTGGGGTGCCTGGGTGGCTCAGTCGGTTAAGACTCTGACTTTGGCTCAGGTCATGATCTTGTGGTCTGTGAGTTCAAGCCCAGTGTTGGGCTCTGTGCTGACAGCTCAGAGCCTGGAGCCTGTTTCGGATTCCGTGTCTCCCTCTCTCTCTGCCCCTCCCCCACCTCACACTCTGTCTCTGTCTCTCAAAAATAAATGAACATTAAAAAAATAAAATAAATACAAAGAGGTATAACTAAAAAACCATCACACATTTGGGCATTAAATATTATACTTCTAAATAAGGCTTAGGTAAAAGGAGAAATCACAGTAAAAATTAGAACATACTTTGAACTGAGTGATAATGAAAATATCTCATAGCAAAACTCGTGGGATGCAGCTAGAGCCCTGCGTACCTGGAAATTTATAGCCTCGGGTTCATAAACTGAAAATTAAAACTGAGAGTCCTTATTCATCTCAAGAAGGGAAAACACGGTAAAGTCAGCCCACGGTGGAATGAAGGAAGTTGTAAAGACAAACAAAAGCACATTTACACACAATAGAGAAACCCTACAAAGCCAGAAGCAGTTCTTTGAAGGGCAAGAAGGGTGGGAGGTTCACATAGCCAGAGGCAGAGTCCTCACCTAATCCCTGGCTTTGACCTAGCCCCCTCCAGAGGCCTCTGGTACTGGAGGCCCTCAGCAGCTCCAGGCGCCTGTGACCAGCCAGTGACCACCCTGCCTGGTTTGGAAAGCTGGCCACAAGTGCCATGGGTGGGGGGGCACTGGGGAAGTGCTGGGGGGTGCGAGTGTGACTCAGTGCCCAACAATAACAAGGCACTTGAGGAGTCACTGGGCTCACTTTCTGGAAGCTTCAACCATCGAGGAAGGGGTCCCTCAGACTGCCAGGAGCTCTTTTATCAAAAGTGAACATTTTCACTGGCCCACAAGTTTTAGTTTTCTCGCTCTCTTCTCTCAAGGTGAACTACAGTATCGCACGGTTATGGACTAAATCTTCACATGGCGATATACGGGCTCGGGTTTCCACATGGGTTACTCCAGTGAACAGAGGTAGCCCCCTGCCACCGTTTCCCGTCAGGGGTCAGGAGTGGCACCGGTCATGGCTGGCAGAGCCATCCTTCCGGAGCTGAGAAAACCCAGGCAGTGTTAGTTCCATCTGAGTTCATGCCTCCTTGATTTTCATCTTGCAAAGGACTCCAAGTGGCTTACACGGAGAGAAAGGGAACTCTCGTTTATTGAGTGACTACTGTGTGCCAGAGACTTTAAATTAATTAATCCACTTAATCCTCACCACCCCTCTTGGCTGCCTCGTGCATTTTTCCAGAGGGGGAAATCAAAGGGCAAAGTGTCTGAAACAGCCTCGCCCCAGTCACGGAGCTTTACCCGGCAGTATTCTTTTTCTTCCGTGCCAAAGCTCCCTTTCTTGGGAAACGATCGGGCGAAATAATTCAGAGAATGGGTTTTGCAGTGAAACAGACCCTGATTTTTGTCCAGGGGCCGCCCCTTAAGCCGCTGTGACCCTGGAGAGGGATGCCACAACCTACCTCTCGAGCCGCCGAGAGAATTAAATGAGATAATCCACAGCAGCGCTAAAAACCGCGCTTGCCGCAGACACTAAATTCCACTTCTATTCCACCTTTGACTGTTATAACTCTGATTACAGCTACTGCCACGCCAGCGTATCCCGCTGTCTCTCGGCCTCCACTGAACTCTGGCGCTGGGCCGACGGCCGCACTAGCTTCATCAGATGCCATTCGAGAAAGAGCCCGATTCACCAGCCATAAAAAGAAATGAGGAAGTTACAGCTGGTGGTGAAACACAGGTCCCGGCAGTCAGGCCCCGTGGGTTTTGCCTTGACCACTGAGTCACGCAGTGACCAACCATCACGTGGAACGTCGGCCAGCTCTCCTGTTGTTCCTCAGGGGTAGATATTGACAAAACCTCCTGTGTAGCCCGGGAACATTCACTACCGGCTTTAAAACCTCCTGGGGGCAGGAGGAAGGTTTAGGAAACACAATTAGCAACTTTTCTTGATGGAATCATTTCATTTTCCATCAGGCTTTCCTTTTAACTTCTCACCTACCCCACTGGTCTTCTGGCATATTTCAGCAGAACAGCCACACGGATCATGAAAATAATCTGGAAGAATCGGAAAGGAGTCCAGTCGCTGCCTACTGGGGGTTCAGGTGTTTGTCAAACGAAGGGGTGAGTGAACTGGCAGGCATTTGTGCAGTCGTTCCTCGCACACAAAGCACTGGAACGCAAAATCTAATTTATTTTCAGCTTTGGCCTCCTGCTTGGCCCACGGGGGCTTCACATGTCTCGGAAGCAAGAGTCCCCATGCTAGAAAAACGTCCCAACTCTGCTCCTCGTAGTGGTGAGCGAGCAATGTGTGGGAGCTCCCAATTTCTGCTGGGTTTGGCCTTCTTAGTACTCATCACAATGACGATTACTCGTCTGGTGGCTGATTTCCTGGCACACAGAGGACACCTGATGAATAGCAGTTGAATGAGCGAATGAATGAATGAATGAACGAAGAATGAATGAGCTACTTACTATCTAACAAACCAATGCGTGCAGATGGCACATGTTTGAAATGTCAGCTTTGTGTTACGGCACATCCTCTTTCCCTTTCCCGGATTTTTACCTCCCAGGCAGGCTGAGCGGTACCTCTCCTGGCGGGATGGATTGAAATCAGGAAACGCATACGTTAGAGGGAGACGGGCTCCCTCCAGTACTTTAAACCCCACCCCGCATCGGCCGGCAGAGGAGTTCACGGGCTCCTCCCATTCCCCGGGGCGCACAGTCAGGGAACTAAGCGGCTTCCTATCTGTCCACACACGGTGACTCATCTCGCTTTAATGTTGCCTCGTCCTGTGTGAGTGGAAATCTGGCTACTAGGGAGCCACGGAGGGCAGAGCCACCTCCTAGAAACCAAACACACATCTGGCAGAGCTCACTTGTTTCCATCTCCCACAGAGAGGGGCAGATTATCTAAATGCTGATTAAGTCATGAGCTGTTGGTAGGGAGACATTTCACTCTGAAGCTCCACAGATCCAGTGAGCCTCAGAGAGAGGATGCCTTCTGTACATTTCTTTGCATTTCTCCCCCAGAGATAGAGATGGCCAGAAGGCAGAGAAAACCTCGGATTCAAAGTGGTGGTCTAGAATGGTTAAGCGTCCCAAGAAGCAGGCCTAAGGGACGGGCCAGATGCGTGGAAGGGACAGGATTACAAGGGGAGCCTTAATGCTTCAAGCCTGTACCAAGGCAACTAGTAGTGTGGGAGTGCGTGTAAGCACACTCATCACTCTGGCAGGTACAGACTTCTAGAGCATGTAGGTGCTTGAGGCCATCTTTGTTCTTGCCAAACAATGTCCAGGAAGCTACCCACCTTACCTCTAAATGACCGTTTACCACTGGTTTTGGGGCTCTACTGATTTGATTACAAACACAAGCCAGTTAGGAGCGACAGACAGTATCGGTGCCCGCACTCAGATCCCCTTTATGGCAGATGCACCCTGGCCACTCGCTGCTGCGGGCCAGGTGACTGGCTGCTGAGAGGATGGGCCCAGCCAGCTGGAGCACAGGGCGCCGCCCCCGGCAGCCCGCAGTCCATAACCAACTGAAATAGGGGCAGAAAAAGCCACACCTCCACCGTGGGGCCCCCCGGGTGGCTCAGTCTGTTCAGCGTCCGACTTCGGCTTAGGTTGTGATCTCGAGGTTCGTGGGTTTGAGCCCCATATTCGGCTCTGTGCTGACCCTGCAGAGCCTGCTTGGTATTCTCTCTCTCTCTCTCTCTCTCTCTCTCTCTCTGTCCCTACTCTCTTGTGCGTGTTCTCTCTCTCTCTCTCTCAAAATAAATAAACTTAAAAAATTTTTTTAAAAAGCCAACCCCCTTTCTTCAAGGCGGGACAACTCTGGTGCCGTTTCTGCTCCAAGAGCCACTACACAATTAGGCTAAAGCTGGACTCCAGCTGGACCACATCCTTGGGTAGCTCCTGTGCCCTCGTCTAGCTTCCCGTCCTCCCCATCTCCTGAGAATACTCTCCTGATGAACTTGAACAAGAATCCCTGTCTCAGGCACTGCTTCTGGGGTTCAAGACTCAAGATAGGCACTCACACAGCCACCATGCACATAGCCCTTCCTGCATGCCGAGAGTTCTAACGGTATTACCTCACTGAGTCCTCACCAATCTACCCTACCCCTGTCAGGTCAATGTTACCAATTATCTCTACTTGGCAGTTGAGGAAACTGAGGCACAAAGATGTTGTGTAATCTGCCCAACGTCACACTGTGAGCGGCGGAGCCAGGTTCGAGCCCACGCAGTCCAACCACAATTACAGTTCATACGGACTCTCCTAACTCTTTTTAACATACCTGCTTATGTTCCTTCTCAGAAAGCAAGCTCGGCTCTCCCTCATTCCTTCTGGAAGCTTTACTGTCCAGGGAACCAGGGACATTTTGAAACTATCATCCTGAAAAACAAATCTCAATAACCCGAATGGTTTCCTCTAGTTGCCCCCCCCCCATGACGCTCCGATCCCAGCCAGCATTATGTAAAGATTAATTTCATACTTGAGCAGATGCTGAGCAGTCTGCATGGCTGTGGCTACAAAAAGTATCCTACTTAAGGGAGAGTAGGAAAGACAGCTCCTGAGCACAGCCTCTTCCAAGTCAAATCCTGTCAAAGCACACTTTCAGATAGTCACAGCGGTGGCGGCTGAAACCCGCCCAACGTAGGGGGATAGGGAGGGCCGAAGTGACAGAAATGGGCGCATAGACCCACCAAAAGTCATATTCGAGGCAGCATTGCTGTAATAGCAAAATCCTGCAAGCCACCCAAACGCCCGTAAAAAGGAGAAAGGAAAAGTAAACCGGGGTAGGTGCACCCAGTGGATGCCTACGTTGCAGTGGGTGGCTGGGTCGGTGAAGCGTCCGACTCTTGATTTCGGCTCAGGTCAGGATCTCAATGTTCGTGGGATCAAGCCCTGCGTCCAGCTCTGTGCTGACAGCACAGAGCCTGCTTGCGATTCTCTGTCTCCCTCTTTCTTGGCCCCTCCCCTGCTCAGTCTCTCTCTCTCTCTCTCTCTCTCTCAAAATAAATAAACATTAAAGAAAAAAGTACATTAAGAAATACGGAAGACTTTTCACACCCATGATGTTGAACAAAAAAAGCCACAAAAGAACGTATACTGCAAGATTCCATTCATACGAAGTTCAAATCCAGACAAAACTGATCTATTGTGTTAGAAGACAAAGTAGTGGTTACCTTTGGCAGGGGAGGGCATGAGGGAGACTTGTAGAGTGCCGGTCATGGTCTGTTTCATGATCTGGGTGCTGGTCTCGTGGGTGTGTCGACTTGACGCCAATCCACCGAACTGTACGCTTATGATCGGTGTACTTCCTGGAGGAATACTATACAGCTTGACAAAAACCTAAAAACATGAGAGAAGGCAGTGTTGTTAAGAGAAAGAAAGCGTCCCCCAACCCAATTCCCACAGGAAGGCTGTCTTTTTTTTTTTTTTCCAGCAGGAAAATTATTTCCATGAAGCCCAACACACTTTCCTTACCCAGTGATCACACTTGTAAGTTCAAATTCCTGAGGGAGGCATGAGAGATCTTCAGAGATCTCTCCTTATTCCTCATTTTCTGCTGGCACTGATTTTTGGACTGTTCTCTGTATTCCAAAGCACTGGGCCTAGGTGCTTGTTTACTCAGAAACCAGAAAGCAGTCAGCAGAGGCATTCATTAACCACCAGAATAAGATGTCACTGTAGGACCGCATCCGTGTCTAGCCAGGGCATGGGTTATGATGATGACGAATAAGGTAGGCATGGGAAGGCTGCCTTCAGGGCCTCCCCCGGGGCCTGTCCATTCCAACGAGGTCTCCTACCACCCTTTCTTCAACACAAGGCGTGAGCAACCGCGATGAAACCAACAGTCTAGCTTCCAATAACCCTGTCAATTTATTTCAATACACAACAGGGTCCCTGATGTGGAAAAATCAGATTTCTAGGCCTCTTCAACATCTGTTTCTGGCAATCGTGATGTGTTATCTTCGTTCATTGCAAAAAGCAGCTGGTGAGTTGTCATGCCATTTCATTTAAAAAAAAAAAAACGAGTAAAATAAGTAATGCCTTTGGAGAGATTATTTATGACTTCGCCAGAGAGGAGCTAAAGAAATCTTCAGTAGACGGAAGGCCTTCCTCCTCTGTTAGCGTGGGGGTAGAAGGTCACATTTGAGAAAACGTGAATGTGCGGTAATGATTTGTCACACGCTACATGTGTCCTTTGCCTTTAGGCCGGGGTTGATGTCCATTTATTAGTTCGTTTGCATCACAAACATTTTCTTGGGCGCCTGCTATGAGTCGAGCATTGTGCTAGGTGCCACGGACACGGCAGTGGATTAGACAAAGCCCTTGTCTTCTGGGAGCTCTTTGCTCACAGAACCAGGTGTTGTGCCAGCGTCGTGCTCCCCCTTCAGAACTTGGATCTTCTTGGGCAGAGAAGCCTTCTATCAGAAAAATACATCGGCTTCTTTATCTCCCCACCAACCCAGTGTTCCCAGCTCACAGCTGCTGCCGTTCGAGAGGCTTCTCAAGCTTTTCCCTTGAGACATACCTGTGGGTGTAAGCAAAGATGGAGCATGTTTGTGATAGAAGGTTCTGGATGATCTGACTCCTGATTTTTAACCTCATCTCTTACGACTCTCACTCTTCCACCTTGCTCACTGTACTACGGTCCCACCGGGCATCCTCCCAACCCTCAAATGTGCCAAGTTCTTGATCACCTTAGGACCTTTCTGTTAACTGTCTTCCCAACCCAGATTCTCTTACCCCAAATCTTCTCAAGAAGTAGTGCAACAATATCTTCTTGTTATTGAAATGCCAGCTTAAACGTCACCCCTCAGAGAGACTTTTCCTGACCATCACCTATGAGAGCTCCCACCCCATCACTCCCCATGACATTATCTTGGTGTTTCTTGCTCTGTAGATGCATGGATTGCCTGTCCCCCTGGCCCCCGTAGAATGTAAGAGCAATAACATGCAGACCTCATCTTTCTAGTTCACTCTTGTATTTCTGGTACACACTCAACATGTATTTCTTGAAAATTTTAATAAACAGAAGAATAAATGGCAAACTATTGAAATAATAAGAAAATCCAACAATCGAAGATCTGTGAATAATTACGGTATATCTTTACAAATGGGCTGCCATCTATCCAATAAAACTGATGTCATAGCTTCGTGTTTTTCACACTACAAATTGTGATCTTTATGTGGGTCATGTAATCAACTAATGAATCATGACATAGTGTATTCTATTATATGCTATTTCATTATAAAATGGAATAGAAAACATCAGACTGCACCGTCTATACTCAGAGCGAGTATTGGGCAGTTATATCTACATGTATGTATATGTGTGTTTATTCAGTAGCGACGTAAATATATTTTTTACTATGGGTCATGGTAAAAATATTAGGAAATCACTGTTGTATGAGATTAATGACCAGGAAAGTATACTTATAATAAATGGGAAAAAACGTGGGCTGTGAAAGAGTAAAGACAGTGTATGTGTGTCAGATAAAATGTTACATCGAAACACTATTAGCTTAAAAAAAGGATGGAGAGGCATAGAAAACCAACTGAAAACACTATTAATGAAAGTATCGAGTAGATTTTTCTGGGCGATTTTACTGCCTTCTTCTTTTCATATTCATTTTTGTCTTAGAAATTATCAACATTGAACCTGTAATTTTTATTTATTTTTTGAGAGACAGAGAGAGACAGCGCGAGCAGGGGAGGGTCAGAGAGAGAGGGAGACACAGAATCCGAAGCAGGCTCCAGGCTCCGAGCCGTCAGCACAGAGCCTGATGCGGGGCTCGAACCCACAGACTGTGAGATCATGACCTGAGCCGAAG